>BQMB01000698.1:0-600000 GCA_027943415.1 Closterium sp. NIES-67 | reverse complement strand
AGCACTAGCTCCATGCCCGATGTACTTGAAAGATAACGCAAAACCCTCTTAGCGGCATACCAGTGATGTGGTCGGTGTCTGCCGGTGGCCACAAAGTGGGCCAGGATGCTGAGAGGGTATGCGAGATCTGGGCGAGTGCAATTCATCAGGTACATGAGGCAACCCACCAGCTCTGCATAAGGACCACTGGGCTCTGCTGAATCCTCGGGAAGTGGAGCTGAGAGCTTGTGGTCTACCGGCGGAGGTGTGGGCTGTGCGGAGGAGAACTGAAGACAGAACCTCTGAAGGACCTGGCGCACCAAGTGTGACTGTGTAAGAGTGATGGTGCGCGCTGTTCTGTGCCTGGAGATCTGCAGGCCAAGGTAGCGGCGCAGCTCTCCCAGGTCAGTGCAGGTGTGTCGCCTTAGCAGCTCAGCCTTCACAGAGGCCAGCGCGTCTCTGTCTAGTGTAGCAAAGACCAGGTCATCTATGTAGACCAGGATGTAGAACGGGGTCTAGCCAACACGAACGATGAGCGAAGGGTCAGCGGAGGACGGAAAGAACTGCAGGTCTGCTAGCGTGGCACGCAGCGTGTCGTGCCACTCACGGGACGCCTGTTGCAAGCCGTAGACGGGGCGCCGGAGGAGCCACTGGGTCCCAGGAGGGAAAGTACCGGTGAAGCCCTGAGGGCGGCGCAGGTAGACGTGCTCGTGTAGGCTGCCCTGAAGGAAAGCAGTGGAGAAGTTGAGGGAGTGAAGCTCGTAGTCACGCTGTGCTGCTACGTGTAGCAGCACCCGAAGAGTAGTCATCTTCGGGGTCGGGGCGAAGGTCTGAAAGAAGTCCACTCCCTCTCGCTGACTGAAGCCTCTAGCCACATAGCGCGCCTTGAACACAGACAGCTCTCCAGGGGGACGCTTCACCTTGAAGAGCCACCGGCCATCGACTTTTTCACCCCAGGTGGGGGAACTGCGTCGACGTAGGTGACAGTAGCCCTCCAAGATGCCATCTTCTACTCCATGGCAGCTATCCATCGAGAGGCCCAAGGTCCCGAGGTCGCCTCAGCGTAGGTGCGAGGGGTCGGGATGTCAAGGGTGTCTAGGTCACCCTCAGGGACTAGCAGCATGGAACAGAGATGGGGAGCAGCCCCTGACAGGAAAACAAGCTCGTACTGCCGGTCCTCCAAGACGTCACTGCCGAGAGCACCCCCGACGGAGGGAGGACAGACAGGGTCAGAGACCTGAGCGGTAGTGAAGTCAAAGCGGCGAGTAGAGGCAAAGTCAGCGACAGCAGGTACAAGAGCGTCAAGACTGGAGACAGGAACAGAGGGGTCGGTAACGAGGGAGGAAAGGACCCGAGGAACAAGAGGACGAGCACCACGAAGGTAGTCAGACAGAGGGGGAGGCGCGACAGTGAGCAACGAGGGAGGAGGCGAAGGCAAACGGGGAGGACGAGACACGTGGGAACGAAGCAACATAGGGTGAGAATGCTCAACAGGAGAGACAGGACGAGCACGAGAGGGACGGCGAGACCAGACGTGAGACGGAGGCGTCGAGTAAGGAGACAGAGGAGGAGTAACAGGAGGGGAACGAGAGGGTAAACGAGCCGGGGACGAATCCGGCGGAGGAAACACAGGGACGTGAACAGGAAGAGGGGGAGACGGCAAGGGAGGCGCAGGCAAAGGGCGGACACCGGCGGCGACTGCTGCTGCTGCTGCTCAACGCCGACACCTGGACCACCAGCTGCACCACTGCTATCTCCGGTACACTCCACGCCAGCACCCCCTGAACGAGAAACGTCTACAGCGCCGGTACCACCCCCGAGCCCACCGGGACAAGCCATGACAGGAGCCCCAGAACTAGCACCCTCTCCAACTCCAGCACCCCCAGAGTCCACGAACGGCTGCGGCTGCGATGACGGCTGCGGCTGCGGCGGCGGTGACGACGGCGGCTGCGGCGGCAACTACGACGAGGGAGGAGGAGACACCAAGGGAGGGACACGTGGCGCAAATGGCGCCGCGGGGCCACCGGATTCAGCCGACTCCTCGACTGGGGCAACCGACGAGAGGGGAGTGACGTGAGACACACCAGACAGAGCAGGACAGGGAGGGAGGGGAGCAGGGGAGATCGGGGGAGTGGGAACCAGAAACAGGGGGGGGAACCAGGAGACCTTGGTGAGGAAAGCGGTGGAAAAAGGAGACAGAATCGTCGAAAGTGACGTCACGAGAGTGAAGGAAGCGGTGAGACAACGGGTGGTAGAAGTGCCAGTCAGACGAGTCAAGGGGGAAACTGAGGAAGACACAGGGGACAGTGCGGGCAGTGAGCTTGTCCATGCCGGAGGCACGAACGTGAGCGAGGCAGCCCCAGACGTGGAACGCAGACGTGGCACTAGTCCAAAGATGGGTCGGCAAAACGTGCGGCCGCTGAGAGCGAGGCCAGAGGTTAAGCTGGTGAGCAGCGTAGTGAACGGCGAACGGCCACAGGAAATGGGGTGCACCGGCATGGATCATGGAGGTACGAGCCACCTCCATGACCAAACCGATGCGTCGCTCAGCGACCCCATTCTGCTGCGGGGAGTCCGGTAGGGTGTACGTCTGGGTGATACCCTCCGCACGAGAGAACTGACTCAGCCGACCAGTGGCGAACTCGCCGCCATGGTCGGAGTGGAGACACAGCACAGGGAGACCGCAGTGGAGGCGCGCATCAACGAGCCACGGGATAAGAACGTCGGGCACGTCGGCCTTCCGCTCTAGGGAAAACACCGTGGTGTAGCGCGTGTAGTCGTCAGCAAGCACCAGAAAGTAGCGCTCGCGACGCGGTCCAGGGACAGGGGCTGCGCCCCAGACGTCCAAGTGCAGGGTCTGAAGGGGTGCAGTGGTAGGGCAAAGTGAGGAGTGTGGAGCACGGCGCAGCCGGCCCTCGTCGCAGGGAGTGCACGGCGGCGCAGGCGAAGGAGGGAGAGCAGGGAGCGACGCAGGGAGGCCGAGGACTAGACCGTGCTGAGACATGTGACGCAGGTGGGGGAGCGCGGGGTGACCTAGGCGGGGGTGCCACAACAGTGGCGGGTGAGTGAGCGACCGACACGAGCAGGCCGTAGCTACCTGGGTGGACGCAGGACCGGAGGAGGACTTGCCTGCCGGGGGGGGGAGCAGTGTCCAGCGTAAACAGGTCAGACACAGGGTCCCGGGGGAGCGTCGCAAGGGGGGCACCTGAGGCGGCCTCGGAACAGACTGCGTACCGCTTGTGACCAAAGAACGTAGTGGTGACGCCGAGGTCCTGAAGACAGCCGACACCAACTAAGTTCCTGGAGAACGAAGGGATGTGCAGGCCTGTAAGGGAACCCCAGGGAACAGTCGGACAGGGAAGGGTAGTGTAGCTGCGAGCAACTACAGGACCAGAGGAAGGGTCCGCAAGGGCGATAGCAGCAGGCACAGCAAGCGGCGTGAGGGCGGCGTGGTCGCGGAAGAAACAGGCTGACGCACCGGAGTCTAGAGTGAAGGACAGCGACGCCGTAGTGGCCGACAACGGAGGAACAAGGGTAGAGCCTAGGCTAGACAAAGCAAGCTCTCCTATGCCTGAAGCAGCAGGGGAGTCTGGACTACACACAGGTGCTACGCCTAAGCTAGAGAACACAGAGTAATACGATCCGGAAACACTCGAAGCGTTAGCATACAGAGAATGCACGGCACAACTAATCTGATCCATATCTTAGTCAAACACAGGCACACCGTGGCGTAGCAGGCTGGGCCAGTCAGGGAGGTCTGGGGCGGGACCAAAGCGGCGACGGACGAGGTCGTCGAGGCGGCGAAAGCAGCGGGCGGTGGGGTGCGAGCGGCGGCACACCGTGCCACTCAGGGGCCTGGTCTGAAGCTGGTACTGGCAGCTCACAGCACCGAAGCTGCCGGTGGACGCCGAGCTGCGAGTGCCACCACCACGACCACCACCGCCAGGGGCTCCAGGCCACCCGGGCGGGAGACGAGCCCATGGCTGCTGTTGCTGCTGCTGCTGCTGCTACGGCGGCTGCGACTGCTGCTGCTTCAGGGCACCAACACCTACCCCCTCGTCAGAACCACTGTCCCCGCTGCCACCACCACTAGCATCACCTCCATGTCCTCCCTTGGGGCCACGGCGGCCCCGGCGCTGGCGCTGCTGCGGCTACGCCACAGCTGCTGTCTCAGGTGCAGGCGCAGTCGTGGCAACTGCGGTGGAGACGTCAGCGTACGTGCACTGGGAGGGGGCACAGCCCTGAAAGATAGGGACTGCCGCAACACCGCTCGACTGAGCAATAGTGCACTGGCGAGTCTCTATCTCAGACAGAGTAGTGACAAAGGCGGTCAGGGTGAGGTCGGTAGGGTGCTGACTAAGGAAGTGGTCGCGGGCAGTGGCTAAGCGGTCAGGCAGGCGCATGGCGATGAGGTACAGGGTAGTGCAGAAAGGTGGGGGGAAGGCAGTAAGCTGGGCGGCAGAATTAGCAGCGTGGTAGCTGGCCTCTAGTGCACGGAGGTGAGTAGCGAGGTCAGCTACCGTGGGGAAAGCAGAAAGATCAGGGAAGAGCATGGGTAGGATCAAGCGGCTAGCAGAGGCGGAAGCAGGTGTGGAGTAACGCTCAACTACTGCAGCGAGAAAGTCCTTGGCGTTCGCGACAGCGGTAAAGCGCGGACGCTCAGACAGGGGGAGGGCATGGCTAATGGCAAGCTGGGCTACTGCGTCGCAAGAATCCCAGACAGCTCGAGCAAGCGCAGCAGCAGCAAAAGCCTCTCTCTCAGTAGTGGTAGTGTCAGCAGGGAGGGGATCAGGCTGAGGGGGGCGGGGAAGCAAACCATCAACATGCATAGCCAGGGAGTGCCCATCCTGGCGCTGACCTGTTAGGTGCCGGCGGAGGTCAATGAGCCAGGTGGCGAAGTCGATCACGTGCCCCTCAGCGTCCAAGCGAAGAACGACGTCCGCCATCGCACAGTGTGACAGCAGCACAGCGGTTCAGCGGCGCAGCGACCCGGCGGCTCGGCGGGGCAGCGGATCGGGGACACGGCGGCACAGCGGCTCGGCGGCACAGAGGCTCGGCGGCTTGGCGGCACGAGTGTTCGGCGGCTCGGGGACACGGCGGCTCGGCGGCTCAGGCGACGATGTGAGAGTACGACCCCGTTACACCACTTGGCCTTTTCTTATTTCCTTCCCTTTTCATTTCTCTTTTTACCGCATCTCATTTGGTTTCCTATTCTTCCTTTTCCATTAACCTTTGGTTTATCCTGCTATTATCATTATATCACCGACCAGGCTTGGGATGTATTGGTGCGCTCTATCTAGCGTAATCCTGCTGTAATCCCTTAAAGCCAATAGCCTCGCGTGGCTATACGCAGGGTGATTCTATCTTCTAGAAGGATCTATTCCCTTAGGATAAGATAAACCTGGTTACCTGATGTACTCTGGAAGTATAAAAGCGCCTTGTACTGATCGATAGTGCAACCTTTCCTCGACACATTCGATCCTGTGACACTTGGTAATCAGAGCTTTTCTCACTCGGCCGCGCTCAGCTAAGCAGCAGCAGCGGGGATCCTGCCTCGAAAAACCGCCGGGGGCGACCAATTCGACGCCGATTCTGGTAAGCACCAGCTCCGCGATTTTCGAATTACCCCCTCCGTGCGTGTTTTGAACAGGATGGCAACCTTCGACAACGCCGAGGTTACCCAGCAGCTCTTCGCGCGCATCGCAGCCCTTCAGGAGGAAATGCGAGCAGATCGCGAAGCGTGGCGAAACCAGTTCGAGCGAGTAACTCGACTCGCCGGAGCGCAGCACGAGACGACAACGGCGACGACGCAGCAGTCGCAGCAGTTTCTCGAGGCTCCGAAACCGCGCCCACCTGAGCCGTTCGATCCGAGCGATCGAAACTCCGACGCCCGCAGATGGATCGCCGGGATGGAGATCTACTTCGCAGCCGTCGGATGGAGCTCGCCAGTCTGGGACGGTCAACGTGTACGTCTCGCGGCGACACTGATGCGAGGGCCGGCACTCGAGTGGATTGGCGGCAACAGCACCTTCATCCACGGTGAAGCCACGTGGCAGTAGTTCCGCGCCGACCTGCTGAAACGATTCGAGCCGATAAATTCAGGTTTCCTTGCCCGCGAAAAAATTCATCGCCATCGACAGTTCGGGAGTGTAGCACAGTACACGCAGCAGATGGAAGAATTTTATAACAGAATTCCCGACCTGACCGAAGGGGAAAAAGTGCAATCGTACCTCGCAGGGCTGAAGACTGAAGTCAAACGACAGGTGGCAGCGTCAAACTACGCGAGCTACAGTGACGTCGTTTCGGCCGCGGAGCGCTTCGACATGGTCAACGCCGGAACACGACGGACGCACGTCGGCAGTACGCGACAGGGCGACCGCTCGGCTCACACCACGTTCGCCGACCCGATGGAAGTCGACAGATTCGAGGGGCGACCACGTCCGAAAAACACCAACTACACGTGTGATTTTTGCGGGGTGCCGGGCCACCGAATCTTCGACTGCAACAAAATGAAGGCCGCACGCGCAGAGTATCGGGCACGCAACAGTGGCGGAAATCTTTCGGCCAATCAGAAGACAAAAAACGGGAGTCGCCAGTGATTGCGGATCTAGCTGGCGAAAATAAAAAGATCCGAAAGCGGCCGCGGGATTCCGGAAAAATCGACTTCGGCGAAGCGGATTCGACGCGAGAAGGAGGAAATGATGGGGGAAAATCTCCACCCCACGACCAGTCTTCGCCACGGAAAATCGCCGAGGAAAAATACGACTCCGCGAAAAAAGACTCTGCCGAGACAGGGAAACTCCTTGAAGACCCAAGAAATTATAAGAATTCATTAAAGTTATCTTATAAAGATGCTTTAATGAAAACTTATGATGTTCGAGGAGCTAGAGCCTTGGAGAAATTTCGGGAGGGACTCCAAAAGAAGCAGAAAGCTGTGGAGACCATACCGGTACCGGACAACTTGGGGACCAAATTAAGGAGTGTGGAAAGAAGCCGACCTTTCCACGGAGTCAACGTCCTCTCCCGACACCAGCCCACAACGACTACCCGCTCCCCAGGGAAGACGTCGGTGGAGCTGAAGCAGCTCAAGAGGAAGCTGGGGGTCTACAAGAAGCTGCACAAACCCCGAACTCCTCCTACGGATGCATCCAGTTCTTCGGCATCAGTGACGCGCACAGTCGTCAAGGAAACTCCGGGCCCTGGAGAAGAGCCGTTCTCCAAGCAGCCTCGGCCAGCTGCCAGCTCAGGAGTAGACAGCAACACCAAGGTGTGTACGGAATATTGGGATGTACCCTATGACCCAATCAATGAAACTATCTTTGGGTACTCCGAGCAACGACTGCCCCTCGTGCTCGAGGTCATCTGCAAAGGACGACGCCTCCAAGCACTCGTGGACAGCGGAGCGTCACACACCGTCTGCGACAAGGCAATGATCGACCGACTCCGGGAAGAGTACAAGCCTTCAGGATTCTCTGCAACGATGGTGGACGGCAGCAAGTTACCAGTACACGGCGAAGCAGTGCTACATCTACAAATTGGACCACTGCGCTGGAGACCTGCACTCCCCATCACCAACATCAAAGGGCTTGACTTGATCTTCGGGCGAGACTTCCTGAAAAGATTCAACCCCGAGATCAACTGGGTGAACCGCACCGCAAGCATCTACAACAATGGACGGAGAGTACAGCTACCCAACTGGGACGACACTGGAGATATCCCAGTGGAGACACTCGCACGATTCGAGAAGGACGTGAAGCGGACCGACACCGGGTTCCTGGCGATAGCAACAGAGGTGGAGAATGACGGAGAGAAAGCCTCGGAATCTCCAGAAAAAATCAAGGAATTACTGAAGGAGTTCCAAGACATTCTTCCTGACGATCTTCCGAACGAGCTACCGCCATACCGAACGCATCAACACGAGATCGTGGAGGAACCGGATTCGAAGCCGACCTTCCGAGCACCATATCGACTCAGCCCTACGGAGCTGACCGACATGAAGAAGCAGATCGAGTATCTCCTAGCTAAAGGACTCATCCGACCATCCACTTCGCCGTACGGTGCCCCAGTACTCTTCACACCGAAACCGGACGGAAGCCTGCGCATGTGCATCGACTACCGAGCTCTTAACAAGCAGACCATCAAGAATAAATATCCGATACCGCGAATCGATGACCTGCTTGACCAGCTTCGGGGAGCTACGGTATTTTCCAAACTGGATCTGCGGTCCGGATACTGGCAGATACGGATGGCGGACAACTCTATCCACAAAACTGCTTTTCGAACTCGGTACGGATCGTACGAGTATTTGGTCATGCCGTTCGGACTCACCAACGCGCCGGCAACGTTCCAAGCCGAAATGAACCACATTCTACGACCACTTCTGGACGAATGCGTGGTGGTGTACCTGGATGACATACTCATCTACTCGCGCGACATGAAGCAGCACGTCGAACACCTGCGACGCGTCTTCGAAATTCTTCGACGGGAACGATTCTACGTCAAACTGTCCAAGAGCGAATTCGCCCTTGAAAAGGTCCAATTCCTAGGACACCTGGTGAGCGCTCAAGGAGTTCACGTCGACCCCAAGAAAATCGAAGCCGTACGTACATGGAAGACACCCGAGAACGTGAAGGAGTTGCAGCAGTTCCTAGGCTTTGCTAATTACTACAACAGGTTCGTGCCACAGTATGCAAAACTCGCGGCACCACTCACGAATCTGCTGAAGAAGAACACGTCCTACAAATGGGAGACGAAGCACCAGGAAGCCGTGGAGCAACTGAAACAAGCACTGACATCCGCACCGGTACTCATCTTGCCAGATCCCGAACGTGACTACGTCATTGAAGCAGACGCCAGTGATCAGGCCGTGGGAGCAGTCTTGATGCAAGACCAGGGGAATGGACTGCAACCAATTGCCTACCTCAGAAAGAAACTGCACGGGGCAGAACTCAACTACCCGATACACGACAAAGAGGCTCTTGCTATCGTCATCGCCTTCAAAGCGTGGAGATGCTATCTCGAAGGACGAAGAACGACCGTCTACACCGACCACTGCAGCCTGAAATATTTGAAGACACAACCCAACCTTTCCAGGCGGCAGGTCCGGTGGATCGACTTCCTCGAGACACACTTCCACTACGACATCGTGTACAAGCCCGGCCACAAGAACAAAGCAGACGCTCTCAGCCGGCCTGCACACGTTGCCGCAATTCAGATCGAAGGGATGAATCCACTACTCAAGGGACTCTTCACCCACGGGTACGCCATCGACCCCGAAATTCCCTTGGCAGAAAAGCGACATCTGCTACAGTGGGACAATGACATCGCATACCGGAAGGGATCCACAAAAATCTGGGTACCCAATTACCCTCCTTTGCGCCAGTTACTACTCGAAGAATACCACGACGTCCTGTACGCGGGCCACTTCGGTAGCAACAAGACGCTCACCGGTATCGCCAAACACTACTACTGGCCCCATATGGCAGACGACGTCCAGAAATTCGTCACCTCGTGTGATACATGTCAGCGGATGAAGAGCAGCAAGCAGAAAAAGGCGGGACTACTGCAGCCTCTTCCTGTCCCAGAACAACTATGGCAAGTGGTTAGCCTAGATTTCATCACCGGGTTACCACCTACCTCCAGCGGTCATGACGCCATCCTTGTCGTCATTGACAAGTTCTCCAAAATGGGACACTTCATCCCGACACACACGACGGCACGCACCGAGGAGACAGCACAACTCTTCGTTCGTCACATCATCTCACAGCATGGCATCCCAACTACACTCATCTCCGACCGAGACCCCAAGTTCACTAGCAAGTTCTGGAAGGAACTTATGTCTCTTCTCGGGACCAAACTCGCCATGTCATCCGCATACCATCCGCAGACAGACGGACAGACCGAGCGCCTCAACCAAATTGTTGAGCAACTCCTCCGAGCAGCCTGCAAGGACGACATCTCCAAATGGGACTTGCACCTGCCCGTACTCGAGTTTGCTTACAACAATGCTACACATGCTGCTACTGGACAGACGCCGTTCTTCCTCTGCTACGGACGCCACCCACTCACACCACAAAAACCGACAGCATCAGCTACAGTCCAACCCGCACATGATTTCATTACAACCATGCACCAGCTTTGGGATCGGACCCACAAGCGCCTACTCGATATTCAACAGCAACAGAAGCGCCAAGCCGATCGCCATCGCAACGATCACACCATCACGGTGGGAGACCAGGTGCTTCTTGACACCCGCAACTTGGACATCAGCCACCTCCCATCTAAACTTCGACCTCGCTTCTGCGGGCCTTTTCTCGTTGAAGCACAGGTCACTCCTGTTACCTTCCGCTTACGCCTGCCAGCTACCTGGAAGATTCACAACGCCTTCCATGTCCAACTTTTGAAGCCCTATCGAGATCCTAACACGATCTTCGTGGGACGTCAGCCGCCGCCGCCGCCGCCCGTCCTCGTCCAGAACGAACCCGAGTACGAGGTCGAGTCCGTGCTTGCACATCGTCGTCGTCGGAATGGCACCGTGGAGCTTCTCATCCGTTGGAAGGGTTATGATCCTTCTGAGGACAGCTGGGTACCTGAGTCCGACATGGGTAACGCCCGTCGTCCTCTGCATGACTACCTTGTCAAGCAGGGTGTTACTTCTACCACCCAGCTTTGAGGGGGGGAAGTGTGAGAGTACGACCCCGTTACACCACTTGGCCTTTTCTTATTTCCTTCCCTTTTCATTTCTCTTTTTACCGCATCTCATTTGGTTTCCTATTCTTCCTTTTCTATTAACCTTTGGTTTATCCTGCTATTATCATTATATCACCGACCAGGCTTGGGATGTATTGGTGCGCTCTATCTAGCGTAATCCTGCTGTAATCCCTTAAAGCCAATAGCCTCGCGTGGCTATACGCAGGGTGATTCTATCTTCTAGAAGGGTCTATTCCCTTAGGATAAGATAAACCTGGTTACCTGATGTACTCTGGAAGTATAAAAGCGCCTTGTACTGATCGATAGTGCAACCTTTCCTCGACACATTCGATCCTGTGACAGACGAGGCCGGCTAGGGCGCAGGGGGCTGGCAAGGGCACAAGGGGCCGGCTAGGGCGAGCGGGGCCGGCAAGGGCGCGTGGGGCCAGCTAGGGACACCGAGGGGGGGTCGGTACGAGCACAAGGGGCCGTAGGGGCGCGAGGGGCCGGCTAGGGGCGCGAGGGGTCGGTAGGGGCGCGACGGGGCCGGCTAGGGGCGTGAGGGGGCGTAGTGGCTAGGGGCGCGACAGGGCCGTAGGAGTGCGACGGGGCCGGTAGGGGCGCGACGGGGCCGGCTAGGGGCGCGACGGGGCCGTAGGGACGCGACGGGGCCGTAGGGGCGCGACGGGGTTAGGGGCGCGACAGCGGTAAAGCGCGGACGCTCAGACAGGGGGAGGGCATGGCTAATGGCAAGCTGGGCTACTGCGTCGCAAGAATCCCAGACAGCTCGAGCAAGCGCAGCAGCAGCAAAAGCCTCTCTCTTAGTAGTGGTAGTGTCAGCAGGGAGGGGATCAGGCTGAGGGGGGCGGGGAAGCAAACCATCAACATGCATAGCCAGGGAGTGCCCATCCTAGCGCTGACCTGTTAGGTGCCGGCGGAGGTCAATGAGCCAGGTGGCGAAGTCGATCACGTGCCCCTCACCGATCACGGCTAGGGGCGCGACAGGGCCGTAGGAGTGCGACGGGGCCGGTAGGGGCGCGACGGGGCCGGCTAGGGGCGCGACGGGGCCGTAGGGACGCGATGGGGCCGTAGGGGCGCGACGGGGTTAGGGGCGCGACGGGGCCGGCTAGGGGCGCGAGGGGCCGTAGGGGCGCGACGGGGCCTGCTAGGGGTGCGACGGGGCTGTAGGGGCGCAACGGGGCTGTAGGGGCGCGACGGGGTCGTAGGGGCGCGTCGGGGCTTGCTATAGGCGCGACGGGGCCGTAGGGGTGCGACGGGGCCTGCTAGGGGCGCGACGGGGCCATAGGGGCGCGCGGGGCCAGCTAGGGGCGCGAGGGTCCAGTAGGTGGCGGCACGGAGCGGAAGTGGTTGGGTGGACCTACCTACTCGTGATACCATGTTAAGTCTAGAAAGACTGAATAGAAGAAGGGAGAACAGAGGGGATATAGCGTTTGGGTTGTACCCACTAAGAACATACCCTATCTAGCCTATAACTTCTACATAACAATATACTGTATGTATACGTTGACACCCTCTTCCTTGCTGTTGTGGTAAAATCGTACTTCAGCATTTCTGTAAGTAGTTCCGATAGATATTGTCGAGTTACACTGTAGTTAGCATCCGTAGAATGACGTCAGCAAATAGCGCTCGTCTTGATGATTAAGTCAGCAAGCCGTTTCAGTCACGCGAACAGTCGCGCTCTTTTCAGCAGCAGTTAGAGCACATAGCGCAAATAGCTCGAACAGGTACATCACCGAATAGGTAATTCTAGCAAATATAAAAATAGCTTGTACAACTTCCATTTATTAACTTGTTCTTCAGTAAATTCTGGTCAACACTTCACAAGTTCTAAGACTTCCGCTGTCTTACTAGTCTACCATTCCAACAAAGATCCTTGGTTAAGTCTTGAAGTATCGCAAGGCTATAACACGGACTCTGGTGTTACAACTTGTTAATACTGGTTGTTACTGGAGGTACTTCCAGTATTACTTTCTACTTCAAGTACTTATGTCTGCAGATTCTATACTTCGTCTCCTACACCACCTTTCGAATTCTTTCACTTGCCACAGCCGTCGACTGCCTCGTGAGGGCCTTCCCATAGCTGTTATGAGATTGGCCATGCCGCCGAGAGGGCGGGGGCTGCTGCAGCCGCCTCTAATGTTGAAGCCGCCGCCGCCGCCGCTGTTGCCGCTGGCCAATTGCCGCCGCACACCGCCGCCGTTGCTCTCGTCACTCCTGTGCCTGCCGCCATTGCCATCTCCCGGGCCGTGGGTGTTGACCGATTTCGGAGTCATCGCGGCTGCTGATGGAAATGGGGGTGCTAGGTTAGGGGGTGTGGGTGTGTGTGGGTGTCAACTTATACATATGCTATTTGTAGAAGTTATAGGCTAGCCTAGGTGTGTGCTTCTAGTGAGTACAACCCCAACAGGTATATGTTCTAGGTTTCTCACACTAGTCAATTATTCTCGCATTCTAACATGGTATCACGAGTAGGTTAGGTCCACCCACCCACTTCCGCCCGTGCCCTAGCCTCTCGCCCCGTACCTAGCCCCTCCTAGCGCCCGCCCGGCCCTCCTAGCGCTCGCCCGGCTCCTCCTAGCGCCCGCCCGACCCCTCCTAGCACCCGCCCGGCACCTCCTAGCGCTTGCCCGACCCCTCCTAGTGCCCGCTTGGCCCCTCCTAGCGCCAGCCCGGCCCCGATACGCCCCCCCCCCGGCTCCTGCGGCCCGCAGCTCCCAGTACCCGCCCGGCTCCTGCGGCCCCGTGTCTTCTGCTCGGCACGGTTCCTCGAGTCTCCGGCCCCGTGTCTTCTGCTTGCTCGCGCTGGAGCGTCTTGCAGACGTCCTCCTGGAGCTGTGCTGCTGTGTCCCTCTGCCACTGTGTCCTGTGGAGCTGTGTCGCTGTGTCACTGTGTCGCTGTGTCGCTGACCCTGCACGATGGTTGACTTCATACTCCGCCTGGATGCTGAGGGCCACGCGGTTGACGTCGCCGCCTGGCTGTCCGATCTCCGCCGTCAACTCACAGGTCAACGCCAGGATGGGCACTCCTTGGTTGTCCATGTTGATGGCTTGCTCCCCCGTCCCCCTACGCCTGCTCCCCTCCCTGCTGACCCCACCTCTGCTGAGCGTGAGGCTTTCTCTGCTCCTGCACTTGCCTGTGCCGTCTGGGACTCTCGCGATGTAGTTGCTGAGGTCGCTATCAGTCACGCCCTCCCTGTGTCTAAGCGTTCGCGTTTCGCTACAGTTGATACAGTCAGGGCTTACTTAGATGCTGTTGTTGCTCGCTATTCCACGCATGCCTTCGCTACTGCAGGCCGCCTGCTCTTCCCTATCCTTTTCCCAGATCTTGCTTCCTTCCCTACTGTTGCTGACCTTGCCACTCACCTGCGAGCCCTAGAGTCTCGCTACCGCACTGCTAGCACTGCTGACTAGCTCACTGCGCTCCCCCCCCCCTTCTGCATGACCCTCTACTTTATCGCTATGCGCCTGCCTGACCGCCTTGCTAGTGCACGCGACCACATCCTTAGCCAGCACCCGGGTGATCTCACCCTGACAGCCTTTGTCACTGCCCTGACCGAGATCGAGACTCGCCAGCGCACTATCGCTCAGTCGAGCGGTGCGCCAGCAGTCTCTATCTTTCACGACTGTGCCCCCTCCCAGTGCACGTTTACTGACGTTTTGGCTGCGGTCGCCACTACGACCCTTCTGACTGAGAATGCAGCTGCGGTCCACCCGCAGCAGCGTCCACGCCGCGCCGGTCGTGGTCGCCAGGGAGGGCGTGGTGGTGGAGCTGGTGGTGGTGGTGGTGGTGCCGGGGACAGTGGTTCTACTAAGGGGACTGCCGCAGCTAGTCAGGAGCAACAGCCGTCGTCCCAGCAGCAGGAGCAGCCGCAGCAGCCGTCGCAGCAGTCGCAGTCATTGCAGCAGCTGTCCCAGCCCCCGCCGTGGGCTCGTCTCCCGCCGGGTTGGCCCAGCACCTCCGTAGGTGGTGGCCGTGGTGGCGGCCCGCGCAGCTTGGCGTCTACCGGCAGCTCCGTTGGTGTGACCTGCCAGTACCAGCTTCAGACCGGGCCTCTCTGCGGCACTCTGTGCCGCCGCCCGCACCTGACCGCCCGCTGTTTCCGCCACCTCGACGATCTCTTTCGTCGTCGCCTTGGCCCGGCCCCGGACCTCCCCGACTGGCACAGCCTGCTTCGCCAGGGCGTGCCGATCTTTGAGTTAGATATGGATCAGATAGGTGCTGCTTTGCATGCCTTGTATGCTGACGCTTCTAATGTTGCTGGATCTCATTACCCTGTGTCCTCTAGTTTAGGTGTAGCACCCTTGTGTAGCTTAGCCTCCCCTGCTGCATCAGGCGTAGGACTGCCTAGTTTGCCTAGCCTAGTTTCTGCACCGGCTCCGTTCCCGGCCTCCGCTACTGCCTTGCTGTCCTTCACTCTCGACTCCGGTGCTTCTGCCTGTTTCTTCCGCGACCACTCCACTCTCACGCCGCTTGCTGCGCCTGCTGTCGTCGCTCTCGCTGACCCCTCTGCGGGTCCTGTCGTCGCTCGTAGCTCCACTTCCCTTCCCTGTCCAGCCGTTCCTTCGAGTTCTCTTACAGGCCTCCACGTTCCCTCGTTCTCCAGGAACCTGGCTGGTGTCGGCTGTCTTCAGGACCTCGGCGTCACCACTAAGTTCCTTGGGCACGAGCGGTTCGCTGTCTGTACCAAGGCTGTCTCAGGTTCCCCCCTTGCGACGTTCCCCTGGGACCCGGTGTCCGGTCTGTTTACCCTTGACACCGCTTCCCCCCGGCTGGTGCGTCCTCCCAGGTCGCTGAAGCTTGCTCGTGTCGGTCCCTCACACACCCGTCCCTTCTGTGGCACTACCACTTAGGTCACCCTGCTCTCCCGCGCCTGCGTCACATGTCTCAGCACGGTCTCGCCTTAGGCCTCCCCGAGTCGCTCCCCGCACTTCCCCCCTCGACTGCGCCACCGTGCACGCCTTGCGTCGAGGGTCGGCTCCGCCGTGCCCCTCACTCCTCCTCGCTTCGCCCTGCTCCTGCTCCCCTTCAGACCCTGCACCTGGAGGTTTGGGGCCCAGCCCCCGTCCCCGGACCGCGCGGTGAGCGCTACTTTCTTGTGCTCGTCGATGACTACACGCGCTACACCATGGTGTTTCCCTTGGAGCGGAAGGCCGACGTACCCGACGTTCTTCTCCCGTGGGTTGTGGCTGCGCGTCTTCACCGTGGTCTCCCCGTCTTGTGTCTCCACTCTGACCGTGGCGACGAGTTCGCCTCTGGTCGGCTTGGACAGTTCTGTCGTGCGGAGGGCATCACCCAGCCGTACACCTTGCCGGACTCGCCACAGCAGAATGGGGTTGCTGAGTGCCGCATCGACTTGGTCATGGAGGTTGCTCGTACCTCCATAATTCATGCCAATGCCCCCCATTTTCTGTGGACGTTCGCTGTTCGCTACGCTGCTCACCAGCTTAACATGTGGCCCCGCTCCCAGCGGCCGCAGGTTTCGCCGACCCTCCTTTGGACTGGGTCCCCTGGTGACGCGTCTGCATTCCACGTCTGGGGTTGCCTTGCTCACGTTCGTGCCTCTGGCACGGACAAGCTCACTGCCCGCACTGTCCCCTGTGTCTTCCTCGGTTTCCCCCTAGACTCGTCTGACTGGCTCTTCTACCACCCGAAGTCTCAACGCTTCCTTCACTCTCGTGACATCACCTTTGACGAGTCTGTCTCCTTCTACCGTCGCTTCCCTCACCGAGGTCCCCCGGTTTCCCACCCCTGTTCCTTGCTCCCTCTCCCCAGGTAGCCCCTGCTCCCCTCCCGCCTCGTCATGCCCCGTCTGGTGTCTCTCATGTTACTCCCCTCCCGTCGGTTGTCCCCGTTGAGGAGTCTGCTGAGTCTGGTGGTCCCCCCGGCCCGTCCTTGCTGCGTCCACCTTCACCGGTGTCTCCGCCTCCGCTGTCGCAGTCGCCGCCGCCGCCGTCGCAACCGCCACCGCCGCCGCCGCTGCCGCTCTTGGCCTCTAGGGGTGCTGGATTTGAAGAGGGTGTTCGTCCTGCGGCTCCTGTCGTGGTCTGTCCCGGCGGGCCTGGGGTGCCGCTGGTGCTGGAGGGGGTTCTCGCTCTGGGGATGTTGGTTCTGGGGGTACTGCCATTGAGTGTTCTCCCAGCGATCGTCGTGCCCCTGCTGGTCCGAGGGTCGAGCACCAGCTGCCGCAGCAGCCGCCGCAGCCGTCGCCGCCGGTCTCCGCTCTTTGCCTGCTCGGCCTTCCCTCCCCTGACCGCTCGCCGATGTCTCCCCCACCACCTTCTCACCTTCTTGTCTCCGGCCCAGTGTTCCCACCGCCGGACTCGTCTCCAGCCCGTCTTCCTCCTCGTTCCCCTTTTGTGTCCCCTCCGCTGTCTCCTGACCCTACCCCTCTGTCCCACGTTTGGTCTCGCCGTCCCTTACGTGCTCGTCCCGTCTCTCCTGTCCTTCGCTCCCACCCTATGTTGCTCCGTTCCCACTCGTCTCGTCCTCCCCTCCTCCCGTCGCCTCCTCCCTCGTCGCTTGTTGTTGCACCTCCTCCGCTGTCTGACTACCTCCGTGCCGCTCGTCCCCTTGTCCCTCGGGTTCTTGCCGCTCTTGTTACCGACCCGTCTGTTCCAGTCTCGCGCCTTGACGTGCTTGTCGTTGCTGTCGCTGACTTCGCCTCTACCCGCCGCCTGGACTACCCTACCGCTCTGGTCTCTGACCCTGCCTGTCCTCCGTCTTTCGGGGTGCACCTGCCCTTGGCAGTGACATTCTAGAGGACAGGCAGTACCAGCTTGCTTTCCTTTCCGAGGCCGCTCCCCATCTCTGCTCCATGCTCCTAGTCCCACAGGGTGACCCAGACGCCTTCGACATCTCGACCCTTCGCACCTACACTGAGGCCACCTCAGGACCCTGGGCCTCTCAGTGGATAGCTGCCATGGAGCAGGAGATGGCATCTTGGAGGTCCACCGGCACTTACGTCGACGCAGTTCCCCCTCCTGGGGTGAACGTAGTCGATGGTCGGTGGTTCTTCAAGGTGAAGCGCCCCCCTGGAGAGCCGCCTGTCTTCAAGGCGCGCTACGTGGCTAGAGGCTTCAGCCAACGCGAGGGGGTTGACTTCTTCCAGACCTTCGCCCCGACCCCGAAGATGACTACTCTTCGGGCACTGCTACACATAGCAGCTCAGTGCGACTACGAGCTTCACTCCCTCGACTTCTCTACTGCCTTTCTTCAGGGCAGCCTACACGAGCAGGTCTACCTGCGCCGACCACAAGGCTTCACTGGTACCTTCCCCCCTGGGACCCAGTGGCTTCTCAGGCGCCCGGTCTACGGCCTGCGCCAGGCTCCCCGCGAGTGGCTCGACACGCTGCGTGCCACGCTAGCAGACCTGCAGTTCTTTCCGTCCTCTGCTGACCCCTCGCTTTTTGTGCATTCCGGCCAAACTCCGTTCTACATCCTTGTCTACATAGACAACCTGGTCTTCGCTACTGCTGACAGGGATGCATTGGCCTCCGTGAAGGCCGAGCTGCTGAAGAGACACACCTGCACTGACCTTGGAGAGCTGCGTCACTATCTTTGCCTGCAGATCTCCAGGGACAGAGCAGCACGCACCATCACTCTGACACAGTCACACTTGGTGCGTCAGGTCCTTCAGAGGTTCAGTCTTCAGTTCTCCTCCGCACAGCCCACACCTCTACCTGTAGACCATGGGCTCTCCGCTCCCGTTCCTGAGGAGCCAGTAGAGCCCAGCGGCCCCTACGCAGAGCTGGTGGGTTGCCTCATGTACCTGATGACTTGCACTCGCCCAGATCTTGCATACCCTCTCAGCATCCTGGCTCACTTTGTGGCCACCGGCAGACACCGACCACAGCATTGGTCGGCCGCTAAGAGGGTTTTGCGATATCTAGCAAATACATCGGGCATGGGGTTAGTGCTTGGAGAACGCAGGCTAGTGGTCCTCACTGGGCATACAAATGCTTCTTGGGCAGACGACTCTGAGACTCTCAGGTCGTCTGAGGGCTACTGTTTTAGCCTTGGTTCGGGTGCTATCTCTTGGAGATCCACTCGCTCGTCGTCTATTGCTCAGTCCAGCTGTGAGGCTGAGATCTACGCCGGTTCCATGGCGGCACAGGAGCTCCGCTGGCTGACCTTCTTGCTCACTGACTTAGGTGAGCGGCCTAGCTCTGCCCCGGTCCTGTACGCTGACAACAGGGCCATGATTCTCCTGTGCCAGGAGCCTCGAATTGAGGGCAGAGCGAAGCATATCCAGCTGCGGTACTTCCTCCTACGCGAGCTACAGCAGCGTCGCCAGGCCCGTGTAGTTCACTTGACCTCCGGTGCCAACACAGCTGATATCTTTATTAAGGCGCTTGCGCCTAAAGATCATCAGCGGCACTGTGTACAACTTGGTCTTGTTCCTGTAGCTACTAACTTGTTAGGACCCTGATTGTGTACTCTCTACTATATATATCTGTCTGACTGGCCTTGTGGCCTTACCTCCAGTGGCTGGACTAGTAGTGCCACACTGGCTTGCTTTTGTCTTGTTTGTACTCTTGCTGACTGGTCTCCGGACCCCTGCCTCAGTGGTTGGACTTGTAGTGCCACCCTGAGCTGTGTGCTTCTTGCTTAGCACCACCCCTTCTCTAGCCTAGGGGGTGTGTCAACTTATGCATATGCTGTATGTCGAAGTTATAGGCTAGCCTAGGTGTGTGCTTCTAGTGAGTACAACCCCAACAGGTATATGTTCTAGGTTTCTCACACTAGTCAATTATTCTCGCATTCTAACAGTGGGTTCTTGTACTACCAAGCCTAGGGGGTGTGTTAAATTATATGTTTCGTTATATAATTCTTAGGCTTGGTAGGTGTTACTGAAGCCTACTGTAAAAGGTACAACCCCCCTCCTTGTATCCCTCTCTTTTCTATTCTCGACCTCTTTTTCACTCCTCAACTTTCCTAGCCTAAAACCTCTCGCCATTTCTATGGCTTCCTTATCAGAATTAGAGAAGTGAATGATGATAGAGTGAGAGTACACACAGATATACCTAAGTGTTGTACCCTCTAAGAGGCGACCCTATACAGGCTATACAAACATGACAAATATACATGTTTGACACACCCCCTAGACTGCATAGGGGAATGTCCTAAACAAGCAGCTCAGGGCGGCACTACTAGTCCAACCTCTGAGACAAGGGTCTGAGAGACCAGTCAGAAGGAGTACAGACAAGGCAAGAACAAGAGCAGGGCGGCACTACTAGTCCAGCCACTGGGAGAGGACACAAGTCCAGTCTGAGTATGCGTATAAAGGACAGTACAAAGTCAGGGTCCTAGCAAGTGAGAGGCTACAGGAACTAGACCAAGCTGTACACAGTGCCGGTGATGATCTTTAGGCGCAAGCGCCTTCGTAAAGATATCAGCCGTGTTGGCACCTGAGGCCAAGTGTACTACGCGAGCCTGACGTCGCTGCTGTAGCTCACGCAGGAGGAAGTACCGCAGCTGAATGTGCTTTGCTCTGCCCTCGAGTCGAGGCTCCTGACACAGGAGGATCATGGCCCTGTTGTCAGCGAACAGGACCGGGGCAGAGCTAGGCCGCTCACCTAAGTCAGTGAGCAAGAAGGTCAGCCAGCGGAGCTCCTGTGCCGCCATGGCACCAGCGTAGATCTCAGCCTCACAGCTGGACTGCGCAACAGACAAGGAGCGGGTAGCTCTCCACGAGACGGCACCTGAGCCAAGGCTGAAGCAGTAGCCCTGGGTAGACCTGAGTGTCTCAGCGTCGTCTGCCCACGAAGCGTCTCCAGTAAGGACCACTGGCCTGCGTCCTCCTAGCACTAAACCCATGCCCGATGTACTAGCAAGATAACGCAGAACCCTCTTAGCGGCAGACCAGTGCTGCGGTCGGTGTCTGCATGTGGCCACAAAGCGAGCCAGGATGCTGAGAGGGTATGCGAGATCTGGGCGAGTGCAAGTCATCAGGTACATGAGGCAACCCACCAGCTCTGCGTAGGGGCCGCTGGGCTCTACCAACTCCTCAGACACTGGAGCGGAGAGTCTGTGGTCTACAGGCAGAGGGGTGGGCTGTGCAGAGGAGAACTGAAGGCTGAACCTCTGAAGGACCTGGCGCACCAAGTGTGACTGAGTCAGGGTGATGGTGCGCGCAGCTCTGTCCCTGGAGATCTGCAAGCCAAGGTAACGGCGCAGTTCTCCAAGGTCAGTGCACGTGTGTCTCTTCAGCAGCTCTGCCTTCACGGAGGCCAGTGCGTCCCTGTCTGCTGTGGCAAAGACCAGGTCGTCGACGTAAACAAGGATGTAGAACGGAGTCTGGCCAGCACGAACGAAGAGTGAAGGGTCTGCGGAAGACGGAAAGAACTGCAGGTCAGCAAGCGTAGCACGGAGAGTGTCGTGCCACTCACGGGGAGCTGGCGCAGGCCGTAGACGGGGCGCCGCAGGAGCCACTGGGTCCCAGGAGGGAAGGTGCCAGTAAAGCCCTGAGGGCGACGCAGGTAGACCTGCTCGTGTAGGCTGCCCTGAAGGAAGGCAGTGGAGAAGTCGAGGGAGTGAAGCTCATAGTCACGCTGAGCAGCTAGGTGTAACAGAACCCGAAGAGTAGTCATCTTCGGGGTCGGAGCGAAGGTCTGGAAGAAGTCCACCCCCTCGCGCTGACTGAAGCCTCTAGCCACATAGCGCGCCTTGAAGACAGGGGCTCTCCAGGAGGGCGCTTCACCTTGAAGAGCCAGCGGCCATCGACTACGTTCACCCCAGGTGGGGGAACTGCGTCGACGAAGGTGCCGGTGGATCTCCAAGATGCCATCTCCTGCTCCATGGCAGCTATCCACTGCGAGGCCCAGGGTCCCGAAGTCGCCTCAGCGTAAGTGCGAGGGGTCGGGATGTCGAAAGCGTCTGGGTCACCCTCAGGGACTAGCAGCATGGAACAGAGATGGGGAGCAGCCTCGGACAGGAAAGCAAGCTCGAACTGGCGGTCCTCCAGGACGTCACTGCCAAGGGCAGGAGCACCCCCGACAGACGGAGGACAGGCAGGGTCAGAGACCAGAGCGGAGGCGTAGTCAAGGCGGCGGGTAGAGGCGAAGTCAGCCGACAGCAGCGACAAGAGCGTCAAGGCACGAGCCGGAACAGACGGGTCGGTAACGAGAGAGGCAAGGACCCGAGGAACAAGGGGACGAGCGGCACGAAGGTAGTCAGACAGCGGGGGGGGTGCAACAACAAGGGAGGACGGAGGAGGCGACGGGAGAAGGGGAGGACGAGACGCGTGGGAACGAAGCAACATAGGGTGGGAGCGCAAGACAGGCGAGGCAGGACGAGCACGGGAGGACGGTGAGACCAGACGTGCGACGGAGGAGTCGGGTCAGGAGACAGAGGAGGGGAATCAGGAGGGGAACGAGGGGGGAGACGGGCAGGGGACGAGTCCGGCGGAGGGAAGACAGGGCCGTAGACAGGAAGAGGAGGAGACGGTCGGGGAGGAACCGACGCAGGGTCGGGGGACGGAAGGCCGAGCAGGCGAAGGGCTGACACCGGCGGGGACTGCTGCTGCGGCGGCACAACGGCGACACCTGGACCGCAAGCTGCTCCTCGGCTACCACCGGCACTCTCCACACCAGCACCCCCAGAGGGACCACCCCCAGGGCTACCGGGACGAGCACCCCCAGAGTCAGCGAACGGGTGCTGCGACGGCGGCGGCGGCGCGGCGGCAGCGACAACGACGGCTGCAGCGGCGGCAGAGCGGTGGAGGGGGGACTGGGGAGGGGACGCCAGGGGAGGGGCGGCCGGCGAGGACTGAACAGGAGGGCCACCAGAGTCAGAAGACTCCTCAACCGGGTCCACCGACGGAAGGGGGTGACGTGGACACACCAGAGGGGCGGGACGGGGAGGAGGAGGAGGAGGGGCAGGGACTACCGGGGAAGGAGTGACCAGGAACAGGGGGGGGTAACCGGGGGACCACGGTGGGGGAAGCGACGGTAGTAGGAGACAGACTCGTCAAAGGTGACGTCACGAGAGTGAAAGAAGCGGTGAGACGGCGGGTGGTAAAAGTGCCAGTCGGACGCGTCAAGGGGAAAACCGAGGAAGACGCAGGGAAGGGTGCGGGCAGTGAGCTTGTCCGTGCCGGAGGCACGGACGTGAGCAAGGCAGCCCCAGACGTGGAACGCAGACGCGTCACCAGGAGACCCAGTCCAAAGACGGGTCGGCGAAACCTGCGGCTGCTGAGGGTGCGGCCACAAGTTAAGCTGGTGAGAAGCGTAGCGCACAGTGAACGGCCACAGAAAAATGGGGTGCACCGGCATGGATCATGGAGGTGCGAGCCACCTCCATGACCAAACCGATGCGTCGCTCAGCGACCCCATTCTGCTGTGGGGAGTTTCGGTAGGGTGAACGTCTGGGTGATGCCCTCCGCACGACAAAAGCGACCAAGGACACCTGAGGCAAACTCGCCACCACGGTCTGAGTGAAGACGCAAGACAGGGAGACCGCGGTGGACACGCGCAGAGACAAGCCAGGGGATGAGAGCGCCAGGCACGTCGGCCTTGCGCTCCAGGGGAAAGACTGTGGTGTAACGAGTGAAGTCGTCGACAAGCACAAGGAAGTAGTGCTCTCGACGCGGCCCAGGGACGGGGCGGGGCCCCAGACGTCCAGGTGCAGGGTCTGCAGCGGCGCGGCGGTAGGGGGAAACGAGGAGGAGTGAGGGGCACGGCGAAGCCGACCCTCGACACAAGGCGTGCAAGGTGGGGCTGGGGAGGAGGGAAACGCGGGGAGGGAACCTGGGAGACCAAGGACAAGACCGTGCTGGGACATGTGACGCAGACGCGGGAGTGCAGGGTGACCTAGGCGGTGGTGCCAAAGGAGGGTCGGGTGAGTGAGGGACCGACAGGAGCAGCAGCAGCAACCTGGGTGACGCTGAGCCGGGGGGGTCACGGTGTCCAGAGTGAATAGGCCGGACACCGGGTCCCGGGGGAACGTGGACAGGGGGCACCAGTGGCGGCCTCGGTACAGACAGCATACCGCTCGTGACCAGGGAACGTAGTGGTGACGCCAAGGTCCTGGAGGCAGCTGACACCAACTAGGTTCCTGGAGAACGAGGGGATATGCAGACTGTGAGAGTGCCCGAAGGAACCGCCGGACAGGGAAGGGTGGTGAACTGCGGGTGACTACCGGACCGCCGGAGGGGTCAGCAAGAGAAACGGCAGCAGGAACAGGAAGCGCGTCAGGGTGGTGGAGTCGCGGAAGAAACACCGAGAAGCGCCAGAGTCCAAGGTGAAGGAAAGCGAAGCAGAGGCGTCTGGCGACGGAACGACGGCGGAAGCACCAAGACTACACAAAGCAGGGATCCTACGCCTGACGCAGCAGGGGAGGCTAAGCTAGGCACACCTACACTAGGCAACAGTGAGTAATAAGTGGGAAGCACACTAGAGTCATCAGCATACATCACATGCAGAGCAGAAACAATGGCATCCATGTCCATATCAAAATCTGAATCTTACGACTAAGCAAACTGTGCCAGTCCGGGAGGTCTGGCGACGGGCCGAAGCGCTGACGAAAGAGGTCGTCCAGGCGACGAAAACAGCGGGGAGTGAGTGACCGATCTTACCGCAAACGAAGCCACGGCGAGGACCGGTCTGGATCTGGTACTGACAACGCTCGCCGCCAGAGCCACCACTCGGCACACCACCACGCGCCGGCCACCGCCAGCGCCGGGCCACCCGGGCGGGAGGACACTCGTCTGCCGCGTCTGCGACGCTGCTGCGGCTGCTGCGAAGGCTGCGACTGGCGGCTGCTGCGGCTGCTGCAACTGCAGGGGCGGCGGCTCAGCTGGACTGGGCAGGGTCCCCTCGTCCGCTCCACACCAGACGACCCGACCCCACCACTACCCCCTCCCGCACCCCGCCTCCGCCTCCGCCGCGCCCAACCTTGGGGCGGCGGCCCTTCCCCGAACGAAACTGCGCTGCAGCAGCAGTCTCAGCCACTGCGGCAGAGCCGTCGGAGAAGGTACACTGGGCGGGGCACAACCCTGAAAGATAGGGACTGGCACGACACCGCTCGCCTGGGCGATGGAGCGGTGACGGGTCTCTATCACAGTCAGGGTGTCTACAAAGTCAGTGAGGGTGAGGTCTGCGGGGTGAATGCTAAGGAAGCGGTCGGGCGACAGCAAGGCGGTCAGGGAGCGCGTGGCAAGCAGGTAGAGGGTAGAGGTAATGGGCGGCTGTGGTCTAAGCTGTGCTCAGTGCATGGCAGCGCGCCAGGTTCTCATCTTCGAGCGGCAGTGGGCAGCGAGGTCAGAGACAGTGGGGAAAGATGCAAGGTCAGGAAAGAGCATCGGGAGGATCAGGCGACCCACCGAGGCAGCCGGAGGGGTGGAATAGCGCTTGATGACAGCATCTAAGTATGCCTGAGCAGTAGTGAGACCTAAAGCGAGGGCGCTCGGACGGGGGAAGGGCGTTGCTAATGGCAAGCTGGGCGACAGCATCGCGAGAAAGCCAGACAGAGCGCGCACGGGCAGTGGCAGCAGTAGACTCGCTCAGTGGGTGTGGAGTCAGCGGGCAGAATAGCAGGGGGTCTGGGCAGGGGAGCGTACCGTCAAGGTGTGCGGAAAGCGGTTCACCATCCTGCCGCTGGCCAGTGAGTTGGCGCGGAGGTCGGCAAGCCACGCCTCGAACTCTAGGCTGGCCTTCAGCGTCGAAGCGAAGCTCCGCCGCCATCAGGAACAGTGCAGTGCGGTGCAGGGCAGTGCAGCAAGGTGGAGTGCGGTGCGTGCGGTACAGTGCGGTGCAGTGCGGTGCAGGCAGTACAGTGGTGCGGGGCGGTGCAGTGCGGGGCAGTACGGTGCAGGGCAGTGCAGGGGGGGGGGGGGGGGGGGGGGAACCGTACCAGTGAGGAGGACGGGGCCGGGGCAGGGACGAGCGCAGGGGCGGGCCGGTGCAACGGGCCGGGCGGGCGACGGGGCCGGGCGGGCGCGACGGGGCCGGGCTGGTGCGACGGGGCCGGGCGGGTGCGACGGGGCCGGGCGGTGCGAGGGCCGGGCGGTGCGACGGGGCCGGGCCGGTGCGACGGGCCGGGGCGGACGGGGCCGAGGGGCGCACCGGGGGGCGGCCGACGGGCCGGCGGTGCGACGCGGGCGGCTGCGACGGGGCCGGGCAGGGGCGAGGCCGGGCGGCTGCGACGGGGCCGGGCGGGCGGACGGGGCCGGGCTGGCGACGGGCCGGGCGTGCGACGGGGCCGGGCGACGGGGCCCAGGAGGGGCTCGACGCGGCCCAGGAGGGGCGCTACGGGCCCAGGAGGGGCGACGGGGCCCAGGAGGGGCGCTACGGGCCCAGGAGGGGCGACGGGGCCCAGGAGGGGCGCTACGGGCCCAGGAGGGGCGCGACGGGGCCCAGGAGGGGCGCTACGGGGCCAGGAGGGCGCGACGGGGCCCAGGAGGGGCGCTACGGGCCCAGGAGGGCGCGACGGGGCCCAGGAGGGGCGCTACGGGGCCAGGAGGGGCGCACGGGCCCAGGAGGGGCGCTACGGGCCCAGGAGGGGCGCGACGGGCCCAGGAGGGGCGCTACGGGGCCAGGAGGGCGCGACGGGGCCCAGGAGGGGCGCTACGGGGCCCAGGAGGGGCGCGACGGGGCCCAGGAGGGGCGCTACGGGCCCAGGGGGCGCGACGGGGCCCAGGAGGGGCGCTACGGGGCCCAGGAGGGGCGCTACGGGGCCCAGGAGGGGCGCGACGGGGCTAGGGGCGCGACGGGCTAGGGGCACGACGGGCGCTAGGAGGTAGGGGGGGCGAGCGGAAGCGGTAGGTGGGGGGGGATCCTAACCTACGCGTGATACCATATCAGAATTAGAGAAGTGAATGATGGTAGAGTGAGAGTACACACAGATATACCTAAGTGTTGTACCCTCTAAGAGGCGACCCTATACAGTCTATACAAACATGACAAATACACATGTTTGACATTCCTACCGTTCCTACTAGCCTAGCTTTTGTGACAGTAACTGCTTATCTGACACTGGCATTCTCACCACTATACTTTATAACCTGCCTAGTGTACTGTAACCGCAAGGAAGCCACTCGATAACGGTAGAAGGGTGACAAAATCAAGCTCTCAATGCTGGATAAGGCTATGCTGCCGTAGACCTTGCTCTTTCCACAAAACGAACACTTCTCTACATTGATTTCCATAAAAAGCCTATTATTTACCCGCACCTTCGGAATAAACATACCCGAAGGCAACATTCAGGTGGTACTAGACTGGAGCTCAGCTCACCTAGTCTTGAATTTATTTCGAATGCAGCCTTCGTCCCATTGCAGCATACACCCATGTTGCTGCTGAACTGAAATACGAGGACCTTACTGATGTCATGTAATTCACTCTTTGCTTGTACGAACCAAACGACAATCTCTACAGCTCAGCTCAACACACGTAGAATCACGAAGCCACTGTAAACGCTGCTTTGATGCCGTTGTTGCAGTCATCACCCACGTTGCTGCTGAAATAGATTGTTTTGCCGATGTCCTTCACCCTCACTTTGACAGTGTAGAATCCATAGTAGCGGCCCCGGGCAAGTGGCTTAGCATTCAAAAACGTGCATGCAGTGTAGTCTGCAGCGTCTACTTTATGCACCGAGTGCAGCTCGTTCACCCACTGGAATACTGCAGGCAGGCAGGCAGGGAGAGGAGAGAAGGAAAGGAGACAAGAGGGGGGAAAGGAGGCAAGAGAAGGGAAAGGAGACAAGAGGGGGTGGTGAGGAAGGGAACAGTGTAGGAGGAGCAAGGATTTTATAGGTGCATCAAATGCAGTGCAGTCTGCAGCGTCTATTTTACGCTCGAGAGTAGCTTGTCCACCCACTGGAAGATTGTAGGCAGGCAGGCAGGGTGGGCGGCAGGGAGGAAGGATTCACGAGGGCGTTGTAAAGAGCCTCTTCCCAAGTCAGGCAGGGTGGCAGGGAGGCAGGGAGGCAGGGAGGCAGGGAGGCAGGGAGGCAGGGAGGCAGGGAGGCAGGGAGGCAGGGAGGCATGGAGGCAGGGAGGCAGGGAGGCAGGGAGGCAGGGAGGCAGGGAAGCAGGGAGGCAGGGAGGAAGGGTGGCAGGGAGGCAGGGAGGCAGGGAGGCAGAGAGGAAGGGTTAGGGCTACAGCCATTCAGCTACAGAGAGAAAGGCGCACGCACCTAGCAGGTCGGTAGGCAACACTTTCGGCACCTTCCAATTCTTGAGCCCACAGCCCTTCGGGCCTTCGCGGAGAGCTACCGTATCTGTTGCCGTTCAGCCCAGCCACCGTCACCACCACCACCCTCGCTCACTGCCCTGTGCCATGGCTTGCAATAGCACGGACACGTACCTACCTAGCAGGTCGTTCGGCAGCACTTTCGGCGCCTTCCAGTTCTTGAGCCCTAGCCCCACGGGGAAACTTACCTGTTGCCGTTGCTACCTCCCACCCCGAGCACCCCTCTCATGCTGCACTAACTGACATGGGTTGCGTCAGCGCCAGCACGTACCTAGCAGGCCATTTGGCAGCACTTTCGGCGCCTTCCAGTTCTTGATTGAGCCCATATCCCACGGGGATACTTACCTGTTGCCGTTGCTACCTCCCACCCCCGCGCACACCACCCTCTCTTTCTGCGCTGCCGTGTGGCATGCGTTGCATCAGCGCCAGCGCGCACCTAGCACGTCGTTGGGCAGCAATTTCGGCGCCTTCCAGTTCTGCAGCCCGTAGCCCCACGGGGAGATCCACCTGTTGCCGTTGCCGCCGCCCACCCACACCATTTTCTGTGAGGAGAGGGGAGAAAGCGGGAGACGATGAGGGAGGTTGGAAGAAGCAGGGAGGGGGAGGGAGCAGATGGAAAGGGAGGCAGTAAGAACCTGGCTCCTATTACGCGTTACACATGGGTTCAAGCATCGTGATTGCTTTTGAGTCGACTCAAAAGTAAGGGAGCGGATGGAAATGGAGCGGACGGAAAGGGAGCGGACGGAAAGGGAGAGGACGGAAAGGGAGAGGACGGAAAGGGAGCGGACGGAAAGGGAGCGGACGGAAAGGGAGCGGACGGAAAGGGAGCGGACGGAAAGGGAGCGGACGGAAAGGGAGCGGATGGACTGGGAGGCAGTAAGAACCCGGTGCCAATTATGCGTTATGCATGGGTTCAAGCATCGTGATTGCACTACGAGCAACGGACAGCGAGCACGGAGCGATGAGCTGCTAATGTAGCAGCAGTGTGCAGTGAAGTGAAGAGCAGTGCAGTGAGGTGCAGTGAAGTAAAGCGTAGTGCAGTGAGGTGCAGCGAAGTGAAGTGCAGTGAAGTGAGGTGCAGTGAGGTGCAGTGAGGTGAAGTGCAGTGAAGTGCAGTGCGGTGAAGTGCTTTCCAGTGCTGCTCGCGTTGCGTGGGTTGGATTGCTACACGTGACGGTACCTTGCTTCAGTTCCTATAGCGATGCCACGCGTTGCGCGTACAGCGACACTCGTACCTGAGCTTCCACTCCGCCTGATCGTTGGGCAGAGTGGACAAGCGGAGACCGTCAGCGCGAGGGCGGGGGGGGGAGGGGACGCGACGGGAGCGGAGAAGAGCGGGGGGGAGGAGGGGGGAGGGGGGAAGATGATGGGAGAGAGAGGGGCGGGGGGAGGGGTAGTGGGGTGGGAGAGAATGTGAAAGGGGCGAGGGGATTGGAAGTGAGTTGACGACGTTGGGCGGAGGAGGGAGCGGAGAGAAACGGAGTAACGCATGAAGGGGTTTCTGGAGAGAAACGGTTTCTGGAGAGAACTGCGCCGCGTGGAGAGGGGGAGCGGCAGCGGGAGGGTAGCGCAGGGGGGAATCGCAGCAGTCCGAGTGGATAGGAGCCTGACGACGAAAGGACAGGGGCAGATCAGCGGAGCCGACAGCGGAAAACGCGGTGCACGTCGCGGAGGGTGTGAGAGGCAAGGAGGATGTGCGAAGAAAGGCGCAAGATGCGCGGAGAAAGGCGCAAGATGCGCGGAGAAAGGCGCAAGATGCGCGGAGAAAGCAGAGGGCGCGTACCGACGAGGAGTATGAGAGCGGCGAGGAGGAGAATCAGCGACTTTTGACACGCCATGGCCGGCTGAGAGAAAGAGCGTCGCGAGGCCGAGCGCGTCTCGAGGTGACGACGGTGTCGAGAGGCACCGCTTGAACTAGATCGCGTCGTACCGTACCGGGAACGTTTTAAAGACGACTCGGAAGAAAGCGTCGTGTAACGAGGAGAGAGAATTTCTACAAGGGCTCGTGGTATGAAGCTTGAAGCTTGTTCTGGTAACGAGGAGAATGCACGCGGTGACGGTGGTCAACGCGTTTACTCGCAATGACGCTGCGAGGAGAAATTCTATGCAGCGAAAATTCTGTGCGAAGAAAATTCCATCCGACGAAATTTCCACGCGAGGAAAAGGATATGCGACGCTTGGTTTCGTTCGGAATGGATGGCTGAACCGCGTCGGAGCTGTTACTCGACGAATGGCTAAACCTGTCTTGATTCTATTCAATTCTGGTAGAATTAACGGGGCTGTGGTGATACTATAGACCGAAGGCTGAAATGACAAGGGCTGGAAGAACCTCAGGTAATATAAAAGGCGCTGGCTGCGGTTCTAAACTAAAGCCTAGAGGCAATACTGAACTCAAATGGGTCGTGCATGCGAGGGAGGATGTAGCTTTGCCATTTCACACGCCCAGCGCAGCCCCCCCAGCCCCCTTGGCCGGCTTTTGGGCATGCTTTTAGGTGAACACTGAGGGTGTGTCCCGCGCGTACGTTTCTCGCTCAAAAGCCTACTCAACCGTTTTAGAACGCTATAATTGTTTTTTGTTTCGCATAAATTCTGACCCAACCGTACTCAAACGTACGCGGGGGGACGCGCCTTGAACAGCACAGTTCACCCAGTGACAGGCGAGTCCCCTTGGCGGCTGGTCCTGCCCGAATGGACCCGACTGATTTGTGGTCGCCTCGCCCTGTCTCAGCGACGACCACTCGATTGATGTCGCGACCGCCGCCGAACCCTGGACTGCCCTGAAACAGGGACGCAACGAGGGGAGGGGACCTATGCTTGCAATGGACGGCTGCTTGGTCTCAGTGAAGGCCGCCAGGGCAAAAAAACTAATTTGCGACGCTGACGAAAACTGTAACCTTATTGATTTCGAAACTCTGGCTGCTGATTTGCAGATACATTTCGTCTGGCGAATCCGCGAAGCGGAGATGTATTTCGACAGGCCGATTTTCCTCGTGTGGTTTGTGGTGCAGTCGGGTTCGAATCGAATGCATCTTCTCACAATGCTGAGGAAGCGTCGTGAATTCTGCCCAATTGCAAGCAGCAGCACAGGCGTTGCAGCAGGAACTGCAGCACTCCAGTCTTCGCTCCACCCCATCTCACCCCACGCCACCCTTTTTAAAATCATCCCATCCCTTCTTTTTCCAAACTTTCTCCCCATCCTCCTCCTCCAGCCCTGCTCCCCAATGTCCTCCCCAACCACTTCCTCATCCACAGTTCCAAGGTAGCGACTGATGCTCATCAGTTGGTGCTCAGAATTAGCAGAGCCCGCTGCATTCTCGGTTCTGCCTCTGTCCACTGAACCCACACAACGTTCCGCGTTTCCCTCTCCGTGCGGACCGGACGTTCCCCGCACCGCCTTCCGAAGGTCTCCCCCTGCTCCCGAACATTTCCTCTCCGTCCCACTGGGCAGCTCTACGCCCTCCCTCCCACCCTTCATCATGGCCTCCCGAATCCCGCCGCGGCTTTTCCTTCTTACCGCGGCGCTCGTCCTCCTCGTCGGTGCGTGCTCTCTGATATTTCCAGTTTAGATTCTCCACGCTGGTCTGCCTAAAGTAGGTTGTTTCCGATATGACTCTCGAGTCGACTCAAAAGTCAGCTTCTCACCGCGGCGCTCGCCCTCCTCTTCGGTGCGTGCACTTCGACATTTCCACCTTAGTTTCTGGACGCTATTCTGCCTAAACTAGGTTGTTTCTGAGATGAGTTCTCAGTAGTCAGCCCTTCTTGCCGCATTGCTCGTCCTCCTTGTCGGTCCGCGCTGTCTGTTTCTTAAGCGCCTCCAAACATACAGCTCAGCTCTGGTCTTTCGACCCAGATTCTCCGCGCTGTTCTGCCGTTTCTCGACCGTTCCGAGTAAATCCGCAATGGCCATTGCGCCTCTTAGTACGCGACGGTTTTTTAGGGCAAGGTAGCCTTTGAGTTATCGTACCCACTCTCGCGCTCCCTGTGCGATATTCCAATCCACCCGCCGCACCGCGTGATGCCGCGGCGATTGATGATGTCCCTCGCGAGGCGCCACTGCGGCATTGCCGCGATGAGGCGCGAGAGCGTTGAAAGGAGTCCCTTATTATTCTCGCGATTTCAATCTCAGAGATTCGGCCACTGCCTCTCCTCCGCCATCATCTCTCCCTTTTCCTCAGCCTGCAATTCGCAGGAGATGTTTGAGGCGGCTAAAAAGTCATCCTGCAGCACTTCCTCCGATGAGCGAAGATGCGTGGGATGTCGCTTTCGTCTCGTAGCGAAAGTTCCGTGTGACATTGTAAGGAGGTGACTTTTGAGTCGACTCAAAAGTCGAAACGACGCAATCTCATCCAGCAGCTCCTCCTCCAATGAGCGAAGATGCGAGGGATCTCGCTTTCGTCTCCTCCCCTCGCATCTCTCCTTTTCCCTCCACATGCCAAACGTGCCTTTCCGTGTCACGTGTAATCTCCCCCCTTCAAGTTGTCTCCCTCCCCAACCTCCCCAATCTCATCTCCCTCTCTCCCTCTCCACTTCCTCCCTCCATCCAGCCCCTCCCTTCACAAGTTACTCGTTTCGCCCCCCTCTCTTCTCTTTCATTTTTCCTTTTCCCTCTTTTTCCCCCCTCTCCCCTTCCATGTCGCCGTCTCTCCACCGGTGTCTGCCCCGCGCGTCTGTTCCCCCGCGGTGCTGATCAACGAACGCCTCCTTTCGCTCGCTCCTTTCAGCCAGCGCTGAAGCGCAGGTACTGCCTGTAGCCTGTAGGGAATCGGCTACAGCCTAATACGAATATGAGTAGTTATAATAACAAATATTTGGAGAATAGTTAATATCGTATCTTTCAACTAATATTGAGAGAGTTCGAAAACAAATTTTAGTATGTAGGGAGAAAAAAGGCTACAATTCCGTATGCATACTAGAAGCACACTCACGAAAGCACATGCAAAAGCAAAAGCACGAGTTAAGAAGGCCCATTTAAATCCCGAGTCTCAAGTCGCGAGCCGCAGTCAAGGGAGGTTCGGGTTTAGGTGTGGAGTCTGGGCTGGATACGCGGATTTTGACAATTTTTAGCGACTTCCATGAGCTGTTGAAAAACGACAATTGTTAAAAAACGACACCCATTGGCAAAAAAAAAAACGAAATGGCCGTGATGATCACACACTCTCCAAAGAGTGTCGCCAACAGTTTTCCCTCCCCTTCCCTCCGAACCAAACGCCTCTTGCCAAACACATTTTGGGGGTTTGCAGCTTTGGTGCTCCAATCAGGTCGAACCCAAGCCCCATCTGCCACCCAGCAAGCCTCAGAGACTTGCTTGGCCCTGCATCTTGGGACCTGGGCTTCTAAACACAGGCTCCATCAATCTCCATCCCCCTCCTCCCCTCCCCCCCCGCCTCATAGGTGCTGCTCTAAGACATGGCCAATGCTGAAACGCCTCACAATAGCCCCCCCCCCCCCCGACTCCCCCTAGGTGCCTCTGCAAGACATTTTTATTTTGAGGCGGCGCCTTAAAAAAGGGCTTCATACATGCACTGTACCCCGTGCTTTAGTTGTCTCCCTCCTCTCTCAAACACAACCCCTAACGTTACGCCCCTCCCTCCCTCCCCCTCACAACCCAACCCACCCCTCCGCATATAGAATGTGGTGCATGCACAAGGCAGGGCCGGCAGATTGTTGAAAGTCAGTCATCCTCCTACTGTTCCTCCCTCCTTCCCTCCTCTGTTCCCCCCCCCCTTTCGCCCCTCCGCATATAGAGAGTGGTGCATGTGGGGGGCAGACTCGGCAGGCTCATATCCCCGTGGGGCTATGGGCTCAAGACCTGGAAGGCGCCCAAAGTGCTGCCCGGTGACCTGCTAGGTACGTGTCTGTGGTGCAACAACTCAGTGCAAGTGAAGGTGATGTGGGAGTGGTGGGATGCGGTGGGATGTGGTGGCAACGCAATGGCAACAGATGGCTATCCCCGAGGGGCTATGGGCTCAAGACCTGGAAGGGGTCGGAAATGCTGCCAGGTGACCGGCTGGAGAGGTGGCAGTGGCGCCACGGCACGGCTCGTACTTGCACGGTAGTGCTTGATTTTGCTTCTTAGAATGACGGGGTGCTTTTTATATGCTTCCAAAAAAGACCCTACAAAATCAAGGCTACACTGTTTACGGCACGGTAGTGTTTGGATCTGCAGGGTTTTTTTTAGAATTCTAAAACGCAACCCTGCAGAGCTGCAGTGCCTCTTCTCCAACGCCCCCACCTTCCCACCCTGCCCCTGCCCCTGCCCCTGCCCCTGCCCCTGCCCTGCCCCTGCCCCTGCCTTTGCCCCTGCCCCTGCCCTGCCCCTTCCCCTGCCCCTGCCCCTGCCCCTTCCCCTGCCCCTGCCCTGCCTGCAATCTTCCAGTGTGTCAACGAGTGGCACTCGGTGCAAGAAGTAGGCTCTGCAGGTTCCACTGCACTTGAGGTGCTTAGGTAGTAGAAACCCAATGCCCCCTCTCCTGTGCGCCTCGCATTGCACCCCTCCCATCCTGCCCCTCCCATCCTGCCCCTGCCATTCTGCCCCTCCCATCCTGACCCTGCCTGCCGGCAGTCTTCCAGCGGCTGAGCGAGCCGCACTCGGTGCACAAAGTAGACGCTACAGACTACACTGCATTTGACACACCTCTTAGAACAATGCTCCTCCTCCCCCTCCCCACCCTCCTCCTCCCTCTCCCTCCCTCCCTCCCTCCCTCCCTGCCTGCCTGCAGTCTTCCAGTGGCTGAGCGAGCAGCACTCGGTGCACAAAGTGGACGCTGCAGACTACGCTGCATGCACGTTCCTCAACGCAAAACAGCTCGCCCGGGGTCGCAGCTATGGCAATTTCGTCTACAAGGTGCCTGGCGAGGACTACGATAAGACCATCTACTTCAGCAGCAACGTGAAAAAAGATTGCAGGAATGGGATCAAGGTGGCGTTCGACGTCAAGCCATAAAGCGTTTGGGTTGTGTTATGGTAGACGGTGCATGGGGTAATGGGTGTAGTTTGGGCAGCATTCAGATACAGACATACGGTACCGTGTATTACACGGAGGTTATGTAATCATATTTCGCTGCAGGCAGTCTACAGTGCAGGTTTTGTACTACAGTGGTTCCATGCAGGGTAAGTAAGTGTTACATTTATTGCAGTCAAGCAACACGACAAATGCCTCTACTGACTGAAGCTCTATCTGTGATGGGGCAATACAGTGTGGTGTGGTTGTTATTGGTAGAATACACGGCTCAATATACATGCCTACACCTCATAGGCTATTGGAATGTTCTGCATGCTCTATTGCTAATGCACCATTTGTCTCAAAGTTTGGAGCTAGTACCAGTACTACCAGGCAATTTGACCCGGCCCAACCCATGCAGTAGTTTATTCACTAAGGGGAAAATAGGCAAGCTGCTCCTACAGTCTTGAGCTCAGTTCAGATCAGATGTCTCACGCCACAATCACTCCAGCTGGCCAGCCATCCAGCCGTTTCCTCACATCCTCCTTGCCCATCTCTCGCCTTCTCCCCGCACTGTTCTTCCTCCCACTCGTTCCTCCGACCGCTCCTTGCATGCACAGCCGTCTCCTAGATCCCCTCCACTACAGACGCTGCCGCCGCCGCTGCTGCTGCTGCCGCTGTTGCTGCTGCTGCTGCTGCTGCTGCTGCTGCTGCTGCTGCTGCTGCTGCTGAGAGAGCCAGTCCATGCCCTGGCCACCTGTCATCCATATCAATCCCATATTCTCGCAGCTGTGTCTGCAACTCACAGCGGTCACTCAACATCCAGCAAGTCATGCAGCCGTTTCTTCACACCCTTGCTCATCTCTCGCCGTATCTCTGCCAGCTGCCGCTGCTTCTGCTCATCCCTCTCGCACACCCGAGACGAGCGCCGCGGCTCTGATGCAGCAGCAGAGGGGTGAGGGAGGTGAGAGGGGTGGGCATGGCGTGGCTCGGATGCAGCAGCAGAGGAGTGAGGGGGGTGAGAGGGGTGAGGGAGGTGAGAGGGGTGAGGGAGGTGAGAGGGGTGGGCACGGCGTGGCTGGGATGCAGCAGAAGAGTGAGGGGGATGAGAGGAGTGGGAGGGAGGACGGGGTGAGAGCGGCGGGGTTCGGATGTAGCAGGAGAGAAGTGAGTTTGGCAGGTCTCCCATGGGGCAGGGGAGGGGCGGGTGGGGGCAGGGGGTGACTGTGGCCGGTGCCCTGGAGGTGACTGTAGCCAGCGCTGCACATGTGACTGTATAGGGAGTGACGGATGGGCAGGTGAGGGTGATTGAAGCGAGAGTGACTGCATGCCAAATGACACAAGCGAAGGGGAGTGGAATCGGGGCGACCCTGAAAGGACGTGCTTCCCCTTGCGCTCCCTGTCCCAGCGTTGCTTCTCCCTCAAGGATCTGCCTAACTGCTGCTGCTCCTTCCATTGCTGCTCCCTCCTCCGCTGTTGCTTCTTCCTCTGTCTCAATGCACGTTCAGCTGCCTCTTCTTGCCCCTCCCTTCTCTTCTCGCCTCTCCACCTCTCTTTTGGACTCGCCTTATCTCCTCCCTCCCTACCTCTCCTTTCCCCCACCTCTCTCCTCTCCTCCCTCTCCAACTCAGAGTCAGAGCCACTGCTGGCATCCTCTCCTCTGCTCTCCTGGCTCTTCACTTGCCCCTCACTCCCCTCACTCCCCTCGCTCTCTTCCCCCACCGCTTTCCCTGCTCTCTCTCCGCTCCCCTCACTGCCGCTGCTGAGGGTGATACGATGCGTCCCTTCAACCTCCACCACATCCGGACTCACACGCACCTCAGTCGCTGCCTCTGATCCTTGCTCCCCCTGTCCCCCCTGCCCCCCTGTCCCTCCTGTTCCCCTTGAGTTGGGCCCAACGTATGGTGCGAGCCTCCGACCTGCGGCACATCTAGACGCACGCGCACCTCCTGCACGTCCTCTGCTCCCTGCCCCTCCTCTGCTCCCTGCACATCCTTAGCTCCCAGCGACCGCCCGTGCTCATCATCAGCATCATCATCAGCATCATCGGCATCATCATCATTGCACTTCCGTTTTTCGGGTCTCGCCTCGTCTGCTGCATCATGCCGTGGTGCACCCTCCCTCTTTTCCCCATCCTTCTGTTCCCTGTCATCCTGCTCTGCTGTGAGCCACCTCTCTGTGCCCTGCCTCGCTGTGAAATATCGCATGCCTCGCCTTTTCACCCTCGCCTCGTCACCACCAAGCGGCGCTGCGCCATCCCTCCCTTCCCCTCCTTGACTTCCTGCCTCATCCTGCTCCTCCGTGTGCCACCCCTCCATTCCCTGCCTGTCGGTGAAATGTCGCCCGCCCAACTCTCTTCGCCTCTTAACACCTGCCTCCTCAGCATGCCTTCTCCCTCTACCTCCCACACCTTTCAACTTCTCTGCTGCCTCTTCCTCCCTCCCTGGTCTATGTACACGTGGTTGCAGCAGAGTGCTCTCTTGCCCGTGATGAGCTGGCACATGGTGACCTGGCAAATGCTGAGCTGGCAAGTATCGACCGGACACAATATCAAGTTCTCTTCTGCCAAATTTCCCTCCACTTCGACCACCCGCTTCCCTTTCCTTCTCCCGACTCTCATCCTTCTCCTCTTGCGCCTCCACTTTCTCCCCCTCTTCCTCTTCATCTTCAGAACCACTCAGATCCACACACTCCGTCTCCTTGCCATGCTCCAACGCCTTTTGAGGCGCCTCAAAAGTCATCTCATTACTCACGGTTTTAACATAGGAAGCATTTTTAGGCCGACTCAAATCCAGGCACTCTGTCTCTGGGTCACCCTCCAACATCCCTTTGCTTCCTCCTCCCTTCTCTCCCTTCCCTCCCTTCTTCCCCTCCTCCACTTCACCTACCAATTCCTCCTCCTCTTCCTCCTCCTCTTCCTCCTCCTCTTCCTCCTCTTCCTCCTCCTCTTCTTCCTCCCCCTCCTCATCATTCTCAAGCCCACTCAGATCCACACACTCCAACGCTTTACCAAGCTCCATTTTCCCCTCCTCCCGGGCCTCACCTTTCCCTCCTCCCTTCTCAAGCGGTCCCTTCTCTCCCTCATCCATCTCGCCGACCAAGCTCCCTCTTTCCCCACCTTCTTCCCCTGCCTTCACCTCATCCTTTCCCGCACTTCCCTCCTCCTCCTCTGCTTCACCTTCCTTCTCCCCCTTCCCCCCTCCGGCCCGTTCCCCTCTCTCCTCATCTTCCTCTCCCTCTACTTCCTCGTCCTCCTCAACCTCCTCCCCGTCCTTCACTTCTCCTTCCTCTTCTTCTGATTCCTCCCCCACTCTCAAGCCACCCCCTTCCTCCCCTTCCTCCCCTTCCTCCCCTGCGTCCACACCACTCCCCCCCCTCCCTGCACCCACTCCTTCCACTCTAATCCCAAGCTGCCCTTCCAAGCTGCACACCCGCCTCTCACCTCTCACCCGCCCCTCACCTCTCAACCCCCTCGCACCCACGCCTCTCGCTCTATTCCCACCCACTCCACCTTCCCCGTCTGCAGGCGTGAGGAGTCTATTTTTGAGGCGCCTCAACACTCCACTCTCCCCGTCCGCAGGCTTCGTAGCCCCGTTCTGCCCTTCGTCCCCCTCCACTTCCTTTCTTGCTATCTCCGCCTCCACCTTCTCCTTCTCCTCTCCAACCTTCCCCCCCCCTCCCTCGAATCCTCCTCTTTCTTCTCCTTCCCCAGAGTCACATCCTTACCTCCATCTCTCCCCTCCATATCCTTTTCAGCCCATGTTTCCTCCTCAACCTTCCCCTTCGGTTCCACCACAAAGCAATCCTCATTCTCCTCCTCCTCCTCCTCCTCCTCCTCCTTCTCATCTTCTTCCTCCTCCCTCTTTTCATCGTCTTCCTCATCCTCCTTTTCGCCTTCTTCCTTCTTCTTCTCCTCACTCCTTTCCCTCATCGCCTCATCCTCCACTGCTTTCTCCCCCCCACTCTCCCTCCCATTCCTCCCCTCCAGTGCCCTGCCCTCCACTTCTCTCCTCCACCCCTCCGTTCTCTTTCCTCCCTCTTCCCTTCCCCTCACCAGTCCCACTCGCTTCACCCCATCATCTTTCCCCACTCCCGCTTCTCTATCCCTCACCGCCCCCACTCCTTTCTCCTCCCTCCTCCCCCCAACCACTGCCACTGCATGTCTCCCTGCCCCCTCTCGAGCCCTCGCCGCACCACCTGCTGCTGCTGCTGCCCCCGCTTCCATCGTCACTCCTGTGCGTGTCCCCTCCCGCCCAACTCTTTTCCCACCCTCTTTCCCTCTCCCTTTGGGCTCGCTTCCGGCCCCAACCCCCCCTCGCACCCCTCTCTCGTGCCGTCCGTTGCTCCTTTTCCTTCCCGCTCACCTCCGTTGCTCCCACCCTCTTCTCCTCCCCCTTCCGACCTTCCTTCTCTCCTCACCCCCCTGCCCGGCCCCTCTACCCTCTTCTGCAGCGCTGTCCGCAGCCGTGTGTCAGCAGTGCGGGTGTTGTGAGAAGAACGAGAAGTGACAAGTAACGCAGCAGACTGCTCCCCCTGTGGGTTCCTGACACACCCACCCGCCGGCCCATCACCCCTCTTCTGCAGTGACGTCAGCAGCCCTGTGGCAGAATCCAGGTTGCTGCTCAGATCCAGGTCACCCCACATGTCCGCACCACCACCACCCGCACTCTGTTTCCCCTCCTCGCGCCTCGATGCTATCCTGCCCTCCTCCTCCGCATCGCTGCTTTCTCCTCTCCCAATGCTTTCGCTGGTCTCCCCAGCCTCATGCCTTTCGATTCCTCCCTCCTTCGCCGCCTTCTGCCTACCCTCTTTCTTCTTCTCCCCATCGTCCTCCTCCTCCTCCTCCTCCTCCTCCTCCTCTCGTCTTTTTACCCGTACGTCGCCCCTATCCTCCTTCTCATTATCCTCCACTTCGTCCCCATCCCTCACAGGCGATTCACTGATGCAAAGAACAACAGGTGCTGCTGCACCCCCCACGCCTCCCTCACCCCGCTCGCATCTGTCGTTATTTTCTTCCCTTCCCTCCTCTTTGTCCTCCGCTCTACCCTCCTCCCTATCCTCCTCCTCTCTATCAGCTTCCTCCCGATTCTCAGCCTCATCTCCTCGCGAGTCACTGATGAAAACAACAGCTGCTTTATCCTCCTCTTCCTGCGTCACATGCTCCTCCTCCTCTTCCTCCTCCGCATCCTCCCCCTCATCTGCATCGTCCGCCCCATCGTCCTTCCACAACCCCCCGTACCTCTTCAATCCTCCCCTCCTTTCTGCTACCCACCCTCGTCTGCACGCCAGTCTGACTGTAGCAGCAGCCGAGGTTTTTGCTCTTGCAACCGCATCTAGAGCTGCAGTGTCTGCTGCATTGGTGTCTGAACATGTACGTACAGCTGTGGCAGTGGCTGTGGCTGTGGCTGTAGCAGCACCTGTGGCTGTAGAAGAACCCATGGCTGTAGCAGCACCTGTGGCGGTAGCAGCACCTGTGGCTGTAGCAGCATCTGCAGCTGTAGCGGACCCCTGAGCAGCACATGCGGCAGCCAGACCATCGCGTGCCCTACGGCCAGGAGGATGTTTGCCAGCCAGACCACCGCGCACGTTGCTACCAACAGTTCCGTTACCATCATTGACATTGTCAGCAGCCACAGCCTCGGCTGCAGCACGAGGGGCAGCAGCAGCAGCAGCAGCACGAGGAGCAGGAGGAGCAGGAGGAGCAGGAGGAGCAGGAGCAGATTCATCAGCTGAACTACTCATCAACACATAATGTGCCAGCTCATGCTCTCCAGATGCCAGCTCATGCTCTCCAGGTGCCAGCTCATGCTCTCCAGATGCCAGCTCATGCTCTCCAGATGCCAGCTCATGTTCTCCAGGTGCCAGCTCATGCTCTCCAGGTACCAGCTCATGCTCTCCCTCAACCCTAATCCCTGTCAACTCAACAGAACTCCCCTTTTTTCCTTGCTCCCTTTCCGTCTCCTGCCGCCCTTTCTCCTCTCGCGCCTCCTCTCCACTCATGTCCTCATTCTGCCTCACCGCAAGCTTCGCCTCTCCTCCTCTCCTGTCTTCCACCAGCCCTTGTTGCCTATCCCTCGTTTCCTCTTCCGTTTCAACCCCCTCCACCTCTCCGCTACTTTCCTCTTCCACCCGCCCCTTCTGTCTGTCCCCCTTTCCCTCCTCCCTCCTCTTCTCTTCCTTTCGAACCTCCTCCACGTCCCCCCCTCCCTCTTCCCTCCGTCCCTCGTCTCTCGGACTTCTCAAACACTCCGCCTCCTCCACCTCCTCTACCTCCTCCCCACTCACCTCCACCTTCCTATTCCTCTCCTCTCTCCTCCCCGCCTTCCCTTCACTCCTCTCCAACCCCGCCCCTCCCTTCTCTTCCCCCTTCTCCCCCTTCTCCCCCTCCTCCCCCTTCTCCTTCTCCTTCGCCATCTCCATCTCTACCTCCCTATCCACCTCATCCAGCCAATCAGCAACCGCACTCCGAGCAACCCTCCCTTCACCACTCCCATCCATTCCCCCCCATCCGCCATCCCCCACCCTCCCCCTCTTCCTCACCGCAACCACCTCCATCACATCATCCTCCTCCTCTACCTCCTTCTCCTCCCCACTCCCCTCCTCTATCCTCTCTTGCACGCACCGCTCTCTCTTCCCACCAACCCTACCCTGCGTCAGAGGGCCCCCTTCTCCCTGACCTGCCATGATTGCTTGCACGCTGCGGCTACGAGTCACACGCATATTCTGCTGCTGCTGCTGCTGCTGCTGGTCTTGTGCCACGTCCTTTCTGTGTCCCTCTCCCCGTCTCTCCGCACCTCTACCCCCCCTCACACCACCCTCTCCCTCCACTCTCCCCCCCTTCCCTCTCCCCCCCTCCTCCCCCACACTCCTCATCTCCCTCGCTAGCAGCCCTCGCAACCCTCCCTCGCGCCCCACTCCACACCCCGCCCCCTCCTCGTTCCATGCTTCCCTCACCTCCTCCCCAACCACCACATCCTCTTTCTTGGGTTCTCTCTCCAGCAGGTCCACCAGCCCCGCTCGGTGCAGCACCGTCCGGCGAATAGCGGCTCGCATGGGCTTGGCTGAGTCTGGCTTTAGCCAGGGGAAGGACAGCTGGAGAGAGGAGGGGGGGGGAGGGGAGAAGAGTAGAGTGGGGGGAGGAAAGAGAGTGGTCTCTCCTTGGGTTCTCTCGCATGGGTGAAAGAGGAAGGAGGGAAGGACAGGTGGGAGGAAGGAGGGACAAATAGAGTGGAACCGGGGGGAGAAAGAGGGGGGCCTCTTTGGTTCACTCAGGTTCTCGCGCTAGCAAGTCAACCAGCCCCGCTTGCTGCGGATAATGGCTCGCATGGGCTTGGCTGAGTTAGGCTTCTGCCAGGGGTAGGACAGCTGGTGGGAAGGGCAAGGGCGGGACGAGGGAAACAAGGGGAGGCGCGGACGCAAGGAAAGGGGATGGCAGCTCGCTGGGAGGGGGCTCTCTTGGGTTCTCTCTCCAGAAAGTCAACCAGCCCCGCTCGCTGCAGCACGGTGCGGTGGATGGCAGCTCGCATGGGCTTGAGCCAGACGAAGCACAGCTGGGGTGTGTGTGGATGTTGGGAGGAAGGCGGGAGAACTAGGAAAGTGTGGGCACAACTCTAAGGTAACGGCAGCTCGCATCGGCTTGGCTGAGGCAGGGGGGGACGCTGCGGTGTGTGGAGGTGGGGGCGGTTCGGGGAGGAAGGAGGGGGAGTGGGACAGGAACAAAAGCCCATTTTTGAGGGGCCAAAAAAAAATCCATGCGTGAGGAGTCTATTTTTTAGGCGCCTCAAAGATGGGACAGGAACAAAGGCCCGTGAACCCGCATTCAGGAGAGCGGACGGAGAGCAGGAACGCCGCCAGCAAGCAGCACTAGCAGTCGCAAATAGGCGCACTTCCACTGCTTTGCATTGCTGGCACGTGGGAGGCTTGTGGCAGACTCGATTTTTTCTTGTTTCTTGTGGAATCCCGTGACGGCCGTTTGTCGAGTAGTCACAGAATGAGCGCTATCATCCTTTCTGGCATTCTGGCTTCAGTCATGGCCGAACGCAAAATTAGTGCGGCTAGAGCGACAGAGTTTCCGGCTTGAGCTTTGTTTGGCAAATTGAAACCAAAGTCATGTGGCTGAAAAGTTAGCGCGCCACGAAGAGTTCTTCAAGGTTCTTCAAGCGTGCAGCGTGATTTTGGTTTCAAATTGCCAAAACTCGAGCCAGAAACTCTGTCGCTCCGGCCGCACTAATTTACCGTTCGGCCATGACAGAAGCCAGAGTTCTAGAGAGGATTATAGAACTTATTCTGTGACTTCTAGATAAACGACCGTCACGGGACTCTACAAAAAACAAGAAAAAGGCGAGCCTCCCACCACTAGCTTGCATTGCTCGCACGCAGGCCTTTGGCACATAGTGAGTGGCATGTGGAAGAGGAGCTACTGCGCATATAGGAGCAGGCGTACAGCAAACAACAGCCGAGCGGGCCCACGTACCACTTGCTTGCACTGCTCGCACGCTTGCGCACGACACACAGTGAGCGGCAAGTGGGAGAGGAGCTCCTGCGCATATAGCAGCAGGAAGACCCCGCAGTCACTCAGATTGGGCTGCTTGGGGACCTGCAGGTGCAGAGACGGGATGGAGGAGTGGGGAGGGGAGGCACACAGGCAGAAAGGCAAGGTCTCAGACAGAGGGGCATGTGGAGAGGAGCTCTTGGTGATTTAGTAGCAGGAAGACCCCGCAGTCACTCAGATTGGGCTGCTTGGGGACCTGCAGGTGGGTGGAGGAGTGGGGAGGGGAGGCAGAAGCAGCAAGGTGTGTAGAGAGCAGGGGCATGTGCGAGAGCAGATCTTGGGCGTATAGGGGCAGGAAGACCCCGCAGTCACTCAGATTGGGCTGCTTGGGGGCCTGCAGACGTTGGGAGGGGATGGAGGAGAGGGGAGAAGCTCAAAAGTCACCTCAATGCAAGAAAAGGCGAGGGGAAAGGGTTGAGACTTCGTGTGTCCTACTGCTGAGGTGCAGGGAGAGAAACACATGTTAGAAGAGCGCAGGAAGGAGGTTGCAGTGAAGATAGGAAAGCGCAAACAGCAAAAAGAAAGAAAGAAAAAGTAGGGTCAATAACACCAACAAAAGAAAACTATGTCTCCCTCCCATCCCATGTGAACTGCTCACCTGCTCACAGGACGATTCTCTTTCAGAATGGTCGTGCTTACCTTGGGGCGAATGACAGGCAGAGACACAAACGCCCTTCGTATGGCCTTGGTGGGGGGCACCTTATAGCGCACCAAGTACTCCTCCAGCAGATACCTGGGGATGAGGGAGAGGGGGAGAACAGAGGCCAAAGGGAACAACACAGGAGCAGCAGAGTGCTATCAAGCCAGCTCAGCACCTTATAGCAAAGCAACTACTCCTCCAGCAGATACCTGACGGTGATTAGGGGGGGAGGGTGGGGGAGGGAGAGTGGGGACGGGACTATTCCAAGTCACCTCGACACTTCATAGCACACCAAGGACCCATCCAACCAGCAGATACCTGAGGATGTTGGGGGAAAAGGGAGTGGGGCAAGTCATGTGGGAGCGGGCACATGAGTAGACTCGCTCACAGGTCACGTCTCGATGCTTGATGGCACACCCAGCAGTACCACTCCAGCAGACACCTGAGGATGAATGAGAGGGAGGCGAAGAGAGAGGCATGGGACAACACAAGCGCCGGGTACATTGACTAAATTAACTACACTGACACAGCCTCACCCACTCCCCCCCCCCCTTCCTGCCCACCCATGACTCACATCCTGACAGCCTTTTCCACATCCAGGTGCAGCCCTGGCAGCGAGTCGTACTGGAGAATGCACGCTCGTGAGACACGTCCCTTCCTCCTCTACCCCCCTCTCCCTTACCTCACTCACCTCCCCCCCAACACATGTCTCACATCCTGACAGCCTCTTCCACGCCCAGGTGCAGCCAAGTCGCAGTGCTGCAGAATGCACGTTTGTGAGACCCCCTTTCTACCTCTACCCTCCAATAGGGATCTCATACTGACTCACATTCGGACGGCCTCTTCCACGTCCAGGTGCAGGCCTGGCAGCGAGTCGTAGTGCAGAATGCACGCAGCAGGCTCATGGGCGGGGGTCGTGGGAGCAACGTTGTGAGAGGTAGGCGTGGGAGCAGCAGGGTCATGAGAGGAGGGTGCGGGAGGGTCTATGGACGGGGGGGGTGTAGTAGTGGGCTCGCGAGAGGGGGATGCAGGAGGGTTGTTGGTTAGGGTTGAGGGAACCGGGGAAGCAGACGGGAGGTGGGGAGCGGGAGGAGGTTTGAGAGGAGCGTGGGGGGGAGGAGGGAAGGGGCTGGAAAGAGGAGGGTATGGGCTGGCCGGAGTGATAGGAGACTGGCCGACGGCTGATGGCAGTGGCGGGGCTGGAGTGTTGTGTGGAGGGGTGGCTTGAGGGGGGTTGGAGAGCGCACGAGAGGGAGGGGCACGGAGGGGGGAATGTGGTAGGATTTGAGAGCAGATGTACTCTTGCAGAGGGGAGGCTTCTGAAGGGGATGGGGATGGTGATAGAGGCGAGGTTGATGGGGGTATAGGATGGGAGGATGCTGATGATGATTTGGGCGGATGTGTTGCTGCTGCTGCTGCTTCTGTTCCTGCCCCCCGTACAACTGCTGCTCCTACTGCTGCTGCCGCTGCTGCTGCTGCTGCTGGCGACAGTGCTGGTGGTGCTGGTGGTTGCAGGGCAGGTGATTCTGGTTGTGCCACTGCTGCTTCTGCTGATGCTGGAACTGCGCTTCCTGGTGGTGGTGGTGGTGGGAGGATCTTGTTTGGATGGCAGATGACCAGGAGACTCCAGTGGTAGCTGCAAGGGGAAACAGCAGGCAGAAGAAACACTGATGTGGATGGATGCGTGTGTGAGCATATGTATGCATGCGTAAACGCAATAGCAGGAGGAGAGAAGGGAACACAGAGACGATGGACTGTATGCATCCATCTGCATCTGTACCAGGTGCGCAATGCGCACGATGCGAAATCACCCTGAGGGTATGTTATCACCCTGAGGTTATCACACAACAGTGCGAAAACGATGGGGGACGAATCCACCCTGAGGTTCAAACAGGACATACCTGAGGTAATTACCCACCTGAGGGTGATAACCTACCCTAGGGGTGATTATCCACCTGAGGGTGATAACCTACCCTAGGGGTGATTATCCACCTGAGGGTGATAACCTACCCTAGGGTGATTATCCACCTGAGGGTGATAACCTACCCTAGGGGTGATTATCCACCTGAGGGTGATAACCTACCCTAGGGGTGATTATCCACCTGAGGGTGATAACCTACCCTAGGGGTGATTATCCACCTGAGGGTGATAACCTACCCTAGGGGTGATTATCCACCTGAGGGTGATAACCTACCCTAGGGGTGATTATCCACCTGAGGGTGATAACCTACCCTAGGGGTGATTATCCACCTGAGGGTGATAACCTACCCTAGCGGTGATTACCAACCAGAAGAATTTTGCCACCTGAGACTGGCAGGAATGGAGACAAAGTCGCATGCAATGCAACGAGTCGCCATGCAGAGCCATGGCGCCATGCAGAGCCATGGCGAGAGAGAGATAACATTGAGGAGGAGCAGTGTGATCACCAAGAGAAAGAGGACCAGCAGGCGGAGAAGGGGAATGTGGAGCAAGAGACCACACGATTGATGCACAAGCCCAGGGAGGGATCAGACGGATACCACCTGCTCTTGGCCCCACCTGAGGTTGATTGAACCCACCTGAGGTTGATTGAACCCACCTGAGGTTGATTGAACCCACCTGAGGTTGATTGAACCCACCTGAGGTTGATTGAACCCACCTGAGGTTGATTGAACCCACCTGAGGTTGATTGAACCCACCTGAGGTTGATTGAACCCACCTGAGGTTGATTGAACCCACCTGAGGTTGATTGAACCCACCTGAGGTTGATTGAACCCACCTGAGGTTGATTGAACCCACCTGAGGTTGGACCCACCTGAGGTTGATTGAACCCACCTGAGGTTGGCCCCACCTGAGGTTGATTGAACCCACCTGAGGTTGGACCCACCTGAGGTTGATTGAATGAACCCACCTGAGGTTGGACCCACCTGAGGTTGAACCCACCTGAGTTTGAACCCACCTGAGGTTGACTGAACCCACCTGAGGTTGACTGAACCCACCTGAGGTTGAACCCACCTGAGGTTGACGGGGATGAACACAAAGTCGCAGGCAAAGAGGTTCACCCCCTTGGTCCACTTGCGCACCCTCCAGTGCGCGGCCTTGGAGTCCAGCTCCTCATCCAGCTCCTCCTCCACACCCCCTGGCGCATTGGGGGTAGCAGCATGGTTGTTGGCAACGGCACTACCGCCGGCAGCAGCAGTGGCACGAGTGGTGGGGAAGAGGGGGTCGTCCTTCTCCCCGCCGATCAGCATCTTGAAGAAGAAGCTGTTGAAGAAATGCACCGTGGGGGGGGGCGGGGGCGGGTGCTCCTTCAAACCAGCTGCTGTGGCCATGGTTTGATCATCCGACGCCTTCGTCTTCGTATCGTTGCTTGCAGAGCCGCTCACAGTGCCGCTGACAGAGCCACCTGGTGCCTTCACAACAGTATCAACTTTCTCCGTGTTTACGCCACCTGCCGTTATTACAGATGCTGCAGCTTGCATGGTGGCAGCTGCAGTGGCAATGGCAGTGGTGGCAGCGGCGGCACTCGCATATTTGTCAGCAGAAGCAGCAGCAGCAGCAGCAGGGATCGGAGGTGGTGCTGGTGATGCTGGCAGTGCCGCTGCTGCTGATGCTGGTGCCAATGGTGGTAGTGACGGCGGGGGCGGTGCTTGTTTGTTGCCAGTCAGAGAGCAAGTAATACTCCCCTGTTCAATGGACTGCAGCTTCAGGTGCCTGCATGGTGCAGGGGGGAAGGGGGAAAGAGGGAGAGAGATGGATGGTGGTGGCCGTGGTGGTGGTCGCAGGCAGTGCATGGTTTCACTACCAGTCAGCGTGCACACGATGCTTTTGAGTCGACTTAAAAGTGGTCTCACTACCAGCCGGCGCGCGCGTGAATCGTGATCCAGCCACCATCAACAAACTGCAGCTTCAGATGACAGGGGACAGGGTGCGGATGAGAGAGGGAGCAAAAGAAAAAAAAAGAAAAAAAAAAAGTGATAACGGACGCGTGTCATGCTACCTCTCTCACTTGAGGTGGAAGTCGAAGAGCGTGCCGTGTTGTTGAGTGGACTTTGAGGCGCCTCAAGAAAAGGTGTTGTTGAGGAACTCGAAAAGGAAGATTTGAAGAAAGAAGTGTAATTCACTCACTCACTTGAGGAGGACCGCGGAATTCGATGAGCGTGTCGTTGACAACCTCCTCTGCCCTCAGTCGCTCTCCATGTCCTCCCCATCTCCCATCTCCCATCTCTCATCTCCCATCTCCCATCTATCTCCCATCTCCCATCTATCTCCCATCTCCCATCTCCCATCTCCCATCTCTCCTCTTCGTCACACGGACACAACCAGCCTGAATCGCTCTCCGTTCAATGCATTTTGAAATGAACCTACAAAAACATAATACATTCCCACAGTGCAGCACTCCCATCTCACCGTAACACTGACAACCCGCCTGTACTGCCCTCGGTGCAGTGTGAAAACTGTATTTCAAGGTCCAAGCCAAAATCTATTCACACAGTACGGTCACTCACTTGAGGTGGAAGTCGATGAGTGTGTCGTTGAGGAACTCCTCTGGCCACACGGACACAAACGGCCTCAACTGCCCTCCGTTTGGTGCGTTTTGAAATGAACCCTAAATCCAATGTCAAGGTTCAAATGTTCGGTTCATATCAAATTCCCACTCACTTGAGGTGGAAGTCGATGAGTGTGTCGTTGAGGAACTCCTCTGGTCTCAGCCGCTCCACGTCCTCCCACCGCACCGTCACACTGTCCGTGCCTGTGGGCGGGAACACAAACGCCGCAAACCGCTCCCGGCATTCCGCCAGCCACTTCCTCTGCGCAGCTGCTAACAGCCCCGCTGCCCTCCTGCGGTTCTGTGCTGGAGGCGGGGTGGCAGCAGCCGTGGGTGCAGCAGACTGCTCATTTGGCTCATCTGCTACAAGCCCCGCTGCTCTTCTGCGGTACTGCACTGGAGGGGGAGGAGGAGGAGGAGGCGGGGAAGCAGCCCTTGGGCCAGCAGCAGGAGGAGCAGCAAGGGGAGAAGGCACAGCAGGAGCAGCAGGGGCAGCAGGAGAGGCAGGGGAGGCAGGAGAGAGGGAGATAGTATTGCAAGAGCCTTTTACAGGCGTACTGGTAGTGGAACCAGGGGGCGCAGCAGAGCGAGCAGGCGCAGCAGCAGGAGAAGACACAGGGGTGGAGAGGGATGAGGAGGGCACAGCAGGGAGTGCGGCGCTCTGTTGCTTCCTGTTCCGGAACTGCTTCATAGCCTCAGCGGTGGTGCCAGGAGCAGCTGTACGGTTAAGTGCAGCCCATGCCTGCTGCATGGGGTTTGCCTGCTTCTGCTGCTGCTTATGCCGTTGCGGCGCCTGCCGCTGCTGCTGCCGCTGCTGCTGCTTGTCTTGCCTGCGTTGCTCTTGCAATCCCTCCTCCCGTACTTCCTCCAGCCGCACCTGCTCCTTGTGCTGAGGCTGCAGCGGCCGCATCTGGTTCCAGTCTCCCCAGTCCCTCTGGGCCTCCTGGGCTGTGTAACCGCCCCGCTCCTTGTTTCTGCACTCCCCCTTCCCTTCCTCCCTTTCCACCGCTCTCCCTCCTCCCCTTCCCTCCTTCCTCTCCCGATTCATTCCACCCTTGTCGCCTCCACCACCGCTCCCAACCCCTTCATCCTCCTCAACCTCCTCCACTTCCTCCTCCTCCTCCTCTTCCTCGCCCTCTTCCTCTTCTTCCTTACCCTCCTCTTCCTGCTCCTCTCTCACTCCCTCCACCTCCACCACCTCATCCCCCTCCTCATCCCCCTCACCCGCCTCACCCGCCTCCTTGCCTCCATCCGAGTCACTCCCTCCCTCGGACTCGGACTCCTCAGCGCTGGACGAGGGCACCACCTCTGACACCCCAAAGAGCCCCAGCAGCCCCCCTGACTGAACCCGCCCGCTCACACCACGCCTGCTCGCCACCTGCACGCCATTCCCCTCTCCTTCGCTGGGACAGGAATTTCGCCCACTGCCCTCTCTCCCACCGCCTCCTCTTACCATACCCCCTCTCACCGCAACCGCTCTCCCAGTACCCCCTCTCACCGTACCCCCTCTCCTACCAAACCCTCTTCCACCCCTTCCTGTACTGCCTTCAGCGTTCCATTCTCCACTCCCTTCAGCGCCCCTTTCCCTGAACCCATACGCCCCCATCTCCAATACATCCTCCACTAACCCCTCAACACCGTTCTGCATCCCCGCATAATCTCTCTGGCCAAGACACTCTTCTCTAAGAACCCCCTCGAGCCCCCCCCGAATCCCCCTCCCCTGGGCCTCTCTCCCTCTTGCCTCGCCCACAGCTGAAGACCTTCGTGCTGCTGCTGGAGGCCCCGTGCTCTCAGCAGCATGCCTCAACCCACCCCATCCACCCCTGCCACCCCTGTCAGGGGCACCTCTGTCATCAATATCACCTCTACCTCTCTCCCCTCCACCTCTATCCCGTCTCACAGTAACACCTCTGCCCGTGGCGTTTCTATCAGCCACGGCAATTCTACCACCGCCGGAAGGAGCGGGAACATCGCCCACCAAGCCCCGCCACAGGTCGTCGATATCCTCCCCGCCGCTTGCGCGGTCGCGAGCAGCGCCAGCAGACCGACGGCTCAGATCGCGCTGCAGCATACCAGCGTCCGAATGAACGGGCCTGAGCTTGTGTGGCTCCCTCTGATCTCCGGGAGGGGAAGAGGCAGCAGCAGCAGCAGCAGCAGCAGCAGCAGCAGCAGCACCATTGCTCTTGGCACCACCACCAGCAGCAGCAACACCACCCTTCTGAAACCTAGCAAATGGCTCACGGCCACTCCTAGCATCATCGGCAGCACCACTGCCACCAGCACCACCGCCACCAGCAGCAGTAGCAGCAGCAGCAGCAGCAGCAGCAGCAGCAGCAGCAGCAGCAGCAGCAGCAGCAGCACGTTGCCTTGTGTTGCTGTTGACACCATCACGGAGAGGCGGTTTGTAACGAGGAAGCAGGGCGGACGCGTGGAGGGCCGAAGGGACGTGACTTGCCGCCGTCGGTCTGCCTAAGGACTCACACCTGGATTGCAGAGCAGCGCGAATGCGCTGGGATTGGAAGCCAGATGCTGGCGGAAGCTGCCTTGAAGGTTCACCTTGGCCTGAAGAGTGGGTGAAGGGAGAGGGGTGGGCGAGAAGGGGGGGCAAGAGGGATGGGCGAGAAGGGGGTGAGAGGGGGGGGAGAAGGATTTCTATTGAGAATGGTTGGTAACTTGGTAGGGATACAAGAGTTCAAAAACGGGGAAGCAAGGATGCAAGCAGCTACCAAAAAGCAGCAAGAGACGCTAAACAGTCGAAAATACACAAATTCGACAAGAACGGATATTGCACACGCACACCAAACCAGACCAATCCCAGACCAGGTGTCTTGAAAAGCTTGTCCTTCGAGCCCAACGCATTCTCAAAGAACAAAGGCCAATTATTCGATCCATGTCCCTCTTACCGCCGACCTCCCGTTCCCGCTTCGTTCCTTGCTTCGCATTCCCCCCCACGCCATTGCAAGTCCACACATCCCGACCGCTCTTAGTGACTCCCGTCTTGGGTACCTCCTCACACTCCTCCTCATCCGCCTCATCCCCCTCTTCCTCCTCCCCCTCCTCCTCCACCTCCTCCTCTACCTTACCCTTCCCCTTCCCCTTATCCGACGGTCCTGGCACTCGTTTCGCCGTTCTCTTTCCCGGCGGCTTCTCCTCCCTCCTCGTCTGTCGCGTGTCCTTCACGCCACCACGCCGTTCCGCCACGTCGATCTCATCCGCGTTATTGCCATCCTCGGTATCGTCGTCGTCGTCGTCGTCTAAGCATATCACGTCCGTCGCTAAATTTCGCCGATTCCCGCCGGCCATGTTACCAATCTCGAGGCAAGACCGTGAATTGATAGTCTAAGACTCGGTAGTAGTGCCGTGGAGCACGAGACGCTTCAACGTCCTCTTCCCCGTCGACTCTAAAGTGTACTGTTGTTAACTCGTACCGTAGAGCACGAGACGCTTTTAAGTCGATTTAGAAGTGTAGTGTACTATTCTTCACTCGTAACGTGGGGCACGAGACGCTTCAAGGTCTTCCCTGTCGACTCACCATCAGTATCTTACTGTTTCACTCGAAACAGGTCTTCCCTGTTGAGATGCTTCAACTGCCGAGCATTTGAAGCATCACACCGGATCGATAGCTCGACTGCTCTAGAGCTGCTTGCACACAAAAAAGGATGGCAGTTTCTAGGACAAGAAGTCTAGGAGGCGATGGCACTTCATGGTTGCTAGGTACTGGCATGGCAGCGCGGTATGCGATGTGAGAGCAACTACACTCCTGACAATGACTACATGCCATGCCGTGCCTCTAACGAGGGGTACTGAATTTGAAGGCGGGGAAGCGTAATGGAGCTCCCAATGGGGGTGTGTCTGCAGTCGGCAGATCATTGCTAACGCACATAGAATATTCTTGTGAAGTACACGTCTTTTCAGAAGAACTCTTACAAATGAGAGAAGCTTTTACCACAATGTTACAATATGCTTTACATCACTATTTTACCTATACATCGATAATGAGAACATACATTGTTAATTAGCCCACATTGAATGACACCTTGACCCCGTTGCTGCAATCATCGCCCACATTACTGCTGAAGTAGATGGTTTTGCCATAGTCTTGGCCAGGCACCCTATACATATAATAGCCATAGTTTCGACCGCGCGCCAATTGTTTAGCGTTAAGGAACGTGCATGCAGAGTAGTCCGCGACATCCACTTTATGCACTGAGTGCCACTCGTTGACCCACTGGAACACTGCAGGCAGGGGCAGGGTGGCAGGGTGGGAGGGCATGTATGGGGCAGAGAACAGGGAGTTACAATACAGCTACCCATGCACCCGAAGTGCACTGTAGTCTGCAACGCCTACTTCATGCACTGAGTGCCACTCGTCGACCCACTGGAACACGGCAGGTAGGCAGGTTGGATTCAGGCGGGAAGATAGAGAGCGAGAAATATCAGGGTACTGTAAGAGTGCAGCTCCTTGCAGTGAATGCAAGAGAGAGAGAGGAGGAGGGGGGGGGAGGGGGGGTTTGAGGTCCTGCACGCAGGAGAGCTGGAACGTGAATTAGGCATTTCTAAGTCCCCCATGCTGCAAGCTACTCACTTCCCCACTCACTGTACCCAAGGCTGGCGTGCTGTAACATGGTAGGGCACGGGCACCTGCTTGCGGCGCTACACACTGCAAACTGGTGAATTCTGGGTCGACACAAAAGGCCAACATGGCACCAAGCATGCGGTGCACCAAGATGCAATACGGTGTGAAGCAGTTAGCACGGGCACGCACGTAGCAGGTCGCCAGGCAGGACTTTCGGCGCCTTCCAGTTCTGGAGCCCATAGCCCCACGGGGACAACCGACTGTTGCCATAGTCGCCCCCCACCCACACCCACATCACCGTCACTCACCGCACTGAGGCGTTTCAATGGCGACACGCACCTAGCAGGTCGCCAGGCAGGACTTTAGGCGCCTTCCAGTTCTGGAGCCCGTAGCCCCACGGGGAGATCCACCTGTTGCCGTTGCCGCCGCCCACCCACACCATTTTCTGTGAGGAGGGCGGGGGGAGGGCGACGGAAGGGGAGAAGAGTACGCAGGAGAGCAGGGTGTGGGTGAAATAAACCTCAAGCCTTGAGCCTCCTTCTAAATATACCTCCCAGCGAGGATGGGGGGTTCGAATGACTTTGGGAAGACAGACTCATGCAAGCCTACACGACTGAGCCGCCGAGAACGCGCGTGAACACGACTGATTAGATCAGCACGCTCGCGAGTGCGACTGATTAGATCAGCACGCGCGTGAGCACGCCAAGTGTTTGCATGTCGCGAGACAAGATGGTCCAGGAGAGAGGCGGGACTTGGCGAAAATAGCGTATCATATAGGCACTATGGAGAAGATAGTTCAAGCCTGCGGTTCCGTCAGCGACTCTCAGCCGCGAGCCTTTACGTGCGAGCCTTCACAGATACTGTGGTTGGGGTCTACCGCAGTACCTGCGCCTCGGCGCCGCCTGAGGTGCGCTCGGAGAGAAAATTGGGCGACGTGCAGCGCGAACGACACGGACGGAAAGACACCGGCGGAGAAACCGGGTCGGCGGAGAGACACCGGCGACGGATGCGTGAAAGTGCAGAGTTTGGCGGATGAAGAGATTGGACGGAAGAGGGAACCACGAGACGGGGGGGGGGATGAAGAAGATGAGAAGCAAATTCAACGGAAATTGAGGGGAGAAGGCAGGAGAGCGAAACAGGAAATAAGGGCAGAAGTCCCCAAAGGGATCAAGATGACAGCACTCTCTACGCCGCGAACTGGCAGAGGAGGTTTCGGCGGGAACGGGGCGAAGTTAACGCAATCGGAGGGAAAGCGTCGGTTGCGGCTTCCGAAGGGAACAACGGAGATCAGTCAAGAGAGCGATTGTTGTCAAGCCATGGCATCCAGCGTAGAGGCAGAAGTGACTCGGCCAACTTGCTTTCGCGGAAAAGCCGATAGATACAGGCTGTTCCCGAATAAAAAAAAAGAGGGAACTAGCGGAAGGAGCGCCGCACGTACCGACGAGGAGGAAGAGGGCGGCAAGAAGGATAAGCGGCGTGGTTGGGCGAGCCATGGCAAGGACTCCTCTGTGAAACGGAGAAGCAGCACCGTGGCGCTTCACAAGCTGTGAAACGGAGAAGAAATGCGCCGTTAGAGGATCTCAGAGGGGGGAACGCAAAGAAAAGCTTCCAATAATCTCAGCACGAGATTCTTCTGAGCGAAAATGCACACGCGAGGGAATAAATAGCTCCATAGCCTAGCAGCCATGGTGGCATCACATGAAACAAGCTTGAGCGACATTGGGCAAAAGGGGGCGCTGCTGTGCTCCACTGCTTCTGCCGCCCGTTTTGCTGCTTCTGTCTGTGGGCGATTCGAAATGACGAATAAGGCTCCCCTAGGGCTGTAATTTGGTGGTTGAACTTCGGCGAAGCGAAACGGAGCCAACTGTCGGGCAGCGTAAGGAATGTTGAAAGGGGTGGGAAGGAGCCACGCATTCATTTGTCGGGCAGCATATGAAGTGGGTGAAGTAGCCTTTGGTTCCTGAATCCTGCAGCTGCAAAATGTCCGTTTCGCCGACATGAGCTCACGTCATAGATAGTGCCTATGGGGGGGCCAATGGGAACCTGGAGTTCCACCCAGGCCACTTGCTAATAGATAATTACCCTTAATTTCGAGAAATTAAGAGTAACTTTTCAAGTGATTCCGGTTTTTTACAGTGCAATGTTTTCCAACTTACGGAAACAATTTCGCGGTATTCCTTAGCCTAACAAGTATCTTTTTTATTTCGAGTCCGTACGGGCTATACTTGTAGCAGGGCAATCTGTAGGGGAAATATACTTAGCCTCGCCCCCACCAAACCCCCCCCCCCCCTTTCCCCCCGCCTTTGATCACTTGCTAGCCGAATTTGTAGCGGCCGATTCCTTTCGGTAACGGGTTTTTTTTTTAGGAATTCCGTCTGTTAACGGGTAATCGATTCCGTCCCCTTCCGGAATACCCTGGGGCTTAGCGAGAGGCCTGGTTCCACGTGATACACCAGGCCAGCGCGGCTCGTCGTTTCGTTTGTTCATGCATTTGCATTCGTTTACAGCAACATAGGTGTACAGTAAACGAAAATGTTCCACATCTAGGCTTCTGCGCCGCCAGAAAATGCTCCACATCCAGACAAGGCCTGTGCTTCAATAGAGCTCCTCCGCAGCAAGTTCAAACCACACAGTGAACGAGTCACCATTTCATTTAATCTGATATGAAATGTCTCATTCAACGGTGTACTAACTTGATGCTTTTGGCCCACCGAGCCCAGCTCGAAGTGGGAGTGAGGGGGAACAGTCTCGCGTAAATTCGCCTAGTCCCAAAGTTTCTTCGTAAGTTTTCGCAGAGACGCACGACTTCGTCGTGTTGTTAGGTTTTTGTCCCTGACACCCCTCCTCCAGGTCTCACGCTCTGATCAGCAGGCATACTCCTTGGTCTAGCGACTAAGTAGTGATTGTGTCAGCAGCTGGCTTGCTACTGAGCAGTAGTCTTTTCGTCCCTCGCCTCTGACCGCAGCCTGCACGATGAGCGGACCGGGCGAGTTCTTCAGGCGCAACGATGCGTACAGGCACCACCCGCTGCTGAAGAACCAGCTGCGACACGGCCTCCCTGGCCTAGGGATTGCCGTGTCGGCGTTCGCCGTCTACCTGTTCGTTGACGGCATGGCGTCGAAGCTCGGAAGCAAACCGGCTGGACATTGACGGCCGGCATTGCCGCCGGACTTACAGTCCGTTACGACACTGACGAAGTCTTGAGTAATTTGTAATTTCGGACTCGTTCCTTGAGCACCTTCGAGTGCGGATCTTACTATATCGCGTATGATAGTACAGCCTGCTTGTATCGCTGAGAAGAACCCTTTTGTACTTAATCCGTTTTAGCAGCAAAATTGCTCGCGAGTCGCGCGGCATCAAGCTATGGGCGTCCTGATGCTCCCGCAGGCTCGTAGATGTCAGAACCGCCTTCAGATCTAACGGTCGAGAGGCAATCTCTGGCTCGAACCTGCATTTCCTTTCGTCGCATCGTTCCCCTGTTCCTCTCCTAGTATTCCTTTCATGTTCCCAACGATCCCGTCGATCTTGATCGCGGGTGCTTTGCGCTACCATCGGTCATCCTTTTCCAGCTGACCCCGTTCCGTTCCCCTCCCCTGTCATTGTCACCATCATTCAGCCTTTTCCTCTCTCGGCCTCCCTGATCTCCCCCCTGTCTGTCATCGTCTGTCCCTGATTATCTCTACCCTTTTTTTTGAGCGGGAGAAGGGGGGGGTTCTTTCATCTAGAACGGTAGGTGTTCGCTGTTCAGCGTTTGAGTCGACTCAGAAGCTGCTCACCTCCTTCCAGCTCCACGTAGGGCAGTACTCCCAAGTTCTAACGTTGCTCTCCTTATCCTCTGGGGGGAATTGTTCCCTTGCAGGTATACTGCTGCAACAAGCTGCTCTCTGTATCTTATGTTAAGCAAGCATGCAAGCATTGCTTGAAATAGTGAGACAAACTGCAGTTGTGCTCGCTACAATCCAGCTCAAACCGGAAACGTGGCAAAACACATTAACACCTACAAAACATGGCAGTATCTGGTACAGGCTACAGCACAAACTTGCATCCCTGCATGGCATCACATGACATGGGATGGGAGTCCATGAGCTGGCAAGGACGGAGTAGGGTGTGAGTACAGTGGCCAGGGGGCTGTCCAGACCCTTTCCATCATGCAGTAACCCTTGGAGCAGCCATCACATGGCATCACATGGCATCCATGGGTGACGCAAGGATGAAGGGGGGTGAGTGCATGGCCAGCCCAGGGGGGCGGTCCAGTCAAGTCTAGTCAATTACCTGGTGCAGTACCCCTTGGAACAGCACAATATGGCGTCAGGGTGAAATAGGGTTGGGGGTGCCCGGTGGGCCAGGGGCTGTCTGGTGACAGCAGACACTCAACGTACCCATGTCACTCTCAGTGTAGTTAAACTGGCGGGTCACATGTGGTTTGACATGTAATTTCACATGTGGTTTCGCATGGAGTCCATGAGCGAGGCGAGGATGAAGTTGGGCGTGAGGGCGCGGTGCGCCAGGGGCTGCCCTGTGACGGGGGACACTCCGCTGGTTGCGATCCACGTCTCGATGTACTCCCGCTCGTACGTGTGCCCGTCTGCCGCCACCACCGGATCCCTCATCTTCTCCTGCACGTGTGAAAAAAGGGAGGAGGGGGAGGGGGAGGTGGGGGAGGAGGGGAGAGGAGGGAAAGTGAGGGACATGAACAAATTCACATGCATGTTGCGAGCCACGTCTCGATGTACTCCCGCTCGTACATGCCCGTCTGCCGCCACCACCGGATCCCTCATCTTCTCCTGCACATGTGGGTAGTGCAGGACAAGATAATCAATGATAAAAGAATACAGGATGGGGAAGAGGAAAGAGAGACACTGGGTGAAAAAGAACAAGAGGGTTGAGGGAAGAAAGAAAGGGAGGGATGGCGAGTGGGGGAGGGAGCAAGGGGGACGCCTACATGCGAGAGTGGCCACACGAATCGGCCATCCAGCTCCTTGGCCTGCCTCGCCCTCTCCTCCACTGCCTCCTCTGCAATCTACCCCAGCAGCGGATGCACCTCTTGAAACACCCCACAAGAGACGAGAGAGCGAGAGAGAGTGACAGAGCAAGAGGCACTTACATGCGAGAGCGGGCACACGAATCGGCCATCCGCTCCTGGGCCCGCCTTGTCCTCTCCTCCATCGCCTCCTCTGCAATCTCCAACAGCAGCAGGTGGACCTCGGGAGTGTGACACACCAAACGAGGCACTCACATGTGACAGAGGGCACACGAATCGGCCGTCCAGCTCCTTGGTCCTCCGATTTCGCTCCTCCATCGCCTCCTCCGCAATCTCCAACAGCAGCGGGTGGATCTCGCTCCCCAGGTCCGGCCGGTTCACCCTTCTCCTCTCGATGCACCGCACTAGAACCCGCGTCGCCCGTCTCGCCAGCCGCTCCGGCCACCGCCCCGCCGACCGATCCAGACTCTTCACCACCATGTCCGTGGCTTGCTCTGTGTCCCGCGCCCCCGTGCCACATGCTGCCAGCAGCCCGTGCACCATCTTCACGTTCTTGAGTCCGGTAAGGAGCTGCAGGGCGATTAATCCAAACGCGTAGATGTCGGATTTGACTGAGAGCTCCCCGGTTTGGATCTCCTCGGGGTCGATGTACCCCGCGGTGCCCCGCACCTTCCAGGTGACTGCCGAGACCTCGTTGGGGATGAGCCTTGCGAGGCCCACGTCGGCGATTTTTGAAATGGCGTTGCCATCCAAAAGGATGTTGTCGGGCTTTAAGTCCCGGTGGAGGATGGGCGGGTCATGCCGGTGCATGTAGAGCAGCGCGCCCGAGATTTCCGATATGATTCGGAGGCGATCGTGCCAGGGGAGGGGGGGAGGGGGGTTGTCTCCGGCTCGAACTATCCTCTCCTGAAGATTCCCCCCCTGGAGGAATTCGTACACGATACAAGCTTCTTCGGGGCAGTGACCCATTAAGAGCACAATGTGCGGGTGCCGCACTTTGCTTAGAACCTCCACTTCAGTTCTGAATTCCGCTGGACCCTGGTCGCTCCCCTGCTCGAGCTTCTTAATGGCTACTAGGCACCCGAATAGCTGGCCCCGAAACACCGGGCCGTACGCGCCCCTTCCGAGAAGGTTCTGGTTGGAAAAGCCGTCGGTTGATTGGAGGAGCTGGTTGAGAGAGAAGCGGCGGCAGTCCGAGGAGGAGGAGTGAGAGGAGGGATCGAGGGAGTCGGAGAGTGAGAGGGCGTGGAGGGAGGAGTGGTGGCTGGGGGGGGGATGGATGGAGGAGGAAGAAGTGATGTTGGGGGAGAGGTCTGTGGGAGTGTGGTTCTGGGAGGGTGAGGGAAGGTTGTGGGAGGAGGGAAGGGGAGGAAGGGGAGGAAGGGATGGGATGGGGAGAAGAAAAGGGGAAAATGGGAAGTAGATAACATTAGACATAAATAAATAATAATAATTTTAAAAAATCGTACAATTTTGGGGGCAGAGATGCTCACAAAAAAAAAAACGCACACGCCAATGCCCATGCCCATGCCCGCCCCCATGCTCAACCCACAACACCCCGCTCTAATGCCCCACCCACCCCGTCTACTGCGTTGCACGCAGCGGCAGCGGTAGCAGCAGCAGCAGTGGCAGCGTTGGCAGAAGCAGAGGCAGCCAGCCGGGCCCTCTCAGTGACCTTGCGGACGAACTCCGTAGAGTCGAAAGAGGAGGTGGAGGAGGAGCTGACAGCATCATCGTCATCATTGCCTGCAACAGGCTGCGAGAGGGGATAGGGGTGGGAATGGGGGGGGGAGGTTGGATGGGGAGTGGGTGGAGGGGGCTGCAAGCCTGGCTCTCCCAGTGACCTTGCGGACAAACTCTGTAGAGTCAAAGGAGGAGGTGAAGTGCTGGAGGCATCATCATCATCACCATCGATATCGCCGGCAATGGGCTGGAGTAGAGGGTTGGAGGGGAGGGGAGGGAAGCGGGGGTTGGATGGGGAGTGGGTAAGTGGAGGAAGATTAACAGTTTGGCTCTCTCTGTGACCTTGCAGACGAACTCTGTAGAGTCAAAGGAGGAGGTGGAGTGGCTGGTGCTGCTATCAGCATTGTCGCCTGCAATCGGCTGGAGTAGAGGACTGGGGGCTGGGGGGGGGCTGGGGGGGGGCTTGAACTGGGCCGGACTGGACTGGACCGGACTGGACTGGACTGGACATACCTCATTGCTGACGGCAGGCGGGGTAGCATTGGAACTCCCACCATCGCCGTGCACTCCTCCTCCTCCTCCTCCCACGCCCGGGTACAAATCCCCGCCCCCTTCTCCCTCCCCCCTCCTCTTCCCCTCCTCCTCCTGCTCCTCACTGCCCCCGTCTTCATCATCCCACACCTCCTCGTACCCTCGCCCTCCACTCCCACTCCCATTCTTCCTACTGGAATTGACCACAGCATGACCCATGGGGCCAGGGCGCCCATGGAGGTGAGTGAAGTCGCTGAGGTCGGTCAGATCTCCTTCTGCTGCCAGTGCGCTGCGAAGCATGTTGCTGCCTGCGTCGTCGCCGCTGCCGCTGCTTGCGTTGTTTTGGCTGCCCGACGAGAGAGGACGGCTGCCCAAGCCTGTGGCGTTGCGGCTGATGGTCTCACTGGTATTCTTGCTGTTGCCGTGACTGTTACTGCGGCTGTGGCTGTGGCTGTGGCCGGAATTAGGGGCGCAGTTGCCGCCAGGGTAGAGGTCTGAACTGGTGGAGAGGGGGTTGCTGGACTCCCCGTCCTGATGGGGCGGAGTGTGGGGAGTAGTAGGGACGGGGCGCAGGGAGACAAAGCGGTGGGGAGAGGGGGCGGGAGAGGGGGCGGGAGAGGGGGCGGGAGAGGCAGGTGAATTCTCAGTCGAGTGACGACTCACAATGGTGGATTGAGGGCTGCTAGCATCCTACTAGTCCGGCTGGTATGGTAAGGGGCATGGGGAAAGAGAGTGGAAAGAGGGAGAGCGGGAGAGTGGGAGAGGGGGAGAGGGGGAGGAAGAGAGAGGTGATTTTGAGTCGGCTAAAACGATGTAGACCTGGACGAGTGACGGTTGCTGCCCACCTCGTCCTGATGGGAGGGGGTGTGGGGTAGACGGGGGGGGGGAGGAAGAGTAGGAGACAGGGGAGTGTGAAAGAGGAGTACTTTGAAAAAGGAGTTTTTTTGGTGGAAGATGGGAGGGAGGGGGGAGAAAGAGGAAGCAGGATGGCATGCACCCACAGCATGGCACCGCACAGCATGGCACCGCACAGCATGGCACCGCACAGCACGGCACATACCTTGCAGAACTGAGCTTGGGCCGCTGCCTGTTTCGCGAGGGCCTCTTGCCTCAGCTGCTGCAGCTCCCCCAGCAGCATGTCCATGTCCAGCCCACTGCCGCTGCTGCTGCCACCGCTCATGCTCCCCTCTCCCGCTTCCCCTCCTCCCCCGCCTCCCACTCCGCCCTGTCCTCCCACTGCTCCCCCTCCTCCACCTTCCTCCCCCCTCTTTGGCCTTGCAACAATGTCACCACTGCCAAGCAGGCCTCGGCCCCTCCTCTCTCCTCCGCTTGTTTCCGGCCTCCTCACTCCCACCTCTCCCTTTCCCCCTGCTGCCCCATCCCCCTGAATCCAATCCCGCACCAGCCCCCCCCCTCCCCGCCCCACCTCCAGCAGGCCCGGCCGAGCCTCCTCGCCGAGCCTGCCGTTGCTGGAGGGCATCTTGGGCAGCCTGTGCCGAGCCTCGGTGCCGCTGATTCGTTCGAACGCCGAACCTGGCAGGCCCAGCAGGCTCGTACTCAGGCCCGGGGAGGAAGAGGAGAGAGCACGGCGCAAGGGAGCCGCCCCTCCCATGCTGCCCACGTCATCCACATAAGCATCCGCATCAGCACCATCATCCGTCCCTCTCCCATAACCTCCTCCTCTCCCTCCCCCCTCTCCTCCTCCCACTCCCCCTCCTCCGCCCCCTCCTCCAATCCACCCGCCAATCCCCTCCCCACTCCCCTTCCTTCGCAGCATGCCCTTACGGAAGCTTCCTCCACCTTTCCCTCCCGCTGCTGAACCTTCCGGTGGCAAGGGGGGGTCCTGCTACCTCCCCCTCCTCCCCCTCCCCTTTTTCCTGCTGCCCCTTTCCCTGCCCCTGCCATTCCTCCCCCTCCTCGCACATTCTCCGGAAACGAGTCTTCATCACTCAAGCTCAACCTGCCCGGGTCCCAGCTACCTGCCCGGAAATGTTTTGGCACAGTGCGGCGGGGAGCCTGAGCCAGCCTGGCAGCTCCACCTGCCCCAGAATTACCTGCTCCTGCCATTCCCCCTGCTGCCCCCTCTCCTCCCTGTTCTCCCGCCCTGTTTGAAAACATTTCCCACTGCCCTGCCAGTGCCACTACCTGCTCGGCTATATTGGGACGAGACGAGGAGGAGAAGGAAGGGTGGTGAGCCACAGCAGGAGCAGCAGAAGCAGGAGACGGTAGGCCTGGGGGTATGAGGCTTCTGGGGGACTTGGAATCACCACCAGCACCAAAAGCACTGTTCCCTTGCCTAGGAATACCGCCCTCACGACCAGCCGCTTCCCCAGGCGACAGTCTAAACCTCCCACCTCCACCCCCACCTCCTCCCCCCATGACATCCGGGCCAGCCCACGACATGTGCCTGCTGTGCCTGCCCCTTCCCCCCTGACGAGCCTCCATCCCCTGGCTCGGACCAAAACCGCCCGGCAGGTTCGGGCCGAGCCTAGACGACCCGAGCTGCCGAGCCTCTTTCTCCGTCTCTCCCCTGGGCGTCCCCGGCCTCGGCTCACTACTATCGCTATCACCATCATTATAAGCATCTTCCGTTATAAGAACACCGGACCCGGAGGAGGGGTGCGGGGGGATTATGAGACTTGAGAAGTGGAAGGGGAGGGAGGAGGGAGGGGGAGGAGGGGCAGCAAGCCCTGAAACAGCGGCGGCAGCAGCGGTGAGCTGAAACCCTCCAGTGCCGGTTACCGCTGCTCCTGCTCCTGCCACTGCTGCTGCCTGCTGCCTGCGCTCCCTGCTGAGTGTGCGAGAGATAGATCGTCTGGGTGCGGACAAGGAGGAGGAAGAGCAGAGGGTAGGCGAGGCGGGAGGAGGGCCGCCCATGCCATGGCTTCCACCGCTGCCAGCAGCAGCACTCCAAGTTCCGCCTGCTGCTGCCGCTCCTTCCAGCTCGCCTCCCGCCCCCGAGGATCTTCGGCAAGGGGTGGTTCGGGAGCGCATGACAAGCCCGGGAGAGGGCAACTCCCCATCCTCCCCATGCTCCCCTTCATACTCCGCTTCCTCCATTTCCGAGCCTCGTCCCGAGCCTCGGGGAGGTCTGGGAGGAGGTTTGGAGCCTCTGGTGTGGTTCGGGTCGTCGGAGTCTTCGGCTGGTCCGGACGCCGAGCCTGCGACCGAAGCTACACGCCTTCCTGGACCTAGGAGGTTGAGGTGGTAGGGAAGTCGGCGGTGGTCCGAGCCTCCGCTGCTGGTTCGGACAGGGCAGGGTTGGTCGGGTAGGGTTTCATCTTCTGATTCGGAAAAGCTGCTGCTGTGCTTGCGTGACATGCGCCGAAAAACACGACCCATACTACCGCCACCACCACCACCGTACCCGCTGCCACCACCGCTACCAGCACCAGCAGCACCACCCCCGCCGCTGCTGCTGTTCCCAGGGCTGCCCGTGCTGCTGCTGCCGCTGAGGGGAAACATACCTCCGATGCTCCTGCTCCTCATGTGCCGAGTGACACCCATCGCACCACCACTCCCCCCCCTCCCCCCCCTCCCCCTGCTCTTCCCCCACTTCTTTCTGCACTGCCGCTGCCCCCGCCGCCACCAATGCTGCTGCTGCTGTGCATGGTGGGTCGCATCCTGCGGTTCCTGAGCTCGTTGCCCACGCTGATGCTGCGCTTCAGCTCCATCTCCGACTCGTCCTCCTCCTCCTCTGGCGAATGTGCTTCCAACAGCTGCTGCTGCTTCTGCTGCTGCTGCTGCTGCTGCCGTTTGTCAAGGTATTCATCCGATCTTCGACGCCCACCAGCAGCAGCAACTCCCGCACCACTTCCACCACCACTGCCAAAGCTAGCACTGCCGTGGCTGCTGGAGTGGCCTGTACCCGCTATAAGCTCCTTGACTCGCCTGCCGGCCTGTGTGAGCACGAGGTGGCAGCCCTCTGGCAGATGCGCCTCGCAGAAATGAACCACGGACGAGTCTCCTCCCCACAGAAGCTTCCTGGAAGGAGAGGAAGAGGGGGAGAGATCGTGCAGAAGAGAGGAAGGGGGGGGGGGTGGGGGAAGAGGGGGGCAGGAGAGGGCGGGTGGGGGGGAGGAGAGGGGTAGGGGGGAGGGGATTGAGAGGAGAGAGAACGAGAGACAAGACGAGACAAAGGTGTCATGTAGCAAGACAATAGGGCAAGAGCAAGAGTAGGCGAAGGGGCAGTATTCAGTATGCAGAGGCAAGGGCGGGCAGGCACGTTGCCTGGAGCAAAGGCGCGTCACCGTCTACCATTCTAAGACGGCTGTCTGTTTCACAAGATGATGGGCAAGCTCAAGTTGACTACCGCCTTCTTCCCTCACCTCTTCTTTTCAAGCTGCCCCTCCTCTCATATTTTGACGTTAAGCTGCCCCTCCTTTCATCTTTTGACGTTAAGCTGCCCCTCCTTTCATTCCTTGACGTTAAGCTGCCCCTCCTCCCACCTCTAAACGTTAAGCTGCCCCCTCTCTCACCTCTTGACCCCAATGTACAGCCTCTGCACCTGCAGACACGCCACTGGGATCGGCGCCTGCACACAGACCCGTTGTAAGGTGTGTGATACCCACCCTCTTTCACCTCTTGGCCACCCTCCCTCACCGCTTGACCGCCCTCTTTCACCTCTTGGCCACGCTCCCTCACCGCTTGACCGCCCTCTTTCACCTCTTGACCACCCTCTCTCACCTCTTGACCACCCTCTCTCACCTCTTGACCACCCTCTCTCACCTTTTGACCACCCTCTCTCACCTCTTGACGCCGATATAAAGCCGCTGTGCCTGCAAGCACGCCACTGCCGCGCAGAGACCCGCCTCCCGCGACTCACTGTGCTCCATGTGCGCCTCCGCTGCCACCTGGGGGGGAAGGGGAGGGAAGTGGGGAAGGGAGTGATGGGGGAGAGAGGATGAGGGAAGGGGGGGGAGAGAGGATGAGGGAAGGGGGGGGAGAGAGGATGAGGGAAGGGGGGGGAGAGAGGATGAGGGAAGGGGGGGAAGGAGGGGGAGGGAGTGATGGGGGGGGAGAGGAGGCGGGAAGGGGTGGGTGGCGGAGCGCAGTGCAGGGAGGCAAGGCAATGATGAGACGCCTCAAGCAGCCTCGCCCCGCCACTCAAAAGATGAGACGTCTCAAGCAGCCTTTGAGTCGACTCAAAAGATGAGACGCCTCAAGCAGCCTCGTCCCGCCACTCACTGTGCTGCAGGTGAGCCTCTGGTGCTTCCTGGGAAGGGGGTGGCGCGGGGGGGCGGAGAGGGATGGGAGGGAAAGAAGGCCAGCAGGGCTGAGGAAGGGAGGGAGGGGCGTGTAGCAGGGCCGTGCACAGACCGCCTCCGCCTCCCGCGACTCACTGTGCTCCACGCTAGGTTTAAAAAAACGGCGTTTTTTTCAGATTTAGACCGTTTGCTACGGTACCGTATTTTTCAGTCGTCTTAAACGGTTTAAAACGGTTCTGAAAGTTAGCTTTTTTTGTTGTTGAAAAAAACGGTCGTTTTATATGGTCGAATTTTTAAAACCGTGGGTGTACAGCAGCACTTCGAATTTGATACCGAATTCGGACGGTTGGGTGTACACCCAACCGTCCGCGAATGTTCAGGAGGGGTTGGGGGGGGGTCGGCGGAGGAGGAGGAGGACGACGAGGAGGAAGAGAAGGAAGAGGAGGAGGAGGCCGAGGAGGAGGACAAGGAGGATTCGGGGGAGGAGGAGGAGGAGGAGGAGGAGGAGGAGGAGGAGGAGGAGGAGGAGGAGGAGGAGGAGGAGGAGGAGGAGGAGGAGGAGGAGGAGGAGGAGGAGGAGGAGGAGGAGGACGACGAGGAGGACGAGGAGGACGAGGAGGACGAGGAGGACGAGGAGGACGAGGAGGACGAGGACGAGGAGGAGGAGGAGGACGAGGAAGAGGAGGAGGACGATGTGTAGGAGGAGGAGGAGGAGGGGTAGGAGGAGGGGTAGGTGGATGAGGAGGAGGATGGGTAGGAGGTAGTGTAGGGGGGAAATAAGTAGTAGGAGGAATATGCGGCAGATTCGAGCTTTGGCGGGCCTATTTAGTTCAGTTAGGACCCCTACTATGCATGCCATAGCCACCAATAGTCGTCTATTTTGTCCCCTTCTGTCCCTGGTTTTTTTTTTTTTTTTTTTTTTTTTTGAATTTTGGAAAAAAAAACTTTATTAAAAAAACGGCGTTTTTGTATTAAAAAAAACCGTTTCAAACGACCGAAAAAAACGAACGAAAAAAACGGCCTGCCGTTTTTTTCAACCTTGGCTCCACGTGCGCCTCTGCTGCTACCTTGGGGAAGTACGACCTGGAGGGGGAGGTCGGTGGGGTGGGAAAGGGGGGAGGGGGGAAGGGGGGGGGGGGGAGGGGAAGGGGGGGGTGGGGAGGGGATAAAAAGGCAATGAGTGACTTGAGCAGCGCTGAATGACGTCACCATTAGCTTCGCCAGCTGACCCGCAGCGCCGCTCTATGTGCGCCTTTACACGCACAATCATGCAGGGCCGTTGGGGTTACTTAATATCACCGTTTGAAGAAGGAAGTTTCGTTTGAAAGAAAGGATGGCTGCGATTGCGTTCGGATCAGATCTCTTGTGACGCGTGATCTACTACGGTTGTACCCCCTAAAAGCCCCATCCCCCCTCCCCCGTTCCCCCCCTTTCTCCCAGTTCGCCTGTCTCGCGCGCTCGCCTTCCTGCTCTCTGCAATGGCCTGCATCGGCCACATCACGCTGCACAGAATCAAGTCTTCTCTGACGCATGAATAATACTACTACCATCAACCCCAACCCACGCCATCCAAACCCCCCTCACAACCCAACCCCCCCCTCCTCCTTCCCCCCTCAGCCCCAAGTCACCTGTCTCCCGCGCTAACCTTTCTGCTCACCGAAATTGCCTGCATCGGCCGCATAACTCCACAGAAGCAGAATTCCATGACGCAAGACAGGAGCCTCGCTTTGAGGCGCCTCAAAACTATTCTATAAACGCCCCCCTCCCTACGCACCCCCTCCCCCCCTTCTCGCATCCTTCCCCCCCCCTTCTCCCCTTTCTCCCCCTCCCCCTTCCGCCTTCCCGATTGTACGACTCCCGCGCTCACCTTTCTGCTCTCCGCAATAACCTGTAGGTGACTTTTGAGTCGACTCAAAAATAACCTGCATCGGCAGAAATACGCTGCGCAGAATCGAGCCCTATCCCCCGATTACTGCTGCTATCACTCCCTTCCGCGTGTCACAACCACACCGCGCTCACCTTTCTGCTCTCTGCGATGGCCTGCATGGGCCGCATGCCGCTGCGCAGACTCAGGTCCTCCGTCGCGCACGCTACTACTACAGCAGCTATCAGCACACTTCCCCCGACCCCCGGCCCTAACTCGTCTCGCTCGCGCGCTCACCTTTCTGCTCTCTGCGATGGCCTGCATCGGCCGCATCACGCTGCGCAGAATCAAATCTTCCGTCGCGCCGTGCCGCGATCGCTCCTTGCGCGCCGATGCCGCTGCCGAGGGGAATTGGAGGGGACGGTCAGCAGGGACGGCGGACGGGACGGGATGGCGGAAGGAAGCGAGGAGAAGCGAGGGGTGTGGGAGGCAGGAAACAATGAGTCGACCCCACAGAGAACCGGTACCGATAGTAGCAAGCCGATGCGGAAATAAGAGTCAAGAATGGGATGGGGAGGCGTAGGTTGCAAGACAAACCCTAGGCTTCACAGAAAGCTGGAGTTGCGGAGCACAGCAACGGTTCCATTCTGAAAGAAGGACGGAGACTCACGCAGAGAAGGCTGAAACCATGGCGTAAGAAGGAGAGACATTCTAAAAGAGAAATTCTAAAAGAGAAATTCTAATAGTGCGGAATGGCCCGCTCACGTTTGGATCCGTCTGTATCGATAACGACGGAAACGAGCACGATGACAGGCGTCTCGCCGTCATTGGCTCGCTGGAATCTGTCCACGTCAGCCAGGGCGACGCTGAGCGTGCTGCGACTGCTCTCGTGGTCCGGCGACACCTCCAGCAGCCACAGCGGCGTCGCACAGTCGTCGTCCGTGCGACGCTGATCGCCAGCCCGGGGTACCATGTCGACGTTGGGTCGATCGCGGCTTAACGCCGCTAACATCGGGAACGAGACGGCAACGCGGGAGCAAAACGGCAATTCTTGGAGTCAGAGGAAGCCTTGCACGTGCGAAGCAGGAAGTGTGGTCGGCGAGGATAATTTCTACATGCGGGGAAGCAAGGAAAGAAACGAATTCAGTGAGACTAGGACAACCTTTGAAGAGCAACTGCTGGTCGCATATACAACTGCTAGTTGCAGTCACGTCGCGTGAAGGCACTCCATGTCGATAATGCGAGCGAGCGAAACCCAGACGTGCCTACAGGCTTCGTTTGTTCGCCATGAATAATAATTATGAGCGGAGGAGCGACCTACGCAGGAGTCAGCAACAACTAGCTTACAGCTGTAGGAGACGAGCGGCCATCGACCAAACAAAATCAACAGCGATTGGTGAATTGCATCTCTCCACCGTAGATTTCCTCGGAATTGCCGTGCTTGGGGATTTTGGTTCGGTCCTGGCGGGTGTACGGTACAGTAACCAAACAGGGTGTGTAGTTCTTGAGAGTACTCGTGCGATTGTGAAAGTTGTACCTTTTTTTCCATTTTCCCATTTTATGTAGCTGTTGGGCCCGGAGGATTTGGGGAGTTAAATTGGTGGTGTGCACTGTAACAAAGCAATGTTGGTGGGTGAAAATGTTCCGGGCAGCACGTCGGGCCCCTCGAATAAAATGTTGGTGGCCAATGGACTTCCGTTGGCAGCCAACAAAAAACGACACGAGCCCAACTTCCATCGAAGCTGCGGTGCGAAGCGAAGCAAGCGAGAGCCCCGCCCCTGGCTCTTTGCTGCACAGACAGGTGAGCGAAGCGCGACCTGTGGCACCCTGCCCCGAGTGCTGCCTTGGCCCTGGATCTCTTCGCCTTCCTCCTCCACTCATTCACTGCCCCGCAGATCTCATTTGCTTCGCTGGGAGCCCTCCTTACAAGAAGGCAGTGTACCAATAACGGCCTTATATTACATTCCTTGAATTATCCACAACACCCTCAACATGCAATAAGGACATCCATAACTTGGTGGATCTTTCAAACCAAGCAACACACCCTGACTTTGTTCAGCTATTCCCCTATAAGCCTCACCCTATAACCAAGACTAGACGTACACACCTGACACTCAGCTACAGCATTTGCTGTCCCATCTCTTACAAAATGAGAAGTACAAGGAGATACAGGGGTCATACATGTCATATTCCCGTAGTGTAAACTCCAAGAATTTTGGAAGGAGGTTTCAAACATATTTTGTCAATATATTATACGCTAGATATGTGTGTACTCTTAGACAGTACAACTCCTTGGACACAACCAACATGTTTGCATCATTCGAGTCATTCATTCTCATTCGAATATGGTATCAGGTTAGGTCAGGTTTAACACATATATATAGGTCTATACACAATCAAGGCCCTAGCAAGTGAGAGGCAACAGGAACAAGACCTAGCTGCACACAGTGCCGCTGATGACCTTTAGGCGCAAGCGCCTTCGTAAAGATATCAGCTGTGTTGGCACCGGAGGTCAAGCGTACTACGCGAGCCTGGCGAAGCTGCTGCAGCTCGTGCAGGAGGAAGTACCACAACTGGATGTGATTCGCTCTGCCCTCAAATCGAGGCTCTTGACACAGAAGGATCATGACCCTGTTGTCAGCATACAGGACTGGGGCAGAGCTAGGTCGCTCACCTAAGTCGGTGAGCAAGAAGGTCAGCCAATGAAGCTCCTGTGCCGCCATGGCACCAGCGTAGACCTCGGCCTCACAACTGGACTGGGCAACAGACGAGGCGCGAGTAGCTCGCCACGAGACAGCACCTGAACCAAGGCTAAAGCAGTAGCCATGCGAGGACCTAAGGGTTTCGGCGTCGTCTGCCCACGAAGCGTCTGTGTGCCCAGCAAGGACCACTGGCCTGCGCCCTCCTAGCACTAACCCCACGCCTGATGTACTTGCAAGATAGCGCAAAACCCTCTTAGCAGCAGACCAGTGCTGAGGTCGGTGTCTGCCTGTGGCCACAAAGCTAGCCAAGATGCTGAGAGGGTATGCAAAATCTGGGCGAGTGCAAGTCATCAGGTACATGAGGCAACCCACCAGCTTTGCGTAAGGACCACTGGGCTCTACCGACTCCTTAGGAACTGGAGCGGAGAGCCTGTGGTCTACTGGCAGAGGGGTGGGCTGTGCAGAGGAGAACTGAAGGCCGAACCTCTGAAGGACCTAGCGCACCAAGTGTGACTGAGTCAAAGTGATGGTGCGGGCTGCTCTGTCCCTGGAGATCTGCAAGCCAAGGTAGTGGTGCAGTTCTCCTAGGTCAGTGCACGTGTGTTTCTTCAGTAGCTCTGCCTTCACCGAGGCCAGTGCGTCCCTGTCGGCAGTGGCGAAGACCAGATCGTCTACGTAAACAAGGATGTAGAACGGAGTCTGGCCAGCACGAACGAAGAGGAAGGGGTCTGCAGTGGACGGAAAGAACTGCAGGTCAGCAAGGGTAGCACGGGGAGCCTGCCGTAGGCCGTAGACGGGGCGCTGCAGGAGCCACTGAGTCCCAGGAGGAAAGGTACCACTGAAAGACTCACGGGGAGCCTGCCGTAGGCCATAGACGGGGCGCTGCAGGAGCCACTGAGTCCCAGGAGGAAAGGTACCACTGAAACACTAAGGGCGGCGCAGGTAGACCTGCTCGTGTAGGCTGCCCTGAAGAAACACAGTGGAGAAGTCGAGGGAGTGCAGCTCGTAGTCACGCTGAGCTGCTACGTGTAGTAGCACCCGAAGAGTAGTCATCTTCGGGGTCGGAGCGAAAGTCTGAAAGAAGTCCACCCCTTGACGCTGACTAAAGCCTCTAGCCACGTAGCGCGCCTTGAACACAGGCGGCTCTCCAGGGGGGCGCATCACCTTGAAGAGCCACCGACTATCGACTACGTTCACCCCAGGTGGGGGAACTGCGTCGACGTAGGTGCCGGTGGATCTCCAAGATGCCATCTCCTGCTCCATGGCAGCTATCCACTGAGAGGCCCAAGGTCCCGAAACCGCCTCAGCGTAAGCGCGAGGGGTCGGGATGTCGAAAGCGTCAGGGTCACCCTCAGGGACTAGCAGCATGGAACAGAGATGGGGAGCAGCCTCGGACAGAAAAGTAAGCTCATACTGGCGGTCCTCCACGACATCACTACCGAGGGCAGGAGCACCCCCGACAGACGGAGGACTGGCAAGGTCAGAGACCAGAGCGCTGGCGTAGTCAAGGCGGTGGGTAGAGGCAAAGTCAGCGACCGCAGCGACAGGGGCGTCAAGACACGAGACCGGAACAGATAGGTCGGTAACGAGAGAGGCAAGGACCCGAGGAACAAGAGGACGAGCGGCGCGAAGGTAGTCAGACAGAGGGGGAGGCGCAACAACAAGAGAGGACGGAGGAGACGACGGTAGGAGGGTAGGACAAGACGCGTGGGAACGAAGTAACATAGGGTGAGAGCGCGGGACAGGGGAGACGGGGCGAGCACAGGAGAGACGGCGAGACCAGACGTGAGACGGAGGAGTCGGGTCAGGAGACAGAGGAGGGACACAGAAGGGGAACGAGGGGGAAGACGAGCCGGAGTCGAGTCCAGGGAGAGAACATAGGGTCGTAGACAGGGAGAGGAGGAGACCGCACGCGAGGCGGAGACGCAGGGTCAAGGGACGGAAGGCCAAGCAGGCGAAGGGCGTACACCGGCGGCAACTGCTGCTGCGGCGGCACGACACCGACACCGGGACCGCAAGCTGCTCCACGGCTACCTCCGGAACACTCCACTCCAGCACCCCCAGAAGGAACACCCCCAGAGCCCGAAACCCCTCGAGCACCGGTACCACCCCCAGGCCCGCCGGGACAAGCGACGACAGGAATCCCAGGACGGGTACCCACCCCAACGCTAGCACCCCCAAAGTCAACGAACTGCTGCGGCGACGGCTGCAACGGCGGCGGCGGCTGCGGCGGCGGCAGCGACGGTGGCTGCGACAGCGGTGGCGATGGTAGCCCCGAAGGCAGCGGAGGAGGAGACACCTGGGGAGGGGCACGTGGCGAGGACTGCGTCGCAGGACCACCAGAGTCAGCAGAATCCTTGACCGGGACAACCGATGTGAGGGGGGTGACGTGGGACACACCAGACGGTGCAGGACGGGGAGGGGGAGGGGGGGGGGACAGGGGCGACCGGGGAAGGGGTGACCAAGAACAGGGGGGGAGTAACCGGGGGACCTGTGTGGGGGAAGCGGTGGTATAAGGAGACAGACTCGTCAAAGGTGACGTCACGGAAGTGAAAGAACCTGTGAGACGGCATGTGGTAGAAGTGCCAGTCGGGCGCGTCAAGGGGGAAACAGAGGAAGACACAAGGGAGGGCACGAACGTGAGCAAGGCAACCCCAGACGTGGAACGCAGACGCGTCACCAAGAGACCCGGACCAAAGAAGGGTCGGCGAAACCCGCGGCTGCTGGGGGTGCGGCCACAGGTTAAGCTGGTGAGCGGCGTAGCGAACGACGAACGGCCACAGAAAATGTGGTGCACCGGCATGGATCATGGAGGTGCGAGCCATCTCCATGACCAAACCAATGCGTCGCTCAACGACCCCATTCTGCTGCGGGGAATACGGCAAGATGAACATCTGGATGATGCCCTCCGCACGACAGAAACGATCAAGGACACCAGAGGCAAACTCGCCACCACGGTCGGAGTGGAGACGCAAGACAGGGAGACCGCGGTGGACACGTGCAGAGACAAGCCACGGGATGAGAACGTCGGGCATGTCGGCCTTCCGCTCATGGGGAACACGGTGGTGTAGCGCGTGTAGTCGTCGACAAGCATGAGGAAGTAGCGCTCGCGACGCGGCCCATGGACGGGGGCGGGGCCCCAGACGTCCATGTGCAAAGTCTGTAGTGGTGCAGTGGTAGGGGGAAACGAGAAGGAGTTAGAGGCACGGCGGAGGTGGCCCTCGACAAAGGGCGTGCACGGTGGTGCTGGGGAGGAGGGCAACTTGGGGAACGACCCTGGGAGACCTAGGACAGGACCGTGCTGGGACATGTGACGCAGACCGGGAGTGCAGGGTGACCTAGACGGTGGTGCCGTAGGAGTGTCGGATGATTGAGCGACCGACAGGAGCAGGCAACATCAACCTGGGTAGACGCAGCCACCTGAGGGGATGTCCCAACCGGGGGGGTCGCGGTGTCCAGTGTGTACAATCCAGACACCGGGTCCCAGGGGAATGTGGTGAGTGGAGCACCATTGGCGGCCTCGGTACAGACAGCGTACCGCTCGTGACCAGGGAACGTAGTGGTGATGCCAAGGTCCTGGAGGCAGCCAACACCAACTAGGTTCCTGGAGAACGAGGGGATGTGCAGGCCTGTAAGAGAGCCCGACGGAACCACCGGACAGGGATGGGTGGTGGAACTGCGGGCGACTACCAGGCCGGAGGAGGGGTCAGCAAGAGAAACGGCAGTAGGAGCAGGAAGCGGCGTCAGTGTAGTGGAGTCACGAAAGAAACACCGGGATTCGCCAGAGTCAAAGGTGAAGGAGAGCGCAGCAGCGGCAGCCGGAGTCGGAGCAACGACAGAAGAACCAAGGCTAAACAAAGTAGGGGATCCTACGCCTGACGCAGCAGGGGAGGCACAACTCGACATGGCTACACTAGGCAACAAGGGGTAGTAAGAAGCAGTCACACTAGAGTCATCAGCATACATCACATACAGGGCAGCAACAATCTCATCCATGACCATAACATAGATCTGAACACTACGGCAAAGCAAGCTGTGCCAGTCGAGGAGGTCGGGCGACGGGCCAAAGCACTGACGAAACAGATCGTCCAGGCGACGGAAATAGCGGACGGAGGTGTGGCTGATCTTACCGCAAACGAAGCCACGACGAGGACCGGTCTGGAGCTGGTACTGACAGCGTCCGTCACCCGAAACGCCACCCGACAGCCCACCACACGCACGACCACCACGTGCAGCGCCACCACCAGCTCCAGGCCACCCAGGTGGGAGACCACCCGCCCGCCTCGGCTGCTGCGGCTGCTGCGGCTGGTGCGAGGGCTGCTGCTGCGGCTGGTGCGGGTCCAGCTGCGACACCTGCTGCTGCGGAGACGGCTGCTCGGCTGCACCTGTTAGGGTCCCCACATCAGCGCTACCATTAGGCAACCCGACTCCACCACGACCTCCACCTGCACCACCACCCCCGCCGCCGCGCCCAGCCTTGGGGCGGCGGCCCTTCCCGGAACGGATCTGCGCTGCCGCGACAGACTCAGCCACAGCAGCAAAACCGTCGGAGAAGGTGCACTGAGCGGGGGCACAATCTTGAAAGATAGGGACCGGCACAGTACCGCTGGTCTGGGCAATAGAGCACTGGCGGGTCTCCATGGCAGACACGGTGTCGACAAAGTCAATGAGGGTGAGGTCACCGGGGTGGATGCTAAGGAAGCGGTCGCGGGCAGTAGCAAGACGGTCAGGGAGGCGGGTGGCAAGCAGGTAGAGGGCAGAGCAGAGGGGCGGCTGAAAGGCTCTAAGCTGGGTCTCAGTGCAGGCAGCATGCCAGGTCGCGTCTATCGTGCGCAGGTGAGCAGCGAGGTCAACGACAGTAGGGAAAGACGCAAGGTCAGGGAAGAGCATCGGTAGGATCAGGCGACCTACCGAGGCAGCGGGCGGGGTGGAATAGCGCTTGACAATGGCATCTAGGAATTCCTGCGCAGTCGTGACTGACTTAAAGCGGGGGCGTTCAGACAGGGGGAGGGCATGACTGATCGCAAGTTGCGCGACGGCGTCACGCGACAGCCAGACAGAGCGGGCAAGGGTAGCAGCTGCGGCAGATTCACGGTCAGCGGACAAGGGGTCAGCAGGCAGGGGAGCAGGGGGGTCCGGGCAGGGGAGCGTACCGTAAAGGTGGACCGCCAGGGAGTGGCCGTCCTGCCGCTGGCCAGTGAGGTGACGGCGAAGGTCGACCAGCCACGTGTCAATCTCGAGCGGCTGACCCTCTGCGTCGAAGCGGAGCACGGAGTCCGTCATCAGGAGCGATGCAGCAGCGGTGCAGTGTTGTGCAGGTGCAGTGTGGTGCTGTGCGGTGCAGAGCGGTGCAGTGCGATGCTGTGCGGTGCACAGCAGTACAGGGCAGTGCAGTGCGGTACAAAGTGGTGCAATGCGGTGCTGTGCGGTGCAGAGCGGTACAGTGCAGTGCAGGGCAGTGCTGTGCAGTGCAGAGGGGTGCAGTGCGGTGTTGTGGAGGGCAGAGCGGTACAGGGCGGTGCTGTGCAGTGCTGAAGGCGGCAGGCCGGCTGATGAGGAACGGGCGAAGGGCCGAGGAGGAGCGAGCACAGGGCCGACGAGAGCGGGTGCGAGGGCCGGCTGGAACGGGCGCTAGGGGGCGAAGGGCCGGCCAGGACAGCGCTGGGGGAGGGGTCGGCAAAAATGGGCGTGGGGGCCAGCTGGAACGAGCGCTAGGGGCCGGCTGTGGCAATCGCGCGGGCCGGCTAGGAACGGGCGCTAGGAGGCCGGCAGGACGGGCGCGAGGGGGGCCGGCAGGACGGGCGCGAAGGGGCCGGCTAGGAGGGGTGCGAGGGGCCGGCAGGAAGGGCGCGAGGGCCGGCTAGGATGGGCACGAGGGTCCGGCTAGGACGGACGCTAGGGGCCGGGGGGGGCGGGCGCGCCTAGGGGAATGGGCGGCTAGGGCCGAGTGCGGAAGCGTGGGCGGGCAGCGGGGCCTACCTACTGCTGATACCATCTTAGAACTGAATGATAATTAGAAAGAGAGAGTACAGGGATATATAGCCTAGAGTGTTGTACCCTCTACAGCACAAACCAATATTGTCTATACTAACATACTTAGATATATTTGACACTAGCCGCCCGGTTAGCGCCCCGCTGGCCCTGTACGCCCCGTTGGCCCCTTAGAGCCCCGCTGGCTCCTTAGCGCCCCGCTGGCCCCGTTAGCGCCCTGCTGGCTCCGTGCGCCCCGCTGGCCCCGTACGCCCCGCTGGCCCCTTAACGCCCTGTTAGGCCCGTTCGCGCCCCTCTAGCCCCGTCGAGCCCCGCTAGCCCCGTGCGCCCCGCCGGCCCTGTACGCCTCGCTGGACCCGTTAGACCCGCTGGCCCCGTTAGCGCCCCGCTGGCCCCCGTCAAGCACTACTAGCCCCGTGCGCCCCGCCGGCCCCGTCCGACCCGCTGGCCCCGTTCGCCCCATTCGCGCCTCGCTGACCCCGTGCGTGCCCCGCTAGCCCCGTCGCGCCCCACTAGCCCCGTGCGCCCCGCTGGCCCCATTCGCGCCCCGCTAGCCCCGTCGCACCCCAATAGCCCCGTGCGCCCTGCTGTCCCCATTTGCCCCGCTGGCCCCGTTAGTTCCCCGCTAGCCACGTGCGCCCCGCTAGCTCTGTGCGCCCCGCCGGCCCCTCCCTCGCCGGCCCCCAGCGCCACTGGCCCCTGCTCCGCTGGCCACAGCCCGCACCGGCCCCGCGCCAGCCAGCCGCCGTGCCGCAGTGCCGCCAAGCCGCTGTGTAGTTGTGCCGCCGTGTCGCTGGGCCGCCGCGTCGCTCGGCTGCCCCCAACCTACCGGCCTTGGCTCCCTTCTGCGCTGCACATCTGCCGGCTGTCTCCTCCGCTCTCCACCGCTCTCCACTGTCTTCCACTGCACTCCACCGTTCTCCACTACCCTCCACCGCTCTCCACCGCACTCCACCGCACTCCACCGCACTCCACCGCTCTCCACTGCTTTCCTTCGCCTTTTCTCCTCTACCTGTCAGCGGCAGTCAACTGCTGCAGCCGTGGTGATGGCGGAATCACAGCCCCGCCTGGACGCGGAGGGTCGGGCGATAGACTTCGAGGCGTGGCTCGTCAACCTTCACCGTCACCTTACAGGTCAGTGCCAGGACGGTCACTCCCTGGCCGTTCTCGTCAATGGTCTGCTTCCTCGCCCCGCTGCACCTGTTGCCCTCCTTGCTGCCCCCATCACTGCTGAGCATGAGGCCTTTTCCGCTGCTGCGCTTGCTCGTGCTGTCTGGGACTCGCGCGACGCTGTCGCGCAGCGTGCTATTAGTTATGCGCTTCCTCTGTCTGAGCATCCCCTCTTTTCCACTGTAGCGAACGCCCAAGCTTTCTTAGATGCAGATATTTCGCGCTCTTCCACCCCCGCCTCCGCCTCTACTGGCCGCCTGATCCTCCCTATGCTGTTCCCTGATCTTGCGTCCTTCCCTACTGTCGCCGACCTTGCCACTCACCTCCGCACAGAGGCTCAACTCACTGCCTTTCCACCGCCGCTCTGTGCTACCCTTTATCTCATTGTCATGCGCCTCCCTGACCGCCTAGCCACAGCCCGCGACCACTTTCTTAGTCAGCACCCGGGTGACCTCACCCTCCCCGCCTTTGTCACAGCCCTGTCTGTGATAGAGACCCGCCTGCGCACTATCGCTCAGTCTAGCGGTCCCTTTCTTTTAGGGTTTTTCTCCCTCCCAATGCTCTTACTTTGACATCTCTGCTTCTGCTGCTGAGACCGCCGCTGTGGCTTCAGCGCAGTCGTGTCTGGGTAAGGGCTGCCACCCCAAGGGGGGGCGTGGTGGAGGGAAAGGGGGTGTCGGTGGGGAGGGTGGAGGAGGTGGGGGCGAGGACGGTGGTTCTGACGAGGGGACCGGGGCTGGTGCCCCAGAGCAACAGCAGCAGCTAACTCAGCACCTGTAGCAGCAGTCGCCGTGGGGAACCCCGCCGCCGTGGGGAACCCCGCCGCCGTGGTGGACTGGTGGCGCTAATGGCGGTGGTCGTGGTGGTGGTGGGCGCAGCTCGGTGTCGGGTGGCGACTCTAGTGCGGTAACCTGCCAGAACCAGCTTCAAACCAGACCCTGCCACGGCACCGTCTGCTCCCGATCCGGCCATACCGCTGACCGCTGCTACCGCCGCCTGGACAATCTTTTCCGCCACCGCTTCGGTCCCACGTCGGACCCTCCTGACTAGTACGCCAAGACTCGCCGCACTGTGCCTGTCTTTGAGCTTGACATAAATAAGATTAGGACTGCTATCTGTGTCATGTATGCTGATGACTGTAGTGTAATCCTATTACCCAGTGTTGCCTAGCGAAGGTGTGTCCCCTGTGTGTAGTTTAGGCTCCCTTGCTGCGTCAGGCGTAGGACCCTTTGCCTTGTTTAGCCTAGGCTCTACACTCGCCCTTGTGTCGCTCTCCATTATGCTCGACTCTGGAGCGTTCACCTATTTCTTTCGCGACCACACTACGCTCACGCCGCTTGCTGCCCCAGCTAATGTAGCGCTTGCTGACCCCTCCTCCGGTGTGGTACTAACCCGTAGCTCCACTACCCTCCCCTATCCGGCGGTCCCCTCGGGCTCTCTTACAGACCTGCACATCCCCTTATTCTCTAGGAACCTAGTTGGTATCGGCTGTCTTCACGACCTCGGCGTCACCACTACGTTCGTCTGACATGAGCGGTACACAGTTTGTACCGAGGCCGCCACTAGTGCCCCTCTGACCACGCTCCCCCAGGACCGTGTGTCAGGCATGTTTACGTTTGACATGGCGTCCCACCCCGGTAAGGGCGTCCCACCAGGTGCCTTGCGACCCAGGTCGCCGCGGCTTGCTCGTGTCAGTCCCTCACTCACCCGTCACTACTGTGGCACCACTGCCTAGGTCACCCCGCACTCCCGCATCTGCATCACATGTCCCATCACGGTCTTGTGTCCAATCTCGCTACATCGCTCCCTGCCCATCCCCCCTTGCCTGCGCCGCCGTGTACACCTTGCGTCAAGGGACGGCTACGCCATGCTCCTCAAGCCTCCTCTTTTCCCCCTACCACTGCGCCTGGACTTGGACGTTTGGGGCCCAGCACCCGTCCCTGAACCTCGTCGAGAGCGCTGCTTTCTAGTGCTTGTCGACAACTAAACACGCTATACTACGGTGTTTCTCTTTGAGCACAAGGCCGGCATGCCTGACGTCCACTGCGGCCTGCCAGTGCTTTGTCTCCACTCCGACCATGGCGGCGAGTTTGCCTCTGGTCAGCTTGGCCGTTTCTGTCATGCAGAGGGCATCACCCAGTCGTACACACTGCTCGACTCCCCGTAACAGAATGGGGCCGCTGAGCGACGCATTGGTTTGGTCCTGGATGTCGCTCGTACCTCCATGATCCATGCCAGTGCACCCCAATTTCTGTGGCCGTTCATTGTTCACTACGCCGCTCACCAGCTTAATTTGTGGCCATACTCTCAGCGGCCGCATGCTTGGCCGACCCTTCTTTCGACTGGGTTCCCTGGTGACGCGTCTGCGTTCCACGTCTGGGGCTGCCTCGCTCACGTTCGTGCCTTTGGCACGGACAAGCTCACTGCCCGCACCATCCCTTGTGTCTTGCTTGGTTTCCCACTCGATGCGTCTGACTGGCACTTCTACCACCCGCCTTCTCACCGCTTCATTCATTCGCGTGACGTCACTTTTGACGAGTCTGTCTCCGTTCTATATCCTTGTCTACATAGACGACCTGGTCTTTGCTACTGCAGACAGAGACGCACTGGCCTCCGTGAAGGCTGGGATGCTAAGGAGACACACCTGCTGTAACCTGGGAGAGCTGCGTCGCTACCTTGGCCTGCAAATCTCTAGGGACAGAGCAGCGCGCACCATCACTCTCACACAGTCACACTTGGTGCGTGAGGTTCTTCAGAGGTCCAGCCCTCAGTTCTCCTCTGCACAGCCCACACCTTTGCGAGTAGATCACAGGCTCTCGGCTCCAGTCCCTGAGGAGTCTGTAGAGCCTAGTGGTCCTTACGCAGAGCTAGGTTGAGTAATGCACCTGATGGCTTGCAGTCATCCAAATCTCGCATACCCTCTCAGCATCCTAGCTCACTTTGTGGCCACAGGCAGACACCGACCGTAGCACTGATCGGCCGCTAAGAGGGTTTTGCGTTATCTAGCAAGTACATCGAGCATGGGGCTAGTGCTAGGTGGATACAAGCTAGTGGTCCTTAGAGGGCACCCATACAGCTCGTGGGCAGACAACGCTAAGACACTCAGGTCCTCCCAGGGCTACTGCTTTAGCCTTGGAGCAGGCGTCGACTCATGGCGGTCCACTCGTTCGTCGTCTGTTGCCCAGTCTAGGTGTGAGACATAGATCTATGCTGGTGCGATGGCGGCACAAGAGCTCCGCGTGACCTTCTTGCTCACAGAGTGAGCAGCCTTGCTCTGCCCCGGTCCTGTACGCTGACAACAGGGCCATGATCCTTCTGTGTCAAGAGCCTCGACTGGAGGGTAGAGCAAAGCACATCCAGCTGCGGTACTTCCTCCTGCGCGAGCTGCAGCAGTGCCGCCAGGCCTGCGTGGTACACTTGGCCTCAGGTGCCAACACAATTGATATCTTTACGAAGGCGCTTGCGCCTAAAGATCATCAGCGGCACTGTGTACAGCTTGGACTAGTTCCTATATCTTCTCACTTGCTAGGACCTTGATTGTGTACTACTTTTATATTATCTTGGCTAGCCCTGTGGCCCTTGTCCCAGTGGTTGGACTAGTAGTACCGCCCTAGATTGCTCTTGTTTAGTTTGTACACTTGCTGACTGGTCTTCGGACCCCTGCCTCAGAGGTTGGACTAGTAGTGCCACCCTGAGCTGTGTGTCTCTTGCCAGGCACTGCCCCTCATCTAGCCTAGGGGGTGTGTCAAACATATTTTGTACATGTCTTATATGATAGATAGGTGCGTACTCTTCGAGGGGTACAACCCCTTAGACAAAACCAACCTGTTTGCATAATTCTACACATTCATTCTCATTCTAATAGGCGGCACTCGGCGAATAGGGCGGTACGCCCTGGGCAAATTTGCTTGTGGCGTTCCCAAGAAAGTAGTAGCGCTGTTGTATGAGCAGCTAGCAGGGGCGGGGGCTCTGTCGTATGCCCAGCTGGCAGGTTCGGGGTCGATGTTGTTAGCTGCGAGGGGGTCTACGTCGGCATGACGCATGTTGTTCGCATGGCGTGTCCACTCTTAATTTCAAGTGCGCTCGCTAATTGATGAGTTTCAAACCGTCAATAAATTCGTCTATAGACAGATTCGAAACTAAATGAAGTTGGAAACACAAAATAATAACGTTAAACAATGATTAAAAACACCACCATTTCAAAACTACAACACACGTCAACGAGGTGGAGTACTTGGCAGAACCCATCTGGGTTCCATCTTTGCATATGGCGTGCTTCGGTTGGTTGTCGTGGTGTTTCCGCATCAGCCTGTATGTGTGGATTGCATTGATGTGCTTTTTTTTTTTTTTTTTTTTTTTTGCGTTACACATTGAGACCGCAATTTGGCGTTGACCACTTAGGAGCACATGCTCTATGCACCTTTTTCCATTGGACGTGTTGCGTACGTGGGTGTTGTACCCACGGAATAATTGCATCTTCGAAAATTTTGCGTCTGTCGTCGTGGCACCAGTCGCATATGGCCTGTATAGGGTTGGTATTGTACCCTCTAAGAACACAAACCTATCTTGCCTAGAACTTCTACATATAAAGCATATGTATCAGTTGATGCACCCAGGCTAGATGAGGGGCACTGCCTACCAAGAATATGCAGCTCAAAGCGGCACGACTAGTCCCGCCAATGAGACAATCGCCACAAGGCTAGTCAAGATAATATAAGGAGTAGTACAAAGTCAGGTTCCTAGCAAGTGAGGAGCTACTCGAACTAGACCGAACAGTAAGCAGTGCCGCTGATTATCTTTAGGCGCAAGCTCCTTGGTAAAGATATCAGTTGTGTTGGCACCGGAGGCTAAGTGTTCTACGCGTGTCTGGCCGCGCTGCTGTAGCTCGCAAAGGAGGAAGTACCGCTGCTGGATGTGCTTCGCTCTGCTCTTTAGTTGAGGCTCTTGATGCATGAGGAGCATGGCCCTGTTCTCAGCGTACAGAACCGGGGCAGAGCAAGGCCGCTCACCAAAGTCAGTGAGCAGAAACGTCAGCTAGTGGAGCTCCTGTGCCGCCATGGCACCACCATAGATCTCAGCCTCACAATTGGACTGTGCAACAGACGACAAGCAGGTAGACCTCCATGAGATGGCGCCTGCACCAAGGCTAAAGCAGTAGCCCCGGGAAGACCTGAGCATCTCAGGATACTAAGATGGTATGCGAGATCTGGACGAGTGAAAGTCATTGGGTACATAAGGCATCCCACAAGCTCTGCATACTCACCACTGGGCTCAACGAGCTCGTCAGGGACCGGAGTTAAGAGCCTGTGGTCAACTCACAGAGGGGTGGGCTGTGGGGAGGAGAACTGAAGGCCGGACCTCTGAAGGACCTTGCGCACCAAGTGTAACTGTGTTAGAGTGATGGTGCACACTTCTTTGTCCCTGGAGATTTGCAGGCCAAGGTAGCGGCGTAGCTCTCCTAGGTCAGTGCACGTGTGTCTCCTCAGCAGCTCGGTCTTCACGGAGGCCAGCGCGTCTCTGTCTGCAGTAGCGAAGACCAGGTCGTCTACGTATAGTAGGATGTACAGTGACAGAAACAATTGATTGTCTGATATGAATTGATTAGAATTTTTAGGCTTTAAGAATACGGTATATTAAACCTTAATGTTTAATGGTGGTACACTTTGGGAGGGGCACATAATGGATATGTTCACTATGCTAAAATCTAGAATAATACATTGGATGGAACTCATACTCCGAAAGATATACAAAGGGTACATCCGCACAAATATTTTCCAGGACAAAGAGCAAACTTGAGAACAGTGTTTCTAGTACCTAGTCCACTGACCCTTGGTCTTGATCACCGCCCACACCCTCCTAGGCATGTTGTCGATGAGGTTAGAGCAAACTTGGGCATGGATGTTCTCCCACTCTTCTTGGGCCCGCTCCGAAATCTCCAGCATTCCAGAGGGAGGCCTTACATACTTGGCAAGCTCTCCCTTCAAGTAAGCCCAGAGTTTGAGGTTTGGATAGGAAGAGGGCCACTCCAGTGCTACATACTCATGCTCTCCAAGCCATTTCTGCACTAGGCAGGACAAATTCTTGAGGTCATTGTCCGTATCGAATATGACCTCAGAGCGGGAAATGCTATTGAAATCGAGGGTTGATTCGAGTTCATTGTGCAAAATGCTAGGATACAAGGGCATGTTCATCCACCCATCGATCTTGCATATGAACCCCAACCTCGCGCATGTCATACATTCTCATACCATTACCGAGCGCTGACCCCATGGTTTACCATTTGTTTGATTTGGTGACGCTGCAGGGTTGTGCATTTACGAAACCATGCATACGCGTGGCCATTGGAACAAAAACGGTTGATCTTGGTCCCATTTGAAGAGATCACATGATTCCAACCATTAATTGTCCACTCAGCTTGCGACTCCACGAATTGCAGCCACTCCCGGATATTTTTCCAGAACAGTCACGGCTTCTTCGACTGCTGCGCCGCGACAAGACCCGTGGATCCTAGCGTCATTCTTATGGTGCAAGGGAGCACATTTGATACTGCCACGTTACCCTCAGTTTTGCGGCATCTACGCTGGGTTTCTCCGCGATGTTCGTGATTTTAAACTACAAAGATAAGATGAAGACGATCCGTGATAAAACGGGGCCGACCGACTTATGACATCTTTGGGCACACCTCAGCATGGCTAGTCTCAGAGATAACATCCAATCAGAAATCATGCACAATACTCTAGCCTACGCCCAACTCCTTTGTGCTTTTTTTAGTGCTTACCACCATATTCAAGAGGGTGGGTACAAGAAGAGTGGGAGAAGATCGCTGCAGCGGTTTGCACTAACCTGGTAGATAGCATGCCTAGGAGGGTGCGGGTGGTAATCAAGACCAAGGGTCGGAGGACTAGGTACTAGAAACGTTGTTAATAAATTTGCTCTTTGTCCAGGGAAATATTTGTCCGCATGTACTCTTCGTATAACTTTTGGAGTGTGAATTAGATTCAATATACGAAACTGGATTTTAGTGCTATGAACACATCCACCATATGCCTCTCCCAAAGCCTACCACCATTAAGCATTAAGCTTTTATGTACAGTGGTCCTAAAGCCTAAAAAACCCAAATTAATGCAAAGCATATGGATAATTGTTTCCGTCACTGTAGAACGGAGTCTGGCCTGAGTGAACAAAGAGAGATGGGTCAGCAAAGGACGGAAAGAACTAAAGATATGCTAGTGTAGCACGCAGCATGTCGTGCCACTCTCGGGGCGCCTGTCGCAGACCGTAAACCAGGCGCTGGAAGAACCATTGGGTCCCATGAGGGAAAGAGCCAGAGAAGCCTAGCGGACAACGCATGTAGATCTGCTCGTGCAGACTGCCCCAGAGTAATGAAGTGGAGAAGTCCAGTGAGTGAAGCCTGTAGTCGAGCTGTGCTGCAATGTGAAGCAACGCTCGAACAGTGGTCATCTTTGGGGTCGGGACGATGATCTGAACAAAGTCAACGCCCTCGCGCTAACTAAAGCCTCTAGCAAAGTAGCGTGCCTTGAACATCGGCGGCTCTCCAGGAGGGTGCTTCACCTTGAAGAGCCACCGGTCATCGATTACGTTCACCCTTGGTGGGGGAATTGCGTTGACGTAGGTGTCGGTGGATCTCTAAGATGCCATCTCTGCGTCCATAGCAACTATCCACTTAGAGGCCCAGGGTCCCGAAGTCGCCTCAGCGTACGTGCGAGGGGTCGGGATATCAAGAGCATCTGGGTCATCCTTAGGAGCTAGCAGCAAGGAGCAGAGATGAGGAGTGGCCTCGAACAGGAAAGCTAGCTCGTAATGCATGTCCTCTAGGACGTCACTGCCAAGGGCAGGTGCACTCATGACGGATGGAGGACGGGCAGGGTCAGAGACCAGAGCAGTGGCGTAGTCAAGGCAGCGGGTAGAAGCAAACTCAACGACGGAGCGACATAGCCGAGAGAGTGGAGACATGAACAAAGGGGTCGGTAACGAGAGAGGCTAGGACACGAAGAACAAGAGGGCGAGCAGCACAAAGGAAGTTAGAGAAAGGAGACGGGGAGACAGCGAGAGACAGCGGAGGAGGCGACGTGAGAAGAGGAGGAGGGGGAGCACGAGACGCATGAGAATAGAGAGACATAGGGTGAACACTTTGAGCGGGAGAGACGGAACAACCACGAGAGGGGCAGTGAGACCCCAACGAGAGGGGGGAGTAGGGTCAGGAGACAACGAAGGAGACGCAGGAGGAGAACGAGGGGGGAAACGAGCTAGGGAGGAGTCCGGCGGAGGGAACACGGGGCCGTAGATAGGAGGAGGAGGCGGCGCTAGGGGAGCCTCGGGCGGTCAATCAGGAGAGGGAAGACTGAGGAGCTGAAGGGCGGAAGTTGGCAGCGACTGCCGCTGCTGCGGCTCCTGTTGCTGCTTCGCACCCATACCATGACCACATCTACCCCCAATACTCGCCTCGACAACACTTCCAGGACCAGCACCCCCAGGACTAGCACCCCCAGAAATAGAACCCTCTCCAACACCTGTGCCGGGACTTGCCACGACTGCACTCCCAGGACTAGCGCCCCCAGAATGAGCATCCCCTGTAGAACCAGCACCCAAAGAGCCAACACCCACATAGCCAACGGACCCATGCTGCTGCGGTGGCGACTGCTGATGCGGCAGTGGCTGCCACTGCTGCTGCTGCGGCGATGGAGGAGTTACCGTGGCCGATGGTGCAGGAACCGCAGAAACAGGCGGCGGACACCGAGCGTTAGGCCCCCGGAGTTAGCAGACTACTCCGCTGGGCCAACCGAAGAAAGGGGAGTGACGTGCAATCCTCCAAACTAGGCAGGATGGGGAGCAGGAGCTACGGGGGGAGTGGGAGCAAGGAACAGGGTTAGGGTAACCAGGAGACTTTGGTCGGGAAAATGGGTGTAGAAGGAGACAGACTCGTCAAAGGCGACGTCACGCGAGCGAAAGAACCGATAAGACGACGGGTGGTAAAATTCCCAGTCAAACACGCCAAGGAGGAAACCAAGGAATACACAAGGGACGGTGCAAGTAGTGAGCTTGTCCACACGAGAGTCGCGGACGTGGGCTAGGCAGTCCGAGACGTGAAACGCAGACACGTCACAAGGGAACCCAGTCCAGCAGAGGGTCAGCGAAACCTGCAGCTGTTGGGAGCACGGCCACAGGTTAAGCTGATGAGCGGCGTAGCGAACTGTGAATGACCATAAAAAATGGGGTGCACCGGCACGGATCATGGAGGTACGAGCCACCTTCATGACCAAACCGATGCGACGCTCAGTGATCTCATTCTGGTGTGGAGAGTCTAGCACGGTGTACGTCTGGGTAATGCCCTCCGCACGACAGAACTGGCCAAGGCAACCGGAGGCGAACTCACCACCACGGTCAGAGTGAAGGTGCAGCACTGGCTGGGCGAGGTTGACTCGTGTAGCTACAAGTCATGGGGTAAGAACGTCAGGCACGTCGCCCGTTTAGATGCCCGGAAGTGTGGTGGAGCTACGTGCAACTATCGGACCAGACAAGGGGTCAGCCAGGGCAATTTCTGCAAGGGCAGAAAGCGGCGTGAGCGTGGTGTGGTTGCGAAAGAAGCAGGCGGACGCACCATAGTCCAGTGTGAAGGAGAGCGCGACGGTAGCGGAAGCTGGCGGGGGCACTAGTGTAGAGCCAAGGCTAACTAAGTCAGGAGGTCCTACCCCTAACGCAACAGGGGAGCCTAGACTACACACAGCAGATACACTTAAAGTAAGCAGCACAAAGTAATAAGGTCCGGTCACACTAGAGTCATCAGCATACATGACATATAGAGCAGAGCGAATGTGATCCGTATCCATCTCAAAAACTGGCACACGGCGACGTACCAGGTTGTGCCAGTCTGGAAGGTCCGGCTCGGGCCCGACATGGAGGCGGAAGAGGTCGTCGAGGCGGCGGAAGTAGCGGGTGGCAGTGTGACCGGGGCGTTCACACACGGTGCCGCGACTGGGACCAGTCTAAAGCTGGTACTGGCAAGTCACCGCACTGGAGCCACCACCCGACGTCGAGCTGTGAGGGCCACCTGCGCGGCCACCACCATCAAAGCCACATGCCCACCACGGCGGCAGGCCCCCCTACTGCTGCTGCTGCTGCGGCTGCGGCTGTTGCTGGGACTGCTGCTGCTGCTGCTCTGGGGCGTCATCCCCCACCCTCTCGTCTCCACTCCCGCCACCGCCATCCTCTCCGCCACCCTCACCACCACCAGCCCCCTTCCCTCCCTTACGCTGCCTCTTGGGGTGTCGGGGGGCTCTACCCTGACGCGGCTGCGCTGAGGCCGCCTTGGCGGTCGCAGCGACAGGGACTATCTCAGCGATAACAACATAGATGTCAGAGTAAGTGCACTAGGAGGGAGCACAACCCTGGAAGATAGGGACCAACGCAGTACCGCTAGATTGAGCAATAGTGTGCTGGCAGGTGTCTATCGCCGACAGGGTGGCGACGAAGTCCCTAAGGGTGAGGTCAGCGAGGTGAAGACTGAGGAAGGTGTCGCGGGCAGTGGCTAGGCAATCAAGGAGGCACGTGGCTAAGAAATATAGCGTAGCACCGAGGGGGGAAGGAAGTACAATGAACTAATCTCAGTGCTAGCAGCGCGGAAGGTAGTCTCAAAGGCGCGCAGGTGAGTGGCTAGATCAACGACAGTTGGAAAGGATACGAGATCAGGGAAGAGTAGGGGCATGAGGAGATGGCCAGCAGAGGCGGAGGAGGGAGTGGAATAGCGTGCAATGACTTCATCTTGGTACTCCTTCGTAGTCTCTACGGCCTGAAAGCGGGGACGCTCGGACAGGGGTAGGGCGTAACCGATAGTAAGCTGCGCAACGATGTCACGCGACTCCCATACAGAGTGGGCGAGCTCAGCAGCAGTGAAAGCCTTATGCTTAGTAGGCGTGGGGGCATAAGCGAGGGCAGTGGGTGAGGGCGGGCAAGGCAGCTTACCCTCGACGTGGACGGCCAGAGACTGGCCGTCCTGGTGCTGACCCTTCAGCTGGCGGTGCAGGTCGGCGAACCACGCGTCAAAGTCAACAGCCCGATGCTCCGCGTTCAGGTGAAGAATGGCGTCCGCCATCACGTATAGCTGCAGCAGCTGGAGAGCTTAGGCGGAGGAGGAGCAGGGGGCAGGCGGGTGTGGTGGAGAACGGTGGAGAGCGGAGGGGTGCGGTGGGGTGCCAAGGGGTGCATTGGGGTGGGGTGGAGTGCGGTGGAGTGCGGTAGAGTGCGGTGAAGCCGCAACAGAGAAGACAGCTGGCGGGAGCACCTATGCAGAGGAGAAACCAGGGGCGGCGTCAAGCTGGGGCCGGTAGTGAGTAGAGGCCGGCTGTGAGCAGGGGCCGACGCGACGAGCTGAGATAGCGCGGCGAGCCGAAGCCGATGCAGCTAGCTGGGGCGGCGCGGCAAGCTGGGGCCGGCGGCGAGCTGGGGCTGGCGGCGAGTTGGGGGCCGCGGGGAGCTGGGACCGGCGGCGAGGTATGGGCCGGCGGCGAACCGGGGCCGACGGCAAGCAGAGGGGGCCGCGGCAAGCTGGGGCCAGCGGCGAGCAGGGGGGCGCGCAGCGAGCGGGGGCCGACGACGAGCTGGTGGCGGCACGGCGAGCTGGGGCTGGCGGCGTAGCTGGTGGCCGCGCGGCTAGCTGGGGCCGTCGCGGAGAGATAGGGCGGCGCGGCGAGACAGGGCCGATGCGGCGGGCTAGGGGCCAGCGCGGCGAGCTAGGGGCCAGCATGGCGGGCTAAGGGCCAGCGCGTCTCAGCGAGCTAGGGCCAGCGCGGCGCGAAGGGCTAGGGCAGGCGTGGCAAGCTAGGGCGGAGCGCTCTATGGTAGGCTAGGGCGGAAGCATGGATGGGTGGGTCCTACCTAGCGTGATACCATCTTAGAGTAGCGAAGTGACTAGTACAACGAGATACAGGGGACATATAGGGTTAGTGTTGTACCCTCTAAGAACACAAACCTACCTAGCCTACAACTTCTACATATAAAAACATGTATAAGTTGACACCATCATGACCGCAATATTGCAGCCACGTACTTCATAATCTCAGAGTAGAAAGTTGACTAGAATGAGGCATACATGTTGATTTTGTTCAAGTGGTTGTACCCTCTAAGAGCATGCACCTATCTAGCCTATTATAACATATACAAATATGTTTGACACATAACACACGCCCCAAAACTACATCTTCATTATGTATGCACAATGCCTAGTCCTCCTAGGCTAACAAGCCTGACAGCATGGCCTGATTCCTCTACTACCGAACACCTACTCCAGATGACCCAAAGTAACAATCAAATCACGCAATATGAGATTAGGGGCGAGCTCTTTGTGCTTGAGGGGGAGGTGGGTAGCAGGGGAGGTGTCATGTGTTGCGAGCCATGCCTCTATCGCCTCCCTCTCATATGTCACCCCGTCTGCTGCCACCACTGGATCCCGCAGCCGTTGCTATTGGTGGACGGAGGGGGGAGGGAGGGGAAGGGGAGATGGAGGGGATGAAAGATTTGCACGTACGTTAGAAGAAAACGAGGAAGCAAGAGTTAGAAAAAGAAGGGGGAAAGCGGAGAGGAGGGAGGAAGAGAAGGGGGGACGGGAAAAGGGGAGGGAGAGGGAGTGGGGGTCGAGGGGGGAGGAGCCTACATGAGACAGTGGGCAGAAACGACTCTCCAGCTGCTCCTCCTGCTGGGCCTTCACCTCCTGCCCCTCCTTGGCCACAGCAGCCAGGGTCGGGTGCAATCCGTTTCCAGAACAAGGAGCTTGCAACTCGCAACTTACACATGAGAGAGAGGTCTATTTTTGAGGCGCCTAAAAAAAAAGCAACTCGCAACTTACATGAGAGAGGGGGCAGATGAATCGGCTTTCTAGCTGCTCTTCTTGGCGTGCCTTCACCTCCTGCCCCTCCTTGGCAACTGCAGCCAGGGTCGGATGCACCACTGCCTCCAGGTCCGGCCGATCCACACCGCGCCGCTCCACGCACTGTAGCGCCACGCGCAGTGCCCGGGCAGCTAAATCTCTCGGCCACCTGCCCGCCCGCTTGTCGAGCCGCTCAGCGAAAAAAGGCACGGCAATATCTAGGTTGCGAGACTTGAGAGAGGTACGGGAAGAGGAGGAAGAGGAGTGAGAAGTTGACGAAGATGAGGAGGAGGAAGGGGGTGGGCCAGTGCTTGAGACTTGCCCCAGCAGTCGGTGCACCTCCTTCACATCCTCTATCCCAGTGAACAGTAACAGCAGCACCACGCCCAGTGCAAACACGTCCGAAGCTGCAGTAACCTCCCCGGAAACCACCGCATCAGGGTCACAAAACCCGAAGGTGCCGCGCACCTTGAAAGTGATATCCAGCTGCCCCTGGGGGAAGAGACTCACGAAGCTGAGCCCTGCGAGGCCGGAATCGGAGAGCTTGCTGGTGCCGATAAGGCTTAAGAGGACGTTTTGGGGCTTGAGGTCTGAGTGGAGGATGGGGGGCGGTGGGAGTGGAGGGAGTGGAGCGCGGAGGAGATCTCAGAGGCGATGCGCAGGCGGTCGTGCCAGAGGAGGGGCGGGGGGAGAAGGGAGGGCGTAGGGGCGTTGGCTGGCTGGTGCTGCTGGCTCTGCTGTGTCCTTTGCTGCTGCTGTTGCACCAGTTGAGGGTGCAGTCTGCTCCACAGGGACCCCCCTCGCATGAGCTCATAGACCACAGAGAAGTCCTCTGGGCAGTACCCCACCATGGCCACCACGTGGGGATGCCGCACCCCCCCCAGCACCCCCACCTCCCTCCAAAACGCTGCTGCCTCTGACGACGTGGCAGCTGACGTGGCAGGAGGCCCATTACCCCTGGGCCCAATCCCCGGACCCTGCAGGCGTTTGATTGCCACGTGGCAGCCTAGCAGCTCTCCCCGGTACACGCTTCCCCCGGTGCTGCCCCCTGTGCTACAGCCCAGCAGGCGAGAAGGGCTGAAGCCGTCAGTTGCTGCCAGTAGCTGCTGCAGAGTAAACACCTCACATGGGTAGGTTGACAGGTCGGGTGGGGGGTTGGTTGATAGGTCCTGCTTGATACTGGCTGAGTGGTCCTGGGAATGAGTTGGATCGAGTTGCTCCTTTGAAAGCACCCGATTGCTGCTTGCGCTTCCTGGTGCTTCTGGTGCTTCTGCTGCTGCCGCTGCCGCTGCTGCTGCTGCTGCTGCTGCTGCCGCCGCTGCTGCTGCTGCTGCTCCATCTGTGCCTGACAGCAGCTCGGTACAGGTATTGCTACTGCTGCTGCTCCTGCTGGCATTGATAATGCTCGCATTGCTGCTGCCGCCACTGCTGCTTCGCGGCTTTAGCCTGGTGTCACGACCGCCACTGCTGCCACTGCTGCCGCTCCTGGGCACTTTCCGCCTGCCCATAGCAAGATCCACAGAGTCTCTCCTCTCATCATCATCATCTGCCATCCCTGCCAGCACTCCAAAAGCAAATTCCGCCTGGGATTCCCCCTCCTCCCAATCCTCCTCCTCCTCCTCCTCCCCCTCCTCATCCTCCTCCCATTCCTCCTCTTCCCCTGCGATCCCCCACTCTCCACTCGTCCCAGCAGCACCTACTACCTCGTGTACCCTGCTCATACTAACCCTCCCATTTGCTGCGCCATCTCCTGCTCTCACATCTCCTCTGCCTCCTGCTGCTGTAAAAAACGACTCTGCTGCTTTTGCAGTGATTGCATCTCTGCCCGCCGCACTTCCTGCAGCCCCTTGCTGCTGGCTTGCAGAAACCCAAGACTCGGACTCTGAACCTTCTCTTTTAAACACACGAGAAGGCACGACCAAGGGTGCTGTTTTCGACTCGTTGCTGCTGCTGCTCCTGCTGCTGGTAATGGTAGGTCGACGGCTGCTAGAGCTCCCATCAGCTCCATCCCCTAGAATGTCGTCCCACGCCAGCTTCACCTCCTGCTGTCCCATGCGGTGCACTGGAAACCTCTCCAGCGCCCTTCTCTGCTGCTGCGGCTGGTGCTGCTGCTGCTTCGCGCCTGGCATCTCCCCGGATTGTGTTCGCAGTAAAGCGGCTGCTGCTGAAGCTCCTCTTACTTCTGCTTGCCCCTGCTCTGGCCATGCCACCTTTGCTTCCATTCCGCTTCCAGCAGCAGCAGCAGCAGCATTTTTCCCAGATCCGTCGACCCTGCTGCTTCTGCTGTTGCTGTTGCCGTGGCTGTTGCTGCTGCTATCTCCGTTACGGTTGCCACCTGCACTAGCCGACTGAGGGAACGCAGCGGTAGCGTGCATTCGCGCATTGCGCGGGGGAGAAGGGTGAAGAGGAGAAGCAGCAGGGAGGGGCGGAGGGGGGTTGCCCCGAGAGGGTGAGCGGGGGATTGGGGACTTGACTGCTGCTCGGCCATCCAGCAGCAGGGGATGAATACCAGACGAGTTACTGGTACCAATAATACCACTGCTGTTATTGACTGTAATACCACTACCACTGCTGTTATTGACTGTAATACCACTACCACTGCTGTTATTGACTGTAAAACCACTACCACTGCTGCTACTGACTGCTGCATTACCACTAGCACTGCCTTCCCCATAGTCCTTGCTGCTTCGGCCGATCTTACTCTTGCTGTGCCTATACTTGGTGATATCGTACGCGCCGAGCGATCGTGTCCGTTGGTACACATCGCCCCCTGAATCCAACGGAGGGGGGGACGACTGGGGGCTGAGGGGCGGAGTGCTCTCCCCCCGACCAGTTCGGCTGCCACCACTAGACGACTTGGGGAACAGCATTCGTGCGGCTGCACGCCCCAGTCCCAAACCAGAGCTCAACCGAGCCCCTGAACCCGAACCAGAACCCGAGCCCGAACTTGAACCCGGGCCAGATGCTTTGGTTGTGTGACCAAGCCTAGGGGATGAACCCAAACTTGTGGCTGCCGAACCTGTGGCTCCTGAGGCTGTGGCTGCCGAGGCTGCAGCAGTGGTACGCGCGTGGGGGTCAGCACTGGCGCTAATGCTATCATTGGTGTTGGGAGTGGCACTACGACTGCTGATTCTCTCGCCACCACCATGCACACAGCTACTGTGATGATGATGCTGCTGCTGCTGATGATTCTGCTGCTGCTGATGCTGCTGCTGCTGCTGCTGATGATGATGATTCTGCTGCTGCTGCCTGTTGTTACGGCACATATCAGCAGCGTCGTAAGACTTGGATCGGTTGCAATGGACGGATGGAGCAGCAGCAGCTGAAGACGAGGAGGACGAGGAAAAGGAGGAGGACGAAGAGAGGGCTGGTGACTTGGTGCTGACGTGGCTGCTGCGGCTGCTGACTGCGTCCAGCTGGCGCTGCATGAGCTGTTCAAACACGTCATCCTCATCGTCGCCCTCGTCAGCATCCCCGCCAGAACCCCTATCGTCATTATCACTACCACCACCATCCCGCTTCACCTCCTTTTGCCCACCGCCAGCACCAGCACCAGCAGCAGCAGCAGCAGCGGGAGCGACCCCAGCAGCAGCAACCGCCCTTCTGCCACTGCTCTCCCAGCTTTCCCCACCCACACCCATCTCTCGGCCCCCAGTCTCCATAGCACTGCCCCCTATGCGCACAGGGAGTGCATCCCAGGCAGATATTGCTGAGAAGGGATGCTCCGGGGAGAGCAGCTGCGACGGGGATAGGGGCAGCTCGCTCACACTCGCACTGCGGAAGTGGCTCCAAAACACCCGCCTCGCCTCCTGCCCACTCCCACCTGCCCCTGCCCCTGCTCCTGCTCGCTCCCTCCTTCCAAAACCCGTTGACCCCCCCCCTCCTCCTCCACCACCGCCACCGCCGCGACCACCGCGACCACCGCCACCACCGCCGCCGCCACCACCACCACCACCGCCACCGCTGCCGCCACCACCACCACCGGTCAAACCACCACCGTGAGCCCCATCACTCTCACTACCACCACTCCCAAAACTTCCACCACTACCTCCCAAACCACCCACCGCCTCCTCGCTTCCACCCGCTTTCCTGAGACCCCTCCCTGCTATGTCCCTGCCTCCCTCGCTTTCCTTATTTGACTCAAAAGCACCCCCCTTCCCTGCGGCTCTCCCTGCTACCTCCTCGTCCCTGGGAGTGGTGGGCGCTGACGCCCCAGACGCACCAGAGGCACCATCCAAAGAAAAGGCCCAGTCGTCAGAGGAGAACAGTCGCGGGGTGGTGGGGTTATCGCGCACACTCATGGGTCCGAACCGGCCGGCGGTGGCACGCGGCGAGGGGGACCTTCCCCCCGCCTGCTGCTCCTGCTGCTGATGGTCAACGAGGGGGTGGCTTTGGTGGTTGTTGCGGCCACGTGGCACCAGCACCACCCCCGTGTCTTCCTCCTTCTCCACCTCTCCCTCATCCGTGTCCTTTGAGATGGATAGGCGGCGGGGGCGCAAGGGAGGGCAGGAGGGCGAGAAGAGAGCGGTGGGGTGCGGTGAAGGCAGGTGCAGGGAGGAGCTCCGCTGATGGTGCCCTGCCCGCCTAGGCTCTGGTACTCCCCCTGCTGCACCTGACAGTGCACCTGACGCGGCACCTGGCGTTCCACCTGACGCTGCTGCACCTCTCCTCTTGGCTTTAACCCATTCGTCCCCCAGCTCTGCCAGCGCATCAGCCCCATCGTCTTGCCCCATTGCCCCCTCCTCTGAGGAACGCTGTACCCTGTCCAGCACTTGTTCCCCCTCACTTTCCCCCCCCTGGCTCTGCTCCGCCTGATCCCGTTTCCCCCACCCATCCACGTCTTGGCTGGACGGCACAATCACCCTCAGTCTACCCCCCTGATGCTTGCTCTCAGGAATCTCACCCGTCCTTCTCTCTCCCCCCCCTCTGCTGCCAAGTCCGCCCCGGCCACCTCTACCCGCATCGCTGCCACCAACAGCAGCACCAGCGCCACCAACAGTACTGCCAGCACCACCACTAGAGCCAACCACAGCAGCAGCCGCAGTAGCAGCACCAGCACCAGCAGGCCTCCTTTCTCGAGCCCCACTTCCCCCCGGCAAAGCTGCACCTGAGGAAACCGAGCGAGGAAACCCCCTGCCCCCACCCCTGCCCCTACCCCGTCCCCTCCCATCACCACCCATGGCAGTAGCACCAGTAGCAGCAGAACCTGCGGTGCTTGTAGGGGTGGGGGGACCGTCAATCCCTGCCTGGGAGCGCTTGGAGCGGCTGAGCGTGCGACTCCGAAGGGGGGCCTTGGGATGCACGCCTATCTCTGCCAGCTTCCGGGACCCCTGGGAGATCACAAGCAGGCACCCGTCCGGCAAGTTGGTCTCGTAGTAGGCTGTTGGTGCGTTGTTCAGAGCCTTGGACCACAGGAATTTCCTGTACAGGTGGAAAACCAGGGGGAGGGGGGGGGGGGGGGGGGGGTGCGGTGAGAGGTGCGGATGCAGTGGTCTCGTAGTGGGCCGTCGGTGCGTTGTTCAGATCCTTGGACCACAGGGACTTCCTGCGGGAGTGGAGAGAGGAGGGAGGTGTTTGTGCATTATGGTAGGTCTGTCTTCTGTGGACTTGGTTCTGTGCACATGCTGCATGAAGTACATGAGCGCACATGCTTCATGCCGTGGACTTCATTCTGTCTGGTACGCTGCAGCATGTGCACTCTTCTGAGGCGCCTCAAAAGCATTTGCCCATACCCAACTCCTTTCTACTCCTCCGTCCTTCACACTCACCTACATTCCCTGATCTTGTAGCCTTGGGCGGCAGGGAATCGCTTGATTTGACTGCGTCACAGAGGGCCTTCCAACAAGCACCCTGCGACTGCTGCTACAAAAACTAGAAAAAGCACAAAAGGCGGGCCGCGGGCGTATTCTCAAGCCTCGCACATGTGCACGCACTCACTCACACACGCACGCACTCACCGTCTGACCCCGATGTAGACTCGGGACGCGGAGAAGCGCTTGACGGCATCGCAGAGGGACTTCTCGTGGTCGCTGCTGCGCTCCAGATGCATCACTGCCCTTACCTAGGGGAGAGCAGGGGTAGTTGGGGGGGGGGAGGGGGGAGGTGGGACCAGTCAGGCAGAAGGGCTGCGTTGACTCGAGGAGGTAATTTATGACTTTCAAGAATGACCGCAGAGGGCCTTCTCGTGGTTGTGCCGCGCTCCAGATGCATCACTGCCCGCACCTGCGCGGATGGGGAGGGGTTGAAGGAGGGGTAAAGGGATACGTGGGGTGAAACACCCCTCTTTGCACCTCAGCACTGTGCGTCGCAGAGGGCCTTCTATGGTCGCTGCTGCGCTCCAGATGCATCACTGCGCGCACCTGGGGGAGGGAGGGTTCAAGAGAGGTGTGAAGGGCATACGTGGGGTGACGCACCGCACTCCTCAGCACTGTGCGTCGCAGAGGGGCTTCTCGTGGTCGCTGCTGTGCATCACTGCGTGCACCTGGGCGGAGGGGAGGGGACCAGGTAGGCAGAAGGGGTGGGTTGTCAGAGGGGGAGGGGGAAGGGCATTGCAAGGGTCATATTCCATAAGCGTTTAGCCCCCCCTCGTGGAATATGGAATGCCATGCATTGCGTTACGGAATCATCACCGCTCGCAGTTGTTCGGGTTCAGGGTGCACGTTTTCCAGCTGCTGTTTATGTGTGATCCCCCCATGCTGAATGTGTGCGTCCCGTCCCTTACCCCTTCTCCCTCCCTCGTCGATGTGTTCCTCACCTGTCAACTGCATGCGTCACATGTCGACTGCTCATCCCTCACCCATCACACTATGCGGCTCTCACCTGTCGGCTGTGCGCCAGGGCCTGCAGCGGCTGCAGCATCTTGCGAATCGCAGCCTCCTCTGCCTCGTGTGTTCCTTACATGTTAAACGCGTCTCTTACCTGCCTGCTGTGCGCGACTCACCTGCCTGCTGTGCGCGACTCACCTGCCTGCTGTGCGCCAGGGCCTGCAGCGGCTGCAGCATCTTGCGAATGACGGCCTCCTCTGCTTCCGCTAGCCTCACTGCCTCGTCCATCGTCATGGAGTGACGCACCATGGGGGCTGGGAGGGGGGAGGGGGAGGAGGAGGAGGGGGAGGGGGAGGGGGAGGGGAGGGGGAGGGGGAGGGGGAGAGAGAGACATGGATGGGAGAGACAAGCATGGGTGCGCATATGTGCTGCTGTGAAGGCGCCATAATTACGGCCTCCTCGGCTCCTGCTAGCCTCACTGCCTCGTCCATGGTCATCGAGTGCCGCACCATGGGGGCTGGGAGGGGGGAGGGGGAGAGAGACATGCATGGGAGGGGGAGAGAGACATGCATGGGAGGGGGAGAGAGACATGCATGGGAGGGGGAGAGAGACATGCATGGGAGGGGGAGAGAGACATGCATGGGAGGGGGAGAGAGACATGCAAGGGAGGGGGAGAGAGACATGCATGGGAGGGGGAGAGAGACATGCATGGGAGGGGGAGAGAGACATGCATGGGAGGGGGAGAGAGTCATGCATGGTACGAGAGAGCATGCGTGAGAGGAAGTGTGCTGACACGAATGCCCCACCCACGGGGCTGCAGCAACTTGCAAATGACGGCCTCCTGCCCCTCTGCTAGTCCATTGTCCCTCACCCATCGCACTGCCTCGTCCATTGTCATGGAGCGACGCACCATGGCGGCTGGGAGGAAGGAGGGGGAGAGGGAGGGGGACGGGGTGGGGGACGGGGAGGGGGAGGGGGAGGGGGAGGGGGCGGGGGAGGGGGAGGGGGAGGGGGAGGGGGAGGGGGAGGGGGAGAGAGAGACATGGATGGGAGAGTCAAGCATGGGTGCGCACATGTGCTGCTGTGAAGGCGCCATAATTACGGCCTTCTCGGCTCCTGCTAGCCTCACCACTTGGTCCATTGTCATCGATCGACGCACCATGGGGGCTGAGATCGGGGAGAGGGAGAGAGACATGGATGGTGGTGTGTGTACGGATGTTATGCACGCACGCATAAATGCACGCACGCACGGATGCACGCACGCGTGGATGCACGCACGCGCGGATGCACGCCGGTGCACCCATGAGCGCGCACAGCATACGCATAAATGCAGACACGCGAATGCACAGGCATGCATATACGAACGCAATCGGCCGCACGCAGATGCAAGTAGGCAAATACGCGAGCAAGCACACATAATGTGTGCAAGCGAAGTCGCTCGCTCGCATGCGATGATCACACGCTCATTCGCACGGTGCTGCCCGCATCGACATGAGAAATAGGTCGGCGGGCAAACGACATTGGCCACGTACGTTCCTAAGTCACATGCACGTTTGCGCGGTGCTGCAAGCAAGCATCGACCTGGACCTGGAAATAGGTCGGCGATACGAAGCTCGAGTAAAGCACATTCGCGCATGCTCGTAGTAATCTTATCGCGTACATGGAGGTGCAGTCGTGTCGTGCATGACGGCGACTAGAATAAACACGGGAAGCTCCGTGTCTGCTCCTGCGACTTCCGACGACCCGCCGTGCGACGACCCCTGCGACGACCCGGGCGACTTTCTTAAGCTCTCCGCGTCGGCGAGGGCGACGGCGAGAGTGCTGCGACTGACGTCGAGCTGCGGAGTCACCTCGAGCACCCATTGCAGCCGCTGCTGCTCGACCGGCTCGGCCTGGCCTCGCGGGCTCGGCTCCTGCGACCACTTCCAACTCATCCTAGCGCCGTCGGTTCAGCTGGAATAAGCGCTTGAAAGAATAACTACGACTAGTTCAACTGGAGCTTAGTATCTTGCGACATGCGGAGAAGAGGCTCAAGGTTTGGCGAGGGGAGCTGGTGCACCTCATTCTAACACACAGGGATGGACGACAACTAGACTGACTGAAAAAGGGCAGACCAGAGACTAGCATGCTGCTGATGAGGGAACAGCTGGAAGAGTGTGGAATGCTGCTGCTACTAGGCCTGACCTGGAGCCTCGTTGACCATTGACCATCTTGGTTCAGATTCTGAACTGAGGGAGTGTACATTTTTTCCACCCTTACGTCCGTAGCTATGCTGTCACAAATCACCGTTAATGTAGAAACTGCAGTTCCTCACAGGCACTATCACCTACCTTACAGTCCGGTTATGTGGGTCGAATTTGTACTCATGACTGACCCTTGAACGGCGGGCCACGTCTGTGGTCGAGAGAACTAGGCCAGCTCAGCATATACAAATCATACTCGGACAGAGCAAGCTCCAAGATTGTTGGAATTTGCTCTGTTCGAGGGGGCTTGTGCGACGCAGGCAGAGTTGTGCTAAGTTGAGTTGCGGTGCTATCTGTTGTATACTGTACAAGGTCGGTGCCCTTAGCGTATGCTGCGACCAGAAGTCGCAGGCATTTTTGCAGCATACGCAGCAGAACGAAAACCACTCAACAGATCAGAAACAAGAAACTCCAGTTACTTGCGAAAGCATATTAAGCTGTAATTGGCCTATATCCCATCGCTAAAGTCATGAAGCACATTGAAATGTGAAATTGATCTAGGGAATGCAGAATACTGACTGAACTCATGGAGTATTTCTAGGACGAAGCCTCACAGTCCATCGCGCCAGAATTATGTGGTTATGCTTACTGTGCAAAATTCTGACTGAACTGGATGTCGTGCGGATAGGTTCGTCACGATTCTGATGCGAGGTCGAGTCCGATACGAACTGTGGAACAACCTGTTCCTAACTTTGCCCCTTTGAGCACTGCTTCGTCAAATTTCATGTTAGGGGGATGCGCGGATTCGCTGGTTCCAACTCCGGTTCCTAGCCTTTCTGGTTTGGAAACAACAAATGGAATCAGCCGGCTTCCTTCGATTGGTTTCCGGGTAATGTCAGCATCGATTAGGGATCATGTGGATCAGTTTTGCATCAATGGGTCGGGAAGGGGGGCATGTGCAGGTCGTAGAGATCACCGACCAATGGGATGTGGTCTTGACCATATTTATGTGAATGTCACGGTTTGCGACTATTATTGTATACGCTTATACGATTGGTGGAACATCATACACACTGCGTACGTGGGAGTTGCACATACCAAATTGTTGCCCTGTGCAAATGTTTTCCTTAGGGGTCGTTGCACTAGTCGGGTCTGACTTGTGCACCATAATGTCTCATTTGCCCCAGAGAAACTGGTTCCAGGCTTTAGGCCGCCAAATTCTCAAAATCTCGAGAGACTGAAAGGTAGAAGAAGTGTACCAAGTTGCATCGCACTTCAATCTGTATGCACACACTACTGTCGACTGCAGGCAACCGAGATCAACTGGAAACAAATACAAACGATGTCCGCAAAGTGCCCTGCCCAAAAAAAATCCCAATTGCACCCCCTCGCCCAATAGCAGAAGTTTACGGGCAGTATCCGTTTCGAGAGAGTCCCCCGCGCCGGCTACTGTGCTGAGTCATCATGACAGCGGGGATGAACATGCGGACAGCGACGAAGCAGTTGCAGCCTTCTGGTTTTCGCCACATATTTTCGGACGGCGTCGCGAGGGCGGTTCGTCCGGACCCAAATGACATTTCGCGTTTTTTCGCGAAGCCGCGAAGGACACGAGCGCAATGGAAATCTACGGAACACCGCAAACGGGAAAGGCCTCGATGACTCAGCATAGCATGACCCCTTGGCAACTGACTGAACTAGAGCCCTATTCGGTCGAAACAACTGCCACTTATCGAAGCCGCACAAATTGTGAGCAGATGTCATGTTCGTGACCTATTGTTTGAGAAAATTAAACAGCACTCGGGGTTGTTTCTGATCGTCGCAGTGCAAAACGGCGTAACCGTGGTTACATACGCAATCTGAACTCTACCACCCAACCTTCCCCTATTGCGACAAAAAAGTTACCAACGAGCTCACCCTGAATCCCTCGCTTCTAGCAGCGAAAGCCGGCGAAATACCAAATCGACAGAAGCCCCCGCGGCTCGAAAAAGTGGCGTTCCTCTCTCGGGCTCAGGCTGTACCACTGGTCTGCGCGGCTTCAGGTCAGGCCTAGCAGCTTCCCCACCCTCTTCAGTACAGTTACGGTTGCCCAGCTGACATGGAGGGCAGACGACCGAATCAAGCCAGACCCTTCGGCAAAGTTAACGAGCTGTGCGAAAGCTGGCGAGACGTCTCGGACCGTCTATTCCAGCAATGCGAATCTCAAGACGAAGATTGACGAGGGCAGAACCTGCTGGATGGTGCTCCCCTGCTGGAAGTCTGGATCAGATCGGAGCTATCGGCGTCCAGCGCAAGAACCGTCCGATCTTCCTTGACGACAATTGAGGTACAGATTCAGGGCGTGGAACATACGGTTCGAACTCTCAAGTTCGAACTTCCACCACTTCACATCCATTTAAAATTTTCCAGAACTCAACTGAAACTTACCAAACCGTATTCCACCTCGCTCGAAGATCGAACTGTATGTTCCACACCCTCACATTGTACCAACGAAAATGCTTGAATCGGGGATCCAACTGTCACGGGTCCCGTTACTAAATCCATCATCCACTACACCAGACAGAATAGTGAGACCGCTTGAATACAAAAAGCTGATGATGTTTGGCTTTCGGAGTATGTCATTGCTCCCTCAAAGGAGGTGTAGCTAGTCATGTCCACTTGAAAGAGAAGATGCCCTTATACTTCTTCCCTTATTTTCATCCTCCTCTTCAGCCTCCTCATCCTGCCTTGCCTCCAAGAACTCTGAAACAACAAAATCCACATTGAGTTGAAGGAGCAAACGGGGAAAGAAGTGTTCAACATCATACTATACAAAACGTGTTGGGTGGAGAAGTGACACCAACAAATCGAAGGAGACTCTACCTTGCTTGATCAAGTAGTTTTCCAGTTCAGACGTTGAGAAGTTGTCACGATTTCGAAACGCCTCAAACCCAATTATTCTATGGCAAGCAACAGCATCCCTGCATGTGATGACACACAAAAGATTAGCACATCTCGATTGTCATCACGCTGGGATCTCCCATGAGTGCTGTCTCGACCTCCAGCCCCTACATAACACCCATTCCTGTCCCACTCATTGCTGTTGGCACAGCTGAATAAACATGCAGGCCATACACGTACGAACCTGAATAGAATCATGCACGGTAGAACTTTGACGTTTAGTCTGGACACAAAAAAAGGGCATTTCTGTTGCGGACGTGAAAAGTACAGGAGGAATGCAAGAAGGACATGGGGGACGGTTGGGGAAGCTGGAAGAAGGGAGATGAGGGAACAGTAGGAGACCGAAGGAATGTAGAGCAGGAAGAGGGGAAGCCATGGGTCTTTCGTTGCAAAGAGTGAAAGGCTACATGGATAGGTTGTGTTCGCTACTCTCGTGGACAATAAACTTGACAGTCTTCGGTTTAGTTATAGGAATTCACTTTAGACAAACGTGTGGGCCATTTATCAAGAGGCTTACCTCTGCGTCAATCTTCACAAATTTGGCCTCCAAGTGCTTCGGTGCCAGAATGGCTAAATGCTTGTCAACGATTCTGGCGTTGTCAATGCGTGCAGGAAAAAGAAGAAAACGACGATTAGATGCGAGAAGGTTGACCAGAGAGATCAATGCACCGAGGGTGTCATCACATACTTGCAACGAGGGAACTCGGCGTGATAGAAGTGGCAGAGGACGTATTCGCTCGACTTGACCTCTGGTAGAAACTCTTCCTCCGTGATCTGAAAAGGTGCCGAACGTCCATCAGTCATGTCAGTACCCTTGCTTTTCCCTGAATATCATTGTGTACGTTCGAGTTTTCTCACCTCCCGGTACTCCCCATGTCCCTTCTTCCGTAGGTTTTCACGCTTCCTGGACGCGGCCTGAGGGAACGACAATGGTGACAACAACAAAGACAGCTGTCAGCCTTCCTATGACGAAGGTCCGTAAAGTTGGTGAGGTACAACTGACGGAAGGAGTACTTGGTGTATTCTCACCATCATGGACTGTAGTCGTTCCGCATGAAGCTTTTCAAGCTCAGGGTCCTACAAGAGACGGGTAAAATGACAAAAAGTGCATGTTGGGAAGGAACCATGCTAGTGAATAGAGCTGGCCGTCGTATAAGTTTGGTATCGTCAGACGTTTAGTACGATGCATTCTACTGCTTACATCGGCAAGGTCGTCGAGATCGAAATCATCGTCGGCCGTTGCGGGAGCTGTCTTTTGGGATGATTGAATCTCCTGTATGCGTTGAGGACAGGAAACCAGACGCATAAACGATTTGTTGAGCACACCTGATTCCGCCCTAAGGATAAAAGATGCTAATGTTGAGCACACATGAAGGCGATGAGGTCGAAAACGAAGGCTCGGACGCATTTGTCACCTACTTTCTTGAGATCGCGTGCTGCTGCTGCAATAACGTTGCCGAAAGCAATATTTCCCAGGCGTGAAGCTACCTCTTTCGGATCTGTGCAATCCATGTTGCGTACACTATATACGGGTCTGCTTCAAAGCTTGATTCCTGTACTGCTATAAGAAACGACCACGAGCGGACAAAGCTAACAGTAAAGCTTAGTTTTTGAATTCAAGTCCTTAGCTTCGTTCAGGGAAGAACGGAACGAAAATGAAGGCAAGTGCTGAAGCAAGGAGTGTGAGAGGCGAATTAGGAGGTGGAGGACAAGGTTGCTGGGATCTGGGCAAGCTGTGAGCCTGTAGCGGTTTGGGAAAGGCTCTGACACAAACCAGACCTGCCAAAACGGCCAGGACACCTGGCGGCCAGCCAGAGGTGGAGCGCGAAAAAATTGCGAAGACTATGGTAACCAGGATGTTGCGCAATGCTTAAAGCGAGCGGACAGACCAAACTCAAGACTCCAAGGTTTGAGTTGTACTACGCACGAAAACAAATGCGACAGAAACACGGTAACCAAATACACATCCGAGGGGAGCGATTTTGAGATTGGGGGAGGTGACGTGCTATGCGACGCCGGCCCCAACCCAGCGACAGAACGAGCAAGGCTTTTCCCCCCGCCACACCACGATCCAAAGCTTTTGCTGTTTACCCTGTACTCAGTGGCTATAGCGCCTTCTCCGCCATCCTCGCTCGCGAACACGCTGCTCGTTATGAATTAATCAGAGTGATCACAGGTAGTGTAATAAAGGAGTCTTGATTCAAGAGTGTCGATACAAATCAGGGCCTAGGCATTCACAGGCACGAACAAAGCTAGCCGAGAACCACGCGAACAGGTTGGGGCGGTCCGGTTTGCGAAAGCTACAGAAGCGCCGCGCGTCTAGGTTTGGGTCCGCGAAGTGGTTCGGGACCGAAGAAGTTGGCCGGGCCTGGACTTCCGAGACTCGAGAACGTACGTGCTGTAGTCGAGCCTGATATCAAACCTAGAATTGAATAATGTGAGAGAGAGAGTACACAAACATATACCTAAATGTTGTACTCTCTAGAAGGTGACCCTATACAGTCTATACAAACATGATAACTACACATGTTTGACACACCCCCTGGACTGCATAGGGGAATGTTCTAGACAAGTAGCTCAGGGTGGCACTACTAGTCCAGCCTCTGAGACAAGGGTCTAAAAGACCAGTCAGAAGGAGTACAGACAAGGCAAGAACGAGTACAGGGCGGCACTACTAGTCCAACCACTGTGAGAGGACACAAGTCCAGTCCGAGTGTATACATATATATATATACGACAGTACAAAGTCAAGGCCCGAGTAAGTGAGAGACTACAGGAACCAGACCAAGCTGTAAACAGTGCCGCTGATGATCTTTAGGCGCAAGCGCCTTCGTAAAGATATCAGCTGTGTTGGCACCGGAGGCCAAGTGTACTACGCGAGCCTGGCGCCGCTGCTGTAGCTCGCGCAGGAGGAAGTACCGCAGCTGGATGTGCTTCGCTCTGCCCTCGAGTCGAGGCTCCTGACACAGGAGAATCATGGCCCTATTGTCAGCGTACAGGACCGGGGCAGAGCTAGGCCGCTCACCTAAGTCAGTGAGCAAGAAGGTCAGCCAGCGGAGCTCCTGTGCCGCCATGGCACCGGCGTAGATCTCAGCCTCACAGCTGGACTGGGCAACCGACGAGGAGCGGGTAGCTCTCCACGAGACAGCACCTGAGCCAAGGCTAAAGCAGTAGCCCTGGGAAGACCTGAGCGTCTCGGCGTCGTCTGCCCAAGAAGCGTCTGTGTGTCCAGTAAGGACCACTGGCCTGCGTCCGCCTAGCACTAACCCCATGCCCGATGTACTTGCAAGATAACGCAAAACCCTCTTAGCGGCAGACCAGTGCTGAGGTCGGTGTCTGCCTGTGGCCACAAAACGAGCCAGGATGCTGAGAGGGTATGCGAGATCTGGGCGAGTGCAAGTCATCAGGTACATGAGGCAACCCACTAGCTCAGCGTAAGGACCACTGGGATCTACCGACTCCTCACGAACTGGAGCGGAGAGTCTGTGGTCTAGAGGAAGAGGGGTGGGCTGTGCGGAGGAGAACTGAAGGCCGAACCTCTGAAGGACCTGGCGCACCAAGTGTGACTGAGTCAGGGTGATGGTGCGCGCGGCTCTGTCCCTGGAGATCTGCAAGCCAAGGTAACGGCGCAGCTCTCCAAGGTCAGTGCAGGTGTGTCTCTTCAGCAGCTCTGCCTTCACGGAGGCCAGTGCGTCCCTGTCAGCTGTGGCAAAGACCAGGTCGTCTACGTAGACGAGGATGTAGAACGGAGTCGAGCCAGCACGAACGAAGAGCGAGGGGTCTGCAGAGGACGGAAAGAACTGCAGGTCAGCAAGAGTAGCACGCAGCGTGTCGTGCCACTCACGAGGCGCCTGGCGCAGGCCGTAGACTGGGCGCCGCAGAAGCCACTGGGTCCCAGGGGGGAAGGTGCCAGTAAAGCCCTGAGGACGACGCAGGTAGACCTGCTCGTGAAGGCTGCCCTGAAGAAAGGCAGTGGAGAAGTCGAGGGAGTGAAGCTCGTAGTCACGCTGAGCCGCTACGTGTAGCAGAACCCGAAGAGTAGTCATCTTTGGGGTAGGAGCGAAAGTCTGAAAGAAGTCCACCCCCTCGCGCTGACTGAAGCCTCTAGCCACGTAACGCGCCTTGAATACAGGCGGCTCTCCAGGAGGGCGCTTCACCTTGAAAAGCCAACGGCCATCGACCACGTTCACCCCAGGTGGGGGAACTGCGTCGACGAAGGTGCCGGTGGATCTCCAAGATGCCATCTCCTGCTCCATGGCAGCTATCCACTGAGAGGCCCAAGGTCCCGAAACCGCCTCAGCGTAAGTACGAGGGGTCGGGATGTCAAAAGCGTCTGGGTCACCCTCAGGGACTAGCAGCATGGAACAGAGATGGGGAGCAGCCTCGGACAGGAAAGCAAGCTCGAACTGGCGGTCCTCCAGGACGTCACTGCCGAGGGCAGGAGCACCCCCGACAGACGGAGGACAGGCAGGGTCAGAGACCAGAGCGGAGGCGTAGACAAGGCGGCGGGTAGAGGCGAAGTCAGCGACCGCAGCGACAAGGGCGTCAAGACTCGACACTGGAACAGACGGGTCGGTAACGAGAGAGGCAAGGACCCGAGGAACAAGAGGACGAGCGGCACGAAAGTAGTCAGACAGAGGAGGAGACGCAACGACAAGAGAGGACGGAGGAGGAGACAGGAGGAGGGGAGGACGAGACGCGTGGGAGCGGAGCAACATAGGGTGAGTGCGCGGGACGGGGGAGACAGGACGAGCACGGGAGGGGCGGCGAGACCAGACATGAGAGGGCGGCGTCGGGTCAGGAGACAGAGGAGGGGACACGGGTGGGGAACGATGGGGAAAACGAGCCGGGGACGAGTCCGGCGGAGGGAACACAGGGCCGGAGACGGGAAGAGGGGGAGACGGCCAGGGAGGAACAGGCGCAGGGTCAGGGGACGGAAGGCCGAGCAGACGGAGGGCGGACACCGGCGGGGACTGCTGCTGCGGCGACACAACACCAACGCCAGGGCCACAAGCTGCGCGACGGCTACCTCCCGAACCCTCCACACCGGCACCCCCAGAAGGGACACCCCCAGAGCGCGAAACACCGCCAGCACCGGTACCACCCCCAGGCCCGCCGGGACAAGCCACGACAGGAGCCCCGGGACTAGTACCCACCTCAACTCCAGCACCCCCAGAGTCCACAAACAGCGGCAGCGACGACGGCGGCGGCGGCGGCGGCGGCTGCAGCGACGGCCTCGACGGCGGCGGCGGCGGAGACGACGGCTGCAGCAGCTGCGGCGACGGCGGCTGCGGAGGCGGTGGAGGAGGAGACACCGGGGGAGGGACAGACGGCGAGGACTGCGCCAAAGGACTACCAGAGTCAGAAGACTCGTCGACCGGAACGACCGACGGGAGGGGGGTGACGTGAGACACACCAGAGGGGGCCGGACGGGGGGGCGGGGGGGGGGGAGGGGCAGGGGCCACCAGGGAGGGAGGAACCAGGAACAGGGGGGGAGTAACCGGGGGACCACGGTGGGGAAAGCGGCGGAAGAAGGAGACGGACTCGTCAAAGGTGACGTCGCGAGAGTGAAAGAAACGGTGAGACGGCGGGTGGTAGAAGTGCCAGTCGGACGCGTCAAGGGGGAAACCGAGGAAGACGCAGGGGAGGGTGCGGGCAGTGAGCTTGTCCATGCCAGAGGCACGAACGTGAGCAAGGCAGCCCCAGACGTGGAACGCAGACGCGTCACCAGGGGACCCGGTCCACAGAAGGGTCGGCGAAACCTGCGGCCGATGGGGGTGCGGCCACAGGTTAAGCTGGTGAGCGGCGTAGCGCACGGCGAACGGCCACAGAAAATGGGGTGCACCGGCGTGGATCATGGAGGTGCGAGCCACCTCCATGACCAAACCGATGCGTCGCTCAGCGACCCCATTCTGCTGCGGGGAGTCCGGCAGGGTAAACGTCTGGGTGATGCCCTCCGCACGACAGAAGCGACCAAGGACACCTGAGGCGAACTCGCCACCCCGGTCGGAGTGGAGGCGCAAGGCAGGGAGACCGCGGTGGAGACGAGCAGAGACAAGCCAGGGGATGAGAACGTCAGGCACGTCGGCCTTCCGCTCCAGGGGAAAGACGGTGGTGTAACGTGTGAAGTCGTCGACAAGCACTAGGAAGAAGCGCTCGCGACGCGGCCCATGGACCGGGGCTGGGCCCCAGACGTCCATGTGCAGAGTCTGCAGGGGTGCGGTGGTAGGGGGAAAAGAGGAGGAGTGAGGGGCACGGCGCAGCCGGCCCTCGACACAAGGCGTGCACGGTGGGGCGGGGGATGAGGGAAACTCAGGGAACGAACCGGGGAGACCAAGGACGAGACCGTGCTGGGACATGTGACGCAGACGCGGGAGTGCAGGGTGACCAAGGCGGTGGTGCCAAAGGAGAGTCGGATGGGTGAGGGACCGACAGGAGCACGCAGCAGCAACCTGGGTGGACGCAGCTATCTGGGGGGAAGACCCAGCCGGGGACGTCGCGGTGTCAAGTGTGAACAGGCCGGACACCGGGTCCCGGGGGAAAGTGGTAAGGGGGGCACCAGTGGCGGCCTCGGTACAGACAGCATACAGCTCGTGACCAGGGAACGTAGTGGTGACGCCAAGGTCCTGGAGGCAGCCGACATCAACTAGGTTCCTGGAGAACGAGGGGATATGCAGACCGGTGAGCGAACCTGAAGGAACCGCCGGACAGGGAAGGGAGGTGGAACTGCGGGCAAAGACGGGTACACCGGAGGGGTCAGCAAGAGTAACTGCAGCAGGAACAGGCAGCGGCGTCAGCGTCGTGGAGTCGCGGAAGAAACACCGGGAGGCGCCAGAGTCCAAGGTGAAGGAAAGCGCAGCAGTCGCGCGGGGCGAGAGTGAAGCGGTGGAAGCACCGAGGCTAAGCAAAGCAGGAGATCCTACGCCTGACGCAGCAGGGGAGTCTACGCTAGGCACAGCTACACTAGGCAACACGGGGTAATAAGAGGGAAGCACACTAGAGTCATCGGCATACATCACATGCAAGGCTGCTACAATGGCATCCATGTCCAAGTCAAAAATCCGAATGCTACGCCTAAGCAAGCTGTGCCAGTCCGGGAGGTCGGGCGCCGGGCCAAAGCGCTGGCGGAACAGGTCGTCCAGACGACGAAAACAGCGAGGAGTGGAATGACCGATCTTACCGCAAACGAAGCCGCGGCGAGGACCGGTCTGGATCTGGTACTGACAGGGCCCGCCTCCAGAACCACCACCCGGTGCACCACCACGCGCACGACCACCACCAGCTCCAGGCCACCCAGGCGGGAGAGCACTCGCCGGCCTCGTCTGCGGCGGCTGCTGCGGCTGCTGCGGAGGCTGCTGCTGCTGCGGCTGCTGCAACGGTGGAGGCAGCGGGGCAGCTGGACCGGGCAGGGTCCCCACGTCCGCACCGGCACCGGACGACCCGCCTCCACCACTACCCCCACCCGCACCCCCGCCACCTCCGCCGCTCCCAACCTTGGGGCGGCGGCCCTTCCCCGAGCGGGACTGCACTGCAGCAGCAGTCTCAGCCACAGCGACAGAGCCGTCGGAGAAGGTACACTGAGCGGGGGCACAACCCTGAAAGATAGGGACCGGTACTGTACCGCTCGCCTGGGCTATGGAGCGGTGACGAGTCTCTATGGCAGTCAGGGTGTCAACAAAGTCGGTGAGGGTGAGAGCAGCAGGGTGGATGCTAAGGAACTGGTCGCGGGCGGCGGCAAGGCGGTCAGGGAGGCGGGTGGCAAGGAGGTAGAGGGTAGAGGTCATGGGAGGCTGGTGGACTCTAAGCTGTGCATCAGTGCAGGCAGCGAGGTCAGAGACAGTGGGGAAGGACGCCAGGTCAGGAAAGAGCAGGGGGAGGATCAGGCGACCCACTGAGGCAGCAGGAGGGGTAGAATAGCGCTTGATGACAGCATCGAGGTAGGCCTGGGCGGTAGTAATGGTTCTAAAGCGAGGGCGCTCAAGGGGGGGGAGGGCATTGCTAATGGCGAGCTGAGCAAGGGCATCGCGGGAAAGCCAGACAGAGCGGGCAAGGGCAGCGGCGGCAGTGGACTCGCGCTCAGCGGGCGTGGGATCAGCAGGCAGCACAGCAGGGGGGTCAGGGCAGGGGAGCATACCGTCTAGGTGTGCAGAAAGCGGGTGGCCGTCCTGCCGCTGACCAGTGAGGTGGCGGCGAAGGTCAGCCAACCACGCCTCGAACTCCAGAGGCTGACCCTCAGCATCAAAACGAAGCTCAGCAGCCATGAGGGGCAGTGGAGGACAGTGGAGTGCGGTGTAGTGCTGTGCAGTGCGGTGCAGGGCGGTGCAGTGCGGTCCAGTGCGGTGCAGTGCGATGCAGTGCGGTGCAGTGCGGTTCAGTGCGGTGCAGTGCGGTCAGTGCGGTTCAGTGAGGTGCAATGCGGTGCAAGGCGGGGCAGGAAAGTGCAGGAGGGTGCAAAGTGGTGCGGGGAACGGGGGACAGTACCAGGAAGTATGGAGGGCCGGGGCAGGCGCGACGGGGCCGGGCAGGCGCGACGGGGCCGGGCAGGCACGTCGAGGCCGGGCAGGCGCGACGGGGCCGGGCAGGCGCGACGAGGGGCCGGGCGGCTGCGACGGGGCCGGGCGGCAGCGACGAGGCCGGGCGGCTACGACGGGGCCGGGCGGCTGCGACGGGGCCGGGCGGCTGCGACGGGGCCGGGCGGCAGCGACAAGGCCGGGCGGCAGCTACGAGGCCGGGCGGCAGCGACAGGGCCGGGCGGCAGCTACGAGGCCGGGCGGCAGCGACAGGGCCGGGCGGCAGCGACTGGGCCGGGCAGGACACAGCAGGGCCGGGCGGGGGCGACGGGGCCGGGCGGGCGCGACGGGGCCGGGCAGGTGCGACAGGGGCCGGGCAGCTGCGACAGGGGCAGGGCGGGCGCCACGGGGCCGAGAGGCCGCGACAGGGCCGAGCTGGGGCGACGGGGCCGAGCAGGGGCGACGGGGCCGAGCAGGGGCGACGGGGCCGAGCAGGGGCGACGGGGCCCAGGAGGGTGGATACGGGGCCCAGGGAGGAGCGCGGCAGGGCCCAGGAGGGGCGCAACAGGCCCAGGAGGGGCGCTACGGGCCCAGGAGGGGCGCAATGGGGGCCCAGGAGGGGCGCGGCGGGGCCCAGGAGGGGCGCAATGGGGGCCCAGGAGGGGCGCTACGGGCCCAGGAGGGGCACTACGGGCCTAGGAGGGGCGCGACGGGGCCTGGGAGGGGCACGACGGGGCCCAGGAGGGGCGCTACAGGGCCCAGGGAGGGCGCGACGGGGCCTGGGAGGGGCGTTACGAAGCCCAGGAGGGGCGCTACGAAGCCCAGGAGGGGCGCGACGAGGCCCAGGAGGGGCGCTACGGGGCGCTACGGGGCCTGTGAGGAGCGCGACGGGGCCCAGGAGGGGCGCTAAGGGGCGCGACGGGGCCCTGGAGGGGCGCTACGGGGCCTAGGAGGGGCGCGAAGGGGCGCGACGGGGCCCTGGAGGGGCGCTACGGGGCCCAGGAGGGGCGCTAGGGGGGGCGACGGGGCCCTGGAGGGGCGCTACAGAGCCCTGGAGGGGCGTTACGAAGCCCTGGAAGGGGGGCGCGACGGGGCCTGGAGGGGCGCTACGAGGCCCTGGAAGGGGCGCGACGGGGCTAGGGGGAGGGGTCGCGACTGGGCTCAGGAGGGGCGAGGCGAGGCTAGGAGACGCGACGGGAGGAGCGGAAGCGGTAGGTGGGGGGGGGGGTCGAAACCTACTCGTGATACCATATCAAACCTAGAATTGAATAATGTGAGAGAGAGAGTACACAACCATATACCTAAATGTTGTACTCTCTAGAAGGTGACCCTATACAGTCTATACAAACATGATAACTACACATGTTTGACACCTGAAAGAATTCGAAAGGTGGTGCAAGAGACTAAGTATAGAATCTGCAGACACAAGTACTTGAAGTAGAAAGTAATACTGGAAGTACCACCAGTAATAGCCAGTATTAACAAGTTGTAACACCAGAGTCGGTGTTACAGCCTTGCGATACTTCAAGACTTAACCAAGGATCTTTGCTGGAATGGTAGACTGACGTGGAACGAATCGTGAATTCGCCAGTCGGTCGGCAGTTGCAGCTGGGCGGTGACTGGTGTCACCATGCAAATAATGCGGAAGGGTCTGCAAAATCTTGGTCGTAATTTATTGGGGATTCCCAAATTCTTGGTGTCAAGCATGACCAATTGCCCAGGGACAAGTGTTAAGTCTCGGCGTCGTCGGTCAGCTTGCTGCTTAGTCCTCTGGTTGGCTTTTAAGATGGCATCGACGGCTTTTTGTTGAGACTGTGGGACGAACTGCTGAGACCTTGGTGCCAGATTTTCTATCGGTGGTGATAGAGGGGTTGTTGGATATATCCCGTAATTAAGGAAGAATGGGGATTGAGTACTCGTTGCCGATGGGGCATTGTTGTACGCAAACTCGATCAAGGGAAGGGCGTCTTTCCATTAGGTTGGGTCTGTGCATGTCGTGCGAATCAGCTGCTCCATCGTCTGGTTGGTGCGCTCAGTCTGACCGTCTCATTGCGGGTGGCACGCTGTAGACAGATGCACATGTGTGCCGTACATTAGAGGAATTTTGCCATTTTAGGGGGTCATGGATATTAAGACTTAATCTTCTGGTGTGCCTAGTGTATGTAGGTTGGGGTAAGGCTCCACGCCCATGCCTTACATCACACAAGTATAATGATGTTTACAACAAATACTAGAAAATAACAATCTTGGTACATGTGGACAATTATTGCCAGGCGCAAGCAGCAAGTTACATCAACCCCAAACTAGTACCTAATCCACCGCCCTTTCGCCTTAGACACCGCCCTCACCCTCCTGGGCATGCTTTCCACCAGGTGGGTGCACACATCCGCCGGGATCTTCTCCCATTTCTCCTGCACCCGCTCCCAAAGGTCCAGCATACCAGTGGGAGGCTTATAAGGCTTGGCCAACTGCCTCTTGAGATGAGCCCATAAATGCTCCATTGGAATGAGGTCGGGTGAGGAAGACGGCCACTCTAGCACCCCTGAATCTTACTCTCAAAGTGTCACAGGATCGAATGTGTCGAGGAAAGGTTGCACTATCGATCAGTACAAGGCGCTTTTATACTTCCAGAGTACATCAGGTAACCAGGTTTATCTTATCCTAAGGGAATAGACCCTTCTAGAAGATAGAATCACCCTGCGTATAGCCACGCGAGGCTATTGGCTTTAAGGGATTACAGCAGGATTACGCTAGATAGAGCGCACCAATACATCCCAAGCCTGGTCGGTGATATAATGATAATAGCAGGATAAACCAAAGGTTAATGGAAAAGGAAGAATAGGAAACCAAATGAGATGCGGTAAAAAGAGAAATGAAAAGGGAAGGAAATAAGAAAAGGCCAAGTGGTGTAACGGGGTCGTACTTTCACAATTCCCCCCCTCAAAGCTGGGTGGTAGAAGTAACACCCTGCTTGACAAGGTAGTCATGCAGAGGACGACGGGCGTTACCCATGTCGGACTCAGGTACCCAGCTGTCCTCAGAAGGATCATAACCCGTCCAACGGATGAGAAGCTCCACGGTGCCATTCCGACGACGACGATGTGCAAGCACGGACTCGACCTCGTACTCGGGTTCGTTCTGGACGAGGACGGGCGGCGGCGGCGGCGGCTGACGTCCCACGAAGATCGTGTTAGGATCTCGATAGGGCTTCAAAAGTTGGACATGGAAGGCGTTGTGAATCTTCCAGGTAGCTGGCAGGCGTAAGCGGAAGGTAACAGGAGTGACTTGTGCTTCAACGAGAAAAGGCCCGCAGAAGCGAGGTCGAAGTTTAGATGGGAGGTGGCTGATGTCCAGGTTGCGGGTGTCAAGAAGCACCTGGTCTCCCACCGCGATGGTGTGATCGTTGCGATGGCGATCGGCTTGGCGCTTCTGTTGCTGTTGAATATCGAGTAGGCGCTTGTGGGTCCGATCCCAAAGCTGGTGCATGGTTGTAATGAAATCATGTGCGGGTTGGACTGTAGCTGATGCTGTCGGTTTTTGTGGTGTGAGTGGGTGGCGTCCGTAGCAGAGGAAGAACGGCGTCTGTCCAGTAGCAGCATGTGTAGCATTGTTGTAAGCAAACTCGAGTACGGGCAGGTGCAAGTCCCATTTGGAGATGTCGTCCTTGCAGGCTGCTCGGAGGAGTTGCTCAACAATTTGGTTGAGGCGCTCGGTCTGTCCGTCTGTCTGCGGATGGTATGCGGATGACATGGCGAGTTTGGTCCCGAGAAGAGACATAAGTTCCTTCCAGAACTTGCTAGTGAACTTGGGGTCTCGGTCGGAGATGAGTGTAGTTGGGATGCCATGCTGTGAGATGATGTGACGAACGAAGAGCTGTGCTGTCTCCTCGGTGCGTGCCGTCGTGTGTGTCGGGATGAAGTGTCCCATTTTGGAGAACTTGTCAATGACGACAAGGATGGCGTCATGACCGCTGGAGGTAGGTGGTAACCCGGTGATGAAATCTAGGCTAACCACTTGCCATGGTTGTTCTGGGACAGGAAGAGGCTGCAGTAGTCCCGCCTTTTTCTGCTTGCTGCTCTTCATCCGCTGACATGTATCACACGAGGTGACGAATTTCTGGACATCGTCTGCCATATGGGGCCAGTAGTAGTGTTTGGCGATACCGGTGAGCGTCTTGTTGCTACCGAAGTGGCCCGCGTACAGGACGTCGTGGTATTCTTCGAGTAGTAACTGGCGCAAAGGAGGGTAATTGGGTACCCAGATTTTTGTGGATCCCTTCCGGTATGCGATGTCATTGTCCCACTGTAGCAGATGTCGCTTTTCTGCCAAGGGAATTTCGGGGTCGATGGCGTACCCGTGGGTGAAGAGTCCATTGAGTAGTGGATTCATCCCTTCGATCTGAATCGCGGCAACGTGTGCAGGCCGGCTGAGAGCGTCTGCTTTGTTCTTGTGGCCGGGCTTGTACACGATGTCGTAGTGGAAGTGTGTCTCGAGGAAGTCGATCCACCGGACCTGCCGCCTGGAAAGGTTGGGTTGTGTCTTCAAATATTTCAGGCTGCAGTGGTCGGTGTAGACGGTCGTTCTTCGTCCTTCGAGATAGCATCTCCACGCTTTGAAGGCGATGACGATAGCAAGAGCCTCTTTGTCGTGTATCGGGTAGTTGAGTTCTGCCCCGTGCAGTTTCTTGCTGAGGTAGGCAATTGGTTGCAGTCCATTCCCCTGGTCTTGCATCAAGACTGCTCCCACGGCCTGATCACTGGCGTCTGCTTCAATGACGTAGTCACGTTCGGGATCTGGTAAGATGAGTACCGGTGCGGATGTCAGTGCTTGTTTCAGTTGCTCCACGGCTTCCTGGTGCTTCGTCTCCCATTTGTAGGACGTGTTCTTCTTCAGCAGATTCGTGAGTGGTGCCGCGAGTTTTGCATACTGTGGCACGAACCTGTTGTAGTAATTAGCGAAGCCTAGGAACTGCTGCAACTCCTTCACGTTCTCGGGTGTCTTCCACGTACGTACGGCTTCGATTTTCTTGGGGTCGACGTGAACTCCTTGAGCGCTCACCAGGTGTCCTAGGAATTGGACCTTTTCAAGGGCGAATTCGCTCTTGGACAGTTTGACGTAGAATCGTTCCCGTCGAAGAATTTCGAAGACGCGTCGCAGGTGTTCGACGTGCTGCTTCATGTCGCGCGAGTAGATGAGTATGTCATCCAGGTACACCACCACGCATTCGTCCAGAAGTGGTCGTAGAATGTGGTTCATTTCGGCTTGGAACGTTGCCGGCGCGTTGGTGAGTCCGAACGGCATGACCAAATACTCGTACGATCCGTACCGAGTTCGAAAAGCAGTTTTGTGGATAGAGTTGTCCGCCATCCGTATCTGCCAGTATCCGGACCGCAGATCCAGTTTGGAAAATACCGTAGCTCCCCGAAGCTGGTCAAGCAGGTCATCGATTCGCGGTATCGGATATTTATTCTTGATGGTCTGCTTGTTAAGAGCTCGGTAGTCGATGCACATGCGCAGGCTTCCGTCCGGTTTCGGTGTGAAGAGTACTGGGGCACCGTACGGCGAAGTGGATGGTCGGATGAGTCCTTTAGCTAGGAGATACTCGATCTGCTTCTTCATGTCGGTCAGCTCCGTAGGGCTGAGTCGATATGGTGCTCGGAAGGTCGGCTTCGAATCCGGTTCCTCCACGATCTCGTGTTGATGCGTTCGGTATGGCGGTAGCTCGTTCGGAAGATCGTCAGGAAGAATGTCTTGGAACTCCTTCAGTAATTCCTTGATTTTTTCTGGAGTTTCCGAGGCTTTCTCTCCGTCATTCTCCACCTCTGTTGCTATCGCCAGGAACCCGGTGTCGGTCCGCTTCACGTCCTTCTCGAATCGTGCGAGTGTCTCCACTGGGATATCTCCAGTGTCGTCCCAGTTGGGTAGCTGTACTCTCCGTCCATTGTTGTAGATGCTTGCGGTGCGGTTCACCCAGTTGATCTCGGGGTTGAATCTTTTCAGGAAGTCTCGCCCGAAGATCAAGTCAAGCCCTTTGATGTTGGTGATGGGGAGTGCAGGTCTCCAGCGCAGTGGTCCAATTTGTAGATGTAGCACTGCTTCGCCGTGTACTGGTAACTTGCTGCCGTCCACCATCGTTGCAGAGAATCCTGAAGGCTTGTACTCTTCCCGGAGTCGGTAGATCATTGCCTTGTCGCAGACGGTGTGTGACGCTCCGCTGTCCACGAGTGCTTGGAGGCGTCGTCCTTTGCAGATGACCTCGAGCACGAGGGGCAGTCGTTGCTCGGAGTACCCAAAGATAGTTTCATTGATTGGGTCATAGGGTACATCCCAATATTCCGTACACACCTTGGTGTTGCTGTCTACTCCTGAGCTGGCAGCTGGCCGAGGCTGCTTGGAGAACGGCTCTTCTCCAGGGCCCGGAGTTTCCTTGACGACTGTGCGCGTCACTGATGCCGAAGAACTGGATGCATCCGTAGGAGGAGTTCGGGGTTTGTGCAGCTTCTTGTAGACCCCCAGCTTCCTCTTGAGCTGCTTCAGCTCCACCGACGTCTTCCCTGGGGAGCGGGTAGTCGTTGTGGGCTGGTGTCGGGAGAGGACGTTGACTCCGTGGAAAGGTCGGCTTCTTTCCACACTCCTTAATTTGGTCCCCAAGTTGTCCGGTACCGGTATGGTCTCCACAGCTTTCTGCTTCTTTTGGAGTCCCTCCCGAAATTTCTCCAAGGCTCTAGCTCCTCGAACATCATAAGTTTTCATTAAAGCATCTTTATAAGATAACTTTAATGAATTCTTATAATTTCTTGGGTCTTCAAGGAGTTTCCCTGTCTCGGCAGAGTCTTTTTTCGCGGAGTCGTATTTTTCCTCGGCGATTTTCCGTGGCGAAGACTGGTCGTGGGGTGGAGATTTTCCCCCATCATTTCCTCCTTCTCGCGTCGAATCCGCTTCGCCGAAGTCGATTTTTCCGGAATCCCGCGGCCGTTTTCGGATCTTTTTATTTTCGCCAGCTAGATCCGCAATCACTGGCGACTCCCATTTTTTGTCTTCTGATTGGCCGAAAGATTTCCGCCACTGTTGCGTGCCCGATACTCTGCGCGTGCGGCCTTCATTTTGTTGCAGTCGAAGATTCGGTGGCCCGGCACCCCGCAAAAATCACACGTGTAGTTGGTGTTTTTCGGACGTGGCCGCCCCTCGAATCTGTCGACTTCCATCGGGTCGGCGAACGTGGTGTGAGCCGAGCGGTCGCCCTGTCGCGTACTGCCGACGTGCGTCCGTCGTGTTCCGGCGTTGACCATGTCGAAGCGCTCCGCGGCCGAAACGACGTCACTGTAGCTCGCGTAGTTTGACGCTGCCACCTGTCGTTTGACTTCAGTCTTCAGCCCTGCGAGGTACGATTGCACTTTTTCCCCTTCGGTCAGGTCGGGAATTCTGTTATAAAATTCTTCCATCTGCTGCGTGTACTGTGCTACACTCCCGAACTGTCGATGGCGATGAATTTTTTCGCGGGCAAGGAAACCTGAATTTATCGGCTCGAATCGTTTCAGCAGGTCGGCGCGGAACTGCTGCCACGTGGCTTCACCGTGGATGAAGGTGCTGTTGCCGCCAATCCACTCGAGTGCCGGCCCTCGCATCAGTGTCGCCGCGAGTCGTACACGTTGACCGTCCCAGACTGACGAGCTCCATCCGACGGCTGCGAAGTAGATCTCCATCCCGGCGATCCATCTGCGGGCGTCGGAGTTTCGATCGCTCGGATCGAACGGCTCAGGTGGGCGCGGTTTCGGAGCCTCGAGAAACTGCTGCGACTGCTGCGTCGTCGCCGTTGTCGTCTCGTGCTGCGCTCCGGCGAGTCGAGTTACTCGCTCGAACTGGTTTCGCCACGCTTCGCGATCTGCTCGCATTTCCTCCTGAAGGGCTGCGATGCGCGCGAAGAGCTGCTGGGTAACCTCGGCGTTGTCGAAGGTTGCCATCCTGTTCAAAACACGCACGGAGGGGGTAATTCGAAAATCGCGGAGCTGGTGCTTACCAGAATCGGCGTCGAATTGGTCGCCCCCGGCGGTTTTTCGAGGCAGGATCCCCGCTGCTGCTGCTTAGCTGAGCGCGGCCGAGTGAGAAAAGCTCTGATACCAAGTGTCACAGGATCGAATGTGTCGAGGAAAGGTTGCACTATCGATCAGTACAAGGCGCTTTTATACTTCCAGAGTACATCAGGTAACCAGGTTTATCTTATCCTAAGGGAATAGACCCTTCTAGAAGATAGAATCACCCTGCGTATAGCCACGCGAGGCTATTGGCTTTAAGGGATTAGAGCAGGATTACGCTAGATAGAGCGCACCAATACATCCCAAGCCTGGTCGGTGATATAATGATAATAGCAGGATAAACCAAAGGTTAATGGAAAAGGAAGAATAGGAAACCAAATGAGATGCGGTAAAAAGAGAAATGAAAAGGGAAGGAAATAAGAAAAGGCCAAGTGGTGTAACGGGGTCGTACTCTCACACAAAGCCACTCCTGTACGATACGCGACTTGTGCTTCGGGTCGTTGTCGTGCTGGAAGATAGTTTTTGAGGGTGTAAGCTGGTAAAGCTCAATCGTACAGTTGAGATCGTCCTGCAGTATATTCAGCGAGAGCAATCCGTCCACCCTACCTTATGTTTTGCTCATGAAACCCGCTCCCTTTTACGACATGCAGTCGTAAATTATCAAGCAACCGCCCCCGTGTTTGACGGTCTGCTTGATTTGGTGTCTTTGGAGGGCAGTCCCTTCGTGAACGCAGACGTATGAGAGTCAGTCGGATGCAAGACGACCGATCATGGTCTCATCCGCACAGATAACTCGCTTCTAGTCGTCAACCGTCCAGTCTGCGTGGGCACGCGCCCATTCCAGCCTATCGCGTATGTTTTTCCGAGAGTGTCGCGGTTTCTTGGGATGCTTGATTGCGACAAGTCGGCTCCCATTCAAAGCGTTACGCAATGTCTTAGGATGCAACGTGATGCCGTGCTGCTTCTCAACGATTTTCGCCACGTGAGCGGAGATTTCTGCCTCCTCGAGGGTAATCAACCGAACTATGCCGCGGCGAACTCTCTCTGTCACTAAGCGAGGGCGACCGGCTGAGGGCATCGTAGGACGCACGTCATCGCGGCTAGACTCTACAATCGCCTTGATTGGCCGAACTCTTCCCTATGGCTAGCTGTTTAGCGATTCAACGATTGCTCTACCCCCTCCGCAACAAGGGAATGATCTATGCGTAGAGCGCCTCATCTAACGGTTTCATGACGGCCTAATCATCGCAGCGGTCCTAGCCTATCTCCTGACTACTCGATAGTCGCGAGGGCAAGTAAGAAGAAATAGCGAGGTTAGGAAATAGATCTACTACGCTGCTTGGCCTAAACTGTCCGGATGCACCCACGCAGACGAAATCTCGTCCTCGGTAAAAAATCGACCCCTATAAAACTGAAACCAGCATCCGTCATATACAGTACAGTACTACTTTACATCCAACCCCGAAATTTGATTCGTAACTAAACAAAGAAGGCACCAAACCAGTACGAGAAATGTTTTAAGGCAATTATCCGGGCAATACTTTCCGTCGCTGTAGTTACTGTGCTGACTGTCGATGTTGTCAAGTCTTGACTGCTCCACTTGGGTAGCCGTCGCCACTCGCCACTCCACTTGATGCGACAATCGCTCGTCCGTGAGTCGATGCTCGGGTTGTATTCACGTAGCCAATCGCGTCCCAGCAGCATGTCCCACCCGTCCAAAGTTGTCGCCAGCATCTTCGTCGTGAAACTAATTTTTTCGCCATAGGTGACTCGCACGTAAGGCACGCGCTCCCGAATCGCCAGTGGGGTGCTGTCAACCAACCTCGCGTCGATTTCGGGCATGCAGCGTTCCAATTGCAATCCGAGTTTCTTCGCCTTTGTCACATCCGTCAAACTGTGGCTTGACCCACCATCAACAAATTTTTTTATGCGGGTGTCGCCAACTCTTCCTTCAACTAGCAAAGGGCGATCAACCAGTTCACCCCGCTTATTCAGCCAGGAATGGTCGATAGCCCAAATAGGCACTATAACCTGGTGGGGGTGTTGGCGTTTGGGCAACGCAGTCAAGTCACTAGGTGGCCCATCTGCTACTGACGATCTCCATTTCCCGATTGCTTATCATTGTTAGCTAAGTTCTTCTTCAGCTGCGGGCAGTCCCTCACCATGTGGCCCGGCTAGTTGCAGCGGAAACATCATCCGGAAAATACCCGGGCTGCAAGCACGTCCATGCCGTTGATTGATGTGTGTTGGGGTTGGCCTTGAAAGCAATTTCCCTCCCAGAAACCTGCCCTCGTGAGTCCACGCCTTGCGTCCAGTGCATCCGCAATTCAGACAATTTTTTGTTGAGTGTTGCCGGGGCTCGCAGGACGATCTCTTGCTGAATCTCTGGCTTGAGACCACCCACGTAGCGATCGATCTTTTCATCTTCGCTAAGCCCTCCGATTTGATTGCATAGCACCAAGAACGAAGCCGTGTATTCTTGGACAGAGCCCAACTGTCTCCACATCCGAAGCCTTGTGCGAGCGGTTTCATGCATGGATATGTGCTCGAATTGGCTCTTCAATGCTTCGCCCCAAGCTTTCCACGTGCGGATCGTGGCCGACCCAAAGTTATATTCTGCTTGAGCCGTTGATGAACCGTGCTCCCCATCTACTACCCGTGGATTCCCTGCCAAGGCTCCTCCCTCGTCCAAATGCATGCGCCACCAGTCGAATGCCAGTCCCCTCAGCAGCGACACAACCAAGTTGACACGTGACGCGTTGTCATTAATACTTGCTGCTGTGAAGAAGATTTCCATGGCGAACAGCCAACCGCTCATTGTAGGTGTTCTGTCGGTCGGGTTGAACAGCGGTGGCATCGGAGGTTTGATTTTAATGGCCGCCCGCGGCTCGCTGTGGACTTCTTCAACTACTTCAGGTGTCGCCAAAGCCCTCGCTTCATTCGCAGCATCTTCGTCTCAGGGTAACAGGCCACCCCTGACGCGTTTCACCATGCGTCTGGCGAAGCGAAAAGTTTTCATTGCGCAGCATCTGCACTTTGCTTCCCAGCGACTCGAACTTATCGGTGAGTTGTTGAAGCTAGGCCTGCAGTGTCGTCACTGAAGCCGCCCTGGCTTGCAACTCGGCAAACTCCTCCTGAGTCACGTTCCTAACACTACGACAGGCAGAGGTCTCCGGCGTGATAGACATGCTCACCTGATAGATCTAAGGGTGCACACGTTTCTAGTTGGAGAAGCTTTAACCAGCTCACCTACCAACCGCAGGCCAACCCTCTATTCTGTTGGGTCCTCTCCCGATATAAACGGATTACTCTACGGAAGACTAAGCAAGCAGGAACGGAGCTTTGATACCAGCTGCTATGAATTAATCAGAGTTAGCCGAGAACCACGCGAACAGCTTGGGGCGGTCCGGTTTGCGAAGGCTACGGAAGTGCCGCGCGTCTAGGTTTGGGTTCGCGAAGTGGTTCGGGACCGAAGAAGTTGGCCGGGCCTGGACTTCCGGGAGTCGAGGGTGTATGGGCTGTAGTCGAGCCCTGTAAGGAAAAGGGAATTTCCTTACAGTTCTTACCTCCTACTCATGTGGCAAAATGGGGCTTAGTGGTAGCGAAATAGCTGTTAGTGTTACGGGAATGCAGTTACGGGAACATGCCCCTGCGCCGCATTTTGGTTCTGGCTCTCGCTCGTCGGACAGGTTCCCCCAGCAGGTCCAATGGTTGTTCGTGCTTGCTGTGGGCCAATATTCCTGATGAAGGTCCCATCCAACTTACAGCTGGTTTTAGCCCTCCCCTTCTGCAAGCATGCCGACCGATGGTTTCAACCTCTTCCACATTCATATAACTCTCTTGTAGCTTCCTAGCTTCAAGATCCACATAGTTCACCGGCCTAAAAAGCTGAAACTTCATGATGTCTCCAGCAACAGCATCCTTTGTCTTGTGATCCCTCAGGCTTGTGTTGAAATAGTACTCATCATCTTCATTTGCTTCTGCAGTCATATTAAAAGTAGGTATTTCCTCCTTGGGATCTGGTCCAGTCTTGGCCATCGCTTGGCGAGGATCCAACCTGCTCTTCACGTTGTTAAATCTGTCTTCCTGAAGCTAGTGTTGTTGAATGACAGAAAACTGGGATAGTCTGAAAATGTTGCGTGGAGGAGCTGCCTTATACTTGTATCTCCATCCATGATTTGGTACCTCCTGAGCACAACTGAAATGGATTAGTAGAGAGGTAGAGAGTTTCCCAGCAGATTCTTCATTTATACTGCACCGTCGCCTAAACTTCCAGCTTCTGTTCGCGACACTTTTTTCCTTCAAGCGTATTGCTTGCTTGGAAAATGTCAGAAAGCAAAACGATGCCGGCTCTGAAGACTTGATAAATCAGATGACTGCATCTTGGGAGGAGAAGTCGTGGAATCATAATCCGCTGAAACGTGACTGGATCCATGGTTCTAAGACGTTGAAACATAAGGATAAAATGACGATGGATCGGCGAGTTCATGGTTGACATAGGATCGATGGGTAAGTTGGCCTTGGATTAGCTGAGACTTGTGCTTTGATGTCGAAACTTTCCTCAGAACTTGACCCTCGGAATTTTTGGAGCTTGAATAAGTCGACCGAATGTTCCCTGTGCGAATATTAGAAAATGGTCTTCTTATAGAGCTCGATGAGTAGAATCCGTTGATACAAGCTAAACTGTTATCAAGAAGACATTGTGTGACATTTGTTGCACGGAAGCTGCTGATCGCATCCATGGCGGCCTTGTCATCGAGAGGTAACTCTGTGAAGTGTGGTGCATTAAGATCCCCGCACCGCATGATATTCCCTCACCAGCATGCAACACAAGCACTCTAGGGCGCGCTACGCGAAGACCTGAAGAGCAAGGCCAAAGGTGTATCCTCGCAAGCGCGCCAAGCACCTGACTCGCTGCCCGTTGCATATAGCGCGCATCTTGCTTCCCACACCTGCTTCGCGCAGCTAACACCGTGAGAGCGATGCCCGCCTTCCGCATTCCCTCTTTCCCGTACTATAATCGCCTCCCCTATCACCCGCATCCCGTCAAACCGCTTCCCCTGTTTCCCGCTGATTTTCCATCCTCGCTTCCCAACCCTCATCCGGATTCCAGCGTACCCGCTTTCACCCAGCACGCAATCTCCTCCCCCCCCTTTCCCATCCTCAGCCCATCCCACGTCCTCCCATCGCCAATCCCTGCCCTATCGCAGCGCCAATCCCCGCCCTATCGCAGCGCCAATCCCCGCCCTATCACAGCACCAATCCCGCCCTATCGCAGCGCCAATCCCTCCCTTCCACGCGCTTGCCCTGTTCGCCTCTCTCCCATGCTCCCCTCTCCCATGCTCCCGCTCCCCAATGCTCCCCTTTTCCGTTCTCCCCTCTCCCGTTCTCCCCTCTCCCTTGCCCTCTCCCTGGTTAGGGGGGATCCACGCTCTCTTTGGGGTTGGCAGGAGGGCTATGGGAGGGGGGGAAGCAGGGCAATGGAAGGGGGGGAAGCAGGGCAATGGAAGGGGGGGAAGCAAGGCAATGGAAGGGGGGGAAGCAGGGCAATGGAATGGGGGGGAAGCAAGGCAATGGAAGGGGGGGAAGCAGGGCAATGGAATGGGGGGAAGCAGGGCAATGGAAGGGAGGGAAGAAGGGCAATTGAAGGGGGGGAAGCAGGGCAATGGAAGGGGGGGAAGCAGGGTGATGGAAAGGGGGGAAGCAAGGCAATGGAAGGGGGGGAAGCAGGGCAATGGAATGGGGGGAAGCAGGGCAATGGAAGGGAGGGAAGAAGGGCAATTGAAGGGGGGGAAGCAGGGCAATGGAAGGGGGGGAAGCAGGGTGATGGAAAGGGGGGAAGCAGGGCTATGGAATGGGGGGAAGCAGGGCAATGGAAGGGGGGGAAGCAGGGCAATGGAAGGGGGGGAAGCAGGGCAATGGAAGGGGGGGAAGCAAGGCAATGGAAGGGGGGGAAGCAGGGCAATGGAATGGGGGGAAGCAGGGCAATGGAAGGGAGGGAAGAAGGGCAATGGAAGGGGGGGAAGCAGGGCAATGGAAGGGGGGAAGCAGGGTGATGGAAAGGGGGGAAGCAGGGCTATGGAATGGGGGGAAGCAGGGCAATGGAAGGGGGGGAAGCAGGGCAATGGAAGGGGGGAAAGCAGGGCAATGGAAGGGGGGGAAGCAGGGCTATGGAAGGGGGAGGACCTCGGGCAATGTGAGGGGGGGAAGCAGGGCAATGGAAGGGGGGGAAGCAGGGCAATGGAAGGGTTTACTCTCTCTCCCTCTTTCTCTCTCACTCCCTCTCTCTCGCCCCCCCCCTCTCCACGCTCTTGCTCTCTCTCTCTCTCTCTCTCTCTCTCTCTCTCTCTCTCTCTCTCTCTCTCTCTCTCTCTCTCTCTCTCTCACACACACACACACACACACACACACACACACGGTCTATCTTTCCACCTCTCTCTCTCTCTCTGCCCCCCTCCACTCACTCCTTCAAATGCCCTTCTCACTCTGGTTTTTTATTTGTCACCGTCCAACTGTCCCCACTGCTTCCAACGCCACTCCTCACTATCCCCGCGCCTATCCTTCCTATCCCCGCGCCTATTTCTTCCTAAACCCATTCCGCCTTAGATTCCTTCAGACCCGCTGCTCCCATACCGTCTTACCCCCTGCTCCCATTCCGTCTTACCCCCTGCTCCCATACCGTCTTACCCCCTGCTCCCATTCCGTCTTACCCCCTGCTCCCATACCGTCTTACCCCCTGCTCCCATTCCGTCTTACCCCCTGCTCCCATTCCGTCCTACCCCCTGCTCCCATTCCGTCTTACCCCCTGCTCCCATTCCGTCTTACCCCCTGCTCCCATTCCGTCTTACCCCCTGCTCCCATTCCGTCTTACCCCCTGCTCCCATTCCGTCTTACCCCTGCTCCCATTCCGTCTTCCCCCTGCTCCCATTCCACTGGGTGGGGAATCACAGTGCTGTGAGGGGGGAAGCACAGAGGACCCCCCCAGTGATGCTGGGCGAGGACGGCATGGTCGTGCGCATTGCCCCTTGGTGTCAATAGCACCGGCCACTCCAGTCCTCCGTGCAGCACCCGCGTCCCCATCCACCTCCCGTCCTCTCCCCATCCCCCTCCCATCCTCCCATGGGGTACGCATCGCACGCTGTGGCTCCTCCCTTACTGCCACCTGGATCCTCCCGGTCTGCCCCATTTTCAGTTTGTGCGTCGAAGTGGCCACTGTGCCAAGGGGAATTTTGCAGGTCAAGGTGAGGGAAAACGGGACAACATCCTGGGTTCTCTCCTGTTCCCTCCTCTCCTGTTCCCTCCTCTCCTCTCCTCTCCTCTCCTCTCCTCTTCCTCTCCTCTCCTCTCCTCTCCACTACTCTCCTCTCCTCTCCTCTCCTATCCTCTCCTCGTCGTCTTCATCTCCTCACCTCCCCTCTCCTCTCCTCTCCTCTCCTCTCCTCTCCTCTCCTCTCCTCTCCTCTCCTCTCCTCTCCACTCCTCTTCCATCTTACTTGGAGTCCATCCAGGACCCACTCGGCAGGGCATCACGTGCCCAAGCTCCCAAAACCGAACCCAAGCCCACCCATTCTTTCCAGTTGGTGGTGCAATAAGACTAGCCGCATGCAGCCCTTTCTGGCTTGGTGGCACTCAGAGCCATAGACAGTGAGTTTGTAAAGCCTCCTAGATGGTGTAGAGAGGCTAGCTGTATTAATAAATATCACCCTGTCGAGAGCACCGGAAGCATAAGCTCCTCGGATGGACATAAGTATCACGCCTTGAAATGTTACGTACGCCTTGCCAGTGAGAACAATTGTGGCCATGTCAAGGCATCAGTGTTAGTGGGACATGCCAGGTAAAAAATGATGGTGTGCGAGAATATTCCTACCCAAACCTGCCTGCGCCAGCGCCCCACCAGCACCACGCGCGTGCACCACAATCACTGCCCAGATTACAGACCCTTCCCCCCAATGGCACGCGTGTGGCCAGGGCCATAAATTGGTTTTAGGCCACCCTTAGGAATCAGGGTACATCGAAAGTTTTACCCTGGTATGTAGGGTGGAAACTAGCGTACCCTGTCAAAATCAGGGCGTTTTGGGAAAACCAAAGCAATACCCTGATGCTGCCAGGGCAACTTTTTCCTCACACTGATTGTCTCTGCCTGAAAACAACACGCATATTTCCAACTTGTACCAGTTTTTTCCTAACGTGCTTCGGGACCTTGGTCATTTTTTCTGACGGCTCTTGGTGTTTGCGACTAGGTTTACTGATGTGGCACTTGCACGCGTCAACTTGCGATATGTCGCGCGCTACATTTTTCGTGCATGCTTCGGAAGCAGTGATTGAGAGATAGCGGGAGGGACCAAGTCATGGAACGGGGAGGAGGTGGAGCAAGTGAGAATGGGCTGGGAAGAACGTGCTGCGAATTTCGGGGACAGGGTCTGGGCTGCGTGGCCGAGGGCACGTGTCTTAGAGTTCTAATTGGCGAAACAAGTTCCAAAATTGGCGAAACTTTTGCCCCAGGTTGAATCCGCGAAGCCGCATCAAAATGCACTGCGATCCGTCTAACCAGCCCGAGTTCCGGAACTTTCTGGATTTCAGAAATGTAAGACACACGCCTGGATTCCCCGTCATCGCAGATTCGATAGTTGCCGAGCTTCAAGGGTTCGGAGTTTTCTGTTTCAGGGTAGTTTTTGGTGCTCCCTGACTCGTCAGGGCAATACGTCAAGCACCCTTACTACAGCAGGGTAAAATATTCCTTACACTTTTTGAGAAAGGGTCACAAACTTTTTACCGTTAGAAAATCAGGGTATTCCTGAAAAAAAGGCCGTTGGTAAGGGTAATCAGGGTGGAATACCCTTGAATCACGGGCCCTGCGTGTGGCCCTCGCCCCCAAACCTATCCCACCCAGTCTCCCACCAAGGGAGCCTCAACCTTTGCTTCATGCCCGAGTATTCCCCTTGGCTCCACGCATAGCAGCGAGGTGTGCACGGAGACTTCCTGCAGTGGGGAAGGGTTGGAGGGGGAGGGAAATGGTGGAGTAAGGAGGGGCTTGGAGGTTGCGATGCCACTTCCACATAGCAGCTGCCCACGCAATATCCATCAGTCATGGTTGGGTGCATATGCGCCATGCCTATGCATCTTGCACACACGCCGCACCTCACTGACCCCGCTCCACAACCCGCTGACCCACGCACTTCGCACCTTTTTCACATCTCCCGTACTGCATACACCCCTCACCCACGCACTGCACACCTCTCTCACCTGCACACCACTATCAAGTGGACCCACTCCACCACTGCCGCCCGCCAGCCCCCGGTATTCCGGGGCACTGGACAAGTCTCACCCTGTCCCCTCCCCGCCATTCCATCACCCCCTTCCCCCCCCCCCCCCCCCCCCCCCCCACCACCACCCCACCACTACATTCTTCCACATTAGACCATCATCCCCTGCTCCAAACCAGGCTTGACCTACTCACCACCGCTCTGCCCACCCCTCTCTCCCTCGCTGCACCCATCCCTCTCTCCCTCTCTCTGCCCACCCCTCTCTCCCTTGCTCTGCCCACCTCTGGCCAGCCAACGATGCCCCACGCTCTCTTCCCCGCTCTGCCCATCCCTCACAGTGGCACAGCAATGACTTGGGCAGGGAGGGGGGGGTAGGCAAGCCCTAGGCACAGGGAAAGCAAGTTTGAAGGTACGACATTGGTGCAAGGAGCATGTGACAAGTCGCGCACACTATGCAATACGGGGAGAGTGGGAATAGGGAGTCGAGGCATAAGGAAGCATGGGGTGCTATTCGCACCTGCAAGCATGGGGCTCAGCCTCGACGGCGCATGGCGAGATCTGCTGTGGAAGCGGAGGGACCTCGGCGCCCTCCCTGTTGCTTGTGGTGGGTGCCCTAAAGAAGGAGCAGTGAGGTGGCGCATAATCAAGACCGATTGCCGGCAAGGTTGCAGCATAGGCATAGGCCTAGACATGTGCATCGACATGGCAACAGCTGGGGCACAGCAATGACTTGAGCAGAGGGAAAGGGGGGCGGTGGGTGGGGGGGGGGGGGTTTAGGCAAGGCCTACGCAAAGGGAAAGCAAGTTTGAAGGTACGACAATGGTGCAGGGAGCACATGACAAATCGCATTACGAAAGTAGGTGTGGGGAAGTGAGGCGTTTTTCAATGTACAGGTGACAAAAAAATTATGGTTTGATACATTATTGTATTTGCACGTGTTGCTACGGGGATGGGTGACGAACATGTGCTTCGAATGGCTGACTCTAGCCTGCCTCCTTACCTCGCCGGCGCCTCGTGAGCTGTCGATGCGTTCCCCTCTATCGGTTGCGCATGGGGTGCGCGTGTCGACACCGTAAGGCCCTCTTCGCCACCCCCCCCATGGCGCTCACCACAAGATGGGGAACCCTCCGTTCCCTCTGCAGCACTCCCCTCTGTGGGGTAGCATAAGCACAAAGGAGGACCTATTTTTCCACTCCCGCGAGGCAGGCTCATGCGTCCATCACACGCCGACTCCCAAATCCCACTACTGCATCCCCTACCAAAGATCCAGAATGCCTTACCCTTTTGTGCCTCGTAGGCTTGCCCTTGGCGTGCGCCACCCCATCCACTTCCCTCAGCCAGTCTATACTTTCCGGCCTTTGCCCACTTGCAAAGCAGAAAACCGAATTTGACCCTAGGGAGAGCCCCAGTGGTTCGGGCTAGGAGTTGTGCGGCAGAGGCGGGTCCACCTCTCATGCGGCTCACGAATATGATCCCATATGCTTTCTTGTGTCCCTCCAACAGCTTTGATGCGGCTTTGGCATCGTCTTGGAGGACTGTGGGATTGATAGATATACGACACGGGGGATGTGTGCAAGATTGGACCCATAACTGTTGGTAAGAACCCATTGAAACACCACCCACATCTGTCGCCCATCATTATCAAGCTCACCTCCAGCTAGCGCAGCCTCCTCGAGGCTCTCCACTGCGGCCTTGGCATGTTGGGCAAGGAAATAAATCAGATCGTCCACTATGGCGACCCTGTCCTGTAGCCTACACTTCCCCGTCAAACCAACACGCCACACCGTGACGTGAGGACCCACGTGGCATGTCATGGGCACCGGGCCTTGGCGGGCCCCTGACACCACCTGCTGTGCTGGGTGTGTTCCTCCTCCCACATGCAACGCCATTTTGCACGTGCACTGCTGGCTGGTCAGCAAATGATGGGGGGTGGGGGGAAGAGGGAGGGGTGGAGTGCGTCGCCAGGTGAGCATGGAGGGCGGACTTTGGATGGGGTGGAGGTGGACTCTGGATGGGGTGGAGGTGGACTCCGGATGGTGCGGAGGTTGACTCTGGATGGGGTGGTGGTGGACTCAGGATGGGGTGGAGGTGGACTCTGTATGGGGTGGAGATGGACTCTAGATGGGGTGGAAATGGACTCTGGATGGGGGAAGCTTGGCTCTAGTTGGGTGGGAGGTGGCCACTGGATGGGGAGAGGTGCTGTCACAGGTCCAAGATTTAGCGGAAGATTGAATGATACTAATTGAGAATTCAATGAATACAAGCAAAGACACAATCCTATTTATACCTACGAGAACTCTAGGGAACGTTAACAAAGACCTTCTAAGAGAGTTTTAGAAATGAGTAGAGCCGTCCGTAGGGACACCACCTAGAAGCACGGTAGGGATTCTAGAGATACAGTGGCGGTGACAGATCACTCCCCGCCATAGAAAACGTGTCTCGCAAGGAAAGTCCAGAACACTCTAACACATATGATATATAATATATCAATGTGTAGGAAAGAGTGTAGGGATTTCCAGGAAAGGAAAAACACACAAAATAACATATAATAAAATAGCAAATGGTAAATGGTTGTGATCAAGGATTCCGCAAGCCTCATCCTTTTACAGGTGCACTCCGGATGGGGGGAGGGTGGACTCTAGATGGGAGGCGGGTGGACTCTGAATGGGAAGATCTAGACTCTGGAAGAAAGGGAGGTGGACTTTGGATGGGGAAGGTGGACTAAGGGAGGGGCGGTGGTGGACTCTGGATGGGGCGGTGGTGGACTGTGGATGGTGGGGAGGTGGAATCTGGATGGGGGGAGGCTGTACTCTGAATGGGGGAATCTAGACTCTGAAAGAGAGGGAGATGGGCTTTGGATGGGGGAGGTCGACTCTGGATGGGGTGGTGGTGGACTGTGGATGGCGGGGAGGTGGGCTCTGGATAAGGGGAGGGTGGACTCTGAATGGGGGAATCTAGACTCTGGAAGAGAGGGAGGTGGACTTTGGATAGGGGAGGTGGACTCAGGATGGGGCAGTGGTGGACTCTGGATGGGGTGGTGGTGGACTGTGGATGGTGGGAAGGTGGACTCAGGATGGGGGGAGGGTGGACTTTGAGTGGGGGAATCTAGACTCTGGACGAGAGGGAGGTGGACTTTGGATGGGGAAGGTGGACTCTGGATGGGGTGGTGGTGGATTGTGGATGGCGGGGAGGTGAACTGTGGATGGGGGGAGGGTTGACTCTGAATGGGGAATCTAGACTCTGGAAGTGAGGGAGGTGGACTTTGGATAGGGGAGGTGGACTCAAGGTGGGATGGTGGTGGACTTTGGATGGGGTGGTGGTGGACTGTGGATGGTGGGGAGGTGGACTCTGAATGGGGGCATCTAGACTCAAGAAGAGAGGGATGGATGGGGGAGGTGCACTCAGGATGGGGGGAGGGTGGACTTTGAAGCGGGGAAGCTGGACTCTGGATGGGAGGGAGCTGGACTCTGGAAGGGGGAGGTGCACTCTGGACGCAGCTGAGGTGGACTCTGGATGGGGCTGAGGTGGACTCTGGAAGGGGATGATGTGGACTCTGGACGGGACTGAGGTGGACTCTGGATAGGGCTGAGGTGGACTTTGTATGGGATGGTGGTGGAGTCTGGATGGTGGGGAGGTGGACTCTGGATGGGGAAAGCTGGGCTCTGGATGGGCGGGAGGTGGCCACTGGATGGGGGAGGCGCACTTTGGATGGGGGGAGGGTGGACTCTAGATGGGAGGGAGCTGGACTCAGGTTGGGGGGAGGTGCACTCAGGATGGATGGGGGGAGGCTTACCAACTGAAAGTGGAAGTCTGGAACCTAGATTGGAGGAAGGTGGACTTTGGATGGGAGGGAGGTGCACTCTAGATGGGGGGAGGTGGTCTCTGGATGGGGGGAGTGTTAGAGTACTAAGAAAAGTGTGACTAGGAAGAGGGTAGGGGAGATACAAGTACAAAATATTCTCCTCTAACAATTGATCTAGCTAACAAGCATATCTAAAATACCTAGATATGTGTAGATAGATGTTTGTTGATACACCCCCTAGCATAGGTAGAGGCAGAGTTTAACAAACCAGGGTAGCACTACTAGTCTGGCCTCTGGTGAAGGTAACAAGACCACTCAGGGCAGCACTACAATCTGACCACTTAGACAAGAGGCCACAAAGCCAGTCAGCAGGTATTGAAATAGCAAGTACAAGCCGGTATAGTAGATATCAGGATACAAGGAGTGGCGCTGCTACTGAGAGACCAAGCTGAGTACAGAACCGCTAATGGTCACGAGGCGGTAGAGCCTTGGTGAAGATATCAGTGGTGTTGGCCTCTGTGGCCACGTGTACTACTCGAGCCTGGCCACGCTGCTGCAACTCACGCAGTAGGAAGTACCGCATCTGGATGTGCTTCACCCTGCCCTTAAGTCGAGCCCCCTGACACAGGAGGATCATGGCCCTTTTGTCAGCAAACAGGACTCGGGCAGACCTAGGCTGCTCACCTAAGTCAGTGAGCAAGAAAGTCAGCCAGCGGAGCTCCAGAGCGACCATGGCGCCAGCGTAGATCACTGCCTCACAACTGGACTGAGCTACAGACGACGACCTAGTGGACCTCCACGAGACTGCACCAGCACCAAGACTAAAACTGTAGCCCTGAGATGACCTGAGTGTCTCTACGTCGTCAGCCCACAAAGCGTGTGTGTGTCCAATGAGCATCACTGGATTTTGTCCTCCTAGCACAAGCTCCAGTCGTAATGTACTCGCCAGATACGTTGGCAACCGACCGGTGGACTAGTCGGTGCCTGCTTGTCGCAAAAAGGCAAGCCAGGAGACTGAGAGGGTGGGCTAGATCTGGTCGAGTGCAGGTCATCAGGTACATAAGGCACCCCACCAGCTCTGCATATGGACCACTAGCCTTGACCGGCTCAGCAGAAACAGGAGCGCTTGTGATCCACAGACAGAGAGGTGGGCCGTGCTAAGGAGAACGAGAGACTGAACATCTGGAGGATCTGTTGAACCATATGGGACTGGGAGAGTGTAATCGTTCGAGCGGCACGGTCACGAGAGATCTCCAAGCCTAGATAGCGCCTTAGCTCCCCCAAGTCTGTATAGGCATGTCTCTTAAGCAAATCGGCCTTCACTGAGGCCAATGCGACTCTGTAAGGAGTAGCAAAGAATAGATCGTTTACGTACACTAAGATGTAGAACAGTGTCTGACCCGTGCGAACAAAGAGAGAGGGGTCAACAGAGGACGGAAAGAATGGCAACTCAGCAAGAGGGGTGCGAAGCGTGTTGTGCCACTTACGGGGTACCTAACGAAGGCCGTAGACAGGACGGCATAGGCTCCATTCGGTCCCAGGAGGGAAGGACCCAGAGAAGCCTAAAGGGTGCCGAAGGTAGATCTGCTCATGCAGACTACCCTGCAGGAACGCTGTGGAGAAGTCGAATGAGTGAAGCTCGTAGTCATGCTGTGAGACTATGTGGAGGATCACCCGAAGAGTATTCATCTTCAGGGTCGGGGAGAAGGTCTGGAAGAAGTCCACACCCTCACGCTGACTGAAGCCTCTAGCCGCATAATGCGCGTTGAACTTCAGCGGCTCTCGAGATGCGCGCTTCACCCTGTAGATCCACATGTCATCGACCACATTGGCCCCACGCGGGGGAACTGTGTCGACGTGAGTGCCTGTGGATCTGTAGCATGACATCTCAACCTTCATGGCTTGTATCTACTGGACTGCCCAGGGCCTCGACACCGCCTCAGCGTACGAGCACGGAATAGGGATGCCAAGGGCGTCTGGGTCGCCCTATGGGGATACAAGCATAGAGAAGAGATGGGGTACAGCGGCAGTTAGGTAGGCCAATTCGTACTGCCTGTCCTCTAGCATGTCATTGCCAAGGGCAGATGCACCCCCGACGGACGGAGGACGGGCAGTACCTGAGACCATTTGCCATTTGCTATTTATTGTGTGATATTTTGTGTGTTTTTTATTTCCTAGAAATCCCTACACTCTTTCCTACACATTGATATATTATATATCATATGTGTTAGAGTATTTCAGACTTTCCTTGAGTGACACATTTCTATTGTGTGGAGTGTTCCGTCACCGTCGCCGTATCTCTAGAATCTCTACCATGCTTCTAGGTGGTGTTCCTACGGGCAGTTTCACTCATCTCTAAACTTCTCTTAGAATGTCCTAGTTACCCTTCCCTAGAGTTCTCGTAGGTATAAATAACATTGACTCTTTGCTTGTAGACATTCAATTCTTGATTCAATTCTTGATTAGTATCATTCAAGCTTCCGCTAAATCCTGGACCTGTGACACTTGGTAATCAGAGCACAAGTTTTTCAATCAACGCTACCCGCTGGGCCTCTAGGAGCACGTCAAGGATGGAGTCGAACTTTCGATCGCGTATGTAAATCGATATTTTCTTACTAAGTTCCGACTAACCTCGAGCAGTTGCACCTAGGGTCCCCATCCATGGCGAGCAGCCTCGCCAACCGTTCGATTTTCAGTATCGAAGGAGGTGATTTGTCGAAAGTGCATACGTCAGCGGCCCTTGCCAATGAGAGGACGTCCCCGAAGTACTTGCATTAAAATCTTGAGTATTTTCTGCCCTCCGAAGCGATCGACGGTTGCTGGTGGAACTTACCCTGTGGCTTCCAACTTCTCCACGAATCTCAGAGTCTTGTCAGCGACGATCTGCGATAGTCCTCCGATTCAATTTTGACGGTTCAGATCGTCCGAGGTGAACCGGACCTGAGCTGCTGGAGTTCGAGTTTCAGCGCGTGTGGAAACGGCACAACGATAGCAGTGGATTGTTCGCTCTTGTCCGATCATTCGACAATGGGCATCGACGTCTGCAAATTGCTGCCGAAAACGAGTCGACTCCGACTTTCGATGCAGCTGAACGAGCCACAGGAATATTTTCAGATCACTTGGAGTTTGGACCGTCAGATCAACATTGAACTAGCAAACCAGATCGAGCACGAGTTTCTTTTGTATAGGACATTGACGCAGAGAAGCACATGTACGCGGAGATAAACTTCGACGATTAGACTTTAGAAATTTCCAACTCTCAAAATTTGGATATCCTTATATGTCAGGTATTTTGGCCACACAACTTCACAACAGTCAGATTCTTCAGAAACAAGACACCTACTTGGTAATATCAACTGGCGGAAATGCTGTCACGGCACACAGATCATCAGATCGTCGACGAGTCGACGACACAAATGGATCGTGAGACTTCTTAATGGGATAAAATCGATCGGGAGTCATCATTTGTGCCGAGCAACACAGCGATTACGGGCTGCTTTATCAGTCCTAAAATCTACAACATTTCATCTACGAAGTCAGAATCTTTGTTTGGAGCCATATCGAGACCAATGGAGCAGAAATTCGTACTTCACAAAAAAACAGCAGATTTTGGTGGTACACCAACAATGCAGCCGAACATCTCCAACGACTATACTGGCTCGCATAAAACTATTGTTCCTCATCGACGATGTAAAATACATCGACAATTGGGCGCATAAAGGATTATAGAGAAGTGGCAGTTTTCTCTTGCAAATCCTCGCCAAACAAGTTGATGCGAATGAGCAGATTTCGCATTTAACAACTGACGCAGTTACTACATTTCGTCAGGGGGAGCAAGACACTACTTCGTAACAGGAGCTGATCGATTCATCTTCACTACAAATCTCAGCCGTCCGCGGTAATTGATTGGAGCAGTTTGACATCAACCTCAAGAGACGACATCCCAATCATGTGACCGCAATTCCAGGTGTTTATGCCAACACACAAAGGCACTAGGGTTGATAGACCGATGAGTCATAACATCGAATCCGACAATTATTCGCACACCTGCGATCCTACGGTACATGTATTAGAGGCGGTTCTACCAGAAGCCGAAGCGTTACAAGCCTCGATGTAACTTCGACGACGCAGGAGAGTGCCCAGCAACACGATGGTATTGATCAATGAGGGAGATGCAAATTGCAACAAGACAATTACGCGCTCTATCGGCCGTACATCAGGAGCACGGATGAGCATACCAGGCAGTTGCTACCCATGGATACAACAAGGGGAGAAGCAAGTAATCTTCATACCCTTGATCGACCCAATCACCGGCAGCAATTGAGTAACACCTGTGCATCACGATACGCGTGTTCCCTGGTAGTTACAACTGTTACACCCATCAAGAAGACTCTACATGGAACAGGGAGCGGATGGATTCTTCTTCGAACCGTTACGAGTTACGAGCATCCTTTGCAGCAGCCGCCGCCACCGCGAGCGTCTATCGCCGCTGCTGCCGCCGCAGCAGACAACTACAACAATACCCAATCCTGATGGATATTCTTCCAAACAATGGAGATGACACTGGACCTTCTTCTAGTATGATTGCAAGACCCGGCCTGGCACTACATCTACGATTTACAGCTAGTGGGATGGAGATACCACTACGCCCTGGACCAACGTGGTTATGCTATATGCCTCTAAGAGCTCAGGGAAAAGAGACTCTTATGAGGATGGGAGGACTACGACGATCTTCGAGTCCTCATGGCCCAATGACTTCAATTGAGTCATAAAGCCTATGTCACCAACCAATCCATCACTAGCATCACCTCCACGGAAGATAATGGCGTGATCCGGAGTGCTGAGGCCACTATGAATAGATGAATCCGCGTTACTCCAATGGCACCCCTATAAGCAAAACCGGAGCAGATTCAACATCGATGCTGAGTAGCCGAAAAGACATCAACATCATCGAAGCTGTTATTACAACATCAACAGATAGAGGACACATGATGACCAGTGGACTTACAACTATATATGCATCCAGACACCGAGGCCAATTCATGGAATCCGTGCTAAACTGGACATGCATAAGGCATACTGGAGTCAGCGTCATCGTCACCAACAACCTACTAGAAATGGAAGAGGAGTCAATTAAGTTGAGCATAGGACCTTGGATTGATGAACCACCGATGAGCATGGTGACATTGTCTTACTACAATCACTTGGCAACAACTTTCTTTGCAACGACACGCAGCAGTTACAACATTACTATGGTATACGGAGTGGTACATGACTGCTACGTCAACCTCGCACGCTTGATGGTTTCTTGACCACATGAAGTAGTTATCATCCCTACAGTATGCTACAGTACAGCTGAATTCTACTGACCACAACTCAGGCACGGACCTATCAGCATTCGCTATGCTACTCTGCAACCAGGGTTGGAGCGTCACACGTCCCAAAACTTCAACATGTGATACCTATTACCTGCACTCGTATAGGCTTACGATTGTATGGAATAAAGTACAGAGAAGCTGCTGTTCAAGCACAACTTTGTTGGCTTGATTTTCTCTGCCTACTTTGAGCCTCACAACCCTCAGTATTTGGTGAAAAAACTGGGCGCTTTCAGCGTCTACCCAGTTTTGAGGGGGGGAAGTGTGAGAGGATGAGGCTTGCCAAATCCTTGATCACAGCCATTTGCCATTTGCTATTTATTGTGTATTATTTTGTGCATTTTACCTTTCTTGAAAATCCCTACACTCTTTCCTACACATTGATATATTATAGCGCATATATTGTGTGCATATAATGTATACAGTGCACCATATTGTGCATAGCATACTTCGAACGGCCAGAAAAAATGAGGTGCACCGGCGTGGACCAAAGAGGTGCGAGCTACCTCCATGACTAGGCTGATGTGTCGCTCAGTGACCCCATTTTCTTGTGGGGAGTCTGGCCGTGTGTACGTTTGACGGATGCCCTCCGCACGACAGAATTGTCATAGAGTGCCCGAGGTGAACTCTCCACCACGGCCAGAGTGCAACTGAAATACAAGCACGCGGTGCTATGTGCGAACAGTAAGTAGCCACTGTAGGAGAACGGTAGGCACGCCTGCTTTCCGCTCCAATAGGAATACCGTGGTGAAATGCGAGAAGTCGTCAACGACGACTACGAGGTAGTGCTCTCGACTAAGACCATGGACGCGGGCAGGGCCCCAGAGGTCCATGTGCAGTGTCTTTAGTGGTGCTGTGGAAGAAGGAAACGAGGAGGAGTGAGGGGTGGCGCGCTGCCGGCCCTCGATATAGGAGGTGCACATGGGTGCTATCGACGCAGGCAGGGCTGGGAGCGATGCAGGAAGACCAGTAACTAAACCGTGCTGGGATATGTGCCTGAGATGCGTGAGTGTAGGGTAACCTGGCGGTGACTCTGTGTGCATGGTGAAGACACCGGATGCTGGGTCACGCTCAAAAGTGGCTAAGTGGCGACCGGTGGCTGTGTCCATGCAAGCTGCATGCCTCTCACAGCCAGGGAATGTAGTGGTGATGCCTCGGTCCTGGAGGTGACTGACACCCACTAAGTTCCTGGCAAACAAGGGGATGTGCAGGCCGGTGAGAGAGCCAGAAGGGACAGCTGAAAAAGGGAGAGTGGTGGTACTGTATGCGACAGCTGTGGCTGAGGAGTCTGCTAGTGCGACGCAGACAGGCGCAGGAAGCGGGGTGAGAGCAGTACTATCTCTAAAGAAGCAACGAGACGCACCTGAGTCAAGGATAAAGGAGAGGGCTGCCTCAGGAGGGGCAGGGGAGGAGCCTAGTGGACACATAGTAGAGGCTTCTAGACTAGACACACAGGTGGGACCTAGACCCCTAGGCCCCAAGGCCCCCGGTCCTCCAGAGAAACCACACTGACCCCAGGGCCTCACCTCTAGAGCCTCCACCGTGCCCAACACCTCCAAGACCACACGATGGCTGCCGCTCCTGCTCTTGCTGCACCGGCTGCTGCTGCTGCTCCTACTGCTGCGGCTGCGATGCTGGCCAGAGAGCCCGGAAGCAGACGTCAAGGTCGTGGAGCCATAAGCCAAGGAGGGAACTAATGTTATCCTCTAGGAACGTGCAGACTAGGCGCGGGCTCAGGACCTGTAGACGGTAAGCGAGAAACCGGAGAGCGGAGGGAAGTTCCTGGTGGTCTGGTCGAGGGACTGACCCTAACGAGGCCATCATGCCAAGAGGAGAGGCATCAAGGAATTCTAGAAACGAGGAGGAGACTGGCGGCTTGTGAGTGGCTGGTGGGAGGCTAGGAGTGGCTAGGAGTAGGGAGCAAACGAGGAGGAAGTACGCGCGAGAGGAGCTACTAGGAGCAGCACGCCGAGGAGCTATTGTAGCTAAAAGGCACCTGGCGGCACAGGACAAATGAGACTCCACAGGGCACAAGGGATTCACAAGTCTGGCGGCCGACTGGCGACTGGCGGCTGGCGGCCGACTGGCGGCTGGCAGCTGGCGGCCGACTAGCGACTGGCGGCTGGCGGCCGACTGCTGCTGGCCGCCGACTGCCGCTGGCGGCTGGTGGTCGGCGGCTGGCCACGAGTGGTGGCAGCCGGCAGCTGACGGCTGGGGGTCGGCGGTTGGTCACCGGTGGCAGCTGGAGTGGGCGGTCGGCTGCTGGCGGCTAGAGACTGGTGCTGGCGGCTGGTGGCCAGGCTAGCCACGGGAGTGGCAGCAGCAGCGGCTGGGGTGGCAGTGGCTGCTGGCGGCAAGAATAGCTGAATTGGGGGCTGCAGCAGGAGCAGCTGCTGCGGGAGGTGCTGCGGCAAAGGCAAGAGCGGTGGTAGCGGCGGCTGCAGCGGCAGTGGCAGCTCCAAGAGCAGCAGCTGCAGCGGAAGCTGCAGCGGGCAGTGGCGGCAGTGGCGGCTGCAAGGGCAACGGCAGCAGCAGCGGCCACAGTGGCGGCTGTAAGGGCAATGGCGGCAGGAGCGGCAGTGCTGGCTGCTGGCTGCTGGCGCTGCTGGCTGCTGACACTGGCTGGCGCTGGCTGTTGGCTGCTGGCAGTGCGATGTTGACGGCTGGCGCTGGCTGCTGGCTGGTGGCTGCTGGCGCTGCTGGCGGTTGGCACTGCTAGCGCTGATGGCGCTACTGGCTGCTGGCTGCTGGCGCTGGTTGCTGGTGCTGGCTACTGGCCCTGGCTGCTGGCGCTGGCGGCTGGCGCTGCTGGCTGCTGGCGCTGGCTGGCTGCTGCCTGTGGGCACTGCTGGCGCTGGCGAGCTGGTGCGGGCAAGCTGGCACTGGCGAGCGGGCGAGCTGGCTGGCGCTGGCGAGCTGGCGTAAGCAAGCTGGCATTGGCGAGCTGGCGCTGGCGAGCTGGCGAGCTGGCAAGGTGGCTCACTGCGAGCTGGCTGGCGGCTGCTGGCAACTGCTGGCGGCTGCGGGCTGGCGAGCCAGAGCTGGCTGGCGAGCGCTGGCAAGTGCTAGCGGTTGCTGGCTGGCGAGCACTGGCGGCGAGCTGGCTGGCGGCTGCTGGCTGTGGCTGCAGTGGCAGTGACTGGCACAGCGGCGAGCTGGCCATTGACAAGCTGGCTGGCGCGGCTGGTGAGCTAGCTGGCTAACGTGCTGGCTAGCTGGGTGGCGCGGTGGCTGGCGTGCTGGCGAGCGTGCTGGCTGGTGTGCCGGCCAGCTGGCTGCCGTACTACGAAATAGAGCGAATGCTAGGGGGGGGGGGAGGTCGAGGCTATGGAGCGCGAAATTTGAGGGCAGGAGGTGCACGAAATTGAGAGTGTCACATGAGCGAAAAAGAAATACGGCGGAAGCGTGAGTAACGGCGGAAGCGTAAGTAACGGCTGAAAAGAAAAGAAAATAAAAGAAAGAAAGAAAGGAAAATATCTAACCTAGATCAATACCATGTTAGAGTAGCGGGAAAAGTATGACGAGGAAGAGGGTAGGGGAGATACAAGTACAAAATATTGTCTCCTCTAAGAACTGATCTAGTTAGGCTATAACAAACATATCTGAAGTACCTGTAGACAGATTTATATGTTTGTTGACAGGGAGGTGGACTCCGGATGGGGGGAGGGTGGACTCTGAATGGGGGGATCTAGACTCTGGAAGAGAGAGAGGTGGATTTTGGATGGGGGAGGTGGACTCTGGGTGGGGCGGTGGTGGACTCTGGATGGGGTGGTGGTGGACTGTGGATGGTGGGGAGGTGGACTCTGGATGGGGGGAGGGTGGACTCTGAATGGGGGGATCTAGACTCTGGAAGAGAGAGAGGTGGACTTTGTATGGGGGAGGTGGACTCTGGGTGGGGTGGTGGTGGACTCTGGGTGGGGTGGTGGTGGACTCTGGATGGGGTGGTGGTGGACTGTGGATGGTGGGGATGTGGACTCTGGATGGGGGGAGGGTGGACTCTGAATGGGGGAATCTAGACCCTAGAAGAGAGGAAGGTGGACTTTGGATGGGGGAGGTGCACTCTGGATGGGGGAGGATGGACTCTGAAAGGGGGAAGCTGGACTCTGGATGGGAGGGAGCTGGACTCTGGATGAGGGGAGGTGCACTCTGGATGGGGCTGAGGTGGACACTTGATGGGGCTGAGGTGGACTTTGGATGGGGCTGAGGTGGATTCTAGATGGGGTGGTGGTGGAATCTGGATGGTGGGGAGGTGGACTCTGGATGGGGTGGTGGTGGACTGTGGATGGTGGGGAGGTGGATTCTGGATGAGGGGAGGGTGGACTCTGAATGGGGGAAGCTGGACTCTGGATGAGGGGAGCTGCACTCTGGATGGGGCTGAGGTGGACACTTGATGGGGCTGAGGTGAATTCTAGATGGGGTGGTGGTGGAATCTGGATGGTGAGGAGGTGGACTCTGGATGGGTGGTGGGGGACTGTGGATGGTGGGGAGGTGGATTCTGGATGAGGGGAGGGTGGACTCTGAATGGGGGAAGCTGGACTCTGGATGTGAGGGAGGTTCACTCTGGATGGGGGAAGAGGACTCTGGGTGGGGCTTTCGGTGGACTCTGGATGGGGTGGTGGTGGACTGTGGATGGTGGGGAGGTGGACTCTGGGTGGGGGGAAGTGCACTCTGGATGGGGGGAAGGTGGACTCTGAATGGCGCCAGCTGGACTGTGGATGTTGGGAGGTGGACTATGGATGGGGGAGGTGCACTCTGGATGGGGGAGGGTGGACTCTGAAGGGGGGAAGCTGGACTCTAGATGGGTGGGAGCTTACACTGGAAGGGGGCAGGGAGGAATCTGAAGGGGGAATCTGGAATCTCGATGGGAGGAAGGTGGACTCAGGATGGGAGGGAGGTGCACTCTAGATGGGGTGGAGGTGGTCTCTGGATGGGGGAGGTGGACTCTGGATGGGGGAAGGTGGGGAAGGGTGGGGCGGTGGTGGAATCTGGATGGGGTGGTGGTGGACTGTGGATGGTGGGGAGGTGGACTCTTGATGGGGGAGGTGCACTCTAGATGGGGTTAAGGTGGACTCTGGATGGGGCTGAGGTGCACTCTGGATGGGGCTGAGGTGGACTCTGGATGGGGCTGAGTTGGATTCTAGATGCGGTGGTGGTGGACTCAGGATGGTGGGGAGGTGGACTCTGGATGGAGTGGTGGTGGACTGTGGATGGTGGGGAGGTGGACTCTGGATGGGGGGAGGTGGACTCTGGATGGGGGAGGAGCATGGATAGATGGGTGGGAGGTGGACCCTGGATGGGGGGTGGTGGACTCTGGATGGAGGGGGGTGGACTCTGGATGCGAGGGTGGTGCACTTCGGATGGGGGTGGTAGGCTCGGGGCTGGGGGGTTGGGGTACGGTGGTGTGAGGGCAGGGGGGAGAAGGAAGGCATCTCGTGGTGGGTGGCAAGGAGGTTGTTGGGGGGGACGGGGGGGGGGGGGGGGGGGGTGTACTGGAGTGCGGGTTGAATGGTGGTGGAGGGAGGGGAGTCGGGGGCCTGGCTTGGGGGGGATGCATGGAAAAGGAGGGTAAAAGGGTTGGGATTGGGGGATGATGGGCATGATATGAAGTGGTGGTTATTGGTTCTGTTTGGGGAGGACAGAGGGACAGAGGGGGGTGTTTGGTGTGTAGTGGGAGATGGACCTTAGGGCCTGCTGTTTTTACCCCCTCTCTCTCCTACATTTGTACTTTGTTACCCCGCATCGTTGTTCTATCTGTATCCCTATTTTGCTGCCCAATCTCTCAGGGGAACACTCTTTTGAACCTACACACAGCTTCCCCTCCCCCCCCCCTTCCCGGATCATTTCCATTCCCCACTCTCTGCAATCTTAGCCACTCACTTGCGCTTTCGAGCCCCACCCGTGATTTCCATGTGGCGTGTGTGCCCTCTCTTCCCTTACTCCAGCCCACCATCACACACCGCCCCTATCTAGCTGCATTCCGTTACGGTGGTGCTTCAGACGAAAACAAATGCTATTTCCGCTCTTCCGTAGTATGCCCTTCTCCCTTGCCATGTCCCTGCGCAGTTCTCCCTGATTCCCTCGCCTCACTCTCTCTATCGACCTACTTTGTAGTGCTGAATCCCATCTCCCACACATTTCTTCCCTGCCGCGCCTCATCCGCCCAACCCTCTCTCACTTCGTAGCTGTCATTCAGCCCGTCCCACATTCCTCGCAAATCTCCCAGCGCACCTGCGCATCGATCGCTGTTGTACCTCGTTCTTCAGATGCGTCGCGCCCCTCGTTTCACTTCCTCTTTTTAGATGTCCTCACTTGGGTGTTTCCTAACAAGGGGTTCGCGCCCCCGCTCTAAAGCTAAGACTTAGGGGTGCTTTGCATTCCAAGCACTGAGCTTGCCAAAACGTACGATTCTCTGCTTTTGGTGGGTGGCCCTAGCGGATGGGGTTGGCAGTGAAGATTGAAGGCATGTTCCGCTGGCTTCCCGTTTTTTTCGTGTCTTGGTTTTGTACCGGCTGGTAGGCTTGTTAAACATATACACTATGTATATGTTATTATATACTAGATAGGTGCATGCTCTTAGAGGGTAGAACACACAAGTACAAACTCACCTTGTACCTTCCATTTCTAGTCAATTCATTACTCTGAGATGGTATCAAAGCTAGGTTAGGTCCTCCCTGCCCACCCGTGCTTCCACCCTAGTCCTAGTCCTAGTCCTAGCCGCCCGTCGCTAGCCGCTCGTCGCTATTCGCCTGTAGCCGCCAGCCGCCCGTAGCCGCTAGCTGCCTGTAGCCGCCAACCGCTCGTAGCCGCTGGCCGTCTATAGCCGCCAGCCGTCGCCGCTCACAGCCGCAGGCCGCCCATAGCCACCAACCGCCCATAGCCTCGTGCCCGTCGGCCCTAGCTCGACCGGCCCGCGCTCGCCCGTCGGCCCCGCTGCTCGCCGGCCCTAGCTCACCGACCCTAGCGTGCCGGCCCCTTGCTCACCGGCCCATAGCTCGCTGGCCCTGTGCTCGCTGGCCCCATGCTCGCCAGCCCTTAGCTCGCCGGCCTTGCGCTTGCTGGCCCCCTGCTCCGCTGGCCCCAGCTTCGCCGGCCCCAGCTCTGCCGACCCTAGCTCCGACGGCCCTACAGTAGCTCCCGCCGAGGCGCCGAGGCGCCATGCCGCCGTATAGCTGTGTCGCTGAGCTGCCGAGCCGCTCTCCCACACTAACCCGCCGTCATTGGCTCCCCTCTGCGACGGCGCTCTCGCAGGCTGTCTCCACCGCTCTCCACCGCACTCGACCACTCTCCATCGCTCTGCACCACTCTCCACTGCTCTCCACCGCTCTCTACTGCTCTCCACCGCTCTTCGCCGCCCTCCACCACTCTGCGGCTCTCCTCCCCCCTCCAACAGCAATCAGCTTTTGAAGCTATGGTGATGGCGGACTCTGTGCTCTGCCTGGACGCGGAGGCTCAGGCGGTTGACTTTGAGAACATGGCTCGTCGACCTCCGCCGCCAGCTGACAAGTCAGTGCCACGATGGCCATTCCCTGGCCGTCCATGTCGATGGTAAGCTCCCCTGCCCCGACGCGCAAGCTGCCCTCCATGACGCCCCCACGTCTTCTGACCGTGAGGCCTTTGCCACTGTTGAGCTTGCCCGCGCTGTCTGGGAGTCGCGTCACGCTGTAGCACAACTTGCTATCAGTCACGCTCTCCCCATGTCTAAGCGTCCCCGCTTTACCGTTGTAGCAAATGCGAAGGAATACTTAGATGCTGTCATTGCGCTCTATTCCACTCCCTCCTCCTCCTTTGCCGGTCGCCTGATCCTCCCCATGCTATTCCTTGATCTTGCTTCCTTCCCCACTGTCGCTGACCTTGCCACTCGTCTTCGCGCACTTGAGACTAGCTACCGCGATACTAGCACTGAGGCACAGCTCACTGCATTCCCGCCGCCCCTTCGTGCTACCCTTTACCTCATTGCTACGTGCCTTCCCTACAGCCTTGCCACAGCCCGCGACCACTTCCTTAGTTAGCACCCAGGTGACCTCACCCTTACCGCCATTGTCAATGCCCTGTCCGCGATAGAGACCCGCCAGCGCACTATCGCCCAGTATAACGGTACTGCGGCGTTCCCTATCTTCTAGGGTTGTGCCCCCTCCCAGCGCACTTACTCTGACATTTCTGCCGCTGTCGCTGAGACAGCCCCTATTGCTGAGATCGCCGCCGCGGCCTCAACGCAGCCGCATCAGGGTAAGGTGCGTCGCCGACTGGTACAGCCTGGTGCGTCGCCGTGTGCCCGTCTTTGAGCTTGACATGGATCTCATTAGGTCTGCTATATATGTCATATATGCTGATGACTCTAGTGTGACTGGACCCTATTACCCGGTATTGCCTAGTGTAGGTGTGTCCACTGTGTGTAGTCTAGGTTCCCCTGCTACGTCAGGCGTAGGGCCACCTTTCTTGTTTAGCCTCGACGCCACTCTAGCTCCTTTGCCTGCGGCCGCTACCGCTGCGCTCTCTGTCATGCTATACTCTGGTGCGTCCGCCTGTTTCTTTCGCGACCACACTGCGCTTACGCCGCTTGCCGCCCCTGCCACTGTAGCACTTCCTCACCCCTCCTCAGGTCCGGTAGTTGCACATAACTCTACTACCCTTCCCTGTTCGATGGTTCCCTCGGGATCTCTTATAGGCTTGCACATCCCCTCGTTCTCCAGGAACCTAGTTGGTGTCGGTTGTCTTCAGGACCTCGGCGTCACAACTACATTTCCTGGACACCAGCAGTACGTAGTCTATATCGAGGCCACCACTGGTGCCCCTCTCACCACATTCCCCCGGGACCCGTTGTCTAACTTGTTCACCCTAGACATCACATCCCCCCGTTGGGAGGGTCCCCCCAGATGGTCGCGCCCTCCCAGGTTGCTGTGGCCTACTCGTGTTGGTCGCTCACCCACCCATCGCTTCTGTGGCACCATCGCCTAGGTCACTCTGCACTCCCGCGTTTGCGTCACATATCCCATCACGGTCTTGTCTTAAGTCGCCCTGCATCGCTCCTTGCCCTCCCTCCCTTCCCCGTGCCGCCGTACACGCCCTGCGTCGAGAGCAGGCTACGCCATGCTCCTCACTCCTCCTCGTTGCCCCCCACAACTGCGCCACTCCAGACCCTGCACTTGGACGTTTGGGGCCCAGCCCCCGTCCCTGTGCCACATCGAGTGCGCTACTTTGCTCGTCGACGTCTACACGCGCTACACCACGGTGTTTCCTTTAGAGCGGAAGGCCGACGTGCCTGACGACCTTATCCCATGGATCGTAGCTGTGCGAGTAGTGGGGGGCAACGAGGAGGAGTGAGGAGCATGGCGTAGCCTGCCAGTGCTTCGTCTCCACTCCGACCGCGACGACGAGTTCGCCTCCGGTCAACTTGGCCAGTTCTGTTGTGCGGAGGGCATCACCCAGTCAACACTGTCGGACTCCCCGTAGCAGAATGGGGTTGCTGAGCGATGTATCGGTTTGGACATGGAGGTGGCTCGTACCTCCATAATCCATGCCAATGCACTCCATCTTCTGTGGCCGTTCGCCGTTCGTTACGTTGCTCACCAGCTTAACCTGTGGCCGTACTCCCAGCGGCCGCTCGTTTCGCCGACCCTTCTCTGGACCGGGTCCCTTGGTGACGCATCTGCGTTCCACGTTTGGGGCTGCCTTGCTCACGTTCGTGCCTTCGGCACGGACAAGCTCACTGCCCACACCGTTGCTTGTGTCTTCCTTCGCTTCCCCCTCAACGCGTCTGACTTGAACTTTTACCACCCGCCGTCTCACAGTTTCTTTTACTCCCTTACCGACCCATCTGTTCCTGTTTCTAGTCTCAACTCTCTTGTCGCTACTGTTGCTGACTTTGCCTCTACCGGCCGCCTTGACTACGCCACAGCTCTGGTCTCTGACCCTGCCTGTCCTCCGTCCGTTGGGGGTGCACGGGCCTTTGGCAGTGACATCCTCAAGGATAGGCAGTATGAGCTAGCTTTCCTATCTGAGGCCGCTCCCCATCTCTGCTCTATGGTGCTAGTCCCTGAGGGTGACCCAGACACCCTTGACATACCGACCCCTCACACTTACGCCGAGGCGACCTCGGGACCCTGGCCCTCTCAGTGGATAGCTGCCATGGACACGGAGATGGGATCTTGGAGATCCACCGGCACCTACGTCGACGTAGTTCCTCCACCTGGGGTGAACATAGTTGATGGCCGGTGGCTCTTCAAGGTGAAGCGCCCTCCTAAAAAGCCGCCGGTGTTTAAGGTGCGCTACGTTTCTAGAGGTTTCACTCAGTGTGGTGGTGTTGACTTCTTTCACACCTTCGCCCCGACCCCGAACATGACTACTCTTTGGGTGCTGCTACGCGTAGCAGTATAGTGTGACTATGAGCTGCACTCTCTCGACTTCTCTACAGCGTTTCTCCAGCGCAGTCTGCACGAGAAGTTCTAGCTGCGCCGCCCACCGGGCTTCACCGGCACCTTCGCCCTTGGGACCCAGTGGCTCCTCCTGCGCCCGGTTTACGGCCTACGGCAGGCGCCCCGCGAGCGGCACGACACGTTGCATGATACGTTAGTTGACCTGCAGTTCTTCCCGTCCTCTGCTGACCCTTCGCTCTTCGTTCGTTTAGGCCAAACCCCGTTCTACATCCTTGTCTACGTAGACGACTTGGTCTTCGCTACTGCAGAAAGGAGATGCGCTGGCCTCCGTGAAGGTTGAGCTCCTAAGGAGACACACCTGCACTGACCTAGGAGAGCTCCACCGCTACCTTGGCCTCCATACCTCCAGAGACAGAGCAGCGCGCACCATCCCTCTCATACAGTCACACATGGTGCGCCTGGTCCTTCATAGGTTCGGTCGTTAGTTCTCCTCTGCACAACCCACACCTCTGCAAGTAGATCACATGCTTTCGGCTTCAGTCCCTGAGGAGTCAGTACAGCCTAGTGGTACGTACGCAGAGGTGGTGGGTTGCCTCATGTACCTGATGACTTGCACTCGTCCAGATCTTGCATACCCTCTCAGCATCCTGGCGCGCTTTGTGGCCACAGGCAGACACCGACCACAGCAATGGTCGGTCGTTAAGAGGATTTTGCATTATCTACCAAGTACATCGGGCATGGGGCTAGTGCTAGGAGGATGCATGCCAGTGGTCCTTACAGGGCACACGGACGCTTTGTGGGCAGACAACGCTGAGACGCTCAAGTCCTCCTAGGGCTACTGCTTTAGCCTTGGTGCAGGCGCCATTTTGTGGAGGTCCACCCACTCGTCATCTGTTGCATAGTCTAGCTGTGAGGCTGAGATCTATGCTGGTGCCATGGCGGTATTGGAGCTCCGCTGACTGACTTTCTTGCTCACAGACTTAGGTGAGCGGCCTAGCTCTGCCCCGGTCCTATACGCTGACAACATGGCCATGATCCTCCTATGTCAGGAGCCTCGACTAGAGGGCATAGCGAAGCACATTCAGCTCCTCCTGCGCGAGCTACAGCAGTGCCGCCAGGCCTGCATAGTACACTTGGCCTCCGGTGCCAATACAGCTGATATATGTACTAAGGCGCTTGTGCCTAAAGATCATCAGCGGCACTGTGTACAGCTTGGTCTTGTTCCTGTAGCTTCTCACTTGCTAGGACCCTGATTGTGTACTTCTTCTTATATTATCTTGATTGGTCTTGTGGCTCTTGTTCTAGTGGCTAGACTAGTAGTGCCGCCCTGGGTTACTCTTGTTTAGTTTGTACTCTTGCTGACTGGTCTTTGGACCCTTGCCTCAGAGGTTGGACTAGTAGTGCCACCATGAGCTGCGTGTCTCTTGCCAGGCAATGCCCCTCATCTCGCCTAAGGGGTGTGTGAGACATATATGTATATGTTATTATTGGCTAGATAGGTGCATGCTCTTAGAGGGTACAATACACTAGTATAAACACACCCTGTACCTTCCATTTCTAGACAGTTCATTACTCTGAGAAGGCTATCGTTGCTGTAGCAGTCATGCTTGTTTTGTATGTGTCGCTTTGTAGTACAATAGCGGCTGTCATGCGAACGCAGTCGTGGTTGGGGCAGAGTGGTGCTGTTGTCAGGAATCTGCCCTGCGACCTCGCAGGTTTTGACGAGGTCTGTTTTCCCATCGCGAGGGGCCAGATCGTTTCGCGTGGGGCAGACGCCTTTCGTGGGGCTAGATGGGCCGCTCGTCATTTTCGCTAACCAAACCCAAGACTCAAAGGGTTTGAGCGTTGAGTCCGGTCTGTCCGCCCGCTTTAAAGAAAGTGAGTAAAAAGTTTGTTAAGGACAAGTAGTGCAGGGATTTAGTCAAATTTGCCCTTTTTAGCTAGCCAAAAGTCTTCAAATCGAATAGGAAGAACAAAGGCTAAGAATAGTTATCAGGAGATAGGCCTTACGATAATGAGCTAAAACATTGGGAAATCAATTTTCACATACTTAGCACATGCTACGTATAATATATATATGTTAAGACAAGCTAGAAAAGGAGAGGAGCCATGGCTATGGCAAGAGGGTTTAGGTGCTAAGAGAAAGTGTCGAGAGAGAAGAGGGTGAGATTAGAAGAGAGAGGGATACAAGGAGGGAGTTGTGCCCTCTACAGTAGGTTCCAATAATACCTACCAAGCCTACAATTTTATACAGTATATATAGTACATAATTTAACACACCCCCTAGGTTTGGTAGCTGAAAGCACACCACACACGCAGCACCCCCAAATCCCTTGCACCCCCATGCCCTGTAGCAGTAGTGACTTCGTCAGCAGCGGTTGACCTCACGACGTGCGAGGCGGCGACGTCAGCAGCGGGGGCAGCGGCGGCGGCGGCGTCGACGACGGTACGACGACATCGGTGGTTGCGACGGTAGGTGGCGGCGGAGCCAACAGCACCTGCGGCATCGACGGCGGCGACGGAGACCGCGGCACCCGTCGACGTGGCCCGGCTCAGCAACGATGGGGCCGCACGGGGCGAGATATCCATCGGCTGCGGCGGGGAGAAAGGGAAATGCAGATGAGGGGGGGCGAAGCTGCAGCGAGGTACCATGGCGGCGCGGCACTGGCTGGCGTGCGGGCGAGCTGACTAGCGTTAAAACATCGCGCGGCCAGCTGCTGCCCGTCGACGACGCCACGGCAGCTCGACGACGACGCCACGGCGCGGCGTCGCTGCCACAGCAGCACGACGACGCCGCCACGGCGTGGCGTCGACGCCACGGCAGCGTGTCGAAGCTACCACGGCAGCACCACGAAGCCGCCATGGCAGCACGACATGGCTGCCACGGCGGCGCGGAAATGGTAGGAGGGAGGGGCAAAAGTTGCGGAAGCGTGATGAGCAGGCCTGAGCAGAAGGACCTGGTCTGAAACCATGTTAAGACAAGCTAGGAAAGGAGAGGAGCCATGGCTATGGCGAGAGGGTTTAGGTGCTAGGAGAAAGTGTCGAGAGAGAAGAGGGTGAGATAAGAAGAGAGAGGGATACAAGGAGGGATTTGTACTCTCTACAGTAGGTTCCAATAACACCTACCAAGCCTACAATTATTATATTAATATAATTTAACAATATACAACATATTGAGTATATTTAAACAATTGTCCTTATTTTATTCAACTTTTTATGTGTGTCATGTTATGCCATTGAAAAGCTTGACGTTTGGTGATAGTATGCATTTAGTGTAATTTAACCCACTATTTCTTTCATACGAATAGTGTTACAGTGGTGCTGGATCTGTATTGATGGAACTTCTCAGCCATTGGCCCTAATGATGGCTGGCACCGAACTGGGTTATGGAAAATCCTCTTTTCCAAGCCATCATTGGCTCCACGCACATTCTAGCAGCTTCTTCACATGTCACTCAGTTCGAGGTGTCAACGACCCATTCGAGATTACAACTGCATCACGTGAGATTCACATGGACGATCACATGCGCTCGCTACGCGTGACTGGCTGTTCAGCAATTCGGGCAGCATTGGGATTGGGTTTTATGGGCGATGCTCTCATGACATGGTGTGGGACTTCTCCAGGGGGAGATTCGGCAATGGGGACAGCAAAATCAAATGCGCGTGAAGGATTCACGCCTGTTGGTGAGAGTGTGTTTGTGTGGTGTGATGGCTACTACTCACTCCGTGCTGGTGGAATAGATTCACTCCAAAGGAACTCCCCCCCACTTCCTCGTTTGATCAGCACCTTTCACTCCAGTTCACTTCACACACACACCCTCAGCCATGGTTCCCCTCGAGGTTCCCCCCGGCCAGGCGAAGGCGACGCGACAGCCGCACCCCAGTCGCTGGTTCGCGGTTCGTCTGGCATTGGAGTTGTTGCCAGGATGAGCGAGCCACGTGACGAATCCAAATTAGACACTTTTAGGGGTTGCTGTGCGAGAGAAGGCAGGGGAACAACCGTATTTGGGCGTCAAAAGCGGCGAACTATCATTCTTAATGAAGACATGCATCCTGATCCCTGACCCGCCATCAAGAAGCAGATTTATGAATGGAGTGTTGGAAGGAAGCTGAGGGGCTTTTGTCCGTTTATGATCCCTACGGCCTACAGACCGTAGGACACAGCACCGCGCGGTACAGCACTAGCGATTAACAACTGTTGTGTGAGCCCGTATTTTCGTCCTGCGCTCACTCATTGCCAGCATCACACGCGCCCTCCCCTTCTCTGGTCCAATACTTCTGTTGCTGTGTACATATGAGCGAGCTGTGTACGAGCTGTGTTCGAATGATAAGATTGCTGTTTGGTAACTGTCTCGGCCTAGTAGGCGAGGATTCTACAGTACTCCCAACACACAGACCTGTGCCGTTCATAGGTTATTGCACGAGTGCAGCCTTGACGGAGGAGCGGCGATAAGCGACACGGTTTTCCAGTACTGGCAAAGGAGGTACCAAGAAAGAGCGTCGCCGTCTCACGGCCGTAACAGTTTCTGAGTGGCTCCGAGTGCTGAGAGCAATCGTAGCCCGCGAAAGCGGTGTGTTTCTGGAAAGCGGATTGAGTCCGTTTCCATTGCTCCGATTCTCCGAATAAGCACGTCAAGCCGAGCCATCCGCGGCTTAGAGATTCGGTCGAGTTGAGGCATCCGAGCGTTGCCCTCAGCAATGGAGAGTTCTCATTGGACCTGGAATTCCGAGACCGGCTGGAGTAGCCGACGCGATTCGCCTAAACCGCTCACTCCGCCACATCTCCACCCTCCGCACGCCGAACCGACGGCCGCGGTGCACTCTGCTCCCGCTGCCCCCGAACGGTCCACAGAGGGGACCGCACCGCACGACGACGCTTCGAAGAGAGCTTTCCCCGAGGCACAGAACCCGAACCCCACGTTCGACCTATTAGCGCAGCCGTTAGTCCGGTCTCTGGTCTCCCCGCCCTCTCACACTCAAGAAGCGGCGTCCCTAGAACCGTTCTCAGCCCCTTGCTCCCGCGAACCAGCACCGTTTTCAGCACCGTCTCTGCGAAGACCGTCCGTAGTAGGGCCGTTCTCAGGGCGCGGGACTCCGGGCTCGCAGTGTCAACCTTCGGGGATTAGGCTGGGGTCAGGTCCTTCTTCTCAAGTACCGTTTTCGGTACCGTCCCCAAAAGGACCGCCCCCAGGGCTTTTGTCAGGGCAATCCTCAGGTTCGCAGTTTCCACCTGCGGGAAATAGACTAGGGTCGTCCGATGCCGCCGGTTCTCAAACCGCTAGAGGGGGGACCACAGCAGCAGCTGACGTGGCGTCTTCTGACGCGGCGCCTTCCTGGCCAATGGGTGAACCCGCCGCTATGCCTTGGAATAATCCGCCTCCTTTCGGCCCTATCACGGGAGTTCAGCCGCAACGCCTCGCCGCAGCGCACGCCGTTATGCCGCATACGGCTTCGGGAAACACCGCTTTTCTGGCGGGTGAATCGAACCGGGAACCCCCGTACCAGTATCTTAACGCGTGGATGCCTCTCGTCGAGCAGAGCGGGAATCGCGGGCGGGATGGTAGCGCAAGTCGCTTGAGGGGTAGCAGCGGCGCCCCGCAAGGGCAGCGGATAGGAGTGGACTCGAGCAGCCTGGGCGCCAGCGGCGGAAGCAACGTGGTTCCCCGTGCGACCTGCCGGCTGCTTCCGCTCTTCCCTCTTTCAGCCCCCCCCGCAGCTACCACGGGCGCGGAGTCTGCGGAAGCCCCTGACGCGCTGACCACCCCCGAGGCGCAAGGGGGAATCCCGCCGGGCTGGGAGGAATGGGCGGCGATGGCGCTGATGGCACGAATGGCGGAAATCGCTGGGGGAGTTGGCGGAACGCCCGGATTCCCCGCCGTTCCAGCGCAACCGCAGCTTCTGTCGCCTTCGTCGGCGCGCGGAAGCGGAGTGGCGACGGATGAGGGCGCGCGGAACGTGCAACGGCGGCGGAGTGGGCGGAGAGGCGGCGGAGAGCGCTACGACCTGTGGCAAGGCCCGGCGCTTTTTACTGGGTCTGCGACCGCCTCCGCTTCTGCCGCCGTTTCCGCTTCCGCTTCCGCTGCCGCTTTGGCTTCTGCTTCCGCTTGCGCCGCTGTTGCCGCTCCCAGTCAGGAGCAAGGGCCGAACTTTAGGTTGCTACGACGGGAGAGTTGGGAAGGCGCGAGAATCGGGGAAAGGAGGAGCGGGGAGGAGCGGGAGGGATTGGAAACGACGCGGTCGCTCAAGTGCTCAGTCCGGGAAACGGTACGAGAGGATGGCGTAGTAAGGCGGAGCCAGTCAGTTGGTAGGGGTAACGCGGCGTTAGTTCATCCGCCTCAAAGGTTGGTAAGGAGTTCCAGCCAGGCGGTTAGGGTATCAAACGACGCGCCTCAACAAGTCTTGAAGAGCCCCAGTGTGCCGGTTGCTACCAGAGCGGTAGGCAGCCCGAGTGCGTCGGCGATTGCAGAGCGGAGCGCGGGGAGAGGTGCGGACGCGGATGTGCGGTTAAAAGGGAGCGAGTTCAAGACTCCGCAGTCAGGGTCAAGGTCAGGATCTCTTGGCCAACGAGGTTCGGCGGGTTTGGGAGGTTCGGCGGGCCTGGGAGGTTCGGCGGGACTGGGAGGTTCGGCGGGTCTGGGAGGGTCAGCGGGACTGGGAGGCTCGGGAGGACGTTCAGGGTCACTTGGAAGAGGGGGGTCCGCGGGAAGAGGAGACCTTGCGGGGCGAGATGGTTGCTGTTCCGCGGATAAGGGGGCGCAGAGAGTGGAGGGCGCAGAGGCGCGCAGAACAGGGGGGGCAGGCGGGGCAGGCGGGGCGGGGGGCAGTGGGAGCTTCAGCAGCAGGGGGAATCTGCGGGGGAGTGCGAGCAGCGGTGGCAGGGGGAACTTTGGCGGGGTTGCGAGGAGCGGGAGAGGTATGGGGGATTACGGTCTGTCGTATGCGGTTGAGGGCGGTAGGGGGGATGGTCGCATGGGCGGAAGGGCGCAGGCGGAAGGGGATGGGCATGGGCGCGCGGGCGTGTGGGGGAACGTTTGGGGAGGGGAAGGGGGGCGAGCGCAAGCAGATGGAAGTACAGAGCGCGGAAGCGGGGAACTTGGGGAACGCGGAGAGCTTGGGGGAAGGAGGGAGGCTGGTAGGATCAGAAGCAAGGAGGGTGCTGCAAAGAGAAAGGCTGAGGGGGGGAGTTTCCAGGGAGACGGAACAGACGGTACAGGCAGAGCGTTAGCGTCGCCAAGGGAACCCTCTAGAGAGCTGGAGTCGGCAAGGGAACCCTCTAGCAAGAGGCCGGCCAGAATGGGCCGGTTACAGGTGCCTGTGTCGTGCGGGTGGGAGGAATTCGGAGTGGAAACCGAGGGCGAGGAATTAGGGTTAGCAGGGGGAGGGGTTGGTCCTGCGGGTGGAAGGTGGTCCAGTGCGGTAGGGACCGATGCTGGTGGAACGAGGATTGGTGGAGGGACTGGATCTGGTGGTGGTTGCGAGAGGGCTGGGTCGAGAGACTTCTTCTCGTCCTCCTCCCTGCATGCCCACCCGTCTCCCCGTGATCGGGACTTGGTTCGTACCTCGCCAGGTATGGGTGGGGGTGGGGGAAAGAAGGGTGGGAGCGAGGAGAGGGAGAAGCGGGGGAGTAGGGACCCGTTGGGTGGATCCAGGGAGACGAGCGGGAGTGGGAAGCGGGAGGAGAGTGGAAGCAGAACGGGAGGAAAGGAGGAGGGTGCAAGTGGGAAAAGGGGGAAGGGTGGGAGTGGGGAGGAGACAGGAGGCGAGTGGGACGCGTTTGTGCTTGAGATGGCGCGTGGTGCGTCTCTCCCGTGGTCCGACGCATCTGCTCCTGTCTTGCATGCCTCTGCTCCTCGCGTGCGTGCCTCTCCTCAGGCAAGCGCAGGCAAAGCAGTGTCGCCAGCAGCAGCAAGAGCAGCGTCAGTCCCTGGTGCTGGTGCTAGTGCTGCTCCTGCTGCTGCCGCGTCCCCTGTGGTGTCTGTACCTGCAGCTGTACCTGTAGGTGCAAGTGCTGCAGCTGCAGGGGCTGGTGGTGGGAGTGTGGCTGCTGCGCAATTTAAGAGCCCCGCTGCTGCTGATGCGCTGGTCACTCCTACCCCGGCCTCGCCTGTGGCTACCCTCCCCACTGCTGCCACTATGAAATTTGACATGCGTCGTCCTGCTGGCGACCCTTCCCCAGCTGACCGGCCCCCACACAGACCTGATCCTGACCATGCTGTGTGCAGACCAGTGGGCTCACAAGCAGACTTGGCGCCTCACCAGAGGAAGGCTCTTGGCGGGTCGTTTGGTGGCTGGGTCAGGGCTGTGAGCCAGCCCAGGGCAGCCAGTCAGCCCAGGGCAGTGAGCCAGCCCAGGGCAATCAGTCAGCCAAGAGCAGTGAGCCAGCCATCTATCCACAAGGGACTTGAAACGCCCAAGCATGCTGCTGCTGGTGCTACAGCAGGCTCCTTCGCTGAGGCAGGTGTAAAGCGGCTCAAACTTGCAGAAGCCAGGATGGAAGAGGCAAAGAGAACGAGTCAAGACAAGGGCTCAGAGGGTAGGGTTGCTCTGCCTGCGATGGCCGCAAGACTTGGTGAGATGGGTCAGTGCTGTGGTGAGATGCTGCAAGAGCAGGTACAGACTGGTGCCTTCGCCGCTGATCCTGATGCCCGGGGTGAGGCTGCTGCGGGTGCACAAGCTGCTGTGGCAACGCTGCAGGCAGCAACGCAAGCAGCGCCAAACGTTGAGGCTGCAGCTGGTGGTGGTTTTGGTGCTGAATGCCCTATTGCTGCTGCCAGTGATGCTGCTGCTGCTGCTGGGTGCCTAGCGGGTGCCCATTTTGCAGCACTGCCTGTGTTTCTCCCTTCTTTGACGGACGCCAATGAATCCAATAAGCCTAACCAGGCCATAGCACCCGTTGCACCTGCTGCACCTGCTGCTCCTGCAGTGGCCGCTGCCTCTCGTGCTATGCCTGCTGGCCCATCTAGTCCTGATTCTGCAGCACCAGCAGCAGCAGCTGGCACCGCTTCTGTTGCCTCTGCACCGCTTGCTCCCGCACCTGTTGCTGCCACCTTAGCTGTTCCTGCCACACCTCCTGCCGCCGGACCAGTTACTGCTGCTGCTGCTGCTGCTCCTCCTCCTCCTGCTCCTGCTCCTACTGCTACTGCTCCTACTGCTGCTGCACGTCACCCAAGACCCAGACCAGAGCCGACACAGGTGCCAGCAGGCAACAGCAGTGGTGGAGGTAATGGGGGGTCAGACGACCAAGCACTGGCAGTGGCAGCCGCACTTGTTACCACTGCAACTGCTGCAGCTACTCCTGTCTCCCCGGCACCTGCTGTTGCTGCGGCTGCTGCTGCTGCTACAAATGCTGCACGTCGCCCTAGGCCCAGGCCAGAGCCCATAGAGGTGCCGGCTGGGAACGCCAGTCACGGGGGCAGTGGGGGGTCAGACGAGCACGCTCTGGGCGTGGCAGCGGCAGCAGCAGAGTCAGAGGACCAGCTCTCTGTTCCAGGGCCCCTGGCCCTGACAGGTGCACAGCAACGGCGGCAGTGGCAGCAGGGGCAATGGCAGCAGGGTCAATGGGGGATGCTGGGGCGGCAGGGAGGAGAGCAGGCGCAGGCGCAGGGGGGGGATCAGGGGGGTGGGGCTCAGGGACTTGGAACGCCGGGGTTTGGCAGGGAGCTAGGGTTCAGAATGCCAGGGTTCTGGCAGCAGGTGCAGGCGGGAGGAGGGAGGGGAGTGGGAGCAGTGGGAGGAGTGGGAGGGAGAGCAGCCAGGGAAGGAGAGGGGGAGGTGCCTACTGGCCCGCTGCTGAGGCACCTGAGGGAGAGTCTAGGGGAGGGAGAGGGGTGGACCTCCCAGGGGAGCTTCACAGGGGATGAGGGGGAGGGGGGGAGCAGCGGGTTTGCAACGGGAGAGGAGGAAGCGAACAGAGGTGGTGGGCTGGCGGGGGGAGGGGACAGGAGGGGACGTGAGAGGGAGGGGGGAGGGGATAGGGAGGAGAGAGGGAGGGATAGGGAGGAGAGGGAGTGGAGGCGGGGCGTTAGGGGCGGCAGGTGGAGGGAGAGGGATGTGTTTGTGCTGCGGCTGCTGCAGGGGCGGGATGGCGGGAGCTCGGGAGGAGGCAGCAGGGGAAGCACAGAGCTGAGAAGAAGAAGGAGGAACAGGAGGAGACGGCAACTGGCACAGGGTGGGGGTGGGGGAGGAGGAGGGCACCAGGGGCTGTTGATAGGAGGCCGAGGAGGTGGGGGGGACGGGGAGAAGGGGGAGGGACAAGGCTGGGGCAGAGTCCGCTGCAGTTTTCCCCCATGAGGCGGGGTGTAAGGGGGCAAGGGGCGGCGGGCATTGCGAGGGAGCAAGGGGGTATGGCTATGGGGAGGGGAGGAGGCATGGAAGGGCCGGGGGTCTTGGGTGGGGAAGGGGGTGTGGAAAGGGCAGGGGGCATGGGAGGGGGATGGGGCATGGGAAGGGGAGTGGGGGTGGGAGGTCAGAGAGGGAGGCATGCCAACAGTGGCAGCGGTGGCGTGGGGAGCAACAGCTGCCCTGTCCCTGATTTAGGGTTTTTCGGAATCGCAGGCGGCGCTTCAGGTGGAATCGCAGGTGGTGCTTCAGGTGGAATCGCAGGTGCTGCTTCAGGTGGAATCGCAGGTGGTGCTTCAGGTGGAGTTGCAGGTGTCGCTTCAGTTGGAACTGCAGCTGGGCCGTCAGGTGGAATTCGTGGTGGGGCTTCAGGCGTTTTAGGCAGCAGCAGTGGTTTGGGCGGCAGTGGCGTGGGCGGCAGTGGTTTGGGCGGCAGCGGCTTGAACGGCAGCGGTTTGGGCGTGGTAACAGAGCAGGGCACAGACGACCAGCAGATAGAGCCTGCAGCAGCACCATCTGCTGCAGCGGTGGGATCTGGCAGCTGGCTCCGGATGGGGAGTGGAGGGAGTGCGAGGGGACTGAAGGAGAGCAGTGGAGGCACCAGGCTTGACTTGGGCACAGGGATGCTCGCGCATGGAGGGGCGGGGGCAGGGGCAGGGGCAGGGGGAGACATAAAGGGGGGAGCAGCGGCAGGGGAGGGGGCGGCTGAGGAAGGGATAAGAGGGGTGAGAAGCGGCGTAGGTGGGGGGAGGGGAAGTGGGGGAAGTGGGGGGAAGGAAAGTGGGGCAGCACGGAACTGGATAGCGCGGTTGATTGGGCCTCGATTGGCGCGAGGCAAAGCTGGGGGCGATAGGGGACAGGGGGAAGAAGGTAGAGAAGGGAGGCGAGGGGAGCAGGGGCTACTAGCAGCACCACCGCAGGCAGATTTGGCAGATTTGGCGAGGGGCCGGGATATGGTGGCACAAATGCACCAGGTTGGGGTGGCAACGGACGTAGGAGGGGGCATTTCGGGACCAGGAGACGAGATGGGTCAGCAGCAGCAGCAACAGCAGCGAGAGCAGCAGCAGGAGCAGGAGGAGAGGCCGCAGCAGCAGAAATTGGGTGCAGAAGCAGCGAGATACGTAGCTGGTGTGCCTCGATTCGGCCCGTTCATGGCAGGGAGGCTTGCAGGAGCGAGAGGGAGGCTTCCCCAGGGGGGATTGCACAAGAGAAGGGTGGTGGAGGCCGCAGGGTCGTTCGTCCGTGCACCAGCAGCGTCCGACTCCATGTTTGCTGCTAGTAGGTGTGCTGCCAGTAGGTGTGGGGGCAAGCGAGAGGCGCCAGGCAAGCGGGAATCGCCAGGTGGGGCGTGGGGCAGGAAGAGGGCGGTCAAACGGCAGAGGAGAGGCGGTGCTGGTGCTGCTGATGGTGGTGGTGGTGAGGGTGAGAATGAGGGTGAGGGTGAGGTGAGAAGTGGATGGCCTAGGGGTGATGCTGCTGCTGCTGCTGCTGGTACTGCTGCTGGTTTGGCTGCTGGTGGTGGTACTGCGACTGGCGTTGATGCTGATGTGGGTGGCGATGCTGGTGGTCTTGGTCTCGCTGGTGCTGGTGGTTACGGTACGGGGCAGTATGGGGAGGGAGAGGGGGAGCAGGGTGGTTTAGTGGAGAGGGCGTGTTTGATCGCAAGGGCAGTGGCGAGGAGGGCAGTGTTGGACGAGGAGCAGGAGGGGGCAAGGGACTCGCACTCCATTGAAGGGGGATCTGTTGACGATGTGGATATGCTGGATGGTGCTTATGATTTTGGTGCTGCTGCTGATTTTGGTGCTGCTGCTGATGGTGCCGATGTAGCTGCTGCAGCCGTTGCTGCTCATGGTGGCACTGCGGCTGCGGGAGCTGCCCTTGACGATACGGCTGCTCCTGTTGCAGTTGCACATCTTTCCAATGCCCACCCTATGAGTACCGCTGCTGCTCTTGCTACTGCAAATTTTGCTCCTACCGATGCTCCTGCTGGTTGCTTTCCTGTTGCTTGTGCTCCTCTTGGTCCTCCGCGCCCAAAGCTACAGCTGGCGCTCCTTCCCTCTGCACCTCCTCCGGTTTCCCCGAATACCCCCCCTTTTGCTGAGCCACCTCAACTACCTGCCCCCCTCAATAGGCCCCCCTCCCCACCTCCCCCGGCCCCCTATCTAAGGCCTCCCTCCCCTCCTCCTCCTCCTGTCCCCTCTCCTACGCCCCCCTCCGCACCTCCTCTCCCCTCTCCAAGACCTCCCTCCCCACCTCCTCCTTTCCCTGTTCCCCCTCCTAGGCCTGTATCGCTCAGCTGGTCCCAGCACTCTGCCAACGTGGCAGCCCTCAGATCGTGGCTCCACGATGCTGCCACGTGGCACGAGCTCGTTGGCCAGCAGGAGCGTGATCTGGGCTTGGCTGGATGGAATGAGCGGTTTTGGGTAGAAGGGGAGGACGAGGAGGAGGAGGGGGGGAAGGAGAGGGAGGAGGGGAAAGAGAAGGAGGATGATGGGAGAGAGGAGTGTAGGGCAGAGGAGGGGCAGGAGAAGGAAGGGGAAGATAAGGGAAAGAGGGAGGGGATTGAGGAGATTAGCGAACGGGGGAAGGGAGGGGTGCAGGTGGTTGGAGGAGAAGGAGTGGAAGGAGTGGAAAGAGTGGGGAAGCACAGAGAAGATGGGGGCAAGATGTCCCTGGAGGGGCCGCAGTGCATGTTCTGTGGGGTGTGCGGCCACACGGTGCTGAGTTGCTCTGAGACTCGAGACGAGGAGGAGTTGTCTCTGCTGGTGACTCGGCTGGGGGATTGGATTGAGAGGGGAGGAGGGGTGGCGGGAGGAGGAGGGACGGAGGGTGGAGAAGGGCAGGAGGAGAGAGGGATGGAGGGAGGAGGAGGGGACGAGGAGAGAGGAGGGGAGGAGGGAGGAGTGCATAGGAGATGCAGAGAGAAGGGTAAAGTGAGTGAGGAGGATGGTGGGGGAGAGGAAGAGAGCATGGGTGCAGAGACTGGGGGGTTGGGGGGAGCGGAGGGGATTGTAGAGACGAGGCAAGGGGATGTGAAACGAGAGAATGGGCCTCGAGTGATGGACGGCTCGTGGGAACAGAGAGGAGAAGCGCCGTGCTTATGTCTGTGGTGTGGGGTGGGCGGCCACTGGGCGGCAGACTGCGCAGTGCTGATGGATGAGAGGAGCTTGTGCTGCGCCAAGAGCTTTGAGAATTCTAAAAAATCTCCCATTATGCGTGAGACAGTGGCTGCCCCTCCCACTCTCCCTGCGCTCCCTTCTCATCTGCCTGAAAGCCTTGGAATGACTCCAGCTGCCCCGTTTCCTGCTCTGACTCCCACTCTGCCCGAAAAGACTTCTGCTGTTCCTATCCTTGCTGTCCTTCCAGCTCTGCTGCCTGCTTTGGCTTCCTCTCAGCCCATTGATGTCACCGCTGCTGCTGCTTCTCCTGATGCTCCTGCTGTGGATGGCTCTGCTGCTGCCGCTGCAGACCTCAAGCATATGACAGCAGCAGCAGCAGCTGGCACCACAGCAACCGCGGCAGAAGCAGCAGCAGCCGCAGAAGTAGCAGAAGTAGTGGCACGTGCCATTGATGGTTGGACCACACGTGTGAACCATCTACCACCAGAGGCAGCTAACTTCGCACCTCCTAATTTCTCTCCTCTCACCCCTCCTCCCCCTCATACTTCTCCGGCTAACACTGAGGGCTGTACAGACAACCATGCCCATGCCCATGCCAGTGTGGCTGCAGCCACGCAACCAGAGGAAGCTCCCCATTCCTGCGGCCCTCTTGCTTTGGCATCAGGTTCGGCACCAGCTCCGGCACCAGTGCCAGGTTCGGCAGCAGCTCCAGTGTATGACTGGGCACGTCTGCTAGCAGGCAGGCAGCAGGGAGGAGGAGGAGGAGAGGGCATAAAGACGGGTGGAGACAAAGCGAGGCTGCCTGCTGCTCTGCTGGATGCGGTGGAGGGAGCTCGGCTGGCAAGGAGGGACTTGCACAGGTGCGTGAGGTTGGTGGGGAGATGTTGTGGGTTGGGTGGGGGAGAGGGGTGTGGGTGGGTGGGTGGGTGAGTGGGTGGGTGAGTGGGTGGGTGGGTGGGTGGGCGCTCGATTTCGTTACGTGCGTGCCCTTGCTGTATGCGCTTTTGTGGTACATGCGTGTTGTGTGCGTAAGGGATTGCACGTGTCCTGATGTGGCCCTTCCTCACACACACCTCACACGGCCCCCACATGCCCCTCATACCCTTCTGCTTACCAGCTCCTAGGGGTAGGTGGCAGGGGCAGGGGCAGGGGGGGGGCTAGCATCGCACGCAGAGGGGTGCTGAGTCACATTCGATCCCCTCATGCCCTGCGTACCATGCTTCCCCTATTTGTCTCAGAACCATTCATACCAGGTGGCAGGGGCAGGGGGAGCTATCAGCGAAGGCAAAGGGGTGCTTCCTGCGACTGAGGCTGGGAAGGAAGGGCGAGGACATGGGCGGCACGGGGTACTGCATGGGGCGAATCACAGGTGGGTGCTGGGTGAAGAACACCGTGGGTGAGATGAGATGCACGTTGTGAGATGCATGTTATGAGATGCACGGTGTGAGATGTATGTTATGAGATGCACGGTGTGAGATGCATGTTGTGAGATGCACGGTGTGAGATGCACGGTGTGAGATGCACGTTGCGAGATGCATGTTGTGAGGTGCATGTTGTGATATGCATGCTGTGAGATGCATGCTGTGAGATGCATGCTGTGAGATGCATGCTGTGAGATGCATGCTGTGAGATGCATGTTGTGAGATGCATGTTGTGCGATGCATGCTGTGGGATGCATGCTGTGAGATGCATGTTGTGAGATGCATGTTGTGAGATGCGTTTTGTGAGACGCGTGTTGTGAGATGCATGTTGTGAGATGCATGTTGTGGCATATAGCCATAATTCGATTTTAGGGCCCTACCCTCTGTAGTTTTGAAAACCGCCTTTAGTCCGAGCATCAAATGATGCGATGGACTTCAATGCTACAGTGAAGATGTGTTTGAAGACCGTTACACCAAACCTTCTTACAGGGCATGGGGGCTTAAAAATAGTCGATTGTAGGCCCCTGTTAAAAAACTGTTCACCATACATGCCCTTAGAGGGCCCATATATGTGGGAATAAGATTTTGTAACTTGAAGTCGTAGGGATACCCTGTGGTCAAGGAGTGCATGAAGAGTGTATGGCACGTGGGTGCAAACGGTGTCGAAACGTGTGATTTCCACTTTGGTTGTCCTTGAAATGCTTTAACTGTTGGGGATGCTTTAACTGTTGGCGTTCCTCGGCTCCCCATCTCATTTCTCCATGCCGTTGCCTCCTCTGCCCCTCCCACCCTTTCTTCCACTACAGCTATTGCAAGCATGGGTAACAAGCCACCCGCCGCAGGTGCAGGGGTGGGGGTCTACGGGGGAGAAGCAGGAGTAGCAGCAGCAGCCGGCCCGGAACCATCTGCATGTGTGGACTCCTCTTTGCTGCTCGCTCTGGTGGTGGACTTGGGGGATAGGGAATACACTGTGGACGCGCACTTCCTGTCAAACAAGCCATTTCTCGAGGTAAATACCCCTCTCGTCATTCTTTTCTTGTGCTTTGGCACCTGGAATGTTTCTGTACATTGTTCCGGTGGCGAGATGCAGCAGGTCAGCTGGAAAGGCACGGCGAAGCTGACATTTGGAATGGTACTCATCTGTGCTTGCTATTGCCAGGTGGAGGTTTCTGACTGGTGTGAGAAGATGTGGCGGCGTGGTGGGAATGCACTCCTTGACTCAGTGCTGTCGCATGAGCTCTTACAACGTACCGGTAAAACACATGAAAGGAGGCTGTGGAAGTGACACTATACAGCACAGTACCATGTTTTTGTAGCAGCAAGTTTTTGTACCACAGATTTCTGTTACCGTATTCCCCCGTATATAACACCCGCCGGAATAGTCACTCCGTGGGTGGTTTAAGCGGGGTAGAGCTTATGATAGGGTGCATTTAGGAGAGCACCCACTTTTTTTACCTTGAATTTTACATAACACCCCCCACCTTTTTGCTACAATGTAACTGATACAACATTAAGAATTGAAGTACATCAAGCGTCTGAATGGTCACGAATACGACGGAGCACACGTAATGAAAACAGCGTGGAACGCAGGCACAGAGCGGCAGCGACCTCACCTGCGGGTGTTGTCGAATCGCAGCCATACTCTTCAAACCAACCTGAGTAGGACCACCTCACATGCGCCTTCACACAACGGTTGATAGCCACGTCGAGTGGCTGGACGATCGGCGTGCAGCCGCCAGGAATCACGGCCCTGGAGAGCTTGAAGAGGCGCATCGCCGCTGACACGCCCTCGGTCAGGTGCCCTTTGTAGCTGTCGAGGACGACGAGGGCTTTCGCCCGACCGCCACGCCTTGCAGGGATTCGCTTAAGGAACGGGACGAGCACTGCTGTGATCCAGTCCTTCACGTGCTCCTCGTCCATCCATCCTTTCGGCTGCGCACGGATGACGATGCCTGGACACAAAAAGACACAAGCATATCAGGCGGGGTCAATAAAAAGAGGAAAACAAAACGGATGGGACGGGGATTACGATAAACAGAGTGAATCAAACAACAAGATTTGAACTCACCAGGGGGGACTCGGATATTGGGCACGGTCTTCTGCTTGAATATGACATACGGCTTCAGCTTCTGTCCAGCAGCAGTGACCGCCAGCATGACGGTCAGCCGTTCCTTCTTGTAGCCGGCGGTGCGCACATGCACCGTCCTTGAGCCGCGGACCTCTAGCGTTGTCTCCTGCGGCATCTCCAGAAATAGAGGTGTTTGGTCGGCGTTGATTATCAAGTCGTCGGGGTAGCAGTTCAATTTCCGCATCTGACGCACAAACTCCCAAAATTTCTCCACTTTTGCCTCGCAATCTGCAAGCACAAGAAAATCAAGAACAAAAAATAGGCAGACAGGGAACAACACGCAAGAGTACGAGTCAATTATGCAAGGAAAACGGCGTGGAAAGACTCGGAGCAAATGAAACTAACCGGATGTCAGGCGTTGTCCCATCTTAGTCTTCACACGCCTCGTCAAACCCCAGCGCGTGCGGAAGCGGAAGGTCCATCACGACGATGCTCGCCAGTCCACTCCAGGGTGCCGCTTCTTCATGTACTTCCGACTCCACTTCTGCAGGCAGTTGATGGAGACTGCCAGGCCACGCGCGCGATGGGAGAGGAAGCGCTTGTACAGCTCGCGCTCCATGTTGGGGAACTTCGCCTTGCGCCCTGAGCCGACGAGACGACGCCTGCAGCCAGCAGCCGCCGCCAGTTTCACCTTGTTCTTCTTCCACTCGCGAATCTGACAGGGCTGGACCTCCGCCATCCTTGCGAGCTTGCGGTTGGATAGATTAGGGTCATCGTCAAGCTTGCACAACCAGAAGAGCTTCTCGGCCGCCGTACGTGAGACTCTTTTGCGCCTCGTCCTGCGATTTCTGGGGGAGGGAGGTGCGGCATCACGGTTAACGCGAGGCATGTTGGGACGACGCCTAGGCTGAGGGAAAGACGGAATAGCAACTCGAGGAAGTGTCGACGGAGGCTCAGGCTCTCCGTCGGTAGCCTCCTCCCAGTACAAATCGTCCTCATCGTCTTGCCATGAGTTGTCCCATTCAGGCGGACGCCTGGGATTCGGCGACGAGGGAGCGGGAGGCGCGGGAGGTGCCGGAGGTGCAGAAGGTGCAGGTGGCGCAGGTGGAGTGGGAGGAGCAGGTGGTGCAGGTGGTGCCGGGGGAATCGACACCAGGTGTTTAGGCTATAAAATTTATTTCGCGTTTAGGCTATAGCACCCTGGTGTTATATTTGAGGATAGAATTTTTTAGATGTGCATTAGACTCAGCGTTTCATGGCGATTTCAACCATCCAAGTTCCAGCTGAAAAGGCGTACGTTTTCTCGAGGTTCATAATACCCCCAGATCGCCCACTTGCTCCTGAATATCAAGAGTGTGTCAGGTTGGAGAAGTGAGATTGAGGGGTTGGCAACTCTCGCAATAGGCTAGGCGAAAATTGCGAGGCTCGTCAACCAGTCAGAACAAGTCTCTCGCACAAATGAAACGACATTTGTCGATCACTGCGCTTTTCCAGGTAATTATTTGTTTCACCCCGTCATTTTCAGTAGCGGAGAATCCCGCCATGCGCCTCGGTAAAATTGAACTTTTGGGTAATGGTCGTGCTCACCATGAAATCGCATGAAAAATCGGTATTTGTTCCAGGAGTTGCAAGGCTTAGAAGGGCTAAAATGGCAAGGGGGGGTGCTCTCCTGGAACCCTCAAAAAGAGGGTGTATAATTGCGGATTCTTCAATAGAACATCCTCCTCGGATATAACACCAGGGGGTGCTTAATTTCGGCGAATGTTATATCCGGGGGATTACGGTAGTCCAACCTCTGAGGTAGGGGTCAAAAGACCAGTCAGCAAGAGTACAAACAAGACAAGAGCAAACCAGGGCGGCACTACCAGGGCTTATCTTAGACTTTTCTGAACTCTGATTTTCACGAGTAGCTCATGGGCTAACTCTGAAATCCAGGGTGCCCTGGACCGGAACTCTGATTTGCCAGGGTTTTTGTGCCTTATCAGAAAAAAAACCCTGTCTGCCTAGAATTTGGAAGAGATATAGAATTTTCCCAGCACAAAGTATTAAGTCTCACATCCACATGGCACGGTAACAGAGCAGCATCTCATCAATCATCATCATCATCATCATCATCATCATCATCATCATCATCATCATCATCATCATCATCATCATCATCATCATCATCATCATCATCATCATCATCATCATCATCATCATCATCATCATCATCATCATCATCATCATCATCATCATCATCCTCATATGAACCCTCACTAGCTGCAATCTCCTCATCCGAATCCTCAGCTGCACTCTTGCCTTTGTCGAGGGGAGCCTCATAGGCCACTGTCTTAGCCTGCTTTTGCGTCTTCTGTTTCCTCCAAATGTCAACGATCTCGGCGTAGTCCATGTCGTAGTCCAGCATGTTGATCGTCATGAGTTCGCTCAGCCTTGCATCGCACAAGCTCGTCCGCAGCCACGACTTGATCACGTTCTGTCTGCTGAATCCTCTTTCACACTCCACTGTGCTCAGTGGAAGCACAGCCATGGCCTGCCATAATGCCATTAGGTTGGGGTAGCTCTTAGGCCAGTCGCGGGTCTTGAGCATGGCAGCCAACCCCTGGTTGAAGTCATCATCCGCCCGGTGGTTCTTCATGATGTGAGCAAAGGACTTGAGCTCCAGCTCGGCCGCCCTTTGGTTCACTCCTGGAATTGGGGTTTGGAATAGAAGCAGAGGACAACGGTTTAGTATCCATCCTAGGGCAAGGCAAACTGACATTTAACAACGAATGATACGGTTGTGTTAACGGAACTACTGACTTACCTGGCAGCTTGTGGTCGAAGGGGGCGACGTTGGATGCAAGCCAGGAGAGATGTCGCCGCTCGCGCACTTCTGCCTTCTTCGGCCAGCACTCAACTTTGAACAGTCCCGCGCCGCCCATCCGCTTCAGATCCCACAGCCTCTGCTCCACATTCGCCACCATGTCTTTGACGAACGCAGAGCAAAGGTCCTCACAGTCCGACATGCTGCCGCCGAACTTGTGGCCGGGTAGCTTCTTCTCCGAGAGTTCGAATGCGTGTGTGCAGGGACTTCCGTCGTTGTCCATGCCATCGACGACGATGCTGCGCTTGCCGTTGGCATGCCGCTGCAGGAACTTGGTCAGCCTCTTGCTCATCCCTGCTTCGAATGTCGCACCGTACTCGATGTAACGGTGCTGGATGTAGGTGACCGTGTGGTCAACCTCCTGGGACACAAGGGTGATGTCCACCTGACGGAAGGGGCATAGGGCAGGCGGAGGTACAAAATGCAAGGAATTGAAATCATTCTCATGACTACCAAGCTAAACACATAGCAAGACCGTGCAACAGTGCAACGAGATACGCCAAACAAGAGTACGTCTCGTTAAAGCCACCACTTACAGAGCGCCTCTGAAAGAACCTGTTGAGGGTGTTCATCTCGGCGAGGACGTCAGCAAGGAAGTACAGGCAGTAGTGAAATTTCAACGTCTTCACAACCGGTGCCAGCTTGTGGTTGTACTCGATGAGGACAACGATCGCCGCTCCGAGAATGCTGCAGAGCCTCTTGATTGCATCGCCATGTGAGAGCCACCGGATAAGGTAGAGTCCTTGATGCTCCAGGTTGGTGTTGCGGATGACCATCTGCAGGTGCTTGAAGCGCTCATACCATGGGGTGGAACGGCCGACAATCTCCCCCAAAGCGCGGATGACGGCATCGATGATCTTGAAGTCCGAGAAGGCCGCGGCAGCATCCTTGACAGCCAGGGACTCTCTGCCAACAACAAAAAAACAGAGAATATCAGCAACTTGACAGGATTTACCTGGAAGGGGCATGTAGCTATGCACGCATGAGCCATTAAAAGCACCTATGGGTGCCACAAACAAACAGCACCTATGGGCGATGCAATGGACGCCCACGAGGTGCGGGATGCGCACTCGTAAGCGAGCCACCAAGCCATGATGCTCGTCTGTCATCACAGAAGCCCCATCCGTACTGATGCCAGAGATCTTCTGGAGATCGACGCCAAGGGTCTCGAGGTGGGAGAGGATGATCGCCTGCAGAGAAGCAGCGTCGCACTTGTCCACGGTCAGCAAAGCTAGGAACTCGGTGACCACTTTCCACTTCTTCAGAATTATTGCAAACAGGATCAAGTGCTTCCCGCGCGTCCTGTCGGTGCTTTCGTCACAACTGAGGCCGATGAATGGAGATGCGTGAATATGCGACATCTGTTGCGCCTGCAAGAAAGCCACCATGGCTTTCACCATCTCCTTGAAACCGTACCTGAATGGGAGTGAGAAAGGCATGCACAAAACACTGGTGTTAGTAGTTGGTTAAAGAGGATGATCACAAAATCCAAAGGTTATAGGACAACCTGAAAGAGAAGCAGTACAAGGGGATCAATAAACTTACTGTGTTATGTAGACACCGTAGCTCTGCTTAGGAACGTCCTTCACCCCTTCATGCACCATGAAGCCCATGAGGCGGGTGAACATGCTGATGGGCGCATCTTCCATGCAGATGAATAACATGGCGCGGAGTAGCCGAATGATGCGCGCTCCCCCGGGGTCATTCGCAACAAAGTCTTCCATCCTCTTCTAGTTCTCCACTTCTGTCAGCAGGTGTTGTTGCTTCCTCACCGCGTCTTCATGCTTCTGACTCTCTTGGTGCCAGCGCATCGAGCCGACTTGCAGATCCCGACCGCCACTGCCCTCACGCCCGTGTCTTGCATGCACTGCACCATGCTCCATGCAAACACTGCAATGCAAGCACGGGATTCCATCGTCATTTTTATCAAGGACCAGCCATGGGAATTCCGGGAGCCAATCATTGGTGTACTAATGTTGCACCTTTTCGTATGCCCTCGCCCTCTTCTCCGCAACTGTAGGTTTCGCTGATGGTGCAGTGACACGCTCCGACGGTGGCGGAGTAGGGGGCTTAGGAGGAGGCGGTGCAAATGGCAGGTGTGATTGCTCATAGCGGCGCCTCTTCTTTGACGTCACGGCGGCCGATGTAGTCGTGGCGGGAGGAGTAGCAGCAGGGGTTGACATGGCGGGAGGAGTAGCAGCACGAGTTGACGTGGCGGGAGGAGTAGCAGCACGGGTTGACGTGGCGGGAGGAGTAGCAGCAAGGGCTGACGTGGCTGGATGAGTAGCGGCAGGGGTTGATGTGGCGGGACAAGTGGCAGCTGGGGTTGTCGTGCCGGGACGAGTGGCAGGCGGGGCCTTGGATGGCGAGTCAACCAGCTCAGTCACCTCGTCCTGATTGCGCTCCCACTCTTCACTGTTGAGAGATGGGAGGGGGTTCGAGTACACAGGAGCGGCATGTGCACGACGAAGGAAATCGAGGCCTCTGAGGGGAGCGACAGCGACCCTAACAAAACGCTCAGCGCTATGGTCGTCCTCCCCCCCATCGTCCTCGTCATCAGAATTACACATGACGGGCTCTGGTGGGAAAGTGGCTGCAAACAGGACTACCTCAGGGGAGATTGATACGCTCTGGCAGTTGTGAGAGGGGTACTCTCTCTTGCGTGGAGCAAGAGAGAGTTGGAGGGGAACTCGGTTTCCTGCAGCAAGCAGCGGAATGGATGGAACGAAGGGAGGGACAAGCTGGTCTTGAGGTGATTGATAATGCGCTACGAGCTGTATGGTGCATGCGTGAGTAGCATCATTGCTACCCGCAGCCTAGCGTGCTATCAATGTGCTGGCTGCTGTACCAAGCCAGGAAATGCCTAAGGCACGCAGCAATCATCCAGTGGTGGCAAATTCAGCTGCCGCACGTGGTTGTGCTGCTGATGCCACGCGAGAAAATGCCCAAGTGTCCAATGGGCACCGAGGGATCTTCCAGCGGCAGGAAGTTTGGCAGCAAATGGCGAACAGTCAGCGGGCGACTCGCGTGAAACCGCCCAGGAATCCAGGCCACGCGTATGTGTGTCTATAAGGAGTACAGGGAATATCCGGGGGTATGCCCCCTATATGAATACCCACAGGGTGGTACATACACCAACTCTGATAAATCAGAGAAAAGAGAACTTTCAAAAATTTACCCAGGACCATCAGAGTGACTTCCAAAAACGACTCTGATTTTCAGAGAAACAGAGTGATTTACTCTGATAAAATAAGCCATGGGCACTACTAGTCTGGCCACTAGAAGAGAAGCCACAAGGCCAGTCAGAAATGTATATATAAAGAGGAGTACACAATCAAGGTCCTAGCAAGGGAGTACCTACAGGAACAAGACCAAGCTGCAAGCAGTGCCGCTGATGATCTTAAGGCGCAAGCGCCTTCGTAAAGATATCAGCTGTGATGGCACTGGAGGCCAAGTGTACTATACGGGCTTGGCGGCGCTGCTGTAGCTCACGCAGGAGGCTCTGCAGCTGGATGTGCTTCGCTCTGCCCTCAAGTCGAGGCTCCTGACACAGGAGGACTATGGCCTTGTTGTCAACGTACAGAACCGGAGCAGAGCTAGGCCGCTCACCTAAGTCGGTGAGCAACAAGGTCAGCCAGCGGAGCTCCTGTGCCGCCATGGCACCGGCGTAGATCTCAGCCTCATAGCTAGACTGGGCAATCGACGAGGAGCGAGTGGACCGCCACGAGATGGCACCTGAACCAAGGCTAAAATAGTGGCCCTGGGAGGATCTGAGTGTCTCAGCATCGTCTGCCCAAGAAGCGTCTGTATGCCCGGTAAGGACCACTTGCCAGTGTCCTCCCAGCATAAGCCCCATGCCCGGTGTACTTGCTAGATAACACAAAACCCTCTTAGCGGCCGACCAGTGATGTGGTCGGTGTCTGCCCGTGGCCACAAAGCGAGTCAGGATGCTGAGAGGGTATGCGAGATCTGGATGAGTGCAAGTCATCAGGTACATAAGGCAACCCACCAGCTCTGCATAAGGACCACTAGGCTCTACCGACTCCTTAGGAACTGGAGCAGAGAGCATGTGGTCTACTGGCAGAGGTGTGGGCTATGCACAGGAGAATTGAAGACCGAACCTCTGAAGGACCTGACGCACCAAGTGTGACTGGGTGAGAGTGATGGTGCGCGCTGCTCTATCCCTGGAGATCAGCAGACCAAGATAATGGCGCAGCTCTCTTAGGTCAGTGCAGGTGTGTTTCCTCATCAGCTAGGCCTTCACGGAGGCCAGTACGTCTTTGTCTGCAGTAGCGAAGACTAGGTCATCTACGTAGACAAGGATGTAGAGCAGAGTCTGGCCAGCACGAACGAAGAGCGAGGGGTCTGCAGACGACGGGAAGAACTGCAGATCAGCTAGCGTAGCGCGCAGAGTGTCGTGCCACTCACGAGGCGCCTGTCGCAGACCATAGACCAGGCACCAGAGGAGCCACTGGGTCCCAGGAGGGAAGGTACCGGTGAAGCCCTGTGGACAGTGCAGATAGACCTGCTCGTGTAGGCTGCCCTAAAGAAAAGCAATGGAGAAGTCGAGGGAGTGGAGCTCGTATTCACGCTGTGCTACTACGTGTAGTAGCTCCCAAAGAGTAGTCATCTTCGGGGTTGGGGCAAAGGTCTGAAAGAAGTCCACCCCCTCTCGCTGACTAAAGCCTCTAGCCATGTAGCGCACCTTGAACACAGGCGGCTCTCAAAGAAAGGGGCGCTTCACTTTGAAGAGCCATTGGCCGTTGACTACGTTCACCCCAGGTGGGGGAACTGCGTCGACGTAGGTGCCGGTGGATCTCCAAGATGCCATCTCCTGCTCCATAGTAGCTATCCATTGAGAGGCCCAGGGTCTCGAGGTCGCCTCAGCGTAAGTGCATGGGGTCGGGATGTCAAAGACGTCTGGGTCACCCTCAGGGACTAGCAGCATGGAACAGAGATGGTGAGCAGCCTCAGACAGGAAAGCAAGCTTGTACTGCCTATCCTCTAGGACGTCATTGCCAAGGTCAGGAGCACCTCCGACGGACGGAGGATGGACTGAGTCAGAGACCAGAGCGGTGGCATAGTCAAGGCGGCGGGTAGAGGCGAAGTCAGCGACAGCAGCGACAAGAGCGTCGAGACTCGAGACAGGGACAGACGGGTCGGTAACGAGGGAGGCAAGGACCCGAGGAACAAGAGGACGAGCGGCACGAAGGTATTCAAATAAAGGGGGTGGCGCGACAACGAGCGATGACAGAGGAGGCGAAGGCAGGAGGGGAGGACGAGACGCGTGGGAACGAAGCAACATAGGGTGAGAACGCTGAATAGGAGAGACATGACGAGCACGAGAGAGACGGCGAGACCCCAAAAAGGGAACGAGGGGGAAGATGAGCCAGAAACGAGTCCGGTGGAGGGAACACATGACCGTAGATTGGAAAGGGAGGAGGGGCCGGGGGAGGCGTAGGCGAACGGTCAGGGGAGGGAAGGCCGAGCAGGAGAAGGGCGGACACTGCTGGCGACTGCTGCTTTTGCTGCTCGAAGCCGGCACCTGCACCGCCAGCTGCACTACGGCTACCTCCAGAACACTCCACTCCAGCACCCCCAAATCGAGAACCCCCAGAGCGAGAACCCTCTCCAGCATAGGTGCCACCCCCAGGCCTGCTGGGTCAAGCCACAATAGGAACCCCAGGACTAGCACCCTCCTCAACGCCAGCACCCCCAGAGTCCACATACGGCTGCTGCTGCTGCGGTGGCGGCGGCTGCAGCGACGGTGGAGGAGGAGACACCTGGGGAGAGGCAGGCGACGAGAACTGCGCCATGGCGCCACCAGAGTCAGCCGACTCCTTGACAACCGACGGGAGGGGAGTGACGTGAGACACACCAAACAGAGCAGGACGGGGAGGGAGGGGAGAAGGGGCTACCGGGGGATTGGGAACCAGAAACAGGGGATGGTAAACCAGTAAACCTCGGTGGGGAAAGCGTTTGTAAAAGGAGACACACTCGAGTGAAAGTAGCAGTGAGACAGCGGGTGGTAAAAGTGCCAGTTAGATGAGTCAAGGGGGAAACCAAGGAAGACACAGGGGACAGTGCGGGTAGTGAGCTTGTCCATGCCAGAGGCACGAACGTGAGTGAGGCAGCCCCAGATGAGGAATGCGGACGCGTTGCCAGGGAACCCGGTCCAAAGAAGGGTCAGCGAAACCTGCGGTCGCTCGGAGCACGACCACAAGTTAAGCTGGTGAGCGGCATAGCGAACGGCGAACGACGAACGGCCACGGAAAATGGGGTGCACCGGCATGAATCATGGAGGTACGAGCCACCTCCATGACCAAATCGATGTGTCATTCAGCGACCCCATTATGCTGCGGAGAGTCCGTTAGGGTGTACGACTGGGTGATGCCCTCCGCACGACAGGATTGTCCAAGCCGACCAGAGGCGAACTCGCCACCACGGTCGGAGTAGAGACACACCACAGGGAGACCACGGTGGAGGCCCGCAGCTACGACCCATGGGATAAGAACGTCAGGCACGTCGGCCTTCCGCTCTAGGGGAAACACCGTGGTGTAGCGCGTGTAGTCGTCGACGAGCACGAGAAAGTACCGCTCGTGACGCGGCCCAGGGACGGGGGTTGGGACCCAGACGTCCAGGTGCAGGTTCTGGAGTGGTGCGGTGGCAGGGCGAAGCAAGGATGAGTGAGGAGCACGGCGCAGCCGGCCCTCGACGCAGAGCGTTCACGGCGGCGCAGGCAAGGGAGAGAGGGCAGGGAGCATTGAGGGAGACGTAGGACAGGACCGTACTGGGACATGTGACACAGACGCGAGAGTGCGGGGTGACCTAGGCGGTTGTGCCACATAAGTGACGGGTGAGTGAGGGACCGATGAGAGCAAGCCGCAGTGATTTGGGTAGACGCAGGACCCGCGGAGGATGCGCCAACCAGGGGGGAAGTAGTGTCCAGCGTAAATAGGCCAGACACCGGGTCCCAGGGGAACGTCGCAGGGGGGGCACCTGAGGCGGCCTCGGTACAGACAGCGTACCGCTCGTGACCAGGGAACGTAGTTGTAACGCCAAGGTCCTGAAGACAGCCGACACCAACCAAGTTCCTGGAGAACGAAGGGATGTGCAAGCCTGTAAGTGAACGCGGGGGAACCGTTGGACAGGGAAGGGTAGTATGAGCAACGACAGGACCAGAGGAGGGGTCAGGAAGTGCGACAGCGGCAGGCGCGGCAAGCGGCGTAAGTGTGGCGTGGTCGCGGAAGAAGCAGGCAGACGCCCCGGAGTCAAGTGTGAAAGACAGCGAAGCACTGGTGGCAGTCGAAGGATGAGCGAGTGTGGAGCTAAGGCTAGACAAGGCAAATGGTCCTACGCCTGACGCAGCATGGGGAGTCTGTACTACACACAGGTGCTACGCCTTAATTGGAGAACACAGGATAATAAGATCCAGACACACTAGAAGCATCAGCATACAGAGAATGCAGGGCAGAACTAATCTGATCCATGTCTAACTCAAAAACGGGCACACCGTGGCGCAGCAGACTGGGCCAGTCAGGGAAGTTTGGGGCCGGGCAGAAGCGGCGACGAAAGAGGTCGTCGAGGCGGCGGAAGCGACGGAAGCAGCGGGCGGCGGCACACAGTTCCACGGTGGGGGCAGGTCTGGAGCTGGTACTGGCAGCTCACAGCCCCGAAGCTACCAGTAGACGCCAAGCTGTGAGGACCGCCACCGCAGCCACCACCTCCAGAGGCTCCTGGCCACCCCAGCAGGAGGCGAGCCCACGGCTGCTGTTGCTGCTTCTGCTGCTGCTGCTGCGATTGCAGCTGCTGCGTCGGCTGCGGTTGCTGCTACTCCTAGACACAAGCCCCAACCCCCTCGTCAGAACCACTGTCCCCGCCACCACCACTACTACCACCAGCACCAGCACTACGCCCTCCCTTGGGGCCACGACGGCCCCGACGCGGTCGCAGCTGCGGTCTCAGTGGCAGGGGCAGACGTAGCGACCGTGGCTGAAACGTCAGTATACATGCACTGGGAAGGAGCACAGCCCTGAAAGATAGGGACTGCCGCAACACCGCTCGACTGAGCGATAGTGCGATGGCGAGTCTCTATCTCAGATAGGGCAGTGACAAAGGCGGTCAAGGTGAGGTCACCAGGGTACGGGCTAAGGAAGTGGTCGTGTGCAGTGGCTAAGCGGCCCGGCAGGTGCATGGCAATAAGGTACAGGGTAGCGCAGAACGGTGGGGGGAATGCAGTGAGCTGGACGGCAGTGCTAGTGGCGCGGTGGCTAGTCTCTAGTGCACCGAGGTGAGTGGCTAGGTCAGCTACAGCGGGGAAAGCGGTAAGATCTGGGAATAGCATGGGGAGGATCAGGCGGCCAGCAGAGGCGGAGGCGGGCGTGGAGTAGCGTGCAACTACTGCATCTAGGAAATCCTTGGCGTTCGCGATAGCAATGAAGCACGGACGCTCAGACAGGGGAAGAGCATTACTAATGGCTAGCTGCGCTATGACATCGCAGGAATCCCATATAGCGCGAGCAAGCGCAGCAGCAGAAAAGGCCTCATGCTCAGCAGTGGTGGGGTCAGCAGTGAGGGGATCAGGTGGGGGGGGGGCGGGGAAGCAAACCATCAATATGCACAGCCAGGGAGTGCCCATCCTGGCGCTGACCTGTCAGGTGACGGGGAAGATCGACAAGCCAGGCGGCGAAGTCGATCGCGTGCCCCTCCGCATCCAGGCGGAGTATAGCGTCCGCCATCGTGAAACCTCCGTGTCACAGCTCAACGGCAGCACAGCGACACGGCGGCACAGTGGCTCAGCGGCACAGCGACATGGCGGCACAGCGGCACAGGTACTCCGCAGCACGGCGGCAGAACTCTCAGGCAGGAAGACTGGGCGGAAGGCCGAGCAGGGCGCACAGGGCTCGAGGCGCGCAGCAGGCCGGCGAGGCGTGATGGGCCGGCGGGACTCGAAAGGGTCGGCGGGGCGCCAAGGGCCGGCGCAGCGCTAGGGCCAGGTGGGGCGCTAGGGCCAGCGGGCGCTCGAGGGGCTGGCGAGGCGCCTAGGGCTGGCTGGGCGCTAAAGGGGCCAGCGGGTTCGGCGGAGCACTAATGTTTGGCAGGCACGCGAGGGGGGGGCGGTGGGGCACGAAGGGGCCGGCGGTGTGCTAAGGGTCGGCGAGGCACTAAGGGCCGGTGGGCACGCGAGGGGCCGGCAAGGCGCGCGACAGGCCGGCGGGCACGCAAGGGGCCGGCGGGGTACGCGAGGGGCTGGCGAGCACGCGAGGGGCCGAAAAGGCGCTAAGGGCCGACGAGGCGCTAAGGGCCGGCGGGCACGCTAGGGGCCGGCGGGGTGCGCGAGGGGCTGGCAAGGCGCTAGGGGCCAGCGGGGCGCAAAGGGCCGGCAAGGCGCGTAGAGGACCAGCGGGCGGGAGCAGGGTCGTCGGGGCGCTAAGGGCCGGCGGGGCGCGCTAAGGCTAGGGTACGATGGGGCGGTAGGCTAGGGCGAGGGCGGAAGCGGGTGGGTGGACCTAACCTACTATGATACCATGTTAGATTAACATAATAAACTACAATACGTGAGTTTAGGGTTGGAGTTGTACCCTCTAAGAACACAAACCTATCCAACCTATAACTTCTACATATGAACATATGTATAGGTTGACAATTTCCTGTGATGGAATGGAATGGAACTGTCTTGGAGCATGCAGTGAAATACAGAACCAAAATGAGATTCATAATTGCAAATTGCAATGACTCCACATGGTTACACAGCACCATGAATTTTGAACAGGCCTTAAGATTGCTTTTGGGGCACGCTGATTCATCATCCTAGCCCCGCGGACATAGGCTGATTTATCATCTCAGCCCCCCCCCCCTGTGCAGAAAGGCTGATTTTGTCATCCTTAGTACATTTTTTTTGTCTGAAAATTACAGCCTAGGTGAGAAATATAACGCTGAAGCGAGAGTCTTGCATAAATGTTTACACACCTCTACATCGGTCTCTACCTCCTCCCCCCCATCCATCGGGCCGAAACGGGGGGGAGGGGGGAAGCAAAACGGAGGGGAGGGGGGAATCCAAAACGGAGGGGAGGGGGGGATCGAAATGGAGGGGAGGGGAAAAGCGAAACGGGTGGAGGGGGGATCGAACGGAAGGGAGGGAGGAATCGAAATGGAGGGGAGAGAGAATCCGAAACAGAAAGGAAGGGGGATCGAAACGGAGGGGAGGGGAGAATCGAAATGGAGGGGAGAGGGGGATCAAAACGGAGGGGAGGGGGAATAAAAAAGTTGTTTGCGCAGACGAGGGCCCAGTCTAGCGGATTGCCCAGCATTTTGAGCGAGTCTAGCTGCTCTAGTCTAGCGAGGCTAGACTGGGCAGAGCTTGGGCGCAAGCTTGCGCTGAGTACGACAGAGCCACCCGCCCCAGAATTTGCGCACGGGCTGCCCGTAGTGCCAAGCCTGTCCGAGGCTCAGGTTCGAAAGCTGTGTAGTTGGCGAGGCTCAAGTACGAAAGCGGTGTTGTTGGCAAAATGAGGGCCTTCGCCAACTTAACCGGGTTCGTCGCCAATGACGGCCGACGTGCGCACGACCATCTTCTAGGCGACGACGTCATCGTTCGGGACCAACCGGCTGGCGACACCGTGGTTGTGCAACCTGGCGACCACGTGGAGCGCACAAACAGAAGCATACACATTTTAAGTATTATTTGTACATGGTGTTCTTTCAACGATAAGGGAGCATACAGTTGAAGAGCGTACGGCTGACTGATCGGCTCACCAGTGATGCGTTTGAAGGCTAAAATGCCGTCGGATTGTGGGTACTCTAAACGACACTCTAAAGATCTGTTCCCGCCGATTCTTGCATTGTGCCAACCGCGTTTAGATATTTGTTCGCCCTATGAGGGTCGACATTTTCATACTCCGTTATCTCTGTTCCCAGTTAACTTGCAGCATAGGATTCTTCCCGTTTTCCATTGGTTTAGGAGTCATTTGTCGGACCAGATATGGCAATGTCATTGAAAGGGGTACTTTTATGCATGGAAAGACTACTACAATACATAGTATTTTGGTTTTGTATGGAGTTTTCTATCCCGGAATCAAAACTGATACAAATAAGAAGAGGTGTACGTGTGTCCAACAGGGCAAATCTCCCGCCCTAGGCCGTCCAATAGGCGGTTGGTGTCAGAATGGGCGAATGGCATCGCGCGCCCCCGACATGCGAGAGCCGATGGGCATCTCAATATGCAACTGGAGGGCTCCCAGATCTGCGAAAGTGAAAGGCGGGAAGGGAGGGCGAGTGCCTCACGGTGGACGGGACGGATGGGGGTAGGCGATGGTATGAAGGGTGATTCGTGACCTCATTTGGGGTTTTATTGTCTGCGTTGTTGCTTTTTGATCATACGGCTCTCTGGTCGTTGCCCTTTGGTTTCTCTTTTTACTTAGTTGTTCCATTCTTGCCTGGCTCTTGTTCAAGGCCTACGTTTATTCGAGGACGTGCTTCCCCCCTCATCGTAGGCTCTGCCACTACACAGCGACTGTTCGGGCATCTCCGTAGGACCCCGCGTCCGTAGCCTAGGGGGGCAATTATGCAGAGCCATTGGTCGAGCATGTAGTGTATGCCACATACGTAGCTCTATCGTAGGCAAGTTTACCGGTTCTGGACCCCTGCCATTACCATCGCGTCTGCATGAATTTCCAACCCCCCGATCTCTCTGCCGAGCCCCCCTCCCGAGTGTTGTCAGCCTCTGCCATCATTTTCCAGCTCGCGAGCACTCTGCCGAGTCCCCGTCCCTGGTGTTTGTACAGTAGCTACTCTGCCATCATTTTCCAAGTCGCGAGCTCTCTGCCGAGTCTCCGTCCTTATTTTCGCTAGCTACTCTGCCATCATTTTCCGGCTCGCGAGCTCTGCCGCGACCCCGTCCCGTGTTGCTAGCCACTGCCACCATTTTCCAGCTCGTGAGGTCTCTGCCGAGTCCCCATCGCGTGTTGCCAGCAAGTCTGCCATATCATTTTCCAACTCGTGTGCTCTGCCTAGTCCCCCTTCCCAGTGCTATGATCCGCTGCCAACTTTATTTGCCAGCTCTCGAGTAGGAGGATATCGACGATGAGAAGCGTGAAATCTTTCGAGATGAGAAATTCAATGAGGTCAAGCGTGAAGGCGATCGACGAAGAGAGGCGCGACTGCAGAGTGGAGCACGTCGAAAATTCCGACGACTCGAGAAGAATGTCGCGATGATAAGGTGCGCGTAGCGCAGGCACATCAAGATTAGGACCTTGATCCGCGTGTGTGGATAGGTCGCTTTGATACCAAGTAATAAATAGAGCTAAAAGGATTAATTAGGTAAGGATCCCAAGGCTCTATAAGTACATGGCAAGATGAGAGAGAATGGATGAAGGGGGAATCAGAGGGAATCCCCACCGGGATCTTCGGAATCTCCAATTGTTTAATTGGAGATTGGGGGGATCACAATTGGGTGAGGTTGGGATTTTGTGAGTACACCCCAACCCACTAGAACATTCCTAACCTAAACTAGGATATAAAAGTACAAATACAAAACTGGGATTTGCATTCTACTTCTAACATAGCCAACTGGGAAGTATGGAGCAGTCGCATGGTACCAAGCCGGTGGACCCAGCCGGCACAAGCTGGATACACATGGGGCTCGAGGATGATGACGCTGAGGGCCAGCCACAGTACGACGAGGACGACGCAGAGCTGCCTGTGACGGATATTGACCTCGCTCAGGAGGGTGATCACGACGAGTTTTACGAGGCGGAAGTGGAAGAAGAGTACCATGACGCAAATGAGGGGGATGTGGAAGGGAAACTGGGCGCAGTTGAGATGGACGAAGGCAACGACCATGGTGGAGATGGTGAGTAGACTGAGACTGAGACGGACATGGAGGCACAGGGGGGTCACGGGGATGAGGGGGAGGGGGGAGAGGGTGAGGAAAGTGAGGGCAGGTGGGAGTCGGTGGAAGGGGAGGAGGCAGAGGACGACGACTATGACAAAGTGGCCAAGAAGTACGGTGACGGAGACGAAGACGATAGCGAGGATGGGGATGGCATCGACGGGGAACGCGTAGAGGCGGAGGGCGTCGAGGGAGAAGGCAAAGGAGCGGCTGGAGAGGGGTTTGCGTAGGAGCAGATGCACCGTCTCTCTCCAAATCGATCCCTGTTCAGCAGCGCTCATGGGGCAAAGGCAAACTCTGCTGCAGTGGGATGGGGGTCTAGGAGCAGACGTCGGCAGAGGCGGATGATTTACAGGGACGGTCGGATTGCGGAGGCTAAGATCCCTCTACATAATCTCACGAAGGAAACCACGAGAAAGCAGTACATTTTGTACATGCTACAATACAAGTACTGGTGCCTCCGCTTCCTAGCCAAGCTGCCGGATGACAAGGTCCCCGAGGCGGAATAGGTGGTAGAGCCGGATGAGGTTGGAGCCTTTTTGGGGGAGGATATGAACATGGGGGATAAATGGGGCCAAGTGCCCAGGGAGGAGACTCACGCATGGGCCTCGAACTACTGAATGGAGGATTTTCCGGTACATTCAGTACCTCGTTTCAGAGAGTGACGAACAGGCTAGGAAGCTACGGGGTAAGAAGAAGGTCGTTGCTGGCAAGAAGCCTAAGAAGAGCACGGCGAGCATGATGAAAGCGAAGATGAATGCGTTGCGCTGCCAAGGCATTTGCGAGGCTAGACTGTACAGGACTTCAGTGAAGAAGCTCATGGAGGTGATTAAGGAGGCAAGGGTCTTTGTGGCTGTGACGCTGAAAGAGCTCGACACCAAACAGATCGAGTGAGTATCGGTCGCCCTATGCCCACATCCTTCCACGCGAGTTGGCGTTTGTTCCACGTCCGTTCCCCTTTTGACCGTCGGATTTCTAGTCGCGCTCAGCTAACGTGTCCCCCATTCATCTGCCGCCTGCAGGAAGGGTGAAGACCAGCATCGAGGGTCTCTGGATGACTGCTACACCCCCAAGCAGTACAAGAAACTGCACCATGTTGTTCTGCCGTTGCAGGGTCCTAGCAGGGAGGGTCATGATACTCATAGCACACAAGGTGCTGGGAAGGGGGTGCAGCATTCGGAAGATGCGATTCGCCAATATGTACGTCCATACCAATGAGGAGCAACACTTCCGTAGAAGAACCCGATTTACACATCCTTGTCTTCGCCTTGCGCAGAACGAAGACAAGCACCACCAACAAGCTGTCCCACCAGTTTGTGGCGAGGCACATCGACAGGCAGCTATGCGGTTTGGGCGCGATATTTTTGTGGATACATTGGCTGTACGACCTAATGCATCGGCGGTATCGGGCGGATATCATTCCGCCCCTAGAAGCACCTATTTCGTCTTGAAAACAAAAAAAGACCCTCGACCACAGGAGCAGGATGAGATGTCGTATGGGACCCACAACGGTTGGATTGCCTAGGCAATGAAATGCGCAAGCTGGTTGCTCAGCCAGGTGACTCATGCATTCCGCAGATCTGGGGTGTAGGGCATGAGCGATGACCGTTGCGTACTACATTGCAGCGCTCGAAGGCCGGGAGCAGGGCGAGATGTGAAGCATATCTACCCATGGCTGAAGGAGCAATTGGCGAAGGTAAACTTGCACTCTGCCGCTCCTCTTAACGAAATATGCCTTGCGATAATGCCTTTCGACCCCTCTGCTGTCGTCCTACAGGTGGATGCTTGGAACAAGGACAAGACTTCAAAGAATAAGCATCAGGCAGTGCGGAGGTTTCTTGAGACCCTCCAGCTGGTCGATCGGCAGGTTGTCGTGCAGGACCTGGCAATGATGTGGGATTACTTCAAGACTCCCCCCTACAACCCCCGCAACTCTCGATGCCCATGCAAGCGACACCCGTATGTCCAGATCTCCACGCTATGCCACGAGCCGCTGTTCCAAAAGTGGGCGGTCATCGTTTACCAAATGGATGCGTTCGGGAAGTTGGTTCGGCAGAACTCTCACATGTCCGCACATGCTGTAAGTGCATGTCCACTCTGCCATTAATGTATTGATGAGTTGAATCTAACACGGTTATTCCTCGTTGCAGGACGCGCTGTATCGGATAACAGCAACGCACAAGATTGAGAAGCTCCATGTCGAGAACGGCTTGATCAGGGGGGAGGCAGGGTGGCTGCAGTCCGAGAACCTCCAACTGCAGGTCAGGGTCGACACCCTGGAGGACAGGGTCCAGGTCCTCGAGCAGGTGGTCGCTCGACGGGCCAAGCGAGAGCGATAACTGGAGGCCGACCTTGCAGAGGCGAAAGTGGGGTCCGAGGATCACAAGGTCTCCGCCGGAGAGCACGCCCCGCCCGCGCCCGCAAGTGTGCCGCGCAGACGATCGGCGGAGCAGATCATATTCGATGGTCTGGTTCTACGGTGGCGTGAGAGCAAGACTGTCAAGGATGTTTGGATGATCTGGGACAAGGTGCGCCTGCTCGAGGTTGGCAAGAACTTACATGGAGTATTCAATACCACCCCCAAATTCTTCCCCTTTTATTCGAAGTTCGCAGAGGGCAAGGTTCTTGACACAAAAGATGAATCCATTGAGAAGAAGATGAAGCGCATAAAAAAGTTGATCGATGTGGTTGAGCACTTCCGATCGGACGATACGGAAGCGGCCACGGCTGCGGCGGTGGCGATTGTGGAGCGGCTGAAGGATTTGAACTCCATGAGCGCACTCTCAGATGGCCTTGTTCTCTCCAAGCCACCTAAAAAAAAGGGCTCAATCTTCGACCGATGACGGAAAGAAGTCCTTGACGGAGGTACAGTGCGCCCGAGTTGCGTACTTGCTCGTGGTGGCAGGTCTTCAAGATTATGCCTGGGGAAATATGATGTTTGGGGTCGAGTGGCCCCATATGTGGGCAGAAGTGAAGGCAAGGGTAGAAGTAGGGGAGAAGTAGGGATGGGTGGAGTCCGGATAGTGGCGCTGAGGTGTACTGCCCTGTTGTCTCGCCGAACATGTAGTCTGGGATTGTTTTGAAGGATGTGGTAGAGTTGCCAGCGTGCCGTCCTAGCCGTCCTGCCCCTGGCGTATTCTCGAATGTATGGAGACAACATTCAGTTACATTCTCCACGCAGTTACATTCTCCACGCAGAATGGAGACAACAAAGCGTATATACACGTGAAGCTATATCCATTTTGGAACTCTACCATGCGTATTCCACGGGCGAACGCTAGTCAATTCAGTGTTATATGCAAACTACGCGGGGACACTACGTTCACGTGGAGCAGCAGCGTGGGTCACCCCACTCGTCCGCCAGCTCTGGCGTCAGTCACCCTTCTGCCGCTTCCACTGCATTTCTGGCCTCCTCCACTACAGCCTCCGCAACAGTCTCACCAGGCCCCTTTCTCCCCTTGCGTTTTTTCTGCACGATGATCAGCGGGACCAACCTCGTATACCTCCAGGATCGCCGACGCTATGCCACACAGATTCCATTGCATCACGACGCGTGCGACAGCCCTGGCCATGCTCTTGACGGTTGGCTTCGTCTTCTCCCCCTCAACATTCTTCAGAATCAAGGATAGAGAATGTCTTCCCAGTCGACCTTATCAGGGACTGTATGTTTAAGCTCGCGCATAGCTGCAATGCCTCTGATTGCGGCTGAGGCGGTCAAGCTCCCGTACTTCACATTGCTCGACATGGTTGCTGCTTCAGCCACATCCTCCTTCATGTCCTCCTCTGGGAGGCAGTAGGAGGTGGCTAGCGCTCTCACCCTATGTTGCTTCGTTCCCATGCGTCTCGTCCTCCCCTCCTGCCTTTGCCTCCTCCGTCGTCGCTCCCTATTGCGCCCCCCCTCTGTCTGACTACCTTTGTGCTGCTCGCCCTCTTGTTCCTCGGGTCCTTGCCTCCCTGTTACCGACCTGTCTGTTCCTGTCTCCTGTCTTGACACTCTTGTCGCGGCTGTCGCTGACTTCGCCTCTACCCACCGCCTTGACTACGCCACTGCTCTGGTCTCTGATCCTGTCCGTCCTCCGTACGTCGGGGGTGCTCCTGCCCTTGGCAGTGACGTCCTAGAGGATAGGAAGTACGAGCTTGCTTTCCTGTCCGAGGCTGCTCCCCATCTCTGCTCCATGCTGCTAGCCCCTGAGGGTGACCCGAAGCCGCAGCAGCAGCAAGAGCAGCAGCCGCCCGGTCAGAAGCAGCCGCTACTGTAGCCGCACCGGCATTCGTGCCGATTGTGACGACATCGACAATCAAACCGATAATGCCGCCCCCGTTCAACCCCACATATAGGAATACTATGGTTACGGGCTGGTTATTTTTTACGGAACTTTATTTTAATGCCGCTGGGATCATTGCTAACGATTTAAAAATTTGGCTGCGTGTATCACTACTGCACGGACCTGCGCTAGATTGGTGGCGATATACACTACAGGAGGGTGAGTTTTCGGCAGGCGACACACAGGGGTTTACTTCGGAAACTTTGGGTCTGCTGCCCAAGGGTCAACCGCGATTTTCGGATCGACCAAGATTCGCACATAGAAGGCGTGGGGTACAGCTCTGCGTGAACGATTCGAGCCAATATCTGCCTCGGACAACGCACGCATAAAGCTGGACAACTGACGCTAGTGGAGTTCTGTCCAAGATTATGCGTCGGTCTTCATGGCATTATGCGATCAAATCACCGACATGCATGACTCCGAGAAGAAGACTTGATTCATTTCGGGCCTTAAGCATGACATAAAATGCGAGGTTCGCTTACGACTACCAGCGATATTTCACGAAGCAGTCCGAATCGCAGACAATTTCGACGCGCATCGGACGTATGTGAGAGCGGGTTCCCGGGAGGGAAATCATTTTCGCGGCCAGGATCCACGGCCCACGATTCACGGCGTAGTGGCGAAGGAGCACATGGAAGATTTTCGCAAGGGACAATGTTTCAATTGCCACCAGCCGGGTCACAAATCTCACGATTGCCCCCGAAAGAAGCAGATAAAGAAGAACGACGAAGGTAGGTCAGGAAACGCCAAGCGTCAGTAGCGGTCAGGCCCCCTACTGACCCTGCCTCATTGCCCGAAAAACACCATCCCCACCGAGTAGTAGTTCCGATACACGCTATCAACCGCTCCCGACTGAATAAGGGGGATGACCCAGTGGATCACCCTGTGCTGGCGGAAGGACGACTCAATAGAAGAAAAAATAAAATATTCATCGACGGAGGTGCGAGTCATAGCCTGATAAATCGGGAGACAGCACGACGACTACATTTATCGTTGGAATGGTGTCTGCTCGAAACAGACGCACGACTGGTGGATGGCACCCCGCTGGCGATACGCGACAAACTATCCGTTGTTCGGATGAAGTGTGGCGAAGATATCGGCTTCAGCGCGCCGATGATGGCAACAACACTCAATGGCTACGATGTGCTGTTGGGACGCGATTGGCTGCGAAGATTCAATCCGCAGATCGATTGGACGATAGGCGAGTGCACAGTGAAGTGCGAGAAAGGCTGGCAAACATTACCCACGTGGCCGGAAGCAGAGACAGCCTCGACACGAGTCAACGCTGTGTGCCTCAAGCGAGTGGGTTTATACGCCGTCCATCTAACCGAATCAACGGGAGCAAAACAAGGCGACCGACATCAACAAACTATGCGCTTCGATCCCGGATGACTTGGCAAAAATCATTCGGGAATATCCCGAGATTTTCCCGGACGACTTGCCAAGTGGACTGCCACACGAACGACCCCAAGACCACAAAATTGAGCTGGAGACCAGCGAGTAGCCTACTGTACGAACTCAATGGTGCCTGACTCAGCCTGAGCTACACGAATTACGGAACCAGCTTGACAACCTACTGGCAAAAGTGTTTATTCGGCCAAGCACGTCCCCGTTCGCAGCGCCGATCCTGTTCACCTCAAAGAAGGACGGCGGACTTCGCATGTGTACGGACTATCGTGCCCTTAATCGGGTAACGATAAAATCGCGCTACCCAATCCCACGCACAGACGAGCTGATTGACAACCTTCGCGGAGCTCGCTACTTTTCGAAGATCGACCTTCCTGGCGGTTACCATCAAATTCAGGTGTTCGCTGACGACTGCCACAAGACCGTGTTTCGTACTCGCTACTGGAGTTACGAATACACGGTGATGCCGTTTGGGTTAACGAACACCCCCTCAACATTCCAGCTCACCATGAACGGGGTGTTCCGCAATCTAGTCGAAAAATGTGTGACAATTTACTTGGATGACATCTTGATTTACAACAAGACCCGGGAACAACATTTAAAGGACTTGGAAGCGGTTTTTCAGCGGCTGCAGCAGCATTGTCTCATCACCAAGGGCTCCAAGTGCGAGTTCCCGGAGTTCCTGGGGCACGTGATATCCACGGAGGGAATTCAAATAGACCTAAAAAAACTTTGGGCTATTCAGGAGTGGAAACCGCCAACAAATCTGCAGCAGCTGCAATCATTTCTGGGTTTTGTGAATTACGTGAGGCGGTTTATACCCAACATGGCGGGGTTAACTAGACCTCTAACTGACCTACTGCGGAAGGGAACTTCTAACGAAAGGGGAGAGAAGCAACAAGCTGCGTTCGAGGCATTCAAAACTCTTTTAAAGTCACCACCAGTACTTCGCATCGCTGACCCGGAACGGCCCTTCGAAGTTATTACCGACTTAAGTGACATCGCTTTCGGAGCAGTGCTCATGCAAGATTTCGGCAATGGTCTTCAACCAATCACGTACAAGTCTTGAAAAAATGCAATCTGCTGAGCGCAACTACCTGGTACACGACAAGGAGATCCTGACGATTGTCCACGCGTTCAAAATCTAGAGGTGCTACCTGACTGGCGCAGACGTGACGCTGCGAACCGACCATAAATCTCTACAGTACCTGAGGGCGCAGCCGAATCTCAACCCGCGACAGATACGCTGGCTGGACTATCTGGGGTCCAACTTCACGTACAAGATCACGTACAAAAAGGGCGCCAACAATATTGCTAGTCGCCCAGAGCAACCCGCTACTGAGTGGACTATTTACCCCCGGGTATTCGACTGACCCCTTCTTCGTAAATGAATGCCATCTCCAAATCACTACACAGAAAGGCGTCTATTACTTACGAAGCGGGACGGATCGAATTTGGGTCCCAAGTTATCGTCTACTTCGCGAATTACTAATTCAAGAAGTCCACAATTCGAATTTATCGGGACATTTCAGGGTTGATAAAACTCTGAAGGCGTTGCAGCAGTTTTATTACTGGCCAGATATGGTGACGGACGTGCAGCGTTACGTGGCCGCGTGTCCGATCTGCCAGCGAATGAAATCATCACACCAGCGACCGACAAGACTGTTGCAGCCCATCGAGCCACCTCAACGCCCATGGCAACACGTGACGATGGATTTCGTCACAGGTTTACCGGACGGTCAGACAGAGAGGACGAACCAAACGATGGAACAGCTGATTCGGGCAAACTGTCTCGACCGAAACAAATGGGAGGACGCGCTTCCCATGTTGGAATTCTCATACAACAACGCGCCCTCAGTCACGACTAATCACTCCTCGTTTTACCTCAATTACGGGATGGATCCCATAGTACCTATCTCCACCAACGTCGTGAGTCAAGTACCACGGTCGCGGCAGTTATTCGAAGAATTACAGACTGCCTGAGAACTTATTCGCAAGGCGAATGCTACTGCTCGACGATATATGGATTTACATCGACGGGATATTACAATGGCAGCAGGGCAACTAATCATTTTGGACACCAAGAACTTACGGCTACCACTACCGACGAAATTAGGACCACGTTTCTGTGGCCCATTCAAGATCATGAAGATGGCGACGCCGGTAACCGCCCAGTTGCGCCTACCTGATGATTGGCGTATTCACAACAAGTTCCACATGAGCATGTTGCGACCCTTCGTACCTGACACATCGGACATCGCTCGACAGTGATTGGTCCCGGATGTACGGCCACCAGCAATGACGACCATCGAGCCTTCGAAGATTTTGAGTCATAGGATTCGTATCGACGGCCAAGGACGACATGTTGACGTCATGATACGATGGACCAATCGTACCAGTGAGGATGACACGTGGGTGCCCTTGGACCAGATACAGTCACCTTCGATACTTGCGAATTATTTGACCCACAAGCACGTGGCTGATATAGATCACCTTCGCTAAGGGGGGGGGGGGGGGGGGGGGGGGGTGGTGTAAGGAATTTTCCATTCCTTACCGAGCGGTACTGCTATCGCGTACGCTCGAACACGCCCGAAGCCTCGGGACGGTTCCGGACCTTTCTGACAGAAACGCCTAGGCTTCTCCAGACCTTCTAGTTAGAACTTCGGGAGTTATCCGGACCTCGCTTCGTCACTTCGAGACCCTTCGATCTCTTTCCCGAACCTTCACATCTCATGGTTAGACTAGCTCTGGTGTTCCTATATCTTGGCTTGCCATTCCTTGTATCGTCATTCAGACACTTCGTTATTCATTTCCGCGCTACTCTGCTTGTTCATTCATAACACTGACGAATGGGGAATCATTCAGGCCCTTGTGGCACCCAAAATGTCCAACCCATGATTCGGCGCGTGAGTGTAACGGGCGGGTCCGCCGCAGTAAAGCGAGAAGGGATGGACTGGACTGATCAGACCACGGGAATCCCGCCGCAACGCCGCGGGTCAACCACTGGAATCAGGATGCCGAGGAGGTCCGTTTCATGTCGGCATCGTCGCCAGCAGTTCAGGTTACCAGCGTTGTGTTTCGCTGCGACAAATTCTTTTGCATGGCGCGGCTGGCTGCTCGTATGCCCGTGGCTGGCTCGTCCCACCCATGCTCTTGTGTGGCTCGTCGGATGCAATGGAATGGCTCGTCGCATGCAATGGAATGGCTCGTCGCATGCAATGGAATGGCTCGTCGCGTGCAATGAGATGGCTCGTCGCATGCAATGGCTCGTTGCGTGCAATGAGATGGCTCGTCGCATGCAATGGGTTGGGATAGCTTGTCGCATAGTACAATGGTATGGCTCGTCGCATGCCTCGGGGGTGGCTGGTCGCATGCGTCCAGCTGACTAGTCGCCTGCCTTACCTTACCAGGCCAGCGAACCTGTGGTCCATCTGCATCACACATCACAAAACAGCAAGTAATCTCCACAGTATGTGGGTTGGGAAGAGCAGAGCAGCAGAGCAGCACACCACATACATACACTCACGGACCCTTCGTGCTGGTTGTTATTGTTGTGGCTCATCCACATTTCCTTCCCCTTGTTCATGGCATAGAATATACCGTCCTTTCTTTTCTTCACCAAACACTCACGTGATGGCGGCAACCATGGCTTCGTACTATGTCCCGCAGGCTAGTTCCTTCCCTCTTACAGTCCGTGTCTCTAGACCTGTGACGTGTCCGTAGACATCCTTCTCCAGCTTCTATTCTGTCCTTGAGCCGTGATCGGTCTCGTTCGGAAGGTCTAAGCTACACTACGCGGGGAGGTCTTAGCAGTCCTTTCCTTTCTGCTCTAGGATTCCAGAAGGCCTGCTTCATGTATCTTGCCATTTCGAACCGCTCTTCCTTTTCCTTCGTCCTACTTTTTCCGATCGTCCGTCTCGCACAGCCATGCGATAGAAATCGGGTAACCATGTCGTCGCTCACTCCCACGTACCTCCTCGCTGCCACCAGGGTCCGACGGCCAACGGCATATCGGACATTGAGAGGGAGCTCGAGGAGCTTCGAGACAGCTACCGACAGGTGTGCCTCCGAGTTGGTCACTCTGCGCCGGTCTCTCCGCGTTGGGTTCTGAGGGTTCGTCTCTCTGGGTGGTACCCCATGTTAATGTCCGCGTTTCTGTCGCTCCGCGTTTCTGTCGCTCCGCGTTTCTGTCGCTCCGCGTTTCTGTCGCTCCGCGTTTCTGTCGCTCCGCGTTTCTATCGCTCTGCGTTTCTGTCGCTCCGCGTTTCTGTTGCTGTTCCCCACGAGTTCAGCTCCATGTCTTCCTGAGTTGATGTTTGTAACCACGTGTAGCATCGTGCTGCCATTGCGTGGATTTCTGTGACCGTTGCTGTCCGTCCATCCGTGTCTGCATCAACACACGCTAGCATCCGCGTCGCCGTATATCTGCGCGTTATCGTAACCGTCCGTTCATGTGTCCGTTTCGCACGATCGAATGCCCGCTCATTGGCATTTCTATGTGCTCGCATGTCGTCTCGTGGCTCGTCAGGCTCAATCGTCTGTGCGTCCTCATTCCCGTCATGCGTTCGCATCACAGCAACGCCCGCCCAATTGAATGTCCCTTGCAATCTTTCCGTAACGCGATCGGTGTGGGCCTTGCTGCACGTTCCAATGTCCGCATTTCCGCATGTTCGCATGTTCGCATGTCCGCATGTCCGCATGTCCGCACGTCCACGTGCCCGTGCCCGTGCGGGACATGGCACTGCTTGGCTTGTTCCGAGCCTTTCATCTGCCACCTTCGAATCCCCTTCACCCCACTTCTGTTCCCCTCACATACTCCGGTTCTCCCTAAAACCCGTTACCATGCGCTCAGTTGTGACGCCCTAGGAACGAAAGCGAGGACCTTCTGTCGGAGGAGCAGCTCTAGAGGGACGCCGCCCTAGAGGGACGCCCTAGAGGACCTTCTGTTGGAGGAGCAGCTCAAGATCGGCGCGCCTTCTCCTTCCAGATTCTGCCGATCTGATCTCAAACCCCCCTCAAATGCTTCGGTTCTCCCTGAAACCCGTTGCCGTGCGTTCAGGTGTGCGAGGAGCGGGACGCCTTAGAGGACCTTCTATTGCAAGAGCAGCTGAAGAACGGCGCGCCTGCTGTGAGCCCTTTCTGCCCCCCGACAAGACAAACAGCTCTTTCGCTTTCCTTCCACGTTGTAGCAATTTCGCCTTTTTCTGGTGACGCTGTAAGGCTCAACGTTTTTAAACGACGTGGCATGAGGTTTCTGGTTTGTGTGATGGGCGTAATGCTCTCGGCCTTGTTTTGACAAACGGTGGGGTTTTTTTGTGGGGTTGTTCTGTCTGATGTGATTGACAGGACAAGCAGCTAGAGGAGGAGAGGGCTCTATTTTTTAGGCGTCTCAAAAATATTTTTGACTCTACTTTTGAGGCGCCTAAAAATATACATCTTTTGTGGGCTTGTTCTGTCTGATGTGATTGGCAGGACAAGCAGCTAGAGGAGGCGAGGGCACATGCAGCAGCATTGGAGATGGAGCTACAATCCATGGCCTCCCGCTGCGGTGAGTGTGGCTGAGAGCCCGTGCACACATGCTTGTCCCGAGTAAGCATGTAAAACGAATGTTTTTGTCCGAATAATTGCAAATAGGAACTGAATTTGTATTTGCCCGAATAGTTTCTTCCCCGTCGAATACGAATTCGAGTCGAATACTGGCGAAGACGAGACGAATACGAATGTGTCTCGAATACTCGGGCTATACACCTTTTTTTGTCACGAACCCATTCTGCTTAGTGCATTTTAGGAATTATGGTCTACGAAATGTCTGCTGCTCGCCGAGGCCCAGCCCAGATCGGTGGTAAGGATTACAAAATCGAGCTTAACACTCAATGCTCACCTTCTTCACCCTGGACAACCTAGATCCCTCACAGTACTGGAGGTTGCTGCTCCACCTCACTACCCACGCCCTTTGATTGCCCTAAACCCTCCACCTCACTACCCACGCACTACCGGCTATCCTCCTCTAGTTGTGCTAATTCAGGTCTTTGGACGTCGTTAAACTATGCTACTTTAGCACCACCCTGATTGATTTCTGACGACATATTTCTTCAGTATCGGACGTTTCCCCTTGCCCCCCTCTAAACAACAGGGCGAGATATGATGCCGTTTTGAATGCGAATACTTTGCGAATAACCCAAATATTGGGGGCACGAATATTTGTCCGAGACGAATATTTGACCCCGCGAATACCTCCGAATAAACAGCCAATTCGAATTCGTTTTGTATTTGGGTATTTGCCGAATATCGAATAGTGTGCGAATACCGAATTTTGTACTTACAGGCTTAGTCCCGAGGTGATTTTTGAGTCGTCTCAGGAGTCATGCAGCAGCGTTGGAGCTGGCGCTACAATCCATGGCCTCCTGCTGCGCTGCGGTGAGTGAGTGAGCGGGGCTGGCCGCTGGGCCCCCATGGACAACGCACGCACATGGTTGTCCGCAGGCTACTTTTGAGTTGACTAACAAGTCACCTAGCTAGCAGCGTTAGAGATGGAACCACAATCCATGGCCTCTCGCTGCCGTGAGTGGGAATCATGCCTGCCTGTCAGTCAAACTCGACCCCGTTTTCTCCCTACTGTATGTATCTCCGCTCATCCCTCCCCTTTCTCCCGCCTGTACCTGCAGAGGAGTGGAAGCGGAGGGCGGGGGAGAGGGCGGCGGAGATGCACCCAGCCATGGTGCAGGCGCTGCTGGAGGAGCGCCTGGAGGAGCTCGACGAGTCGGGAGTGCTGGCCTTGCAGGTAGGGTTCAGTTGAGTAAGCCAGAGTGCTGGTGGTGAGTATATAGAACGGTAGGCTTACTGATCCCTGGAGTGAGTACGCTCGATGTTTTTCAAGTTATCGGGCTGCATGCAGGTAGGGCCAGGCTGAGGGGGCTAGATTGCTCAAAGGTCATCTGGAAGCTGGAGGCTGGGGCCGGAAGTCTATTCAGTCATGATGAGCTCGATGGTTCTAAGAAAGCTGTGCTGCACGCGATTTTGCTGCACGCGTGGCGTGGCTCCTCTCCTCCGCGTTCCTGCACGCGTGTCTCCTCTCCTCCATGGCATGCCCCTGCCCGCCAGGTGGAGTGCGCTCGTTTTTTTAGTCGACTCAAAAGCCTTCGCCCCCTCCCACTTATTTTTCCTTCTGTTCCTGCACGCGTGTCTCCTCTCCTCCGCGTCCCTGCCCGCCAGGTGGAGTGCGCTCGTCTGCGCGACGAGCTGGCCAAGTCCGAGGTGCTGCGGTTCGAGCTCTACCGCAGCCTGGCGCAGGGCGCAGGTGAGGCTGGTGGGGTGAGCATTCCAGGTGAGGCTGGTGGGGTGCGCAGGGTGTAGGTGCTGCGGTTCGAGCTCTACCGCAGCCTGGCACAGGGCGCAGGTGAGTGAGCCTGGTGTGAGCGTTCTCTGAGCATGGTCCTACACAGCGTGCAGGTAAGCAAGCATGGCCGTGCACCACAGGGTGTAGTTGCTTTGCTGCGGTTGAGCTCTTCCACAGGGTGTAGTTGCTGCGTTTGATCTCTTCCTCAGCCTGCCGCAGGGCGCTGGGCGCAGATGAGCCTGGCATGGGTGCCGGGGAAGGTGCGGAACAGGGGTGGGTGGGTGGGTGGGTGGGTGGGTAGCATTGGCTGGCCAAATCCGAGGCGCTGCGGTTCGAGCTCTACTGCAGCCTGGCGCAGGGCGCAGGTGAGGGGTTTGCTCAGGGCGCAGGTACGCGTTGCATGGAGTCAAGGTAAGCATAGCCGCGCACAGGGTGCACATCCGCGGTTCTAGCTCTACTGGAGCCTCTCTTGCAGAGGGTGCAGCGCAGGTGAGCACATTGCATGGGATCTAGGCCAGGCAAATTGCAGGTTAGGCTGGTCTCTGCACAGGGCGCATGCTTGCCAACACGATGTAACATCGTGTTGGCTTGGCATTGCACGTGGTGTAGGTGCTGAGGTTTGAGTGCTACACAGCGTCGCCCCGTGTTCCTCCTAGTTTTATTGATATAATCCCCTCCGTTCCGTACCCCTTCCACTCCTGGTGCGTCGCTCGTGGACACCCCTCCTTTCCCGGGCATGGCTCAGCAAGTGCTAGACGCAAAACCCCCTCACCCCAATCTCTACCCTGTTTGCCTCATGCCCCCCCCCACCCCCCCACTCCCCCACCCCCTTAATGTCCCTTCCCCGGGTATGGTAATCCAGTGGAAGTGCAGAGCAGGTGGGACTCAGAGGCCACAGGCTTGTCACCATCGTGAGAGAGATGTCTTTTGAGTCTAAACCCGAGGGAGATATCGTTTGAGTCTAAACCCGAGAGAGATGTCTTTTGAGTCATAAACCCGAGAGAGATGACTCTAAAGCCCCCTCGTTCCTCCCCCCACCCCTCCCCCCCCTCTCTTAACCCTCCTCCCCCGGGCATGGTCTCCCAGTCGAAGTGGAGAGCAGGTGGGAGTCAGAGGCGTCGGGCATGTCACCGCGGAGGGAAAGCAGCTTGGGCCGTAGGGATGAGGAGAGGTGAGGAGACGGGAGGCGCAAGAGGGTTGGGATGGAGGTAATGGGGAATCATGGTGGGCAAGTGGTGCGAGTCATAGGCGTCGGGCAAGTCACTGCGGAGAGAGAGCAGCTTGGGGATCAGAAACAGGGGAGAGGTGAGAAGGCGGGAGGCGCCTCAAAGGAGAAAGCAGTTTCGGGGTCAGAGTCAGACAGGGAGAGGTGCGAAGGTGGGAGGGACAGGGGTGCATGGGGGGAGAGGACGAATGAGTGTGTTGTCTTCAGGGCGCAGTGCCTGTTTTGGATCCTCTTTGTCACGTCTCTTTGCGTCTGCTGGTTATTATAACTTAACAGTGATTTGTTGGTGCTCTTTCTGATGCGGATGGCTATGCTGATGTCTGTGGGTGGCCATGCTCTGTGTGTGTGTGTGTGTGTGTGTGTGTGTGTGTGTGTGTGTGTGTGTGTGTGTGTGTGTGTGTGTGTGCGTGCGTGCGTGCGTGCGTGCGTGCGTGCGTGCGTGCGTGCGTGCGTGCGTGCGTGCGTGCGTGCGTGCGTGCGTGCGTGTGTGTGTCTCTGTGTCTGTGTCTGTGTCTGTGTGCACAGGCATAGTAATGATGGTGATGCTGAGGATGCATCAGAGCGACGAACAACCCCTGTAACGGTGGGTCTTGTTCAGTTCAGTCATACGATGGTGGTCGTGTTATCTCGTGTCCCCTCATGCCAAGCCATGTTATCATGTAGATAATTCATGTAATGTCAATCAAGTCATGCCATCTTGACTCATGCTGCATGCGTGTGATGTCGTATAACCTTTCGAAGCGACAATCGACTCAGGGTTGATTCTTTCGCTTCCTTGCTGTCCCTCATGCCCCTGCTCGTCCTCCTCTCTCTGTCACGACTCATGACTCCTTGTGTGTGTGCGCTGCTTTGGAGTGTGACGAGTTGACTCAATACCACCCCCCCACCCTTCCCTCCCCTCCCTCTCTCTTCTCATCTGTTGTTGCCTCCCATCCCCCACCATCCGTGTCAGATGGAGTGTGACGAGTCGGTGGTGCAGGAGCTGCTGGAGCTGGGACAGGCGTCGCTGACGCAAGAGGATGTCACGCGGCTGTCAGAGGCAGTCGAGGTGTGCTGTGAGGGGGCTGTGCGTGTCTGGGGGATTGGGGGATGGGGGGTTTGGGAGGGGAGGGGGGGGGGGACTGTTACGGGGTTGAGGCTGTCACGAGCTGCTGGAGCTGGGGCAGGCGTCCCTCACTCAGGAGGATGTGGCACGGCTGTCAGTGGCAGTCGAGGTATGAAATTTGACGGTTGAGAGGCGGGTGGGTGAGGGTTGTGGGGAGTGAGGAAGTGTGGACGTGCAGAGAGAGATCATCCGCAGGATGTGGGTGTAGACTGGTTGGGGGATGGCATCACCTGGTTCACATCACATCAGCACACCGTGTCGAGTCTATCATTGAGGCGCCTAAACAATAGAGAGCATCAGCAGGATGTGGGTTTAGACTGGGTGGGAGATAGCATCACCTGGTTCACACTAGAACGCCGGCCTGCTGGTGCTGTTGTCATTACTTCCCCTCGTCCCTCCCCCCCCCCCCCCCCCCCCTTCCGGTTCCCCCTTCCCCCTCTCTCCAGGCGGCAGAAAGGCGGGCAGAGAAGGCAGAGAGGGAAGCAGAGCAACGGGCGGTGCAGGTGCAGCTGCTGGAAGCGAAGATGGCTGCAATGTTGGTGAGTGAGACGGGGCTCTGATGTATCTGTGCTTGCATACGTGCAACCTTGCATGCCTGCTTGCACCTTCTGCCAACCAAGCAGAGCAGGTGCAGCTGCTTGAAGCCAAAACGGCCGCCATGATGCTGAAGGCTACGATATGCAGTGGTAGAGGGTAGGCAGGCATGCACGTGCATGCTCATGTTACAATGCAGGTACTGCTGCTCTCCTGTGGGCGACGACGGCCGCAATGATGGCAAGATGGTGCTGAGTTATACATGTGTGCACGCTTGCATGTGTGGCACTGGAATGCATGCTGAATGTGTGCGCCTTATGCTTATGCCAAGCAGAGCAGGTGCAGCTGCTGGAAGCGAAGATGGCTCTCCGATGATGGTGGCATGACATGGCCCATGGGGCTATGATGACAGCAAGTCATGTCATGATCATGGTCAGAATGACGTGTCATGATGGATTGATTGCGCTGCAGTGGTGTGTTCCTGTGATGTCTCACAATGTTCTATGTGACACTCTGCCACCCAAGAGCTTCCTCCTGTTTTCGGCTCTCGCCTTTACTCCCTCTTGCCTGCCATTCGTCAGTTGTGCCTCAGGCCTCTCACCACCCCCCTTGTCTGTTGACTCCTCCCTTCCCTCTCTCACTCGCCCCTACTCACTCACCCATCCTCACCCTTCCTATCTCTCCCCCCCAACCTCCTCCAGAGCGACAGTCCCATAGACGAGCACAAGCGATCCCCTTCTCTCATCTCCTCCTCCCCCATCTCCTTTGGCCTCTCCCCCATTGCCTCCTCCTCCTCGCCCGACCCCGCCTCCATCACCCGCTCCAGCAGCAGCAACGCCTCCCAGCACGACCAGCAACACAGCCAACAGCACGGCCAGGAGGAAACTGTACAGTGCAGCCAGCAGCAACGGACATTCCGGCAGAACCAACAACAACCAGGGGGTCAAAGCCAGGGCACAGGAGCACAGCCTGGTATAGGAGGCGGCGAGAAAAGAGAGAACTCGGGAGCAGAATTGGCAGGACCAGCACCAAGGGTCAATGGTGTGAGCAGCAGAGGGGGCAATGTGGTGGTGGCGGAGGGGCATGAATGGGTGGGTGCTGGAATTGACGGGAAACATCACGCAGCATTCGAAAGAAGCACTCTAGGTGCGGTTGTGGAGCAACGGGGAGGGACAGAAGCAGGAGAGAAGGAAGAAGAGATGGAAGAAGTGGAGGAGAATGAGGTGGAGGAGTTGAGGCAGATGGTGCAGAGCGTGCGGAGGCAGAACCGACTCACCCACGTGCTGCTGTCCGTGGTGTTTGCTGCCTCCATCCCCCCTCTTCTAGGCATGATTCGCGGGCTCTTTGACGGGGGGCGACCGTACCAGCCTAAGAGGTCGGGCCAACCGCCGCAGGTGACACGGGTTTCCATCAGGAGCTAGTAGCTGGTCAGGCAGCTGTAGTGGCAGCAGGGGCATTAGTGGCAGCATTAGCAGCAACAGCAACAGCAGCACCAGAAGCAGCACCAGAAGCACCAGAAGCACCAGCAGCAGCACCAGCAGCACCAGCCAGCAGGAACAGAGGCAGCGTAACAGGGCACATTCCTATGAGTGAGTCACACGTGACAAGTAGCTGTATCATCCTTAGTACGACCATCCACAACCACCCACTGCTACTGCCACCATGCACCATCACCGCCTCAGCCATTCAACACCCTTGAGCCCCACTTGGTTCTGAGGTGACTTCTGAATCAACTTAAAAGTCGCTCGTTACAATGTCACACACCACTGCTACTGCCACCATGCACCATCACCACCACTGCCTCCGCCATTCACCACCCTCGAGCCCCACTCTTGGTTCCTCCTGCCAGCCAACGAGTTTGATCGCAGCCGTGAAATGAAATTTGGTTTTGAGACGTCTCAAAACCAATATCATTGCCACCACATCCGTCAAGGAGGTTGACTGCAGCCGCAGCGGCGCCTTTCATCTTTCTTTAAGAATCACAACTCAACTGCCAACTCGTCCAACAACCAGCTCACGAGCTCTCTCTTCACAATCGGTCACAAGGCTGAATGTCACTCATATAACTTATTCTTTGGTAGCAACACCAGCTGCAAATCAACACCTGCCAACAACAGCACCACCGCCATCAGCACCATCAGCACCACCACCATCAGCACCATCACTATCGCCATTGACAAGCACCACCACCACCAACGCCACTAGGAGCAGCAGCTACCTGCAGCAGCAACAAACAGCAGCAACAGACAGCAACAGTACCATGGACCATGCACATCCATCCCTGTTGTAGCACTACAGAGTTTGCCAACAGAGAGAGAGAGATACTTGTCTCTTTTCATCCGCCATACAGCCATGCACCGGCTCCCATCCCTCCTTCATCCAGCCATGTGCCCTGCTGTGCGCCCGCCATAGTCACCCGCTTCTGTTGACGCAGCCGCCTGAGTTTGTCACCGCAGAAATTGGATTCGTTTCACCCCCATCCTGCCATGCACCAGCTCCCATCCTTCCGCCATGCAGCCATGTTCCCTACTGTGAGACGGCCACGGATGGACCACTCAGTAGCACTAATTTAAAAGGCGTTAACGCAGGAAATTTGGGTCCATCTAAGCCCCATCCTTCCACACGGAGCTTCCATCTTTCCTGTATGCAGATATCTACTGTGCTGTGAGCCTTCTACAGCAATCAGCTATGACCAGCTCCTTCCTTCCTGCAGAGTTCCTCGCTAGGGCAACATGCTGCTGCGCCCTCCCATCCGGATTCCCGCATAGCAGCACTATTACAAGGTCCGTCATGTTCCCATCACATTGTCTTGGTGCACTGCAGTGCAGATCTTTTAGGGCTTCGTTACAAAGTGAATCTCCACAAATCAGAGGGCACGTCCTTCAAATGTTTTGCAGTTTTGCACTACCACTTTCGCTTAGATTACATATGTAGCTTGCATTGTAGAACGCTTCCCTATCTATTGATTTGTACTACGGTACACTTAGAAAGTACCAAGACGTCACATTGTAAAGGGGCCAAGCGATGCGTTTCCCGCCAAATCTGGTGGTCGTCCAGTGATCAGTGCGCACACGGCCATTCAGAAATGACGCGGACTTGACGGTTGGCTTCGGGGCAGGACTCAGGTCAGGAGGAGGGAGCACAGCACACGCTGTGGCCTGGAGTAGGTTGTGTTTGGCGCAAGCGAGCAGATATTGCAGATTGGTTTGGGTTCAGAGTGGGCGCTGAACTGGTGCTGGCAACTCCAAGGGTTGTAAGGCGTACTCGAAGCTGGCAAGAACTGGTGCAAATGTCGTCAAAATAACCGAATTTTGGGCTAGATTCCCGAAACCACGTGCACTGTTGACCGAGGATGAACCTGTAATGGCACAAGGAGTTCGATTTCCTGGAGAAGTAAGAACACATCCTCGTCTGTGCTAGCATCAGGCGTTTTGCCCAAAACGGCCTTCACCCAACCCAACCCACCCATAAGGGCGTGTCCAGCGCGATTGTGGCAGGGTGAGGGAGTGCCCCGCGCGTACGTTTGATTGCGGTTAGGAAAGATGCTCTGCGAGTCAGAAAGTTCGAATAGCAGTCGAAAACGGTTGGGTAGGGTAGGGTATTGAGCTAGAACGTGCGCGCGGACACGCCCTGAGGTGTCTCACCGATCAGAAGGGTCGAGAACAAATCTAAAACAGTTGGGTGAAGTTTTGACAAAAATCGTACGCGCTAGACATGCCCGAACAGAACGAGTATGGCGGACTAGGTTGCTGGAATCAACTTGCTTTCCCTTGCTGCATTTCTTTTACCCGTTCGTCCACGTCAACCAGTGACTAACAAACCTTGGTTTCGCTTACGCTGCTGCGTTTTGGTTTCGTTCCAGTTTATGCGATGCCTGACGGACCCCGTCGCCTTACCCTCACGCTTCTGTTCGCGTCCCTTACGTATTCACTCCTGATAGTCACATATCATGACGACGTCGTTAGTTGTTCCAAAAGCGAATAGCCACAGGAGCAGCTGCAGCGACGGAAACGGGAGACGTCAGTCGCTGAGAAGTAGTAACGGCAATAGCAATAGTCGTACAAGTAAGCTTGGTTCTAGAAGCGTAAGCACGTGCGACACTCATAAACGAGACACATTAGGGGGAGGCGTTGTCATTGACAGGACGACCACCAAGGCTAGCTTAAGGTCAAAACGCAGAGGCTCCGATATAGTCACAGCCACAAACGAGAACTTTCGAACGTCAGCAACACGTGCCCCAAGATAGCACATCCGCTTTGGCTCCCAGGCTCAGCCGGGCTTGACCACTCCGAGCCTGTCCCCGCCGAACCTGGCGGGCCATCAGGCATGGCTGCCGAACCTGCAAGCTCGGGGCTGAGAATAAACTGCTGGTGCCGGAGACTACATAGACTCCATGAACTACATAGACCACATCGACTACATACATTTCTTCTAGTTTTTATACACGTGCTCTCAATAACGCGGACGGCTGCTCAGAGTCCAATCGATGTGGATAAGGCGGCTCTGCTGAACTTTAAAGCCCATGTCACAGAAGATCCTACAGGTAAGACGCTGTCTTTTGCGACCCCCGCCTTCCCCTTCTCCTCACTCACTCCTCTGCTCTCCCTTCCACTACCCCCCTTCTTTTCCCCGGGCTTTCTTCTGGTTTCATCTCCCTCCATGGAGTTTCGAGTGACATGTCTTTCCCCGCCCTCACCATCCCTCTCAGGCGCATTATCCTACTCGGGCCCCAACCATCCCTATCCCTACCACCCCCTCTCAGGCGCGCTGTCAACCCTGAATTTTCCCCCGACGTATGCTCCTGCCTGGACCGGCGTCGAATGCAACCCCTTCTTCTCCCTCCCTAACCCATGCTCCCTTCCTTATCTCTTCTTTCTGTCCCCCCGATCTCCCCCCCCAGGCGCGCTGTCCAACTGGAACCCCGACGACCCCGACCCGTGCTCCTGGACGGGCGTCGACTGCAACCCCTTCTCCCGCCGGGTCACTTCCCTCTCCCTCCCCTACCGCTCCCTCTCCGGCTCCCTCGACCTCCCAGACCCCTCCCTGGGCTCGCTCACCGATCTCCTCCACCTCTCCCTCACCGGCAACTCCTTTCCAGGCTCCTTCCCCTCTGCCCTCGCCCTCCTCTCCTCGCTACAGTCCCTGGAGCTATCCGAAACGGAGCTGTCAGGGGAAATCCCCGGGAATACCCTCTCCGCCCTCCGCCGTCTAGCCGTTCTAGACCTGCGCAAGAACACGCTCTCGGGGTCAATACCCCCAGAAATCTCGGCTCTCAACTCACTAATCAAACTAGACCTAAGAGAAAACGCTCTCTCGGGCTCCCTCCCTGCAGAAATGCAATCCCTAGGTCAGCTGCAGGACATGCTGCTGGACTACAACCAGCTCTCCGGCCCCCTCTCGCCCGGCCTCCTGGCGTCTCTCCCCATCATCCAAACCATCTCAGCAAGAGGGAACGGATTCGAAGGCTCGGTCCCGAAGGAGCTAGGGTACGCGCAGCGGCTTTCAAGGTTGGATCTGGGGGGAAACAGGCTGGATGGGAGCATTCCAGAGACGCTGGGGCAGATGTGGAGTCTGACTTCGTTGAGGTTGGACTCGAACCGGATAGGAGGGTTGATTCCGACGAGGCTGAACACGCTGGCGCAGCTGCAGGTGCTGACGCTGAATGGGAACGATTTAGTAGGGGAACTTCCCCCGTTTAATGGGCTGGAGAATCTGGTTCGGTTTGACGTGTCGAATAATGATTTGTTCGGGTCGACGCCGGCAGAAGGGCCCCTGGCGAAGTTCCCCCCGTCCTCGTTTGAAGGCAACCCGGGATTGTGTTATGGGGAATGCCCGCCCTCCCCCCCCTGGTGGGACCCCAGTCCGCCCTCCCCTCCCCCTCGTGCCCCCCCGCCCCCCTTCGTCTCCCCATCCGCTCCTCTTCCTCCTCCGCCTGCCTCTCCCCCACCGCAGGAGCCCCCTCCCCCGGTTCAGCCTCCTCCTCCTCTTCTCCCTCCACCTGTGTCCACTCCCCCTAACGCTCCCCCTCGGCTTCTTCCCCCTCCTCTTTCTTCTCCTCCTCTTCCTTCCCCTCCTCTGCTGCTCCCCGCTCCCCCTTTTCCTCCCCCCAAGCCCCCCTCTCCCCCCCGGAAACGCCCGCCCCCATACCCCCGCTCTCCCCCTCCCAATCCCCCCCCTTCCCCCCCAACCTCCCCTTTCTTCCCCGAAATCACCCCTGCAGGTCCCCCCATTGTCCCCCCCCCCAAGCGCACTCATCCCCCAAGACCCCCATCCCGCCACCCCCGTCCCCCCTGGCCTCCCCCACAACCATTCCCTCCTCCTCGCCCCCATACACATCACCCTCTTCCCCCCAGCAAGCCCCCCTCCCCCCCACGCCCTCCCCCCCGTCCGCCTCTGACCCCTCCCCCACTTGCGCCTCCCCCTGGTACCGCCCCCCCGCCAGGGGAAGGGCCTTCCCCCGCCCCCTCTCCTTCCCCCAGCCCTTCCCCCTCATCCGCACCCTCTCCCGCTCCCACTTCTTCCCCCTCCCCTACTCCTGCTCCCGCTTCCCTTCTCCCTCCTCCTCTCGCCCAACCGCCCATTTCTCCCCCTCCTAATTCCTCCACTCCCCCACCCTCCCAAGCAACACCTCCTCTCCCTTCTCCTCTCACCCCTCCTCTCACTCCCCCTCTCACTCCCCCTGCCACCCCTCCTTCAAACTCCCTCCCACCACCACCACCACCAGCACCACCGCCTGGTGATTCGTCTAGTAACCTAGACGTATCCTCCTCCCCCACCCCACCTCCCCCCTCTACAAGCACCAACCCCTATAGTAACGACCTGGCCTGGTGGCAGCTGCTCGCGTTATGTGCTGCCTCGTTACTAGCAACTCTGCTCTTTGCAGCGCTGTTCACCTTTGGATGCCCGTATCTCTGCGGCATGGCAGCACGGGCGAAGCACAGGTATAATGGGGTGCCTACTAACGAGGATGCTGCTATTAAAGCGGAAGCTGAAGCAGCAGCGGCGACGGCGGCGGTGGCAGGGGGAGCAGGAGCAGGGACTTATAGCGGGCCGTACAGTAACGAGTATGGAACGGGAGGAGCAGAGGGAGAAGGGGGGATGGGGATGCAGGGAGGGGAAGGGATGCCTGCTGGTGGTGCTGCTGGTGGTACAGCAGCAGGCGGGGCAGCAACAGCAGCAGCAGCAGGAGGAGGAGGAGGAGCAGGAGCAGCAGGAGGAGCAGCGCTGATAGGAGCAGCTGCTGCTGCAGCTGCAGTGGGTATAGGTGCTGGTGCTGCCGGTGCTGCAGCAGCAGCCGGCTCAAAATCACCAGGAGGGGCCGGAGACGATGATGATGATGATGCAGATGGTGTGGCGGCAGGAGCAGGAGGGGAGAGCAGCTCGTTGCTGGTGACCATGTTTGACGGGAGGGCCGTGCGTGCATCCGCGTTATTAGCAGCCACGGACGAGTTCGGGCAGAGCAAGATGATCACGAGGGGCCCGGGGCCCAGCGGGGGGACGGCGTTTGTGGCGGACATGCTGGGGGACGAAGGACCCATGCTCGTGGCGAAACTGCTGCCCACGGTGACAGAGCAAGGGGAGGATGGGGAGGAGTTTCCTGTTCCTATGAGTCTGAATATGGAGGTGAGTGGGGTGGCGTTTGTGGCGGACATGCTGGGGGACGAGGGGCCCATGCTCGTGGCGAAGCTGTTACCTACTGTTGCAGAGCAAGGGGAGGACGGGGAGGAGTTTTCCCCGTACCCATGAGTTTGAATATGGAGGTGAGGCTTTTGCGGGCTCGAGCAGACATCCGCCCCTCAAACGGGCTGCATCTGGCGTCAGCCGCCCACCAATCATCCCCTTGAAGCCCAACCTTGTTCCCATTCCCCCCAGGTGATGCGGGGACAGGCAGAAATCAGCCACCTTGGACACGCGCCACGAATGAGTTTTTTTCTATATTCGCCACTTTTCAACTGTTTCGGAAACATCCCACTTTGCCCCCTTCCATGATTCTTACGCCACCAGGAATTGCGCGCTCTAGCGGAAGTCAACCACCCGAACCAGACATGCTTCATCTGGCTGGCATCTGCCACCCACAAAGTATTTCAGAAAACCCCATCCCGCGCTTCCATTCCCCTCAGGAAATGCGGGCGCTGGCGGAGATCGACCATCCGAACGTGCTACCACTGCTGGGTTGCTGGGAGGATGAGATCACGGGGAGGCGCGTGCTGCTGTACGAGCTCATGCCCAATGGGGATTTGAACGACTTCCTCTATGATGAGGTGAGTGACTAGCCTCTTGCATGTGGTGTGACACTGTGAGGGTGTTGATGGTGGGATGCGGACCTTGTGCCTGCTATTGAGAAGATGAGATCACGGGCAGGTGGGTGCTACTGTATGCCCAACGGGGTGACTGTTGAGGCGACTCAAAAGTCGGTACTTTTGAGTTGACTCATAAGTCACTGCTGTACGAGCTCATGCCCAACAGGGACCTCAACGACTTCCTCCACGATGAAGTGAGGGGTTGGGGTGAGGTCTCGATGGCGGGGTGAGGGCTCGATGGCGGGGTGAGGGCTCGATGGTGGGGTGAGGGCTCGATGGCGGGGTGAGCGCTCGATGGCGGGGTGAGGGCTTGATGGCGGGGTAACGTTCCGCTGGGGATGATGGGGATAAGCGCCTCGTTCACAAGCCTGTCTTCCTCATTATACCTTCTGAGTCGACTCAAAAGTCACCTCGTTCACACGCCTGTCTTCCTCATTATACCTTCTCCTCTTTCCTGTCCTCCCTCCTTCCCGCCGTCTCTCCTCCCCTCCTCTCGTTTCCTCCCTTCCTTCCCTCCTTTACTCCATTCCCCCTTCCCTGCTCTCCCTCTCCCTCCTTTCCTACGTTCCTTCCCTCCAGCAGCTGTCTGAAAACTCGCTAACATGGGTCGCCACAAAGAAAGTGGCTCTGGGAAGAGCGCATGGCGTGGCCGATCGGCACACGCTCACTCTCCTTCCCTCGTTTCCTCTTTTCCTCCCTCCCTCCTTTCCCTCCATCCTTTCCCTCCCTCCTTTCCCTCCCTCCTTTCCCTCCCTCCTTTCCCTCCCTCCTTTCCCTCCCTCCTGTTAAGGAGCCCTCTGAGAACTCGCTAACGTGGCACGCCAGGAAGGAAGTGGCGATAGGGATAGCTCAAGGGGTGGTGCACCTGCACGCGCACACTCTGCCTCGGCCGTCCGGCTCGCAGCTAGCCCCTGACCCTCTGGTGCATGAGTTGCTAACGCTCCGTGCTTCCCCTTTGTTTTTGCTCATTCCGCCTTCCTTTCTGAGCAGGAGTTGTCTGAGAACTCGCTAACGTGGGACGCGCGGAAGAAAGTGGCGACAGGGATACCTCAAGGAGTGGCGCACCTGCACAGGCTCACTCTGCCGCACCCACCCTTGCCCCCCAACACTCCCTTGCTTCCTTGCAACCAGGAGCTTTCTGAGAACTCGCTAACGTGGGACGCGCGGAAGAAAGTGGCGATAGGGATAGCCCAGGGCGTGGCCCATCTCCATACCCTCACTCTCCCGCGGCCGCCCGGCTCCCAACTGGCCCCCGACCCTCTGGTGCACGGGTCGCTGCATCCAGGGAACATCCTGTTGGGGGACGATGGGGAAGCGCGGCTGACCGACACGGCAGCTGCCCGCATTGCATTCGATTCGGACGATGTACACGTGGCGCCTGAAACACTTGGGTATACTCCGCCTGGTGAGTATGTGCTCTGAGGATAACACCTTCCCCCTGGTAGGCAGGATCTGGTGCAGGGGGTCGCCGCATCCACAGAACATTCTGCTGGGGGGGGGGGGGGCGATAGGGATGCGCGGCTGACAATCACTGCTGCGGAGCGCATTTCCTTGGACTCGGGCCATGTGCACGTGGCTTGGCTTGGCTCTCGAGACGCTGGGGCATAGTCCTCCTGGGAAGTGTCTTACCACTGGGGCTCCAAGGACGACCTGGTCGTTGGAGGCATGCTTTGGGATTTTTGTCGCTTCACAAACCACTGTGGCTCTGATGACCTTGTCGTTGAAGGCATGCCTCTCCTGGTGGGACTCTGGAATACCTGCCACCCCATCCCACCCCATCCCACCCCACCCCAACCCACCCTCCCCGCTCTTTCACAAACTCTCCCACTCCAACGCGCTCCTCTCTCCCGCCCAGAGTAGATGTCCGGCCCAACAACAGCAACTCCAGAAGGGGACTTTTCTCAGCTTCGAGGTCGTTTTACTCGAACTGCTCACCGACCGCCGCCCCCTAGACCCCTGACCTTTCTCTTCCTAGAAACTCAACCTCGCTCCCTTTTCCCCCCACCCAACCCCTTCCCCCCTCCAGAGTACATGTCTGCCTCGACAACAGCAACGCCAGAAGGGGATGTCTTCAGCTCAGGAGTGGCCCTCTTGGAGTTGTCAACCAGCAGACCCCCCTTGGACCCCTGGTTTGCAGACCCACCATGCTCATTCTCTTCCTGCCTCACTCCCCCTTCCCCCCCCCCCCCTCCAGAGTACATGTCCGGCCCTACAACAGCAACCCCAGAGGGCGACGTGTTCAGCTTCGGCGTCGTTCTTCTCGAGCTGCTAACAGGCCGACCCCCCTTAGACCCCTGGTTCGCAGAGAACGAGCTGGGCGACGTGATCGGGTGGGTGAACGTGTGTGTGGAGGAGGGGGCGGCGGGGGATGTCTTGGACCCGAGGGTAGCGGATATAGCGGAGTGCGAGGGCGAGATGCTGGAGGCGCTCAAGATCGCGCTGGTGTGCGTGGGGGAGGAGGCGGAGGAGCGGCCCATCATGGCGGATATAGTCTCCATGCTGGAGAGAGTAGGCGACGAGGGGGGTGGGTAGGCTGTGAGTTCTGGGTGCTGAAAACACAAGGCGCTGGCAGGAGGGCAGTAGTAGGGGGGGGCAGGAGGAGGGGCAGGAGGAGGGGCAGGAGGACAGGAGGGGGGATGAGGCCAAGAGGGGGGCGTGCTGGACCCGAGAGTGGCGGGCATAGCGGAGTGCGAGGGCGAGATGCTTGAGGCGCTCAAGATCGCGCTGGTGTGCGTCTTTTTAGTGTGCTGCACCCATCACACGATGACTTGCATATCAACATCATGAGGGACCTTCCACGGTCCACCTCAATAACTAAATGCCTTGAAATATCATTGCATTGATATCGCACTTTCGGAGTTTCCTCCCAGGAGGTGCCCTTCCTGTCATTCCACGACCACGACCTCATTGGTAGCCGCCCCGGTCTGGGTTTAGTTCGTGGGTGCACGTGGGTATCACAGCTGGGTATAGACGTCTGGTTTTCCGAGCGGTCTATGTCGCAAATGTGGTCCTACGGTGGGACTCCCATCCAAGCCAAGGCGTCTCTGCCCGGTTTTCCTCTTGTATCAAAGGTATCAAATGAGCTGGATAGGGTACAATTGATCCTGCTCTGCTTCACTTCAAGACTGCAATTCTCACCAGAACAGCAATTCCACCCAATATATACATGTTCTAACGGTGCTAAACCGGCATTAGGCACTAAAATGGTTCGAGCGGGAGTTTCAGCATCCATGCTCGCATGCTGCTCCGCCTCACGAATCCCAAACTATTTACAGGCACGCGCGCAAAACTTCCTCGCGGCTCTGCCTCACGAATCCCAGACTATTTACAGGTACGCGTGCATCATCCACGCAGGCATGCATCACGCCAGGTGAAGGGGCCGTCCCTTCAAGCCAGCTCGTAGATGAACGAAGTCTCCTTCACCTGCTGGTTACCAGGATTCACCTTCTTTCGCCAGGCCTCTGTCCACTGCTGCACCCAATCCAGCAGCCAAGTAGCATGTGAAAAAAGGAAACCGTGAGAAAAACAGACACACAAAAAATCGGCAGCGCACAATCGCGTGAAGCTGACAGGCAAGACTGTGTCCGTCGTCTTACTAGTAGTACTACTAGTAGGAAAGAGATATCCGCTGGTCCGTGGGAACAAGAACAGGGCGAGGTCGATTACCTCTTCCGATTCTTCTCAACGTATTTCTGCCAACTCGCACACGATAGTCAGTGAGGCGAGTACCAGCAAGCAATCATCCATGATAATGAACAGCCACGCCATTAATGATGTGTACGGAAAGTCCTCCAACAGGCCATGTGATGAGGACGACTACGACGCTTGGATTAGAAAATTTTATCGATAATATAGCGTGGTACTAACATGAATTGCGTAGGAGGTGCCGACTGTCACGAAAGCGACGGCAGACGCCATGCCGAGAGTAGCTGTCGCCAGATTCCACGGTCGAATAGGCATGAGAGTCGGCATTCTCAAGGTTTCGCTGGCGATTTGCTGACAAAGAGGAACTCCCAAACGCACGCGCAAGGAAAGTTGGCAGAAATTAGCGCGAAGTAATGGTTGCGAGTGCCAAGAAAGTCTTGGAGAAGCGCGTGTAGATCGAAGTTGAAACTGGAAATAGAATGACGGAGTCGAGTGAATTTGAGTGGGAAGACGCTGGTGGGGAGGATTTGCCCTTGGGAGCGCGAGCAGAGAAGCGGCGTGTGGGAGAGGCGAGGGGAGGGGAACACGCGAAGCCTTCAGGCAGAGGTCCTTGGGGCAGAGGTCCTTCGGGCAGAGGTTCTGTACTGGAACAAAAGTGAAAGCGCTGAATCTAGGGGTGTCCAGCGAGTGCGGTGTAATCGAACGGTTCAGAGGAAACGACGGTTGGGATACACAGGCTTCTGCTGTCTGGGAGAACTCGTACACTTTCGCTCATGAGCAAATGGCAGCGGCCGAATTCCGACAAAACAATTCAGATCACATTTCGTCTGCCCGTAAATTTGCATCCCTGGGACCACGTGACGGAAGTTGAAACGAAAGCGCATGGCTGAATCCACGTCACCTCACCAGCAATCGGTGCTGCGTCTCAGTGCGCAAATCACACGTGTCCGTCGGAACACCTCCCCTCGTCCACCTCACGTGTGGACCCAAGCACGTCGCAGCGCCATGCGACCCGCGAATGCACGCAATTTTTGATTTTCTCTGCACAAACGCACTTCTGCACGCAATGCAACCCTCGATTTCTCAATTCTCTCAAATGTCACCGACGACCGCACCGCCACATACTGCACCTCCTCCATGCCTTCCGTGACGACCAAGCAACACCTGCTTTCGGCAGTATCTCACGAAGGTCAAATTCTCCCCTTTTCTCCACCTGAGTGCTTTCGTTGCCCTTGTGTGGCATATCTTGGAATGCCGCGATGATGTGCACACGTGGTGCAGAGAAGCAGCAGCTTGCCGTAATGCATTCTGTACCGCTCGATGCAATATCACCAGCGCTTCCTCCATCATGGTGAAGCAGCGCCGGCGTTCCCCCGTTCCTCTGCTTCAGCTCACGTGAGATGAGACCGCTTGCATACCAAGGAGGCCGCCATGATGATGCGCTTTTTCTCCTACCTCCCGCCATGGCCCGCTCCTCTCCCCGCTGCATGGATCCATGCACGGCCATCTCGAGCCCGCCTCTTCGGCGAGGCGCCAGACAAGCGCATCCGCTTAAAAGCGGCCCTCTTCTTGTTAGCGTCTGCTGCGCCCGCTGTCGAAGCTTCTCCCCGAGATGCAGCATCCTTCTGTTACTCAAAATAGCTTTTTCCACGCCGCTCCCTGTGGCTCGGCTTCCTTTTGGCCGTGAACCTGCTTCTTGAAAAGGCCCACCAACCCTCGGGCCGAAGCTCTGGATTTGTCGTAGCCACAATTCCTTGTCGCCGAGTTTCCGCAGTCCCTTGGAGCAACCCTCGTTCCGATCAGTCCCCTCCCATGGCGACGGCCGCTTTCGCCTTCGCGTCGTCAATGATAGCCCGCCAGGTCACTCGTTCCTTCACAGCATCCCACGCAGTGGCGGCGTGCGCGTCCGCATCGGCGTCTGCGTCGGCGTCGGCGTCGGCCGCGGCGGCGGCGGCACCGCCATCACCCGTTTCGCAACAGGCACTCCGCGCCATGGCGGCTTCCCGCTGGAACGAGCTCTGGGGCAGCTCGTACACAGGCGGAAGCGCGCGCTCCCGCGCGCAGGGGCGCTTTGAGACGCCCCCGTCCCTCGGCGGGGCTGCGCTTCCGCTGCCAGGCGCGCAAACGCTGGGAGCCCCCTTCCCCTTGCGCACATCTCGACCCCCGCGAACGACCACAAGGGGCTTTCGTTCCGATGCCTTCATGGCTCCCGGGGCGACCAGAAGCAGCAGCCGCCGCAGCCTTTGTCTGCTAGTGGCGGCGCTAGTGGCGGCGCTAGCGCCAGGGGAGTTGCCTCGGATGCTGCCGCGGATGCTGCCGCGCAAGAGGCGACCTCGCGGCCCTCGAAGGAGTGGCGGATGTTGCCGCTGGGGTACCGCCCCGCGCACGCGGTGGCGCTGCAGGAGCGCATCGAAGAGATGTGGGAGGCGCGCGCGGGGCGGAAGGGGGAGGCGGGGAGGGTGCGGGGGAAGGCAGCGGGAGAGAAGGAAGGGGGCGAGGGAGCGAAGGAGAGTGTGAAGGAGGAGGAGCGGCGCGAGTTGGAGGCGCTAAATTGGGCGTTCAGTCAGCTGCCGGTGTCGGTGTTCCCGTGCCAGCATAAAGGTACGGTACTCTGTGGTCTCATATGCTTCTCGGTCTACGTTCGATAGAAGTTTAGTTTTGAGATGTCTCACCCGTACCAGCTTGAAGGTATGATGTTCTGTGGACTCCTATGCCTCGTGTCTACGTTCTTCGCTGTGGTGCTCGACACTTTGAGAAGTTTCGCACGGACTCACTCACAGCGGTACCGTGCCCCCTGTCGTCCTGCCCTTCCCTCTCCTCCTTCCCAGTGCTCGAAATCCCCTCCGACGCTCGTCTCTCGGACGCTCTTCGACTGCTGCAGAAGTCCGGGCTCATGGCGGCACCCGTCAGGGACGTGGCAGCGAGGGAAGACGCGCCTCTGCAGCAGCGGTACCTCGGCATGGTGGATGGCGCGGGCATCGTGCTGTGGGTCATGGGGCAGGTAGGAGAGACAGGGGGGACGGGAAAGAGGGGGGGGGGAAGGGCGGGGGGAGTGGAGGGGGGGGTTGTGGGGGGCGGAGGGGGGGGGGGGGAACATGGTGAGAGGGGTCGTGGACGATGCTTTCTTGGAGCAGCGGGACTTGGGGGATGGTGGGCGCGCGGAGATTGTACTGTGGGGGGCAGGTACTAGGGGCTTGGGCTTGGGCTTGGGGGAGGGACAGTGGAGGGCAGGAGGGGCTTGGGTTTGAAGTGGTTTTACTTGAGAAAGATGCTTCGTGCCCGTCGCGCTTCCTCCACATTCCCGCCCGCCCCTCACGCCTGCTCTTCTTCGCTCTTCCCCCAACCCCCCTCCATCTTCCTCCTTTTCTCAGCTCGACCGTTCGTCTGCAGAACTCCGCATGGCAGCAGCAGCAGGGGGAGGCTTGGCCGGGCTGGCAGTGGCAGGGCTGGGCGCAGCAGCGTTGGGCGCTCCAGATGCTGCCGCGTTGGCGGCCATGTGGGCAGGATCAATGGCTGGCGGGCTGCTGGGCTCCAAGTCAGCAGAGGCGCCGGGGGAGGGGGAGGCAGGGGGAGGGGTGGAGCGCGTAAGAGTTTCGGCAGGGGGACTTGACCGGCTGCTGCAGAGAAACGTGTTTCAGACGACTATGGTAAGTTGGTAAAGGTAATGGGGTGGGACACGCCAGTCTGTGAGGAGGGCGAGGGGTGGAACGGGTGTCGGCCGGCCGGGGGATTCTTCAGGATTCTTCAGGATTCTTCAGGATTCTTCAGGATTCTTCAGGATTCTTCAGGATTCTTCAGACAACTAAGCGAAGTGGTCACCCTTCCCCCATCGCCCTTCCCCCATCGCCCTTCCCCCATCGCCCTTCCCCCATCGCCCTTCCCCCATCGCCCTTCCCCCATCGCCCTTTCCCCATCGCCCTTCCCCACATGCCCTTCCCCTGTCGCCAGGCCTCCACCATCACAACACCGCATCGCACGCTCCTCCCCTTCTCCCAATCGCCTCTTTCCCTCTGACTCCCGACTCCCTTGCTCACAAGCCAATGGGGCGTTGTGCTCGTGGTGCCCATTCCTCGTGCACCCTTCTCGCTGCACCCCCGTTCACGCCCCCCAATCTTTGCACCAGGTGTCTGACCTGGTGGGGTCCTTCCGCTGGCGCTCCTTCCTGCCATTCTCCTCATCTGGTGCCTCATCCCGCCCCCTCCTCTCCCCCACATGCCCATACCTCCGCCTCCCCCTCATATTCCTATATCTCATTCCTCCCAAACCTTTCTCCCCTGTTCTCCACCTCTCCCACACACACACCAGGTGTCTGAACTGGTGGGGTCCTTCCGCTGGCGCTCATTCCTCCCCCTCTCCTCGTCCGACTCAGTCCTCTCTCTCATGCTGCTGCTCGCCATGCCCCACCGCCCCCAAGTGCTCCCCATCGTCACCTACCCCCCCACCTCCTCCTCTCCCTTCTCCTCCTCTCCCTTCTCCTCCTCTCCCTTCTCGTCTCCCTCCGCCTCCTCTCCTGCGTCCTCCTCTCCCTCCTCCCCCACTCCATCCTCCCTTCTCTCCTCCTCTCCCTCCTCCTCCCCTCCCTCCTCCTCCTCCGCCACTTTTCCTGCTTCCACTTCTGCCGAGCCTGCTGCTGCAGCTTCGTCACTAGGTTCGGAGACCGCCCCTGTGCCGAGCCTGTCAGCCCTGGTGTCGCAGGCTGATGTGGTGAATTTCCTGGCGGAGTGTGACGGGCAGCCGTGGTTCGAGTGGGTGGCGGGGAGAAGGCTGAGTGACATGGGGCTCCCGAGAATGGACAAAGAATCGACTGTGAAGGTGAGATTCATCGTCTCACCCGAAGAGCAGCCGTGGTTCGAGTGGGTGGCGGGGAAGCAACTGAAAGACGTGGGGACGCCAAGAACTGCTGGATATGCAAGGTGAGGAGTGATGTTGAGCAGCTTTTGAAATATTGTCATTTGAGGCAAAATGACAAAAAGATGCGGTCTGTGCCAGCCGGGAATCGAACCCGGGTCTGCACCGTGCTGATGGCAGGGTGCTATTCTACCACTAGACCACTGGCACTCGAGGGATGAGTATTTGTGTGCCTTTGAGAAATTTGAAATGTTTGAGCAGAGCTCTACAGCAGGATGACAATGGAACCAATGTCGAAGTTTGGCCAGTGACATTGCAAGTGCGTCACAGACGTTGACAGTGCAAACGCGTCACAGACGGTGACAGCATTTGGTTTGGGTGCAGAAAATTGCCGGTTGGATTCCTAGCATCCCTAGCATCCCTAGCATCCCTAGCATCCCTAGCATCCCTAGCATCCCTAGCATCCCTAGCATCCCTAGCATCCCTACAGTTGCAGCAGAATGCAATGGTCAGCCTGGCAGTGCAACGGACAGCCTAGCAGAGTGCAACGGATAGCCTGGATTAGAAGGGGTGGCCGAAATACAAGTGGAAGACAGAGGGCTTTTTGAAATGCCTGCTGCAGAATCACCAGTCGAAGAGGTGAGCGATGTGTCGTTAACTCTTGAAGACAGACAGCTGTGGCTCTGGTGGGTGGCGACAAGATGCGTGAGTTGTGAGGCTGTCAGGCATAGTGCAGAATGGGCGGTTGAGGTGAGTCGTGTGAGTCACATGCTTGGTTGGGAAAATGATCGTTGTTAGCAAAAGGGAAGTGAGTAATGGATGGGCTCACAACTTTTCTTGCATCCACGTTTGTTTCACGGACTCTTTGGATCATAAGAGGAGAGGAGGTAGCCAAATTCTCCAACAACACGTTCTTGGTGCAACAAGGTAATGAGGAGGAAGTACTAGTATCAGCGATCGACATCATGATGCCCAAGAAAGGGAAAGAGTTAGATGTGCCAGCCGGGAATCGAACCCGGGTCTGCACCGTGCTGCATGGCAGGGTGCTATTCTACCACTAGACCACTGGCACTAAGCAGATGATACAATGTGTCACCAAAGCTCTTTTTCTTTCTCTTTCGGTTTTCCTCTTGCTAGAATGCGCGCATCCTCGCCTTCTCCTGCGTGACATTCCCTCCCTCTATGTACGCGTTACTATCCAGGTAGGTGCTGGAGTCGACCTTGGTAATGGAGCCGTTCCGTCTGATGCTCCATCCGTCCCTCTCCGTACGCGTTATTATCTCAGGTGCAGGAGTCGGACCCGGTAATGGAGCCGTTCCGTCTGATGCTTCAGCACGACATCGGCGGAGTGCCCGTGGTGGCGCCGGGGACCAACCGCATCACGGCAAACATCAGCGCGAGGGACATTCTGCAGCTGCTGACGTCACCGCACCTGGCGGAGCAGCACCACCTCAAGTACGCGCATTCCCCCCTCTGCTTATTGCCTTTCTGCTTTCTGCGTACTAGCACCCTCCCCCTTTTTTCTGCTAGCGTCGTCTCTCTTCCCTCCCCGAAATCCTTTTCTTCCCCATCAGTCATGGCGCCATCAGTCATGGTGCCATCGGTCATGGTGCCATCGGTCATGGCGCCATCGGTCATGGCGCCATCAGTCATGGCGCCATCAGTCATGGCGCCATCGGTCATGGCGCCATCAGTCATGGCGCCATCAGTCGTATGCCACCCCTTCTATTCCCAAACCCCCAACCTTCCCCTTCCTCAGGCCGCTAACGGTGGCAGATCTGGCGTATGACGCCCAGCACCCCCATCACGGCACAGCTGACGTCATCTGCCCCACAATCCCCTTTTCTCTTCCCCATTCTCAGGCCGCTGACGGTAGCAGATCTCCTGTATGACGCGCAGCGCCCGCACCACGGCACGGCTGACGTCATCTGGCCGATCATGGTGCCACCAGTCACATGCCACCCGTCCACCTCGCTGCGGGAGGTGCTGCACGCATTCCGGGTGGCGCGCGTGCACCGCATATACGTCACCCAGGAGGGGGGTGAGAAGAGTGGGGATCTGCTGGGAGTGGTCACGCTGAAGGATGCAATTGGGCGGTTCTTGGTGCGGCAGGAGGAAGAAAAGAGGGAGAGGAGGGGAGAGGACAAAGAGGCGTTCCCAACCACCACCGAGGTTGGTTCGGATGGGCTCAGCCTGTAGGGGGGTGGAGGGTGGTACGCCTCCGCCTCACCACCCAGAGGGAGGTGCTGCATGCGTTCAGGGTGGCGCGCGTGCACCGCATGTACGCCACTGAAGAGGCGAAAGGCAGTGGGGGGGGGAGTGGGGAGCTGCTGGGAGTGGTCACGCTGAGGGATGCGATTGGGCGGTTCCTGGTGCGGCAGGAGGAAGAAAAGGGGGAGGAGAGGAGGGGAGAGGGGAAAGAGGAGCCGGGTCCGACCACGGAGGTTGGGTCGGATGGGCTCAGCCTGTAGGGGGGAGGGAAGCGGAGGGAAGGTCACGGAATGGGGAGGGCAGGGCACGTGCCACCTGTCCCCCGCGCTGAGGGAGGTGCTGCTCTGCACGTGTTCCGAGTGATGAGCGTGCACCGCATATACGTCACACAGCACATACCATAAGATGGGCTTGACCTTCAGGGGGAAGGGCGGCGATGGGAGGGAGGGGAGGGAGCGGAGGAGGAAGGCATTGGGGTTAACGGCTATGCTCAATGGGCCCCTATGGAATGGAGAAGAGATTGTGAGTTGGTGTTCCGGCTGTTGCGAACAATGCTGCTGGCTTGCGTGTGTGTGTGGTTGGGGTGGCCTAGATTCCGGCCGCTGCTGTTGGATGTGTGCTGTGTGCTGTGTGCTGTGTGCTGTGGCGCTCCCTTCCCACAACTCTGGCAACAGGAGAAGTCGAGTCCAGACACAGTGGTGCATTTTGTGTACATATCTACCAAACACCCACCCTTGATGGCTTCCTGTTTCCGGAAGAACTGACTGAACCCTGATATGCTGTCTTAATCTTTGTACATACGCTGCCCGGCAATCTAATGTGTTCATCTCCATTGATTGGGGTGGGAAGTAGACATGGGCTTGGTTGCTGTATGTAAAACACTCTGGCTGGCTGGCACCAAATGCAGGGGTGAAACATTTCTTCCTTTCTTGCCACCACACCACACCTGCAGGGATGAGTCTGGCTAATCTGTCTGAGATAGGTGGTAGCTACAAACAGAATGACGACATCCGTGCACTTGGAACCCCTGCATACGCCCCAGCAAAACTTTAGGCTTTAGCACTCACAAATACAGTGAACCTCTACCAGCCACATGAACTCTGGTTCGCCAGTCATACCGTAGTAGTCAGCAGCTGTCTTTCAATCCGCCATACACAAGCGAGCACCAACACCTGTTCTTGCTTGCCTCCCTTACAGGAGGGCTGGTGTAAATATCCCCTAGAGCACAACCATGCCATGCTAGGCTATCAGGCTTAGTGCCCCCACAGCTAGCCTGTATACCCTTAGGGAAGAGAGCATGCTACCGATAGGTTATTCAGACCTAGCTTGGGGAGTCTTAAAAACGGTATGCAGTGCAGAACTGGGCTAGCTAGCTACCAGTCAGGCGACACACTGACTCTCCACTCCATGCTCCTGTGGCAGCAGTGTGGCATGGCCTAAGTTGCAGCCTGGATGGTGTTGTCTGGCTGTATGAGCAGGATGGGCAGCAGACAGCAGCGCAGCAGCGCAGCACACTCAGCAGAATGCCTTCTGCAAGAGAGGAGGTGTGCGCTGCTGCTATGCCTGCCTGCACCAGCTCTACTGTCACAAGTTGCACCACTTGAACGGGTCCAATGCCTCCCCTCTCTTGCGAACTGAGCGGTGGGGTGGAAATGTAGCAGAGGGGAAATGTAGAAACACTGTGAGAGAAGAACGCCTTGTGCAAGGTGAGGTGACTGCAAGGGGTGCTTCACAACTCTGCCTGCACTGGCCTGGTCACAAAATGCCCCATCTGAAAGGGTCCAGCGCCTCTGAGTCCGTTGAGGCACGCAGGCGGAAGGATGTGGTGTGTGAGGTAAGGAAATGGATTGGCCAAGGTACAAAGAATCAGAGTGGGAAGCAAGGAGGTGGAGATGAAGAAAGGGTGGGAGGGATGGAGAGAGAGAGGCGGAGGGCGAAGTGACAAGTCGCACACGTTCAAAGTGAGGGTGGGTCTTGTCACCTGTGGCTCGCCCAGTTGCTCCCCACACGAAGAGAGAGCGAGGGAGGGGGGAAGAGAGCGGAAGGGCAGAGAGACGGGCCAGCGGCAACAAATGCACGCACCTTCGAAGTGCAGGTGGGGTCCCGTGGCTCGCCCAGTTGCCCCCACACATGCCACTTGCTGCCCCCTTGCCACTCGCTGCAGTCATTGTGCATACATGCACACATGGACACACAGACGTTTGTGCATACACATACACACAAGCACACGGACACACACGCACATGCACGAGCGCAAACACACACAACAGCAGGAAAAAAGGAGGTATAGTTGGAAAACGACGACGGACGGAAGTGTGGAAGTGAGGGAGGGCACAAGGATAAGAGGTCACTCTGAAGCTACTAGAAAGCGGGCAGTTTGTGGAGTGGTAGTGGTACAAACCTGGACACTTGAACGATGAATTATAAGGCAAACTCCATTGAATCAACCACCACCCACCTGCCCAACGCGAGCGTTGATGATGCAGCAGTGCCCATAGCGAGTGGTGAAGCCATTGTCATGCGCTATAGTCACCAGCTTGCCGTACCTGGAGGCAGTCGTGGGGGGAGTGGTGCAGGTGGGGAGAGGAGAACCGTGGGGGTTGGTGGAAGGAGGGGGCGGAGTAGAGGAGAAGAGGATGTTTAGACAAGCAGCAATGCACCAGACCAACTACTTGAGAGTAGATAGCGGGGGAACAGAGGGGAGAAGCAAGGAGATGGCCATGCAGACACGAACAATCACCCGGTGATGCACTCGTCTCAACCCCCCCCCCCCCCCCCCCCCCCCCATCTCGGCTCACTCACTCACCCTACATCCCCACCAACGCCAGCATTGCCATCTCGCTATGCCCTTGTTCCCAGCTTTGAACTTTCCGGCCCAAACGCCACCCCCTACTCCCGTCCCCCCTCAAAAGCCACTCACCCTCCGCTCCAGCCTGCAAACGTCACCACGCCCTTGTCTGACGCCAGCACTGGCGCGCCAAACTCCGCTGCTAGATCCACGCCCTGTGGCAAGGGGGAAAGGAAAGGGGAGCGGGTGGGGGAATGGCAGGGGATGGGGAGAAGGGGGAATCGAGAGCGTGACATGCGATAGGGGGGCGGGTAGAAGAACACGAAGCAGAGGGACTAACCGTGGGGAAGGAGTGAAACAAAGCGGACGAAACGGGGGAGAGGATGGCAAGGGGACGGGGACAAAGGAGGAGGAGGAGCAGGAGAGAGAGGAAGAGGATAAGGGGGAGGGTGGGAGAAAGGCGAGAGAGTGAGGGGGGCGGGGGGAGAGGAGGCGTACCTCATGGAAGGATCCCCATCGCCAGCCAAAGGGACTGCTGACAAAGCTGGTGGGGAGAGAGGGTTGAGAGGAGGATTGGGGGAGAGGGATTGAGATGAAAGTGCTCATGGATGGAGCGGGAGAAAGGCTCACAAAAAAAGCAGCTTCTGATAGATCGGCAATTAAAGCTCAATCAGCAAGCTCAGCATGCAGAACAAGCCCGTCCAACCCCCCTGTTTTACGCACTTGACCACCACAGGGCATTCACTAAAGAGGCACCCTATACTTCCCCCAACCTGAAACACCTCCCCTCCTAATCCCCTGTCCAACGCACCCGTCCACCACAGGGCAGTTAAATCGCAGCCATCCGTCCACGGTGTTTGAAGTCCACTCGAATGTCACCCCTACCTCCCCCAAGTGCCAATGCCCCTTCCCCTTTCCCCCTGAAAACGCACCCGTCCACCACAGGGCAGTTAAATCGCAGCCATCCGTCCATCGACTTGGGAAATCCCTTGGGACCCCTCCTCCACCGCCCTGTTGGTGGGAGAGGGAACGGGGTGATGGTGGTGGGCAAACAGCACAGATCATAATGAGAGGGGGAGCAGAGATCGTTATTGGAGAGAGAGCACAGCACCAACACTCATGGATCTGGGAAAGCCTATGGGGCCCCTTCATCCATCGACCTGTAGGTTTGAGAGGGGGTACCGGCAATGCGGAACAAGTTGGGCCATGAATGGGGGAGCATAGCGCATCAGACGAGAAACAGATGAAGTGCACAATACCAGCGGCCATGACTCAGTAAGAAGCATCTATTGGGTCACGTAACTTTTCTTGCAAGTTAGAAATGACATGGCCCACATAGGGAGTTACAGCTCGCATGCAGATGCCAATGACAGGTGGATTACAAACGAAAGAAGAAAAGAAAGGCGACACAGCAGTCCAAAAAGCACGGACAGAAATGCGAAATCTACAGGTGGAATGCCACACTTCAGTTTCAAGCAATCAGCACAAGGAGCGGAACGCACCTTCTAGAAGAGAAACTCGAGCGCCTGCTGCTGCTGAAGCCGATTTCACAATGGCTCCTGCTGCCGGACCTCCCACGCCGAGCCTCGTGGGCAGGTTCGCAAGTGAGGACGGGGAGAGCCGGGAAAAGAGGGGGCGGCAGGTCCGGCGAATACCAGGCCTGAGCTCTGGTACCGAGCGACGCTGGTTGGCTGCAGAGTGTATGTTGGGGGGGCAATGGGAGAAAGGAGGAGAGTGTTGAGAGAGGGTGAGCTGGAGCAATGGCCAGTTTCAAGAATACGCAGACCGAGATGGGGCAATGGCCATGGAGGGGGAACCGGGATGGGGTATACAGCTGTGGGATATTAAGATGAGACGTGGTCTATCCCCTATCCCACTCCCAGCACCTACAGAAAATGAGTGTGGCGCCTTCCACAAAGAGGCCCGACCTCAGGTTGTTCAGCCGATGCAGGAACACAGCCGACGTCCACGCGCAGGTCCCTCGCTCGGCGATCTACGCCAGAGTATCCCTACACTCAACGCCCCCTGACACCATGTACACCACACAACACTCTCCCCTCCCAGCACTCACAGCACGAGACGATGAGCGTGTCGCCTTCAACAATGAAGTCCGACCGCAGGTTGTTCAGCCGCTGCAGATCCCTGATGGATGTGCGGTGCTTCAGAGCGATCTCCGCCAGGGTGTCTCCAAACTGCACCTTCACCGTCTTGATGCACATGGGCACCCGCAGCCCCGGCTGCCTCGCCGCCCGCCTCTTAGACGCGCCTACCGGTTCAAACATGGGGTTTCGGGACATGGGCGGGTTCACTGCGCGGCTGGCCGGTACTAGCGTCCCGTCCATAATGGAATTCCGCTCCGTCCTGCTCGCTTCTGGCATTTTCTGCGCCTTTTTCTCCGCCTTTTTCTTCTCCGGGCCCTTGCCAAGCCTTCCCCACAGCCCCCTACTGCTGCTGTTCTTCCTCCATCCCCATCTCTCAGTCGCTGCTGCTGCTGCGGGCGCTGGCCCTGGCGCGCGGGCTGCAGGCCTTGTAACCGGGGCTGCTCTCTTAGCGAAAACGCTACTATCGGGGCTATGGGTTGTGCCCGCAGTGGCAGCAGCCGGCTGCTGTTCCTTCGTCGAACTAGCTAATGGCACGACTCCTCCCCCGGCCGCTCCTCCTGCCGCGACCCCAGCTGCAGAACCCCCTACGGCAGACGCAGGGACTCCTCTTAAGCCCACAACCGGCGCGCCGGCAGCCGCCGCAGCAACAGGGCCACTGGTACCAGGGCCATCGGTTGCAGCCGCGGCTGCAGCGGCACCACCACGTTCCGCCACTGCCGCCGCCGCTTCCGCTGCTGCAGTCGAGGAGGAGGACGCGAGGCGGGTCTGCACGGTGTGGTTGATGAGGTGCGCCGCTTGCACGCACTCAGGCGTAGGAGCGGAATGAGGATCCGAGGGGGAAGCAGAGGGGTGGCGAGGAGTGGGCCGCTGACACTTCTCGGAAAACACTGCAAGTAGGCTGCAAAACGGTGCCAGAGAGAGGGAGTTTGAGGGTTGGACGGGAACGGGAGAGAAGAGAAGGAGACGGAGGAAAACGGGTAGGGGGAAACAGGCGAAAGCGAAGTGAAGCTACACGCAGGGACGGAAAAACAAAAGCTGGATAATAAGGATGGTGATACCCATACGACGCGTGAACTAACTTAAGGTACCGAACTTGGTGAGGCCTGATGGTACACAGGTCAGGTCACACGACGATCCAGACCAAAGCCATTCCTGACCAGTCAGCAATCGTGCCTTGCAAAGCCAACTCACTCGAATGGGATGTTCATCCGACGGCCCAGATCCATCAGCCACTCGGGGCTCTCATGAGCGGCTCCGATCAGCCCTTTCGCCTTCCTAACGGCTATTCGTTCCTTCGACCGAACCCTCCACGTGCTCGGGGGTGTCCCTGGAGGCGACGCCACCGCTCTCCCCGAACCAGCCGTTTTAGGTCTGGCAGCTGCCGTCCCTGCTGCCACTGCCGAGCCTGCCGAGCCTGCTGCTGCTTGTTGCACGCCAGCGGGCTTTAGCGTCGACGCAGTAGACGCGGGGGGCGGAGGAGCCTTCAGTGGGCTGGTCGAGGCTAATAACGAGGGTGATGATAACGAGCGTGGCACTAGTGGGGGAGAAGCGGCCCGTGGAGAGGGGGGACCGAGCCTCCCCGTCAACCGCGCGACAGGGAGGGAGAGGTCGAAGCCGTCGCCTCCTTGGGCCACCATCGTTGCAAATGGTTGTCGCGAGGCAGCACCCGGAGATTGGATTCCCTGCCCAGCCTGCGATTACGCACACATGAGATGTAATAACTCAATGGTTGCATCTGGTTGGATCAGTCTAAGGGCTTGGTCAACCAGAGTGAGAAACGGGAAATGGGACAAGTTGAGACCGGTTACGGTGAGACGAGTCTAATTGTACCATCGCAGCCGGACAGAAGCGGCGATCCCCGTCTTGACGATTGGTAAACCAATCGACATAAAGACAAGGAAAATTATGAAGATTTGTCAATAGTTTTAACGGCAGCAATGGCCTCTCCTTGCTATAACCCAACAACAGCCAGCGAACGACGACGGTAAACAAGAAAAAAAATACCAGACTTATTGCCTTATGTAAGCAGGTATGGACTTACAAGTTTGTAATCGTCTGAACTGCTTTTATCTACCCATGGAAGAGAAGTTTTTAGCCAATCCAGGGCCATCCCTGGTGATGGCCCTGAACCGGCACTTGGACGCCCTATTTTTCCGGCTCCACTACGCAACCCACGTGGCTATTGATACAGCACTGCTGCTCAGAGCAAAAAACTCGGGTTCGATGTCTGCACTCTGCTGGTAAGGAAGCTAGTCTAGGTGCCTACACCTGCTTGCATCTGATAGGAGCTCCGATTCCGCTGCTTATGGAACTAGAGAGACACTTCCGTCCGAAGTTAGCCAGCCATGGCCAGCCAGTTGGAGGTTTCTATGGAGAGGAATGAGTGCGCTGCTTAGCAGCTGGAGGTCAATGAGATGAAAACTGGTTGGTTGGGTTGGGGGAGGTTGGGGGCGGGGGGAATGTCATGGCAGGTGGTAACGAGAGCAAAGCAGAGCTAGGTTAGAGGAGTTCGACGGCCTTGGAGAGCCCAAAAGGAGCCGTTGAAGCTTGGGCTCAGCTCCAGATTCGGCTGCTTGATGGCTTGGGTTTCCCTGAAACCATCTAATTGGTCCGCAATCTCTCAAGCCGGTTTGGTCCGGCGTGACGGAGCCCCTTCGGCCACGTACCTGGACTTGAAGTTCGGTAATTTGCGGGAAAGCCCGATGGGTTTGGCTTGGCCCGAATGAAGTGCGCCTCGACCTGGCGTGGTATCCTCACCGCCTTTGGTTTGTGGAGAAACGTGATTGGGAGCTTGCCAAACGGGTTTGGATGTCGTGGTGTTGGCTGGAAACATGGGTTCTGAGCCACATAACCTGCACTCTTACATTCGTCAGGGTGCCACTGGGTGTCGGAATTGACTTGTTCCACAGCCGATGACTTGACTCTTTTGCTAAGTATTTCCAGGACTAGATTCCAAGCCTAAATCCGAAACTCCCAGTCGTTCCCGAACCTGTGATGCAAAGCGTTTGTAGTTGGCTGTCAGTGGATAACGTCGGCTGGCTGCCCAGAGGAGAGTGGTTCATGTGTTTACCGCCGTGAAGGATGTTGTTAATAAGATATAATCTAGGGAAAGTACATCTGCTCTCAGTATTAGGGTCCCCGCTATTACGTACGGTCAGTGGAACGCTATAAACCATCAGAATTAGTGAGTTCGTCACACGGCTAGTCAGTCGGGTTCCATTGTTAGTCAGTGGCTGCTACGAATGGTCAGCAGATGTAAACCCCCGCCCATTTTTGGCAGATTTCCCGCTCGCGGCAGCCCAACAACCAAACGACTGTAATAATTGCGGGGGGGCGAGATTTTTTTCGCGCCAGCCTGGTGCTGCACATTTCGCCCTCACTCCAACCCTCGGTACTGTACATTTCGCCCTCGCTCCAACGCTTGGCACTGTACATTTCGCCATCGCTCTAACCATCGATAATGTATATTTCGTCCTCACTCCAACGCTTGGTACTGTACATTTCGCCCTCCAACTGCAGGTTTAGAATTCTGAGAGATCCTTCTGATCCGTGAAGGACCTCGCCTCGCCCAATGTGCAGCCTCAGGCTGGCACGAAAAAAATATCGCCCCATTATTACAGACGTTTGGTTGTTGGGCTGCCGCGAGCGGGAAATCTGTAAAACATATATTGTATGTTGTTATAGACTATATAGGGTTATGCCTTAGGGAGTACAACCCATTAAGTTATATTCCTTTGTATGTCACTATTCTAGTCATTCTTTCACTTCAACATAGTATCATGAGTAGGTAGGTCCCCCCCGCCCACTAGTGCTTCCGCCCTAGGTCCTAGCCGCCCCGTTCCCCTCCCGCACGTGCCGGCCTGTCTCCTAGCCAGCCCCGTCGCCTAGCCGGCCCCATAGCCCAGCCCGCCCTGTCGCCTAGCCGGCCCCGACTCCTAGCAGGCCCCGCATCCTAGCAGGCCCCGCTGCCCCAACGGCCCCGTCGGCCCCGCCTCCTAGCTGGCCCCGCCGCCTCCCCTCGGCCCCGTCGTCCTAGCCAGCCCCGTCGCTCAGACGGCCCCGCCTCCTAGCCGGTCCCGCCTCCTAGCTGGCCCCGTCGGATAGCCGGCCCCGTCGTCTGACCAGCCCCGTCGCTTAGCTGGCCCCGTCGTTTAGTCGGCCCTGTAGCCCAGCCGGCCCCGCCTCCTAGCCGGCCCCGTCTCCTGGCCGACCCCGCCTCCTAGCCGGCCTCGTAGCCCAGCCGACCCTGCCGCCCAGCCGGCCCCGTCTCCTAGCCGGCCCCTCCTCCTCGCCGACCCCGCCTCCTAGCCGACCGCGCCTCCTAGCCGACCTCGTCGCCTAGCAGGCCCCGTGGCCCCACCGGCTCTGTCCCGCTGCTGGCCCTGTCGCCTAGCCGCCCCGTCGTCCAGCCGGCCTCGTCACCTCCACGCCTAACCGGCCCCGTCGCCTCGCCGCCAGCGGCCCCGTCTCCTCGACGCCTCGCCGCTTTCCTCGGCACTCTGCACCGCCTAACACCGCACTGCACCGCTCGGTACTGCACTGCACCGCTCTACACCGAACTGCACCGCACTACACCACTCTGCACCGCACTGCACCACGCTGCACCGCTCCCTACCGTACTGCACCTCCCTCTACCGCACTGTACAGTACCGTTCCGCACATCACCACTTTCCGACGGACCCTACTGCCCATCGCCTTTCTGCTGCTGCAGCGACCATGATGCCGGACTCGGTCCTGCGTTTTGATGCGGAGGGGCAGCCGATTGAGTATGACTCGTGGCTCCTCGACCTCCAACGACACCTAACTAGTCAGCGGCAAGACGGCCACTCCCTGGCCGTCCACATCGACGGTACGCTCCCCTGCCCGGACCCCCCTGCTGCTCTACCCGCTGATCCCACGTCTGCTGACCGTGAGTTTGCTGCTGCTGCTGCCCTTGCCCGTGCTGATTGGTTGTCGCGTGACGCTGTCGCACAGCTTGCGATTAGTCATGCCCTCCCCCTGTCCGAGCGCCCCCGCTTTAGGTCGGTCAGGACTGCGCAGGAGTTCCTAGAGGCTGTTGTTGCGCACTATTCTACACCGCCCTCTGCCTCTGTAGGCCGTCTAATCATGCCTATGCTCTTTCCTGACCACGCGTCTTTCCCTACCGCCGCTGACCTAGCTGCCCATTTTCACACGCTAGACACGACCTGACGCGCTGCCTGCACTGAGGCCCAGTTTTGTGTATTTCATCCCCCCATCTGCTCTACCTTCTACCTGCTCGCAACCCGTCTCCCTGACCGCCTTACCACTGCCGGCGATCACTTCTTTAGTCTCCACCCCGCTAACCTCACCCTCACTGACTTTGTTGACACCCTGTCAGCCGTAGAGACTCGTCAGCGCTCTATCGCCCAGTCTAGCGGTACCGTGCCTGTCTCTATTTTCAGGGCTGTGCCCCTGCTCAGTGTGCTTATTCCAACAGTACTGCCGCGGTTGCTAAGACAGCCGCTGCAGTGCAGTTTCGTCCGGGTAAGGGTCGCCGCCCCAAGGCTGAGCGCGGCGGAGGTAGCAAAGGAGGGGGTGGTGCAGGTAGTGGAGGTGGCTCGCCCGCTGGTAGTACTGACGGGGGGCTAGGGCTGGTGCCTCGGAGCAGCAGTCCTAGCAGCAGCAGCAGTAGGCGCCGTCGCTGGACCAGCAGCAGCAGCTGTTGCAGCACCCGCAGCAGCGGCGGGTCGGCCGTCTCCCCACCTGGGTGGCCTGGAGCCAACGGTGACGGTGGTCGCGAGGGTCGTGTGCGCGGTGTGCCGTTAGGTGGTGGTCAGAGTGACGGGCGCTGCCAATACCAGCTCCAGAGCGGTCCTCGCCGCGGCCTCGTGTTCGGTAAGATCGGCCATATCCCCACTCGTTGCTTCTGGCACCTCGACGACCTGTTTCGTCTCCGCTTCGGCCCGTCGCCTGACCTCCCCGACTGGCACAGTCTGCTCCGTCGTGGTGTTAGGATCTTTGATATGTATATGGATGAGATAAGCTCTGCTTTATACAGTGACGGAAACAATTGTCCGGATGTTTTGCATTAATTAGGGTTTTTGAGCTTTCCGACCAGTGTAGATAAACTCTTAGTATTTAATGGTGGTACACTTTGGGAGGGGCACATAGTGGATGTGTTCATAGTGCTAAATTCCATAATAGTACACTGATCTAACTTAGTACCAAAAGATATACAAAGAGTACATCCGGACAATTATTTCCCAGGTCAAAGAGCAATCTTCCGAGCAGCGTTTCTAGTACCTAGTCCACCAACAATTGGCATTGATAACCACCTGCACCCTCCTAGGCATGTTATCTACGAGGTTAGTGCAAACCTTTACAGGGATCTTCTCACACTCTTCCTGGACCCACCCTTTAACATAAGGGGGTGAGCACAACGAAAATCGCGAAGTATTTGAACGTATGCAAGAGTACTGTGCACGATTTCATGTTGAATGTTATCTCTGAGACTAGCCATGCTGAGGTGTGGCCAAAGATGTCATAAGTCGATTAGTTCCATCTTATCATGAATTTTCTGTGTCGTACCGTTGTAGGGTAAAATTACGAGCAGAGTGGCGAAAACTAGCGTGTCCGCCACGAAACTTAGGGTAACATAGCATGGTCGAATGTGCATCCATTCACTAATAGAATCGCGTTAAAATCTACCGGTCTCGTCACGGTGCAGCAGTCGAAGAAACCCCGACTGGTGGGGAAAAATATCCGGGTTCAGGTCTGGTGACGAAGAGGGTCACTCCAGTGCTACAAACTCATGCTCTCCAAGCCATTCCAAGCTTAGGCGGGACACATGGCTTGGAATGGATTGGAGAACACGAGTATGTTACGCTGGAGTGGCCCTTTTCCTCATCAGATCTCAACCCGGATATTCTTTCTGAACAGTCGCGACTTCTTTGACTGCTGCACCGTGACGAGACCTACGGATCCTAGCGCGATTCTAATAGTGCAAGGATGCACTGTCGACCGTGCTATGTTACCCTAAGTTTCGTGGCAGATACGCTAGTTTTCGCCACTCTGCTCGTAATTTTTACCTACAACGGTACGATGAAGACGGTCCATGATAAGACAAGACCAATCGAGTTATGGCATCTTTGGCCACACCTCAGCGTGGCTAGTCTTAGAGATAACATTCAATCTGAAATCGTGCACCATACTCTTGCATACGCTCAAATCCTTGGCGATTTTCCTAGTGCTTACTCCCTTATGCAAAAGCGTGGGTCCAGGAAGAGTGCGAGAAGATCGCTGTAAAGGTTTGCACTAACCTCATAGATAACATGCATAGGAGGGTGCGGGTGGTGATCAAGGCCAAGTGTCGGTTGACTAGGTACTAGAAACGCTGCTCGGACGTTTGCTCTTTGTCCTGGGAAACAATTGTCCGGATGTACTCTTTGCATATCTTTTGGCACTAAGTTAGTTCTTGTGTACTATCATGGATTTTAGTGCTGTGAACTCATCCAGTATGTGCCCCTCCCAAAGCGTACCACCATTAAACATTAAGAGTTTATGTACAGTGGTTGAAAAGCCCAAAAACCCTAATTAATGCAAAACATCCGGACAATTGTTTCCGTCACTGTATGTGCTGTATGTCGATGACTCTAGTGTGACTGGTTCCTATTACTCTGTGTTGCCTAGTGTAGGTGTGCCCATTGTGTCTAGTTTCGGCTCCCCTGCTGCGTCAGGCGTAGGATCCCCTGCCTTGTTTAGCTTTGGGTCCTCCCTCGCTTCTCCGACCTCTGTCGCCGCTGCCGCGCTCTCCTTCACCCTGGACTCCGGGGCTTCCCGGTGTTTCTTTCGCGACTCCACCACACTTACACCGTTTCCTACTCTTGCTGCAATTGCTCGTGCAGATCCTTCCTCCGGTCCTGTAGTTGCCCGTAGCTCCACTACTCTCCCCTGTCCGGCGGTTCACTCGGGCTCCCTTACAGGTCTGCACATCCCCTCATTCTCTAGGAACCTAGTTGGTGTCGGCTGCCTCCAGGACCTTGGTGTCACCACTACGTTCCCTGGGCACGAGCGGTACGCTGTCTGTACTGAGGCCGCCACTGGTGCCCCCTCACCACGTTCCCCCGGGACCCGGTGTCTGGCCTGTTCACGCTGGACACCGCGTCCCCCTCCAGTTGGGACGCCCCCCAGGTAGCAGCGTCTTCCCAGGTTGCTGCCGCGTGCTCGTGTCAGTCGCTTACTCACCTGTCGCTTTTGTGGCACCATCGTCTAGGTCACCCCGCTCTCACCCATCTCCGTCACATGTCCCAGCACTGTCTTGTCCTAGGTCTCCTTGAGTCATTCACTGCGCTCCCCTCCTCACCCGCGCCTCCGTGCATGCCCTTATCGAGGGCCGGCTCCGCTGTGCCCCTCACTCCTCCTTGTTCCCCCCCACCTCCGCACCACTGCAGACCCTACACATGGACGTCTGGGGCCCCGCCCCCGTCCATGAGCTGCGTCGCGAGCGGTACTTCCTAGTGCTTGTCGACGACTACACACGCTACACCACTGTGTTTCCCCTGGAGCGGAAGGACGACGTGCCTGGCGTTCTTCTCCTGTGGCTTGTCTCATGGCGTGTTCACCGAGGTCTCCCTGTCTTGCGCCTTCACTCCAACCGTGGTGGCGAGTTCGCCTCTGGCTGCCTTGGTCGCTATTATCGTACGGAGGGCATCACCTAGATGTTCACCCTGCCAGACTCCCCGCAACAGAATGGGGTCGCTGAGCGACGCATCAGCTTGGTCATGGAGGTGGCTCGTACCTCTATGATCCATGCCGGTGCACCCCATTGTTTGAGGCCGTTCGCCGTTCGCTACGCCGCCCACCAGCTTAACATGTGGCCGCACCCTCTGCGGACGCAGGTTTCGTCGACCCTCTTCTAGACCGGGTCTCCTGGTGACGCGTCTTCGTTCCACGACTAGGGCTACCTTGCTCACGTTCGTGCCTCTGGCACGGACAAGCTCACTGCCCGCACGTCCACTGTGTCTTCTTAGGTTTAGGGACAAGCAGTTCTACCACCCGCCTTCTCACCGTTTCTTTCACTCTCGCGACATCACTTTTGATGAGTCCGTCTCCTTCTATAACCGCTTTCCCCACCGTGGTCCCCCGGTCACTCCCCCCCAGTTCCTGGTTCCCCCCCCTCCCCTGGTCGCCCCTGTTCCCCCCCTCCCCGCCCTGCCCCGTCTGGTGTGTCTCACGTCACCCCCATCCTGTCGGTTGTCCCTGCCGATGAGTCTGCTGACTCTCGTGGCTCGGCGGACTCTCTTCCCCCATCTGTCCCCGCCCTGGTTTCCCCTCCTCTGTCGTCGCCGTTGCTGTCCCAACCGCAGCCGCCTCCGCCACTACCGTCGCAGTCGCAGCTACGGCCGACGTCGTCACCGCCGCTGGGGTTCGTGTGTTCTGGGGTTGCTGGGGAGCTGGCTGGAGCTGGTTTTGGAGCGGGCTATGGGGGTGCTGGCGTGGGGCTTCTCGGAGGGAGCCGTGTTATCGCTGGAGGTTCTGGAATTGGGGTCGGGCAGCAGTCGCAGCCGTCGCCGCCGGTGTCCGCTCTTCGCCTCCTCGGTCTTCCATCCCCTGATCACTTGTCAGTGCCTCCCCCGTCTCAGTGTTTCCTCCCACGTTCTCCTCCTCTGTCTCCTCCCCTCTCTCCGTTCCCGACCCCTCCGTCTCACGTCTGGTCTCATCGTCCCTCTCGTGCTCGTCCTACCTCCCCTGTTCCGCGTTCTCACCCTATGTTGCTTCGCTCTCACGCATCTGGTGCTCCTCCTCTCCTCCCGTCTCCTCCTCCGTCGTCACTTGCTGTGGTCCCGCCTCCGTTCTCTGACTTCCTCCGTGCTGCGCGTCCTCTTGTTCCTTGTGTCATTGCCTCTCTCGTTACCGACCTGTCCATTCCTGGCTCGAGTCTGTCGGCTCTTGTTGCTGCTGTCACTGACCTCGCCAATACCCGCCGCCTGGACTACGCTACCGCTCTGGTCTCTGACCCTGCCTACCCTCCGACCGTCGGGGGTGTAACTGCTCTTGGCAGTGACGTCCTAGAGGACAGGAAGTTCGAGCTCGCTTTCCTGTCTGAGGCCGCTCCCCATCTCTGTTCCATGCTTCTAGTCCTTGAGGTTGACCCAGACGCCCTTGACATCCCGACCCCTCGTATCTACGCTGAGGCCACCTCGGGACCCTGGGCCTCTCAGTGGATAGCTGCCATGGAGTAGGAGATGGCATCTTGGAGATCCATCGGTACCTTCGTCGATGCAGTTCCCCCACCTGGGGTGAATGTAGTTGATGGCCGGTGGCTCTTCAAGGTGAAGCGCCCTCCTGGAGAACCGCTTGTCTTTAAGGCGCGCTACGTTGCTCGAGGCTTCATTCAGCGTGAGGGGGTGGACTTCTTTCAGGCCTTCGTCTCGACCACGAAGATGACTACCCTTCGGGCATTACTACACGTAGCAGCACAGCGTGACTATGAGCTGCACTCCCTCGACTTCTCCACAGCTTTCCTCCAGGGCAGTCTACACAAGCAGGTCTACCTGCGCCGCCCCCAGGGCTTCTCCGGTACCTTTCCCCCTTGCACCGACTGGCTCCTCCGGCGCCCCGTGAGTGGCACGACACGCATCGTGCTACACTTGCTGACTTGCAGTTTTTCCCTTCGTCTGCAGACCACTTGCTCTTCGTTTGTTCCGGCCAGACTCCATTCTACATCCTTGTCTACGTAGACGACCTGGTCTTTGCTACTGGAGACAGAGACGCGCTGGCCTCCGTGAAGGCCGAGCTTCTGAGGAGACACACCTGCACTGACCCAGGAGAGCTGCGCCGCTACCTTGCTTGCAGATCTCCAGTGACAGAGCAGCGCGCACCATCACTCTCACACAGTCAGACTTGGTGCGCCAGGTCCTTCAGAGGTTCGGCCTTCAGTTCTCTTTCGCACTGCCCACCCCTCTAACAGTAGATGACAGTCTAGGGGGTGTGTAAAATATATATTGTATATTGTTATAGACTACATAGGGTTATGCCTTAGGGAGTACAACCCATTAGACTATATTCCCTTGTATGTCAGTATTCTAGTAATTTTTTCACTTCAACAAAATCTGCCCAAAATGGGCGGGGGTTACGTCGACTGACCATTCGTAGAAATGTTTACCAGCAGTCACTGACTAACCGTGGAACCTGACTGACTAGCCGTGTGACAAACTCACTAATTCCGAGGGTTTTTAGCATTCTAATGACTGTACGTAATAGCGGTAACCCTAATACTGAGCGCGGATGTACTTTCCCTATAATATACACCAAATAAGTAGCCTTCCACTTGAATTTTTTGAAACCTGTGAACTTAATAGCCCTTATCGATTACTGATGATCATATGAATTTGTTTTTTATAATGTTATCTTTTGGCTCTATGAACTGCTTAGTAAATATTTTCATCTACACCCTTGGGCGCTTGGTGAAATTTAAATGCAAGGAGCAACGTTTGTGAGATGGTGTAGCTTGTAATACTTTCAGTCACCACCTCTCAAAAGTTTGTGAGCAGTTGAGCTGGTTGATGTGTGGCGGCAGATGCATCTCTGCCAATCGCAACGATAAGAACTGCCGCGTGGTATCCGAGGTGGAAGGCTGTCGAAGAGTCGATGACTGTTCCCTGACGTGGACATGTGTGGCGGTTACCATTTCTGTTCCTTTTTCCATCCACCCTTGATCCTGTCGCGATCTGCCCCGCATCACATTCTGCGTGAACTGTATCCATTTGCCTTCCGCGCGCAAGCGCAGTTCAACTCCCTTCCACCCCGCACACACCCGCGCACATGTGAAGCCCTCCTCTAGGGGCCTTCCCCCAATGTTTTGGGGGGAAGCTGATCAGCAGGACCAGGGGGGAGGATCAAGCCCACGACGACACGACCCAGGAATCTCCGCGCAGGGGAATCTGGTCACAGAGAAATTGACAATGACACTTTCAGCAGGCACCTCCTAGATATTGGTTCTTTCTTACTGGAGTGAAGGAGACAGGAACTAGGGGAGTGCAACAGCAATTTGGATTCACTCAGATTCACTCAGCTCCAGCAGCACCCTCCTTACTTCCGCCTTGGTGACCGTCAACCTGCTGTAGAGGTTGCTTTAGAACGCAAGTTTTGCCTTTCGCCATCCTTGGTGATACTCTCGTGCAGTCGTCGCCATGGCGTGCACTAGCGGGATGTCGCTGAGAGCTATGGAGAAGTCACTCATTGCGTCTAACGGCTTCCTCCGCTCTTCAGGTGCGAGCGGGAGGCGTTATGCGCGTGTCGCTTATCTTGGTGTTTTTTACTAGATGTTATGTGCGATTGAAGAGCCCTGAAGGTAGTTGACATGGACCTTAGACTAGGTAATCAGAATCGCACGCGGTAATCAGCTGGCAGTTCCAGACGCTTCTTATGACTGACGTAGGACAAGGGACGATGTATGTAACGCAGGTCGACGACTTCAGTCACGATCAACGCATTGATTTGAGCAGGAATGCAGGATTTTGGGGTTTGACCTCCGCTTATGTGCGCTCCTCTTGTGCATCTCACTGGCCAAGGCGGTGGTTGACTGAAGGGAGGAGATTACCGAAAGGGGGAGTTTGAAGAGGAAAGGATAGAGGCTGGCGTGTATATGGCTTGGCGACTTGCGGTGCCTTGACCAGCTCTGCATCCTGCTACCTTGGTCTTTCTGTCCTTCTACTATGCTCCGCCCTGATTTCTCTCGTACGCTTCTTCGTGTCCTGGTGCTCTCAGCAGGTACCGTCTCTCATCGCCTTGTGACCCCAGCGCCGTTGCCGCGCCACCGGGTTTCTCGGCTTGTGACAGAGGCGAGGGTGCGCGAGATTTTCATGCCGGCTCTCAGCTCCACCATGACGGAGGGGAAGATCGTCGCATGGTCCAAGAGGTATGTCAGAAGGACGACTATTCAGAGGTGATTGGGAAAGAGATCTTCACGCCTGCTCTCAGCTCCACGATGACCGAGGGCAAGATAGTCGCGTGGTCCAAGTGGTCAGTAGGAAGAGCGACTATTTAGAGGTGATTGGGAGAGTGATCTCCATGCCCGATCTCAGCTCCAGTATAGCCGAGGGGAAGATCGTCGCGTGGTCCTAAAGATATATGAATCGGATTGAAAGTCGTCCGTACGTACTCGGTAACGCTTCTGTGCCGTCAGCTATCGCTACCGGATTACTCGTTACTCTCTGTACGCGTTTGTATCCCTCTACCTAACCTCCCCTGTCCGCTCAACGTCACATCGAGGGCGTGACCGTGAGCAAGGGCGAGTCGGTGGTGGGGGTGGATTTGGACAAGGCGGATTGCCGCACTAGGCTAATTTTCCACTCACGCTCCCTGCCCTCCCATCCTCCCCCTCTCCCCCTCATCCCCCCACCCCCGCCCCACACACACACCGGAGTCGGTGGTGGTGATGGAGTCGGACAAGGCGGAGATGGACGGTCTAGGCCCATCCCCTCCCCTTCCATCTGCCCCGCCCCCCCAACCTTTCGTTCACATGGCAGCGAGGGCGAGGCCGTAAGCAAGGGCGACTCGTTGTGGTGGTGGTGGAGTCGGACAAGGCGGATTGACGGGCTAGGCTCATCTCTCCCCTTTTCAACTCTTCCCCTCCAAACGTTCCATTTCCTCCCGTCACAGCGAGGGCGAGACCGTGAGCAAGGGCGAGTCGGTGGTGGTGGTGGTGGTGGTGGTGGTGGTGATGGTGGTGAGTCGGTGAAGGCGGACACGAACGGTCCAGATAGACTCATTCCCTCCCTTCCATTCTGTTCCCCCTCTTCCTTTCTCGTTGCAGCGAGGGCGAGACTGTGAGCAAGGGCGAGTCGGTGGTGGTGGTGGAGTCGGACAAGGCGGACATGGACGTGGAGACGTTCTACGACGGCATCATCGCCACCATTCTCGTGGGGGAAGGCGAGGTGAGCCACAGTGAGAAAGGGGGAGGTACAGTTAGGGGGGGTCAGGGGGTTGTGAGGGAACAAGGCGGGCATGGACGTGGAGACGTTCTACAACGGCATCATTGCCACGATTTTTGTCGGGAAAGCTTGTAGTTCGTATCACGGAGCGCTGTTTTTTGCTCCTCTCGCATCACCGAGCTGTCAATGTCCCTTCCCCCCCAGCATGGACCAGCTTTTCCCTTTCAACCCCATCAGGTGGCTCCTGTGGTGCGGCCATTGCCATCCTGAAAAAGAGCGAGGACGAACTGGAGGACGCCAAGAAGATAGCGGCCGAGAAACATGTCAAATCACCACCCAAGCACCCACCAAAACACCCGACAAAGCACCCACCATCGTGAAAGCACCCTCCCTTGTTTCCCTCCACCAGGTGCCCCCTGTGGGTGAGGCCATTGCCATCCTGGCAGAGAGAGAGAGGACGACCTTGAGGATGCCAAGATGAAGGTCGCCATGGCCATGCCCTAAGGCGCCTCAAGATGCCTCAAGACGCAAGGCGCAAAACACCAGGGCGGCTCAACTCAACACATACGCCCCAAACACTCACCTGATCCACCTCCCCCCCTCACCTTTCCGTCAGGTGGCCCCTGTGGGTGCAGCCATCGCCATCCTGGCTGAGAGCGAGGACGACCTGGAAGACGCCAAGAAGAAGGCCGCCAAGCTCGCTGGTTCTGACGGCGCTGCTGCTGCTGCTCCCGCTGCTCCTGAGCCCGCTGCTCCTGCCCCTGCTGCCGCTGCCCCTCCTCCCCCGCCCCCTGCGCCCGCGGCGCCTGCTACCCCTGGGAAGGTTGTTGCGACTCCTGAGGCGAAGAAGCTGGCAAAGAAACACAAGGTACGAGGCAGGAGTTCAGGAGCCTGAGAACTAAACAGGTGAAAGGGCCCCACACCATTTGCCAGCTTTCCCATGTCCAGCTTTCTGACCCCAAAGTCGCCTTCACATCACCTGGACCCACCCATTTGTTCTCTCCTCCTCTGCCTCCCAACTCCCTCTTTCTCCCTCCCCGTTTCGTCCTCCTCTTCCTTCCTCTGCCGGTCTATCTCCGCAGCTAGTAGCCTTGGTCCCTACGGCCTAATCTCTTGCTGAACGTGATGAGAGCACCAGGCATTGCATTGCCTTCATTTTAACGGCCCACTTATGCCCTCCTCCTCTGCTTCCAGTCCCTACCTTCCTCCGCTCTTCTCTTCCCTGTTGCCATCCCTTTGCAGGTTGATCTCGCCAAGATAGCCAGCTCAGGCCCCTATGGCCAAGTCACCCCTGATTGTCGACGTCAAGAAAGTAGCAGGCATCCTTCCCGCCCAATCCCAGACGACCGCTCCTCTCTGCAGGTTGATCTTGCCAAGATAGCAGGCCTGGGCCCTTACGGCCGGTTCACCCCAGACGACGTCAAGAAAGCAGCCGGCATCGCAACCGCCCCTGAGGCTTGAGGGGCCTGACGTATTTGCATATTTCCCCTTTGACCGCTCTCGTCTGCAGGTTGATCTCGCCAAGATTGCCGGCTCAGGTCCCTATGGCCGGGTCACCCCCGAAGACGTCAAGAAGGCAGCCGGCATCGCAACCACCCCTGCCCCCACCATCGCCCCACCTGCTGCTGCTGCCGCCCCTGCCCCTGCTGCTCGTGCTGCTGCTCCTGCAGCAGCAGCAGCGGTGCCGCTGCCAGCGGGGGCGTCGGTGGTGGCGTTCACAGCCATGCAGGGGGCAGTGGCGCGCAACATGGAGGCCACGCTCGCCGTGCCCACCTTCCGCGTTGGCTACACGGTTACCACTGACGCCCTTGACGCTCTCTACAAGAGGGTGAGTTCCACTACTCCTGGGGCTAGTGTTGGGGTGCGTTGTGGATGGTGTTTGTGCTCCTGGTCCTGCTGTTCCTGCAGCAGCAGCACCGCTGCCAGTGGGTGCGTCAGTGGTGGCGTTCACAGCCATGCAGGGGGCAGTGGCGTGCAACATGGAGGCCACGCTCGCCGTGCCCACCTTCCGCGTTGGCTACACGGTTACCACTGACGCCCTTGACGCTCTCTACAAGAGGGTGAGTGCCACTACTCCTGGGGCTAGTGTTGGGGTGTGTTGTGGATGGTGTTCGTGCTCCTGGTCCTGCTGTTCCTGCAGCAGCAGCACCGCTGCCAGTGGGTGCGTCAGTGGTGGCGTTCACAGCCATGCAGGGGGCAGTGGCGCGCAACATGGAGGCCACGGATGTGCCCACCTTCCGCGTCAGCTACACGGTTACCACCGACGCTCTCGACGCACTCGACAAGAGGGTGAGTGTGTGGTTTTGGTTTGTGTTGATGCTGCTCCTGCTGCTGCTGATCTCTCTCGTTCTCCCTCAATTCCTTAGGTGAAGGGCAGGGGAGTGACGACGGCAGGGCTACCCCCCCCCAAGACAATGTGAGAGAGGGGAGCAGGACTAAAAAAGTGACGATGACTGCTCTCCTGGCCAAGGCAGTGGGCATTGCTCTAGAGGCGCACCCCACTGTGAATGGGGCCTGCAAGGACGGCAAGAGCTTCCACTGGCGAAAAAACACGCGTCCTGTCCCCTCTCACCTCCTTCCTCTCTGTTCCTCTCCCATCACTGCAGGTGAAGGGTAAGGGAGTGACGATGACTGCTCTGCTCGCCAAGGCAGTGGGCTTGGCGCTGGCGAGGCACCCCATAGTGAACGCGGCGTGCAAGGACGGCAAGAGCTTCCATTATAACGCGAGTGTGAATGTGGCGGTGGCTGTTGCCATGGACGGCGGGCTCATCACCCCGGTGCTGAAGAACGCTGACCAGGTACTTGGGATAGTAGGATAGTGATAGTTTCGCTCATGCATGGATGGAGCTCATGCATCTATCCCCATCCACACCACCTCCATCTACATTTATCCACATCCATCTGCCTCCGATTTGCTTCTTGGCTCCCCTCCCTCGTGCGCGTGTGCGCCCACACACACAGACCTGCACCCGTGCGCGCGCGCGCGCGCACACACACACACACACACACGCATGCACACGCACACACACAAACACGCACATGCACACACACACACACACACACACACACACACACACACACACACACACACACACACACACACACACACACACACACGCACACACACACACATTCACATCCTGTAACCACACCTTTACACTATGTCAGCTCAAAGAAGGGCTTTCACATCCGTTCAAGGCCTGCCGTGCTTATCCCATTGCCTCACTGGTCCATGCATGTAGCTGCAGGAGAATCCACCCTATACTCTCTGCTCCATCCCCCACTCCCTCCCTCACAGACTGACCTGTTCACGATGTCGGGGCAATGGAAGGAGCTGGTGGGCAAGGCGAGGAGAAAGTCATTAATGCCACACACCCTTCCCTCTCCTCAACCCCCTCCTCTCACCTCCCTCCTGTTTCCCCCTTCCCCAGACTGACCTGTTCACGATGTCAGGGCAGTGGAAGGAGCTGGTGAGGAAGGCCAGGAGAAAGCCACTTATCCCACCCACCCTCTTCCCCCCCTCTGCTTATATCTCCCTACCCCAGACTGACCTGTTCATGATGTCAGGGCAATGGAAGGAGCTAGCAGGCAAGGCACGGAGAATGTCACTTATCCCACACACCCTCTTCCCCCCCTCCCTTATATCTCCCTACCCCAGACTGACCTGTTCACGATGTCGGGGCAATGGAAGGAGCTGGTGGGCAAGGCGAGGAGAAAGGCACTGAGCCCCAGCGACTACACTGGAGGTGAGGGGGGGAGAAAAGTTAAGTTGAAGGGGCTGGAGTGGAGATGGATAAGAAACGAGTGCCAGGGGTGGGTGGTGGAGAGGTGAATGATTGAGATGATTGTGGGGAGCGATAAGCTGTTCATGGGGAGGTGAGGCGGAAGCTATTGGAGTTTTTTATTACTAGGAGAAGTCTAGCTTCTCACTTGGGCAATCCACAACTCATGAATTGCAGCAACTGCCTGCTTAGAAGCATGCTTGTGCTAGTTCCTCCTCTCGTGCTCACAGCCAATTGTGCGCTTGTCTTCCCCCTCCCTCCATAGACCTTCACTCCAGAGACCTCCCCTTCCTCCAGAGACCTCCCCTCCCTCCAGAGACCTCCCCTCCCTCCAGAGACCTTCACTCTCTCTTTTGCTCAAGGACTCGCCTTCCTCACCCCTCCGTGTGCCTCTCCTTCCAGGAACCTTCACCCTTTCCAATCTGGGCATGTTTGGAGTGGACCGGTTTGATGCCATCCTACCCATCGGCCAGGTGAGGGGTGTGTGAACTAGTTTTGAGATGTCTCACAACTAACCTACTTTTGAAGTGAATCATGTGTGGGTGGGGGTGCGAACTCTGAGTGTGTGTTGGGGGAGTGTGCTGTTGCTTTATTTCAGACTTTGAACATATAAAGTACCTTTCGTAATCAGCTGATAGTGTCTCTTGCACAAATTTTCCACAACAACCATTGATATGGGTGCGCTCGCAGGGTGCGATCATGGCCGTCGGATCGTCCATCCCAACGATGGTGGCAGCAGAGGACGGCAGCTTCGGCATCAAGAGGCAGATGCAGGTCAGTGGCAGGGACAGACATTGGTTTTGAGGCACCCTTAGGAATCAGGGTATTCTTATGATTTCACCCTGATTTGTAAGGGTGCTAGGGGCAAATTTGGCTTCAAATAGATTTTTTACCCTTACAAAATCAGGGTATACTCCAAATAGTGGCTGCTGTGCTGGCAAGGGTAATCAGGGTGAAATACCCTTCAAACCCTATCCCTGGTCAGTGGGCAGCAAAGAGTGGGGCAGCAGGTCAGTGGCCCCCCTGTTTCTCCCTTCCCTCCCTCCAATCCTCTTCCTCCCTCTGCAACCGTCTATAGTCCGCTTGCAAGCGCCAGCTGCTTTCCTGACGTCCATGGACCATCACCGATACACCTGTTCCATGGGTCCCTGATCCTGTTCTCCTGTTCCCTCCCCTGGCCCCTGTCACTTCTGACTTGTTCCTTTCCATCAACTTCACTGTTTGTTGCCATTTGTTTATGGTGTTTATGGTCTCCCTCCCTCCTTGGTTCCCTGTCCCTCTTTTGCATGGCTCAGATCAATGTCACGGCAGACCACCGCATCATCTATGGCGCTGACCTGGCAGAGTTCCTCCAAACTTTTGCTAAGATTGTGGAGGATCCTGAGCAGCTTACCCTGTAGTGAGGAAGACAGTTTAGACGAGTGTTATTCCTATTTTCTTGAATGTGGTAGCAATTAGGGAGAGATAATCTTGTACCGTATGCGAGGGAACACCAGCAGCATGCCAGGACTAATTCTGGCAATTTTGAAGCTGATGATGATGACACCATGACCATATGCTAGCAGCCAAGATCACATTTCTATCTAGCCACTAGGTTGAGTCTTGTACATCACTATTTGTTGCCGGTCTGTTCCTACAGTTCTACTGTCTCTTACGGTAACATTGTAAAGAAGGGCAAAGTGGAAATAAAGAGGTTCATGTTGAAGAAGCTAGGTAGCTAGGGTAGCCATATAAATGGCGTGAGGTTTTGGGTGGAAGGAAAAATATCGAGAGAGGAGGTTTGTGTCAAACATTAGTACATCTGATGTTTGTATAGACTGTATAGGGTCACCTCTTAGAGAGTAAAACCCTTAGATATGTATGCTTGTACACAGGTTCTCTATTCATTACTCAGTTTTAAGATGGTATCAGCAGTAGGTAGGTCCCGCCGCCCGCCCATGCTTCCGCCCTAAGCCCTAGCCGCCCCCGCGCCCGTCCTAGTCGACCCCGCACCCGTCCTAGCCGCGCCCGCGCGCCCGTCCTAGCTGCGCCCGCCGCGCCCGTCCTAGCTGGCCCCCGCGCCCGTCCTCACGGCCCTCGCGCCCGTCCTAGCTGGCCCCGCGCCCGTCCTAACGGCCCGCGCGCCCATCCTAGCCGGCCCCGCGCCCGTCCTAGCTGGCCCCGCGCCCGTCCTAGCTGGCCCCGCGCCCGTCCTCACGGCTCCCGCGCCCGTCCTAGTCGGCCCCGCGCCCGTCCTAGTGGCCCCCGCGCCCGTCCTTACCGGCCCCCGCGCCCGTCCTAGCGGCCCCCGCGCCCGTCCTAGCGGCCCCCGCGCCCTTCCTTACCGGCCCCGCGCCCGTCCTAGCGGCCCCCGCGCCCGTCCTAGTGGCCCCCGCGCCCGTCCTACCGGCCCCCGCGCCCGTCCTACCGGCCCCCGCGCCCGTCCTACCGCCCCCCGCGCCCATCCTTACCGGCCCCGCGCCCGTCCTAGCGGCCCCCGCGCCCGTCCTACCGGCCCCCGCGCCCGTCCTAGCCGGCCCCGCGCCCGTCCTAGCGGCCCCCGCGCCCGTCCTAGCGGTCCCCGCGCCCGTCCTACCGGCCCCCGCGCCCGTCCTAGCCGGCCCTGCGGCCGTCCTAGCGGCCCCCGCGCCCGTCCTACCGGCTCCTGCGCCTGTCCTAGCCGGCCCCCGCGCTCGTCCTAGCTGGCCCCCGCGCCCGTCCTACAGGCCCCCGCGCCCGTCCTAGCTGGCCCCGCGCTAGTCCCAGGCCTGTCCTAGCCGGCCCTGCGCCCGTCCCAGGCCCATCCTAGCCGGCCCCGCGCCCGTCCTACCTCGCCCCCGCGCCCGTCCTCGCCGGCCCGGCGCCCGCCGCTACTGGCCCCCGCGCCCGTTCTGCCGACCCCTGCGCGCGCCCTGCCCGTCGATCTCCGGCCCCGTGCTCACCTTCCCGCCGGACTGCCGCCGATCTGCGTGCGGCCCGCTCTTCGTGCCTGCTACTGCACTGCACCCTCCCTGGTACGGTTCTCCATCACCTTGCACTACACTGCACCCCCCTGCACCGCACGGCACCGCGCTGCACCGCACTGTACCGCCCTGCACTGCACTGTACCGCGCTGCACTGCCTCACCTGGCCCTGCCCTGCACTGTTCCTGATGGCGGCGGAGCTTCGCTGCGACGCTGAAGGCCAGCCTCTGGAGTTCGAGGCCTGGCTAGCCGACCTCCGCCGCCACCTCACTGGTCAGCGGCAGGATGGCCACCCGCTCTCGGCACACCTTGACGGTACGCTTCCCTGCCCAGACCCCCTTGATGTGCTGCCCGCTGTCCCCACACCTACTGAGCACGAGTCTACTGCGGCCGCTGCCCTCGCTCGCTCTGTCTGGCTTTCCCGTGACGCTGTCTCCCAGCTTGCCATTAGCAATGCCCTCCCCTCGTCTAAGCGTCCTCGCTTTAGGTCTATCACCACCGCCCAGGCTTTCTTAGATGCTGTTATCCGGCGCTATTCCGCCCCGCCTGCTGCCTCGGTGGGTCGCCTGATCCTACCGATGCTCTTTCCTGACCTTGCATCTTTCCCCACTGTAGCTGACCTGGCTGCCCACCTGCGCACGATAGATGAGACCTGACGCGCTGCCTGCACTGACGCACAGCTTATAGCCCACCAGCCGCCCCTTACCTCTACCCTCTACCTGCTTGCCACCCGCCTCCCTGACCGCCTTGCCGCTGCTCGTGACCGCTTCCTTAGCATTCACCCCGGTGACCTCACCCTCACAGACTTTGTAGACACCCTGACTGTTATTGAGACCCGCCACCGCTCTATCGCCCAGGCGAGCGGTACTGTGCCGGTCCCTATCTTTCAGGGTTGTGCCCCCGCTCAGTGCACCTTCTCCGATGGTTCTACAGCTGTGGCTGAGACCGCCGCTGCAGCGCAGTTCCGTCCGGGGAAGGGCCGCCGCCCCAAGGCTGGGCGCGGCGGAGGAGGTGGTGGAGCGGACGAGGGGACCCTGCCAGGTTCAGCTGAGCAGCCGCCCCAGCAGCCGCAGCAGCCGCAGCAGCCGCCGCAGACAAGGCAGGCGAGTGCCCTCCCGCCGGGTGGCCTGGCGCTGGTGGTGGTCGTGCGAGTGGTGGTGTGCCGGGTGGCGGTTCGGGAGGCGTGCGCTGTCAGTACCAGATCCAGACCGGTCCTCACCGCGGCTTCGTTTGCGGTAAGATCGGTCACGCCACTGCCCGCTGTTTTCGTGGCCTGGACCACCTGTTTCGTCAGCGCTTCGGCCCGTCGCCCGACCTCCCGGACTGGCACAGCCTGCTTAGTCGTAGAGTTCAGATTTTTGACATGGACATGGATGCCATTGTTTCTGCCCTGCATGTGATGTATGCTGATGACTCTAGTGTGCTCCCCTCTTATTATTCTTGTCGCCTAGTGTAGGTGTGCCTAGCTTAGCCTCCCCTGCTGCGTCAGGCGTAGGAGCTCCTGCTTTGTTTAGCCTAGGTGCTTCCGCCGTCGCCCCGTCGCCAAACGCCACTGCTTCGCTTTCCTTCACATTGGACCCTGGCGCTTCCCGATGTTTCTTCCGCGACTCTACTACGCTGACGCCGCTTCCTGTTCCTGCTGTAGTTTCTCTTGCTGACCCCTCCGGCAGTCCGGTCGTCGCTCGCAGTTCCACCACGCTTCCCTGTCCGGCGGTTCCTTCGGGCTCTCTCACAGGTCTGCATATCCCCTCGTTCTCCAGGAACCTAGTTGGTGTCGGCTGCCTCCAGGACCTTGGCGTCACCACTACGTTCCCTGGTCACGAGCGGTATGCTGTCTGTACCGAGGCCGCCACTGGTGCCCCCCTGTCCACGTTCCCCCGGGACCCGGTGTCCGGCCTCTTCACCTTGGACACCGTGACCCCCCCGGCTGGGGCGCTCCTTCAGGTGGCTGCGTCTACCCAGGTTGCTACTGCCTGCTCCTGTCGGTCCCTCACTCACCCGACTCTCCTTTGGCACCACCGCCTAGGTCACCCTGCGCTCCCGCGTCTGCGTCACATGTCCCAGCACGGTCTCGTCCTTGGTCTCCCTGGTTCTCTCCCCGCTTTTCCCTCCTCCCCCGCCCTCCCTTGCACGCCTTGTGTCGAGGGTCGGCTTCGCCGTGCCCCTCACTCCTCCTCGATTCCCCCTACCGCCGCGCCGCTGCAGACCCTGCACATGGACGTCTGGGGCCCCGCCCCCGTCCATGGGCCGCGTCGAGAGCGCTACTTCCTGGTGCTTGTCGACGACTTCACTCGCTACACTACAGTCTTTCCCCTGGAGCGCAAGGCCGACGTGCCTGCCGCTCTCATCCCCTGGCTTGTCTCTGCCCGTGTCCACCGAGGTCTCCCTGTCTTGCGTCTTCACTCCGACCGTGGTGGCGAGTTTGCCTCAGGTGTCCTTGGTCGCTTCTGTCGTGCAAAGGGCATCACCCAGACGTTCACCCTGCCGGACTCCCCACAGCAGAATGGGGTCGATGAGCGACGCATCGGTTTGGTCATGGAGGTGGCTCGCACCTCCATGATCCATGCCGGTGCACCCCATTTTTTGTGGCCGTTCGCCATGCACTACGCTGCGCACCAGCTTAACCTGTGGCCGCACCCCCAGCGGCCGCAGGTTTCGCCGACCCTTCTTTGGACCGGGTCTCCTAGTGACGCATCTGCGTTCCACGTCTGGGGCTGCCTTGCTCACGTTCGTGCCTCTGGCACGGACAAGCTCACTGCTCGCACCCTTCCCTGCGTCTTCCTAGGTTTCCCCCTTGACGCGTCCGACTGGCACTTCCACCACTCGCCGTCTCACCGGTTCTTTCACTCTCGCGACGTCACCTTTGACGAGTCCATCTCCTTCTACCGTCGCTTCCCCCACCGCGGTCCCCCGGTTACTCCCCCTCTGTTCCTGGTCACTCCTTCCCAGGTGGTCCCTGCCCCCCCCCTCCCCCTCCCCGTCCTGCCCCCTCTGGTGTGTCCCACATCACCCCTCTCCCGTCGGTTGTCCCGGTCGAGGAGTCCTCTGACTCCGGTGGTCCTGCGGCGCAGTCCTCGCCGTCTGCCCCTCCCCCGGTGTCTCCTCCCCCACAGCCTCTGCAGCCGTCGTCTCCGCTGCCGTCGCCGCCGCACCCGTCGTTCCCGCCGCTGCCGCCACCGTCGCAGCAGCAGTTCGTCGACTCTGGGGGTGCCCGCATTGGGGTTTCGGGCTCTGGGGGTGTTCCTTCTGGGGGTGCTGGAGTGGAGTGTCCCGGAGGTAGCCGAGGAGCAGCTTGCGGTCCCGGTATTGGAGTTGTGCGGCCGCAGCAGCAGTCCCCGCCGGTATCAGCCCTACGCCTGCTCGGCCTTCCGTCCCCTGACCCTGCGTTTGTTCCTCTCCTGCCTTCTCCTCCTCTCCCTGTCTACGGCCCTGTGTTCCCTCCGCCGGACTCATCCCCGGCTCGTCTTCCCCCTCGCTCCCCCCTTGTGTCCCCTCCTCTGTCTCCTGACCCGACGCCTCCGTCTCATGTCTGGTCCCGCCGTCCCTCCCGTGCTCGTCCTGTCTCCCCTATTTCTCGCTCTCACCGTATGTTGCTCCGTTCCCACGCGTCTCGTCCTCCCCTTCTACCGTCGCCTCCTCCATCCTCTCTTACAGTTGCGCCTCCTCCTTTGTCTGACTACCTTCGTGCCGCTCGTCCTCTTGTTCCTCGGGTCCTCGCCTCTCTCGTTACCGACCCGTCTATTCCGGTCTCGTGTCTTGACACTCTTGTCGCTGCGGTCGCTGACTTGGCCTCTACCCGCCACCTTGACTACGCCACCGCTCTGGTCTCTGACCCTGCCTATACGAGCAGGTCTACCTGCGTCGCCCTCAGGGCTTCACTGGCACCTTCCCTCCTGGGACCCAGTGGCTCCTGCGGCATCCTGTCTACGGCCTGCGGCAGGCTCCCCGTGAGTGGCACGACACGCTGCGTGCTACGCTTGCTGACCTGCAGTTCTTTCCGTCCTCCGCAGACCCCTCACTCTTCGTTCGTGCTGGCCAGACTCCGTTCTACATCCTTGTTTACGTGGATGATCTGGTCTTTGCCACAGCAGACAGGGACGCACTGGCCTCGGTGAAGGCAGAGCTGCTGAAGAGACACACTTGCACTGACCTTGGAGAACTGCGCCGTTACCTTGGTTTGCAGATCTCCAGGGATAGAGCAGCGCGCACCATCACTTTGACTCAGTCACACTTGGTGCGCCAGGTCCTTCAGAGGTTCGGCCTTCAGTTCTCCTCCGCACAGCCCACCCCTCTTCCTGTAGACCACAGACTCTCCGCTCCAGATCCTAAGGAGTCAGTAGAGCCCAGTGGTCCTTACGCAGAGCTGGTGGGTTGCCTCATGTACCTGATGACTTGCACTCGCCCAGATCTCGCATACCCTCTCTGCATCTTGGCTCGCTTTGTGGCCACAGGTAGACACCGACCGCAGCACTGGTCTGCCGCTAAGAGGGTTCTGCGTTATCTCGCAAGTACATCGGGCATGGGGTTAGTGCTAGGAGGACGCAGGCCAGTGGTCCTTACTGGACACTCAGACGCTTCTTGGGCAGACAATGCCGAGACCCTCAGGTCTTCCTAGGGCTACTGCTTCAGCCTAGGTTAAGGTGCCGTCTCGTGGAGAGCTACCTGCTCCTCGTCTGTTGCCCAGTCCAGCTGTGAGGCCGAGATCTACGCCGGTGCCATGGCGGCACAGGAGCTCTGCTGGCTGATCTTCTTGCTCACCGACTTAGGTGAGCGCCTAGCTCTGCGCCGGTCCTGTACGCTGACAACAGGGCCATGATCCTCCTGTGTCAGAAGCCTCGACTCGAGGGCAGAGCAAAGCATATCCAGCTGCGGTACTTCCTCCTACGCGAGCTACAGCAGCGCCGCTAGGCTCGCGTAGTACACTTGGCCTCCGGTTCCAACACAGCTGATATCTTTACGAAGGCGCTTGCGCCTAAAGCTCATCAACGGCACTGTGTACAGGTTGGTCTAGTTCCTATAGCCTCTCACTTGCTAGGGCCTTGACTTTGTACTTTCCTTTATGTATATATTTACTCTGACTGGACTTGTGTCCTCTCCCAGTGGCTGGACTAGTAGTGCCACCCTGGTCTTGTTCTTGCCTTGCCTGTACTCCAGTTGACTGGTCTTTAGGCCCTTGTCTCAGTGGTTAGACTAGTAGTGCCGCCCTGAGCTGCTTGTTCAGGAATGGCCCCTATGCAGTCTAGGGGGTGTATCAAACATTAGTATATCTGATGTTTGTATAGACTGTATAGGGTCACCTCTTAGAAAGTACAACCCTTAGATATGTATGCTTGTACACAGGTTCTCTATTCATTACTCAGTTTTAAGAGTTTGAACTAAAAAGAAAAGGAGATACAAGAAGGGGGATTGTCCCCTCTACAGTTGGATTTGGGCATGCGGCACAATTACCAAGCCTAAGACAAATATATATAACATATATTTTAACACACCCCCCCTAGGCTTGGTAGCCGGAAGCACACCACACACACAGCACACTAAGCCACACACCCCCTAAGCCTAGCACCCCCATACTCAGCAGCAGCGACGTTTACTCTAGCATGGTCAACCCTTCGGCGTGTGAGGCAGCGACGTCGACAGCGAGGGCAGTGGCTGCAACGACAGGTTTAGAACTAGTAGCTGCACGAGACCGCCAGCAGCTGCGGTGGGGAGGAGGGGGAAATGCAGAGGAGGGGGGGCGAGTCTTCAACGAGGCGCCATGGCTGGCGCGGCGCTGGCTGGCGTGCGGGCGAGCTGGCCGGCGCTAAAACCGTGCGCTGGCGCGTCGACGCCGCCACGGCAGCATGACGAAGCCGTCATGGCGTGGCGTCGACGCCACGGCAGCACGTCGGGGCTGCCACAGCAGCACATCAAGACCGCCATGGCAGCATGACGTGGCCACCACGGCAGGGCGAAACTGACGGGAGGGGAGAGAGTACGCGGCGGAAGCGTGGTGACAAGGCGCAGCAGGATCGTCCTTCTCTCAAACCATGTTGAAATGAATTGAGCCTAAAAGCTAGCTAGGCATGAGAAATGTCGATGTTTTAGCTAGGGAGAGAAGTGACGAGAGAAAAGAGGATGAACTAGGAAAGAGAGAGAGGTACAAGAAGGGGGGTTGTCCTCTCTAGAGTAGGATCCAGAATTGATAGAACACCTAACCTACCAAGCCTACACAACTATCTATAAATAATATATGTATGTTTACAAATAGCAGGTCAGTGCGGCCATAGCCCCCCAGGTTCTGCACCCGTGGCCCTTCCCCGAGGATCTTCTCAAGGGTAACCACAGCGGGTCTCTCGACAGGGAGTGCATCGTTCGTTCCTCCTGATCCTTCAAACCTGGATCTCGGGCTCCTTGGATTACCTCGGGGCATGGTGCATAGGGTGACGAACGCCGTTTCAACGGTCAGAACGGTACAATCATTTAGAGAACGTTTTTGGCGTGTTTCAGCTAGATACTTGAGTGGTACAGTAGGATCGAGTCACGTGATGGAGAAGCCGTGATTGTTTGTACCACACCGACAAGCTTGGGCTTGACTTGAACCGCCATGGTAGGGAAATGAGACAAAAGTTGCCTGCTCACGCCGCACCTGTCATTCATGCTGCTCTTGCCATCCAAGGGCTCTTGCCATTCATGCTGCTCTTGCCAGTCAAGAGCTCACACAACTCTTTTCATACAGCACAGAGCTGCAGAATCGATGGTGTTGGATGTTGCGGGGCCGGAAGTTGAGTGGGGGGTCAACATCTACCCGCGGGCAGAAAGAACTAAAACCCTGGGGGGACCTGCATTCTGCCGGGGATGGCATCAACCCTAATCTCAAGCAGGCATCCGCGAGTTAAGGGGTGATGCCATCCCCGACTGCATGCCGGGCCGTCCTGGGTTTTAGTTTTTGGGTTGCGTAGCAGCCCTATACATTTGGTGTCCCATTTCGGGGCACTAGTTCTATAAGTAAAATTTTAAGGCACCTTTCAAATCACCAGTGTTATTGCAATAGCCTGATACCTTTCCTGTCTTCCACCTCGTCGATAAATACGGCGGATGGAACGATCAGGAAACAATTTTAGCCTCGAATGGAACTAATTGCAATTTTACAACACTACATGAAACTACATGAATGCCTTAAAGTGAATGTACGAATGCTTACGTGCTGTAGCAAGGATTGATCTGGTACACTTTGACAGAAATGTTGCCAAGTGACGATCACAATCTCTAGCTGAAACAGCACGTGGCATGTAGGGCATCCACCTTGCAGGAAACTTAAACAAAACAAAACCGAATACAAGAGGCATATATGTATGTTGTTGTTAGAAGGAGCTAAGAAGCTAAGGTAGGCATGAGAATGGCGAGAGGTTTTAGCTAGGTAGGAAAAGTGACGAGAGAAAAGGGGGTTGACTAGACAAGAGAGAGAGATACAAGAAGGGTGTTGTACTCTCTACGGTAGGATCCACAATAGTAGAGCACCTAACAAGCCTATGCAACTATATATATAAGTTGACACACCCCCTAGGCTTGGTAGGCACTAGCACACCACACACACAACACCCCCAAGCCCTTGCACCCCCATGCCCTAAAGTGGCTGCAGCTTATACCCCTCGTGCGAAACGGCAACATCGGCGGTCGGTGGCAGCAATGGCGCCGGCGGCAGCTACGACGACGACAGCGGCGGCGGCGGTGGCGGGTGACGGCGGAGCCAGTTGCATCTGCAGCGGCAGCGGCGGCTTCGACGATGGCGGCGCCGACTGCAAAGCCCGCGACACCCGGCGACGTGGCACGGCCCGGCGACGACGGAAAAGGGAGCCATCAGCTGCGGCTGGGATGAGGGGAGACACGGGGGAATGGGCGTGTCTTCAGCGAGGCGCCGTAGCAGGCGCGGTACTTGCTGGCGTGCGGGCGTGCTGGCTGGCACCTAAACCAGGGTGCTGGCCGCAGCCGTCCGTGTGCTGGCGCATCGAAGCCGCCGCGGCAGCACGACGACGCCACGGCAGCACGACTAGGCCGCCACGGCAGCGTGGCGAGGCCGCCACGGCTGCTCGACGAGGCTGCCACGGGTTGAGGCCGCCATGGCAGCAGGACGTGGCCGCCACGACAGCGTGTCAAGGTTGCCGCTGCAGCGTGGCGAGGCCGCCACGGCTGCTCCACGAGCTCGCCGTGGCAGCGAAGAGAGGCCGTCACGGCAGCACGTGGAGGTCGCCACGGCAGCGCGAAAGTGAAAGGAGAGGAGAGATTACGCGGCGGAAGCGTGAATAGGAGGCTTTACAAGATCTTCCTGCTCTGAAACCATGTTAGAAGGAGCTAAGAAGCTAAGGTAGGCATGAGAATGACGAGAGGTTTGAGCTAGGTAGGAAAAGTGACAAGAGAAAAGGGGGTTGAAAAGACAAGGGAGAGAGATACAAAAAGGGTGTTGTACCCTCCACAATTGTAGAACACCTAACAAGACTACACAACTATACATATAAAATATATAAGTTGACGGTTGTCATCCACTATGACGAATGGAACGAGAAAACATTTTCTGCCTCAAACAAACAATACAGAAATAGAACACAATGCATACAATGCGAATATCTCAAAACGAGTGCACATGTGCTTCAATGCTGCAGTCAGGATTGATCTGGTACACTCTAACAACAACGTTGCCCAATAACGATCACAATCTCCAACTGCAGCAAAAAGCACGTGGCACATAATGCATACACCCAAAACAACATAGACGTCTCAACATATCTCATGACTTTCTCCCTCCGTGCTCTCATGCCTTTCTCCCTCCCTGCTCTCAAGTCTTTCTCCCTCCCTGCTCTCATGTCTTTCTCCCTCCCTGCTCTCATGCCTTTCTCCCTCCCTGCTCTCGTGTCCTTCACACTCCCTGCCCTCATGTCGTTCTCCCTCTTTGCTCTCAAGCCTTTCTCCCTCCCTGCTCTCATGCCTTTCTCCCTCATTGCTCTCATGAATTTCTCTCTCCCTGCTCTCATGTCTTTCACCCTCCCTGCTCTCATGTCTTACAAGGGGCTACAAGGGGCTGTTAAATCCTACAAGGGGCTACACCAAGTGAAATGTAACACTACACGAAGTAGCATTACTATTTTCACCATTTTTATAATTATCCACGTTCTTCGAGCTTGAAATCTTGAGCTCTTGGTCTTGGACCTGCAAGATAAATTCTTATTGAGTTGATTAGGGCTTGCTGTACCCACCTGCAATGCGATGGGCACTTCACACTCGACAAAATATAAAAACACAAGCGACGCACAAACGACGACTTGACATGCGAGTAGTGAAAACTCGCTAATGTCGTGATCGATACAAACCACATTGTAATACACCATTCAAGCACACAAACAAGCACCGAATAGAACTTCCATAGACTCACAAGTCATTCCATGCCATGCATGCACACATACAAACAAGGACGACAAGCCGAGTGCAAGCCATAGGGTTGCACCAGCAAACTCCCCCTCGGATTGTTGGCCTTAGAATCTGTTCCCCTTAGTTCAAAGCCATCCCAGCAAGCTTGCAACAGTTCCAACGCTGCTGCTCAACCAACCTCCTGGTCATCATATCAGCTGACTGCGCCGTCATCTTCACGTAGTGCAACTCCACTTCACCCGCGGTTACCATGCTCCTCACCCTATGCCACTTCACCTTCATGTGCTTGGTATGGGCTACTGCAATAGAGTGGGGTAGGTCCTTGCTACTCCTCCCCCAATTCAGTTAGCAAACGCAGCTACCAAACTCCGTTGCCACACAACCTCCCTTATGGCACGGAGGAGTGCCATTTTCTCGGACTCCACCGAACTCAATGCTTAGTCCACTTGTTTCTTGCTCTCCCAAGCTGTTGATCAAACCTCCCACACTTGTCATATCCTCTGGTTTTGATGCCCAAGATGCATAAGAGAAGGCGGTGAGAAAGAGCCTCCTGGGTTCAACTCCATCCGCACCCTTTTGATGCCTTTGTCTCGCCGCGGAGTATTGTACTCCAACAGTTGCTGTTTGGTCAAGGTACTTAGCCACTCTTTCTCCAGCTGCTACCTGCTCTTCATTAGGGCATTGGACAACCCTAGCCAGCTGCCTGGTAGCAAAGGCTGCATCCGGCCTTGTGTGAACGGTTGCATACATGAGGCTGCCCACCAAGGAGTGAAAACGGCGCCTCTCCTCTTCACCAACACTTTCCTCTGCTGGTCCCTCTCACACACTTGAACCCCAAGGATAGAGGAGTAGCCACATGACCTTCACTCTTCCCAAAGTTTGCAGCCAAGGCCTCCAAGTACTTCTTTTGATGCACTCGCATCCACCGCTTCTCCACATCTCGCTCAACGTGAAGCCCAAGGTAGTAGTTGACGTCACCAAGGGTCTTGCACTTGAACTTGTTTTGAAGCTTCAACATCATCTCCTTCACGAGGTCAGAAGAGGGTGAGAATATGAGGATTTCATCCACATAAACCACCATGAAGCTCCTCTGCTCCCCCTCGCCAAGCATAAACAAGGATTGATCGGCCGTTGAGGCAGTAAAGTCGATCGCCTCCAATACTTTTCGCAATTTAATGTACCATTTCCTAGGGGCTTGCTTGAGGCTATAGATTTCTTTCTTCAGCTTCCACACTCTGCCACTCCCATCATTGTACCCCTTTGGCTGCTCCATGAAAGTCTCTTCCTCCAAAACTCCGTTGAGGAAGGTCGTTACTATCCATTTGCTTACCCTTTGATGGCTGCTGTCGCGGCGAAGAGAGTTCAAAGGGTTGTACGCTTCACTGCAGGAGCATATACTTCATTGTAGTCCTTCTTCTCCGGATGCTGGTACCCTTTGGCTACAATTCTGCTCTTGTAGTGCTCAATGTTGCCATCGGCGTCGGTCTTATGCTTGAAGAGCCACTTGGAAGAGATCGCCTTACGCCCCGGAGGTAGATTCACCAAGTCAAATGTGTCGTTCTCTATGATGCTCCCCATTTCTTCATCTGAGGCCCTCTTCCACTCCTTCCCATTGGGGTCTTCCCAAGCCTCCTTGGGATTTGTAGGCTCCCCCAGCATCTCCATTAGAGAGAAGAAGGCAAAAGTGCACTCCTCGCTTTCATCTTCCGCATCATCGCCTAGCATGAGAGCCGAACCGGTAAAGGTTGAGTTGGCTGGTCTTCCAAGGCGATCGTAGCTCAACCTATTAGGGGGCTGAGTCTTCCTTCTCCCACTTCCTTCCTCCTCTACTGCAGGTACTTGAATGCTCTCATAACGTTGTTGCAAATCTGGTCGGTTCCGGCGAGCACTTGTAGCACGAGGCAGAAGTGACGGTGCACGGTCATCATCTTGCTGCACCTCCTCCTCCTCTTCTCCCCCATTCATTTGAGGAGATTGTCTTGTGATTGTGCTGCTGCTACTCAGCTCCAAGGGCAGCTCCACATGCTCCAAGCCGGTACTCTTCACCTCACCAAGCCGCACGTCAATCTTTGCTTGGTTCTCCGCCTTCCATTTGTTGTATGGTAAGTTCTTCATGAACTTGCAATCTCTTCTCACCAAGAAATTCTTGGTAAGTGGGTCCCAAAGAAGCCATCCCTTGCTGTTTTGAGCCATGCCCAGGTGCACGGCCCATGTTGCCTTGGCATCAAGCTTGCTTCGCCGAAGTTTCTCAGGCACAAGTGCCATGCATATGCACCCGAACACCCGAAGCATATCCACCTTCGTTTTCCTTTCAATCCACTCCACATAGGGCACCCATTTGTCTTCTCCCACATGAGTCAAGGCTTTGTTCTTGGCCAGACAAGCATGCCGCACCGAATCTGGCCAAAAGTAATTGGGTAGACCGGAATCTGTGAGAAGTCCCCGAGCCGTCTCCATGAGTGTTCGATTCGCGCGCTCGGCGATGCCGTTCATTGCAAAATGGACAATGCCACATGCCCCATGCGCCGATGCAAGGTCAGCCAAACACACTATCCCTTAGTGGACGTTGGGTTGGAGAAAGCGGCACTCGCAATTGTGGCCCACAACTTCCCTCCTTTCTCCTTTGCCGCTGCTGCTTTGCTGATCTTAGGCTTCTCCTCCTCATTTCCACCATCTTTGGCTGCTGCACCCCTCTCCTTGGGTTCACACGCCTTGCTGGTCTCTCCAAGTTTGCACTCCTTCGAGTCACTCTTGGTGTCACGTTGCTCTCCATGATCACCGCAACCAACCTCTTCAGTCTTGGTGCTGGCGCTTGCTGCCACTTGCCTCTCCTTAGGCGTAGGGACCACTGGGATTTGCCACATCTCATTGTAGATGTCCTTGTCCTCATGAAGGTCCCAAAGCTTCCACTCACCAAGCCTTGCGGTATAAGCTTTGGATCCCTTTGAAGATGTGTCCATGTCGGCCTTATGCAAGCGCCGCACGGAAATCAGGTTGGCTGCAAGGTTGGGCAACCAAAGCAATTTCTTAAGGCCCACCATCTTCCCATCAGCACCTTTGAACATGGCCTTGCCCATGCCTTTCACCTCTGCTCGCTGCCCCAAAGACGATGTAACATGCTTGACCGGCGACGGTTCGAGTTCGGTGAGCAAGTCCGCACGAGGTGTCATGCTATAGGTGGCGCTGCTATCGATCACCCAAAACTCCAGAGAGTGAAGGGTGACCTTTCCCACAGTAGTTGGCTCCTCAAAGCCTTCCACACCTCCTGCTCCAGCTGCCGTTTGCGTGGAGACAAAGAAGAATTGGCCCGGGTATCGATCTTCACTCGGGTCTGTCTCGTAGTCTCCACCTTTCATGCTTGCCGCTTCACTTCCACAGCCACCACGGCCTCCACGACCTCTGCCTCTTCCTCCCCTTTCTCCTCTACCCTCTTGGCCTTGAGAAGGGCTCCATCCGTCTAGCAATCTGAAGCAATCTCTCCACATGTAACCGGTCTTGTAGCAAAAGTGGCATTCGCCATCAAATCGACCGCGCCCACGCCCGTAGCCATTATTGTTTTTGTTGCTGCCATATCCTCTATTACCACGACCTTCATAGAAGTTACAGCTGCCAAATCTGCCTCCTCGCCCTCTGCCCCTTCCACAACCGCGTCCATGGCCCATGCTTGCGACTCCGGCACCATCGAGACCCGCCAATTCGCGACGGCGGAAATATTCTCGTAAGATTTCCCGCTTCACATCTTCGAGTGAGAGACGGGGTAGATCTTGATTTAGTTTGATGATGAGCAAGGACCATGAGTCCGAAAGCAAGGCCAGAAGCTTGGTCTTCTTTTGAAGATTGCAGTAGTTCAGGTCAGCTCCTTCGAGCCGTGTCAACAAGTCGAAGAATTTTTGCGCTTCTTCCTCCACCAGCTCGCCTTCGTCAATTCAAAGTGCCGACATTTGCCGCTCCAGAACCACAGCCACCGCCGCTGTTGCAGGAGCGTGTACACCCTTGAGAGCAGCCCATGCCTTTGGTCCCTTTGCTGGTTCACGCTGAATAGGCTTAATGTGACGGATTTGGCTGCTCCCAACGCTTGCCCAAGTAGAATTTAGCCTTGTGCGCTCTTCCGCACCCACGAGCTCTTCTCCGGGTCGTTCTTGGGGCGTTTCTCCGTTCCTTTTATCACCTCTAGCAGATCATAGTGGTCAAAGATGTTCTCCATGTTGAAGGACCACTCAGCAAAGTTGTCACGGTTGAGGTTGTCAAGGCCAAACACTGTAGGCTCATCCCTAGAGGGGCCAAGGCTAGATTGCACGGGAGCAACGAATGGATCTTGGTGTTGGCCTTCTGCTTGGGCATCTTCTCCGACTCCAGCACCTCTGCCACCCCCTTCATTAGGTCCAGGCATGGTCGAAATTGCTCCAAGTGGCTCTGATACCGCTTGTTATAGTCACACTAGACTTAGATGCGTGTAGGGATAAGATACCGGGCAAAGGGGAGGTGCGTATAGATGGCACGTGTGATATGGCACCCCTCCAGATAGACGCGCCATGGTGCATATTAGCCGGCGGTGCGTATATCTAAGGGAATACGGTTATCTGATTTTCACGAGTATCTCCTAGCCAAATTCTGATTTTCAGAGTTGCGTCGAGCTCGAACTCGGTTTTGTGAAGGTTTTTTATACATATTCAAATAAAAACTCTGATGCTGTTGGGTCCCCAGGATTTACGCCCCATGGGGTAGGTTGACAATCAGCACTTTCACTGACGTTTTCTTGTTTAGATGTGTTCCAACATGCACCCCCTTCAATTTCGTGCGCGAAACGTGTGATGAACGGGCTGAACTGTCTAAATATATCGAGATTTTTTGTCGACATCTGCCCAGTACAGTCGAATCTCAGCTAGAAACCGAATCCATCAGGTTCTCCAAAAAAGAAACGTGCAGGCATTGTTTCGTAGGCATTTCCCATGGGAAACGGTAATAGCCAATCTTGGCTGACCTGGCAGCAATAGCCGATGTCGCTGGATATGTCTAGGGATCTTGCTAATGAAGGCGCTTGAAACACTCCCAAGCAGCTCTGGCACTATCTTGTTGAGAGGAGACAAGGAGGAGAGGCTGTGAGTAGAGGTCTTGGAACTAAGAGAGGAGGTAACGATCAGCTTCAGCATTTCTCTTGGTCCATACGATCTTCTCTTGATCTAATGCAGTTGATGGTGGGGGAGTGAACTGACTGGTGTAGATAGATCACAGATCAAAGAGGGTGGCAGCTTGTTGAAATCAAATACTCCGAAATGTGAACCCCTTTTCGTTGAAACGGGGAAGTTCCAGCTTTGGAACTAAGTAGGAGGTAAATGAAGTTGACGGATGCATGACTGGTGGTGAAGATGCAGCTGATGGTTTGATGTCTGGAGCTGATGTGTTGGTGCATAGCTGCATGTCAACGTGCCGCCTATGCTATGAGGAGGAGGCAACGTAAGCGGATTCGCAAGAAATGGTGCATGTAGTGGTTCGGTGGTTATACGGTTGAGTGCTTTATACGTTTAGCATGGGCGAGGGTGAGCTCAAGAAGAGCTTAGACGAGGCTTATTATATTGTAGGCTCATGGGAGTCTCACGGGAGTCTGACGAGAGGCTCACTGGAGTCTCACGGGAGTCTGACAGGAGTCTCATGGGAGGCTCACGGGACCTTCTCGGGACCCTCACGGGACCTTCATGGGAACTTCATGGAACCTTCACGACATATTTACGTGAAATTCACGGGTGCTTTATGGGATCTTAATGGGAGTATTTTGAGAGGCTCATTGGGGGCTTCACGGAGAATAATGGGACCTATTCGTGAACTTATGAGCATGTTGAGAGGGATATGAGGCATATGAATTATGGAAGAATGAAATGTGAAAGGTGTATAAAATATATATGTGAGGCACGAGGTATATGAGATATGTAGGACATGCGTGTGATAAGGTGTAAAGGGCCTTTGACTTGTGAAGGAATGGTGTATGAAGGTATTGGCCAGGTATATGAGATACTTATGAGAGGTACAAAACTGTTTGCCAGCTGAATGGTGTGTGGGTACTGTGTGGATGGCGAATGCCAGTTGGATGTCATGTCTACATCTATTTGAGAGCCGAATTCGTAGGTGAAACGCGTGGGCATGTGTTGGTGCATCTCGCAGGTGTAAGTTCTGCAAGTGAGCAGGTGAATTGCGCAAGTGAAAAGCATGGAACGTCGAGATGAATTGAGCAAGGAGCAGGTGAAATGTGTGGATGAGTGTGGACCTGATGTACCAATGATTTTGTGCTGCCATAGCTGGCATTTTAGAGTATGGTGCTAGCTTGTCATTGGTGGGCTGTTTGTTTTCGTTTTTTGTGGGCTGTTAGATTAAATATGCTTGTGCGTCTTCATTGCAGTGGAACCTTTCATGAGTAAAGATTCTCGATCATCGTTTTGAAGTGAAGGGAAGCTTGCACATGCTTTGGAAGATTGTAAACACGTTCCACATATGTTGAGGGACGCCTCTAGTGACTTCACGTTAACCAACAATTGGTGAATCTCTCTACAAACACGGACCCTTGGATAGGGGCTGGTTCTACCAAACACCCAAGGACCCTCGGAAGTGAGCTCGTGGAGATTACCTTGCGTGGGTTACCTTGTTCTGCTTCTGTAGCAGCGTTGTATCCAATACATGCAGCTTCTGTCGACTGCTTGTCCATGTCGTAGTGTTGTCGTGAGTCGTACCCTTTCGGCATCGCAGTGCTGCGGGATGGAGAGCGAAATTACTACTAATGCCTCCCGATGTACGGTCGGTAGGGCGCGGGATCGTGTTGTAGTAGTCCGCATCTCCCTCATTTGTTGACACCTCGTGTTGTTTGGCGTTCTCTGGCATCGTCGAAGTTACGCTGATGCTTGTAACACTTCGGCTTCTGGTAGAATCGCCTCCAATGCATGTGCCGTAGGGACGCTAGTGAACGAGTACTTGCCAGGTTAGAGGTTAATTACTCCTCAATCTGTCAAGCATCGTGACATGCACGGAAACTTTTCCACGCAAGTCATTAACACCTGGAATCACGACGCATGATTGGTGTGTCGCCTCGTGAGGTTGATGTTGAGACTGCTCCAATCAATCACTTCGGATGGCTGAGATTCTTGATGAAGACGAATCGATCAGCTCCTGTTACGAAGTAGTGTCTCGCAGGCCTTGACGAGACGGGTTCACTGCATCGTCGTTGCGTGCGAAATCCGCTCCTTCGCAGCAACTTGAACTTGGAAGTATTGCAAGAGAAAACGGCTACTTCTCTGCAATCTCATAGCTTGTCGATCAATTTATGTGAAGAAGTGCCTCGTGGATGGAGAACATATCTTCACGCAGCTTCATATTTTGTCCTGGATGACAATCCGCTGTGTTGACGTCGATCCATTTTTAACGAAGATGACTTTGTCAAAATATCATGATCGTTGTCGACACTACTTAGAAGATGCGTCGATTGTGCAGTCGCTGGTCACGAATGTTGTCTCCATGGTGATGATTTTTCATAGTGTTGTCTCCGCTGCATTCATGCCGTTGATTCCGCACTTATCCGACGATCCACGTTCTCCTGTTTGTTTTCTGCCTGCAGCTACCAAGTAGGTAATTGTTTGGCAGATTTATGACTCGGAAGATGACTTGTGTGCCAAATTCGTCACCAAATGGAGGAAGTCGATTTTGGTTGTCCAGACGATGTGATTCATGCCGATGGCGGCTGCATTTGTGTTCTGCGCGTCATTCTCCCTTTGTGTAGAACTCGCACTCCATCTCGTCCGTTGGAGCAAAATCGATCCGACGGTCCAAACTCCAAACTCATTTCCTTAGTCACGTTCAGCATATTTCTTTGACCGGGTCGACTCGTTTCCTGTAGCAATTCTCGGTCGTCGATGTCGAATGCTGAACAATCGGACGCTCCGATGAATTTCGCGGCTTGTCCCATTCCCATTCGCGCTGAAACTCGAACTCCCTCAGAAGGATTTCGTTTTGCCTCGGTCGATCGGACGTGTCGAATCTCAATTGGACGGATGTTGTCGGTTGCAGCTCCGCACATGTCGGCGCAACTCCAAGAGTCGTGGCGAATTGCAACCTTCATGGGATGTCGCAGGGCGTGTTCCGCCACAACTGATGCGTTCTCAAGGGCGAGGCCGATTGCCCCCGCAAAAAAATCTGCTCCGTCGATGCAGTCCGTCGAACGGTCGGCGAGGCAACTCGCCTTCGTAGGGGACCTCAAGTGCAACTGCGCGACGTTAGTCGAAACTTAAAATGAGAGCAATGCATTTACGGGAACTGAAGTTTCGACTCCATCCTCGGCGTGCTCCTAGGGGCCCACCGGTTAAGCGTTGAGCTGAAACCATGGCTCTGATTACCAAGTGTCACAGGATGGAATGAGGTTTGCTCAATATTGCCCTATCAATCAGTACAAGGTGCTTTTATACTTCCAGAGTACATCAGGTAACCAGGTTTATCTTATCCAAAGGGAATAGACCCTTCTAGAAATAGAATCACCCTGCGTATAGCCATGCGAGGCTATTGTCTTTAAGGGAATCTGGCAGGATTACGCTAGATATAGCGCGCCAGTATATTCCGAGCCTGGTCGGTGATATAATTAAAATAACCGGATAAACCAAAGGATAATGGAAAATAAGGAATAGGAAACCAAATGAGATGAGATAAAGACCGAATGAATCAGGATAAAATGAGGAATGAAATCGAAAGGAAATATGGAAAGGGGAAATTGGTGTAACGGGGTCGTACTCTCACACGTATGTCAAAAAGTGCGGTGGAAGTGCATCCTGAGTCAGCAAAACTCGCATCTTCTCTGTAAAGTTATGTTCATCCGCTTTGCTACCCCCATCTGTTGGTGTTGATGTGGGAGAGACGCTCAGCATTTGATGCCTAGGAGTTGAAGATACTCAGTAAAGGTGTTACTGGTATACTTTCCTGCTCCATCACTTTGAAATTCTTGGAGGTTCTCCTTCGTTTCTCTCTTAGCTGCTACGAGCCATGCGACAAAAACAATGAAGCGAGTAAGAGGTAACTTAGTAGTTTTAACCTCCATGTTGAGAAATTCTTTTGGTTCTATATCTAATTCTCCTTCGATTTTTGTATCATGTGTATCTGCTACAGGTTGACCGATGAGAACCCCTGTATTTGCTTCGCTGCTACTCTGATTCTCAGCTGCTTATGCTGCACTGCTATTGTTGTTCGGTCCCCAAGATACTGCAGGTTTGTCGATGAGTTGTCCTAGAGTATCAGAATAGTTCCGCCACGCTGATGTACCTTCTTCGGCTGTGTTTGTTGGTCAGGTATCGAGGGTTGTGATAACTGCAGCAGCTGTACAAGTTGCTGTTGGAACTGCAGTTGCACAGAAGTCGGCCTCAACTTGTTGATACAGTGACGAAAAAAAATGTCAGGATGTTTAGCATGTTTTTGCATTTTGATGAGCTGTACTCTGTAAACATTAAGCCTTAATCTACGGTGGGCAAACACATTGAGAAGAGCAATTAGAGCACTCAATCAAGTCTCCTAAAACCATAGTAGTATAGTAGATGGTCCTTAAACACTAATGCATTTAATAAGAGCACATATAGACAATATGTGCCGAGGCCAGACAGCAAACTAGGAACTAGCAAAACTAGTACCTAGTCCAACGGCTCTTTGCACGAATCATCGCCTTGATCCTCCTTGGCATACTGAAAATAAGGTTTGAGCACACTTCCGCCGGAATCTTGTCCCATTCCTCGTGCACCCTCTCCCACAGCTCCAACATTCCAGTGGGAGGCTTTTCCTACTTCGCCAGCTCCCTTTTCAAGTGGGCCCACAGGTGTTCTATTGGGTTAAGGTCCGGGGAGGACGCGGGCCATTCCAGCACCGCATACTCCTGCTCCCCAAGCTAGTCTTGCACCAGACATGACTTGTGCTTGGGATCATTGTCGTGCTGGAATATGACCTTTGAGGGGGGGGGCTTGTAAAACTCGATGGTGTGAGAGAGTTCGTCTTGCAAGATGCTGCGATACAGTGGCTCATCCATCCTTCCATCGATCTTGCACATGAACCCAGCCCCCTCATGCGTTATGCAACCCCACACCATCACAGAGCCGCCCCCATGGTTAACTGTCTGTTGGATCTGGTGGCTCCAGAGACTGCTGCCCTCGCGAATCCAGGCGTACGCACGTCCGTCGGAGCAAAAACGATTAATATTCATCTCATCGGACCATACCACGCGCTTCAAGTCTTCCATCGTCCAGTCGGCATGTGACCTTGCGAAATCCAGCTGATCTCTGATGTTTTTTTCAGAGAGCCTGGGCTTCTTGAGCTGCTGCACTACGACTAGCCCAACGGATCGTAACGAGTTCCTAACATTCCTCGAGTCTACAGCCAGATCGTGCTTCTCCTCTAACATTTTCGCGGCGTCTACACTGGTTTTCGCCTCCCCGCTAGTAATCGCACGAACAATTCCGTGTTGAAGGCGAGTTGTGATTAAGCATGGGCATCCGGCCGTAGGCATCGTGGGTCGCACCTCATCGCAACTAGTCTCTGCAATCACCTTCAGTCGGTAATCATGCACAATACTTTTGCCTATGCCAAGCTCCTTGGCTATTTTCCTAGTCGAGTGCCCCTTGCGCAATATGCTTAAGATACGCGCGCGCTTCTTCTCATCTACCTGCTTCATCATGCTGCGGTCGTAGGTTTGCTTCTGGCCTAACTCCTATACTAACGGATGTAGCGTGAAACGGTATGTACTCTAAGTGGCGAGTGAAATTAGATCTAGACTGTCGCTTGGTATGAACTGTCCGGATCGACTGTCGATGAGGAAGTCTCATCCTCGCTAATTGGATGAGTGACAATCGCGCAACCTGTTTACGGTGGAAACACAACACTACGACCTTGTAACAAGCCGAGAAAAACAAATGTGTTACTTTATTCGAAACATGTATGTCATGGCGATATGTTACGAAGTGTTAACTGGGCAATTTTTTCCGCCACTGTAATTAGTTTCTTCATGATGTTGCCAAGGTCCAAAAGAAACTACTCTTTCGGAATCACCCAAAGTTCGTTGTGCGTCAAATTGAAGAACGGATGCGCCATAAAGTGTGGCAGCTCTCTCGATCTAAGTATTCGTCTTGTTGTGATAAAGTTCTTGGTCCATAGTTTCACAATTTCCTTGTGTCCTGATGCGATGTCGCAGGAGTTGAGCTGTCATAAGAAGATTGAAACCAAGTCCAGCGATGATGAGAACGTTCGTAACATGTCAGGAAAATCCAGCGTCAATGGACTCCAGCATGACGCTGCCAATTGATCATGCCATAATAGTTTGTCCGTTTGCGAATGTGACAGGTACAGGATGTTGAAGAGGACGCAGATGAGTAATGAAAAGCGCCTCAGCAAAGGACATGTGTTGACCACAATAACTGTCAAGATAACAAGTGTTGGGGGCTGCAATAATCCGAGCGAGATTAGCGTAAACTTGAGGTAAGACCATATTTTCACGTTATTCAATCGAGCTCGATTCCTCATCATCGTCGAAATCTGAATCAGTTGCATGTACTGTAATAACACATCTGAAGACTTGTTTTCGTGATGTGGCAGAAGTTGTTGTTAGTGGATTCTGCTTCACGGGTTGCTTGGACTGTTGCGACAGCTGATGCACCCCTCTTTTCTTATAAGCCTGAAGCTTGTTCCAATATTTGATGTTGTGTCCATCCTTTTTGCAGTAGTGACAGAAAAACGTGTTGACGCGTTTGGCAAGTGTTGAGTAAAAACCTACATGAACTCCCCCCTTTTTGTTATGTGCTACTTGCAGGTCAATGTCTTGCTGCTCTGCTTGAAGAATCAAGCAGATTTCAACTTCATACAGATTGGGTTGAATTCGAAGAAGAGATCAATACTGCCGCCACTCTGGTCCAAGTCCCGCAAGAAGGACTGCTATAAACATGTCCTTCATGAAATATCTGCCGCATTTCTCAAGTTGGTCGCCAAGTGTGCGAGCCCTGTTGACATAGTCCGAAACGTTTTCGTTGCCCTGCATCTGCACAGCTGTCAGTTGTGAGATAATCTTACTCACGGAAATGGTATCACGTGCCATGTACAACCCCCTTCAAATGCTTCCATGCAAATTCAGCTGGAGTCAAGCTGGTGTGAAGGGAGCGTATATCGACTTGCTCTTTCAGTGATAGGTTTCGGATGAGGATCGTATAGGCGCTGAGCGAAGCATGAAGAAAAGTTGCTCAACTTGAGTTCTTTTGACAAGATAAGAATAATCACCGCTGAAGAACGGCCATAATCTGGCAGATTTCGCGAGGAACTCAAATTCAAAACTCCAGGAGTAGAAGTCAGCGCCATTAAAAGGTATTGTGGTCTTGATCTGTGTGTTACTTAAAAGATTGGGAGCCTGAAAAATGGGTCAAGTAAATGCAATCTGCTGCTGCGGAAAAAGCTCTTGCATACCGTATTCCCCCGTATAGAACATCCTATGGTGTTAATAGAAATGCAGCGAAATTTTGGGCTGGGTGTAATTAAAGGCAAAAAGCATAAAACGCCCACGAGTTATGGAATGTGCATATGAATTTTTTTATTGGAATTCAAACGTGCATGTTTCACCACATTCATTTGAGTCAGTTACTCACTTTTGGTCATCTCATTGCATACCGGATGATATTGGCCATCTGCATGCCACATTGGGACTGAGCGTGCAGTGTCAGGGAGGATGCTGTCAGAACAACCAATCAGCACACGTTTGATTCGGCGAGACGAGCGAACGTTGAGTACAATCTCAAACTTTCGGATTTCAATGTTCTCAGCGTTTTTGTTTTCATTCGGGTGGATTCGTCTCCTACTTAAGAGCGTGTTCCTACGAGCCTCTTCCCAGGGAACCTCTTCCCAGACTCGCGAGCTACAGTGTCGCGAATTCTAGCGCAAAATGTTTCAGTGCTATTCCGTAAGGTGCAACGTCAGGTTGAGCATGCCGAGAGTCATGGACGTGTTTCAAAACCTCTGTTCAGGCGAACATAGTTTCCGACACGCGCAAATCTGTACAGTAATTTTTTTGGCGCGAGCAGTTTTTTTTTGTGATTGAGAGCGGCGGAACGCAAATATGAAACTTGAATTAGGAAAAGGGGTCACGGGAACACGCCCTCAAGGTCGCGCGTGAGACTGGGAAGAGGTTGTCCCGACAATGTGAATCCACTCCACGCACCACGAAATTCCGGTGTCTCCTGCTAAAAATGGAGATTCTAGGTGGCAGGGGGGGGTTAAAAAGTTTTCACGTCCGAGAGAAGGGTGTTGTGTATATCCAGAAAAATTAAGCACGCATACCCGCTCAAGCTACCCAAGGGAGCTTAATTCCGGCGGGTGTTTTATACGGGGGAATACCGTAACTTGATCCATCAAGCCGCTGTTACTGACACTGCTGCTTGTTGCGGTGGTGCTTGTTGTTGTGATGCTTGTTGCAGTGTTGCGGGTGTAGAGGACGAAGTCCCCGGTGGATGCACAACAGGCAACCCTTGCTGCTATTGAGGCATCCCAATGAAAGCATATGCAGCTGGAAAAATTCCGGCTACAGAAACACCTGCTTGTTTTGTAAATACTGTAGGATTTGTAACACCTATGGGTCCATTTGTTGAGGAAGGTTTTCTAGTGATGTCGGTGCAGTCATTTGTAGAGATGACGATACTCTTAATTCGAGATAGCTCTCATACCATGTAATAATTAGTAAAACGGTGCAGAAGACCAAGTATGGAATCTGCAGACACAAGTACTTGAAGTAAAAAAGAATACTGAAATCACCTCACGTAACAGTCAGTATTAACAAGTTGTAGCACCAAAATCAGTGTTACTTATAGCCTTGTGATACTTCAAGACTTGAGCAAAGATCTTTACTGTAATGGTAGACTAATAAAACATCGGAAGTCTTAGAACTTGTAAGTAATGTCCGGAATTTACTTGAAGAACAAGTTAATACAAAAAGAGAGACAAGGTACTTTTATATACGCTAGAAGCTAAGCTTCGGTAATGTATTTGGACAAAGCTATTCACGCTACGCGCTCAAATCGTTACTGAAACGGCCTGCTGACGTTACTTGTTATGATATAGAAGATGTCAATAAAATATAACGTGAGAATACAAGGTCGCTATTGCAATGAAGGCACGAGGTTATATAGGGGTTGGCATACTAGGGCGATAACCTCGGGACATGGGTAGGTTTTGCAATGTGGCGACAGTGCCAGACGCGACTCGGGAAAAGGTTGGGCCGACAATTGAGGCCGAACGTGATGAGTCGAGGAGTTCGGGTGTACGCGCTAGCGGACGACTCAGTAAGGAATGGGGATTCCTTATACTACCCCCCCCCCCTCTCATAAACGAGGCCGCGGGCATCGGAAAAAATCCAACACTGATAATACGCTGTTAGAATCGGGTGTGATTCTAGCTCAGCGAGGGGCACCCAGCTGTCATCCTCAGACGTCCGATCTCGCCATCTGATGAGAAAATCCACCTGTCGTCAATTCTGCTGCGTTGTAATGCGATGGCCGAGAATCTTCAGGGGCTCGGTCGCCGGTTCTTGCAAGGCGTCAGCTGCGGTACGATTCGTTGACGTGCTAAATCCGACGAACTCGGGACGTAGGGTCGGAGGAGGCTGACGTGGAAGGCCGAGTGGTGACGCCAGTCCGCCGGTAGTCGGAGGTGAGCAGTGACAGGTGTCACCATCTTGGTCACTTGAAAAGGGCCGCAGAATCGGGGTCGGAGCTTACTCGGGTTCGGCAGACGCAAATTGCGAGTGTCGAGTAGTACGAGATCTCCCACTTTGTAAGTGACATCACGTCGATGACAATCGGCTTGTCGACTGGCGACCGGGGTGGCTTTCCGGATTGCCTCAGCTGATTTTTCTCGGGCTGCAAGGATTTCTTCAGCAAATCTCTGGGACTGGGGCACGGATGTCTCGATGTTGGGTGTAGAGGGTATCACGGGGTCCTGTCCGTAATTGAGGAAAAACGGGGATTGATGGGTTGTTGCTGAAGGCGCGTTATTATACGCGAATTCCAGTAGCGGAAGGGATTCTCCCATGTCTGTGGATCGGTGCAGGTAGTCCGAATGAGTTGCTCCATAGTTTGGTTGACCCGCTCGGTCTGCCCATCACTCTGTGGGTGGTAGGCGGAGGAAAACTGTAGTTTGGTGCCGAATTGGTCCCACAGGTGGCGCCAAAAAATCGATGTGAATTTGGGGTTGCAGTCGGAAATGATGGCGGAGGGCAGTCCGTGCAGTCAGATGACATTGGCGATGAACAGTTGGGTAGTTTGCTCAGCTGTAATTTTGTGTTGGCAGGCGATGTAGTGCGCCATTTTCGTGAGTCGGTCGACGACCACGAGGATGGCGTCGTTTCCGCTGGGACCGGCCGGCAGTCCTGTCACGTAGTCCATTGTGACGTGTTGCTAAGGTCTTTCGGGCGGATCCAACGGCTGTAGGAGTCTGGCTGCTCGCTGATGCGATGATTTCATGATTTGGCAGGCGGTGCAGGAGGACACGTACTTGCGCACGTCGTCAGCCATGTTCGGCCAGTAATAACTGCGCTGCAACGTCTTCATGGTTTTGTCGACGCTGAAATGCCCGGAGTTGGGATTGTCGTGGGATTCCTGTATTAGGAGGGTACGAAGCGTAGCCGGGAACCCAGATGCGGGAAGTGTCGCGCTTAGTAAAATAATGTCCAATGGCAGTAGTATGCTGTTGGTGAATAGCGGAGCGGAAGAAAGGGTCAATCTTGTAGGCGTGGATAAATAGTCCGGTAAGGAGTGGGCTGGTCTGGGCAACTAGTATGGCGGTTGTATGGGCAATGGGGCGGGTCAGGGCATTAGCAATGTTGTTGGCGCCCCGCTTGTAGGTGATGGTGTAGTGGAAGTTTGACTCGAAGAAATCGAGCCATCGGATCTGTCGAGGGTTGAGATTCGGCTGGGCTCGCATGTACTGGAGGGATTTGTGGTCAGTCCGCACCGTTACGTCCGCGCCTGTCATGTAGCACCACCAGGTCTTGAACGCGTGGACGATCGCCAACATCTCCTTGTCGTGTACCGTATAGTTTTTTTCCATGCCCTGCAGCTTCCGTGATTCGTAGGCGACCGGCTGTAATCCGTCGCCGAAATCTTGTAGGAGAACTGCGCCGATGGCGATGTCGTTGGCGTCGGTGACAACTTTGTATGGACGGTCAGGATCGGAGATGCGAAGGACGGGTGGCGAAGTGAGGGCGATCTTTGGTTGGTCGAATGCAGCTCGTTGCTTTTCTCCCCACCAAAAATAATCGTGGTCCTTGAGCCGGTCAGTTAGCGGGGCAGATAACCCAGCCAAATTCGGGATAAATCGGTGGACGTAGTTGACAAAACCCAAAAAACTCTGCAGCTCCTTGATGTTGCTTGGCGGCTTCCACTCCTGTATGGTTTTGATTTTCTTGGGGTCGATTTTCACTCCTTTAGTAGAAACGATGTAGCCCAGAAACTCCAACTCCTGCTTAAGAAAGTCGCACTTAGAACCTTTTGTGATGAGGCGATTCTTGTGCAGCAGCGTGAAGACTGCATCAAGATCGTGTAAGTGCTGCTCCCTGCTGCGGCTGTAGATTATATCGTCGAGGTAGATGATGACACATTTGTCCAAGAGATCCCTGAAAATTCCATTCATGGTCATTTGGAAAGTCGAGGGCGCGTTCGTGAGACCAAAAGGCATCACCAGATACTCGTAGCTGCCATAGCGGGTTCGAAATGCCGTCTTGTGACAATCCTCTGCGGCGACGCGAATCTGATGGTAACCTCCTCGCAAGTCGCTTTTCAAAAAGAACTTGGCGCCGCGAAGTTGGTCGAGAAGTTCGTCGGCTCGCGTGATCGTGTAACGCGACTTGATTGTGATCCGATTGAGTGCGCGGTAGTCGATACACATTATGAATCCTCCATCCTTCTTCGGCGTAAACAGTATCGGGGCGGCGTATGGGGACGTGCTGGGCCGGATAAATCTTTTCGTGAGAAGGTAATCCACCTGCTGCTGTAATTCTTCTAGTTCTGGTTGCTTGAGCCGAAACTGGCGCTGTACTGTCGGTTGGGTGCCTGGGTCCAGCTCGATGCGGTGATCTTCAGGTCTGCTCGTCCGGAGTCCAGCTGGCAGGTCGTCCGGGAAAATCTCTGGGTATTTCTGAATCAGTTTCGCTAAATCCGGAGTGACGGCCTTGCACAGTTTCTTGATATCTTCGGTCTCCACCGTCGATGTCACCTCGCGAAGATCGACGGCGTACGCTGCAGCTCCCGCTTTCATCACGCGCTTGAACGTGATCGCATGGACTAGGGTGCTTTGCATGCGAGGCACCGTCCACTTCGGCAGTTCTCGGGAAATTCCATCGATCTTGATGCTGCAGCCGCCCGTCGTCCAGTCAATCTTTGGGTTGTACCGTCGCAACCAATCACGTCCCAGCAGCACGTCGCAGCGGTCGAGAGTAGTCGACAGTAGCCCCATTCGAAAATTTACATGCTCTCCCCAGGTAAACTTGACGTTCTCCACTCGTTCCCGTATTGCCAGTGGTGTTCCGTCCACCAGTTGGGCGTCGATTTGAGGTAGACACCTGAGTAAGGGTATACCCAAATTTTTAGCCCTGTCCAGTTGGATGAGACTGTGAGTTGCGCCTCCATCAACGAAATTCTTCAATAACAACCTGTTGACTTTACCCTCCACCAATACAGGGTGATCAGCAGTTTTGTCCCCCTTATTCGTCCGGGTCCACTCGATTGCAGCAATCGGGAGCACAACCCAGTGGGGACTGTGTTGTTCGGGCAAAGAAGCCTGCCCGTCAGTAAGGGGCCCAGAACTTACTGATGCGACCCATTTCCCGGTCGCTCCTCCGACTTCTTCCCCATAGAATTCCGGAGGGCTATGAATTCTTGGCAGTTGCGTCGGATATGACCCGGCCGGCCACAGTGGTAGCATAGCCCCATATTTCGTGGAGCAACTACGTAAATATCCACTGCATCCACCCCTTTTATCGTGGCGCGCTCGTACTGTTCTCGAGAGCGACCTCCGTCGTAGAAGTTCGTCCTCGGCTTCGTGATCGAATCAACAGCTTCGGCGAGCTGGATGTAGTCTTGTAACCGCTTCGCAAGGAATTGCAGTTTTATCTGGTACTGTATTTCAGGCTTCAAGCCGCCCATGTACCTGTCGGCCTTCTCCAGCTCGTGCATGTAGCCACATCTGTCCACCAACGTCAGGAATGATGCGGTGTATTCAGACACAGATCCCAGCTGCTTCCACATGCGTAGAGTTTCACGTGCTTTGTCTGAGTCGGGTGCATGCTCAAACCGCTTGCGAAGCTCTGCGCACCACGTTGCCCACGTGCGAATGTGGGTCGCCTCGAACAACTGATCTGCCTCATCTTCGTCGCCGAATTCTTCGGACCACGCATGCTGTTCTTCTGCGTGAGTTGCCGCTGAGTCGACTATGACCTTCCACCACTGTAGGGCGGCCCCTTGCAACAGTGTTAACGCGTGGCTGATCCGCGTCTGATCATCTCTGATGCTCGCCGCATTAAAATATATATTCATGGCGAATATCCACAGCTGCACCGTCACGCCTTTATTAGATGGGCCGAAAGGAGCGGGTTGCTGATATCTTACGCCGCCACTTGTCGAGCGCGGGGCTGTTGCCGCTAGTCGTGCCAGCTCCACTGGCGACGGTTGCTGCTCACCCGCCTCGCTTCGTGCATCGTCGCTCGGCTCCTCTGGACGCCTCTCCTGCGCCTGGCGAAGTCGTTGGTTCTCATCGCGGAGGTCGTTGACGACGCTTGTCAAATTCTTCAACTGCTCCATTAATGCTTGCAGGTCCATAGTTTCCCGGGTAGGGTTCGCAGCAGTCAAGGTGGACTGTTCCTCAACTGTCGAGTCTACCGGGGCCATGGCGGTCAGGACGGGCCTCGACGATATAATCTGCACAGTCTACCGCTGTGCAGCCCTGCTAATCCCCTCTGACCACCCTTAACTAAGTAGCCCGAGAAACGGAAGGTTCCGAGAAAGGTCGTGCTCTGATACCAGCTGTTATGGGTATAGAAGATGTCAATAAAATATAACGTGAGAATACAAGGTCGCTATTGCAATGAAGGCATGAGGTTATATAGGGGTTGGCGTACTAGGGCGATAACCTCGGGAAGTGGGTAGGTTCGGCAATGTGGCGACAGTGCCGGACGCGACTCGGGAAAAGGTTGGGCCGACAATTGAGGCCGAACATGACGAGTCAAGGAGTTCGTGTGTATGCGGTAGCAGACGACTCAGTAAGGAGTGTGAATTCCTTACATTATTGCTTACGTTACTGCTCACGTTACTGCTCACGTTACTGCTCACGTTACTGCTCACGTTAGTAAAACGGCCTGCTGACTTTTTCATCCAGAAGAGCACTATTTTCTTGCGTCATTCTAAGGATGGTAGCTACAGAATGACTCGATAATATCTATTGGAACTACTTACATAAATGCTTGTTATGAATTTATCACAACAGTGACAAGTCATTCATAGTTTAAAAGCTTAGTTAATAAGTGGACAAGCCCTTATTGAGGATCAGTGCAAAGCACCCACGGCTCGGAGGAAACTGAACCAAATTGATATCTTGTTTGACGATTGCCTGCATAATGCCACCTAAATTCGAACAAGTTGTTACACTGGAAATTTCAAGCAAGCAACCTTTTTGGGCCAATCAGCTGAACAGCTCATCTAATCTTCAACCGACCTCCAAAGGTCGGACGAGCTTTGAACAGCTTGTTTCGGGCTGACCATAGACGCCATGAGAAAAGGAGATAGCAGACAAAAATACCCATGTTGACGCAATATTCGAAAATAAGTTTACCCAGACGATTGTGGTTGGCTGCAAACATTGAAATCGTTATTTTTTATGTGCCCTATGGCAAGCTTGGACACGTCGAAATGTTGACCTTGCCCTAGGCGAAACCCCACAATCAGACCGCTTGCTCTTTCGCGACTGAAATTTGCAATTTCGCAAGCTCGGCAACCTTAGCTGGGGCATCTTCTATTTGGATTAGTATCTTATCAAATAGATGCCTACAGAGCGGGGCCTTGTACTCAATCTGTAAGGAATTACGATTCCTTACTGGGGCTCGCCACAGCGAGTACACGCAAACTGTAAGGAATTATAATTCCTTACTGCGCTAAATTACAGCGCGTACACCCGAAGACCTCGACCTCGTAGGTTCGGCCTCGATTGTCGGCCCAAACCTTCCCGAGTCGCATTCCAACACCCTCGCCACCCTTCCATCCCAACCTCACGTCTCGAGGTTCTCGCCCTAGCACATACGAGCCCTACTTTAGCCAGTTCGCTCGTCACTTGCTAATCAATTATTATTCGTAGGTTGTATTTCCATTATTCAGTTGATTGTTCCATTCCCACTCATAACGCTTGGTATTCAGAGCCACTTTCCTCGCGCAGTAGCTTCCGCCTGCGAGAGAAATTTTCTTGGGGGGGGGGGGGGGGGGGGAAGGAGGGATGGCTGGTGGGCTGCGAGGCTGCACAACGGTTGGCTCGGAGCTAATTTGTTAGCTTGTCCAACTAAGGCGTGTGCGTTCTCTTCGTAACCAGACCCCTGCTTTTGGACGGCCAAGATTTGGTCGGGTCCTCCCTCCCCCCAGGAACGGACAGCTGTGGCTGTCACGGCATTAATTTGCAACGTAAGTTGGTGAATTATGCATTTACTTCGTTCGTTTTGTGCGGCAACATGGCGTCATCGTCACGGCCGGAAATCTTCAAGCGCCTCGCCAGGAGACGTCGTCAGTGGTTGTGCAAAAAAAGCGAAGGCTCGCCCAACTCCATGAGAAGTTTTTGGGAGTTCGCCAGGCGTACGTGTGATGCGTCAGAAGTGTACACGGGGAAAGCGAGGGGAGCGAGAGACGCGAAGAATTCGTCGGCGCTCTGTTTCATGTACAAACCGACAACCTCTGAGGATTGGGCCTTCGTATGTCGTCACGCTCCGGTAACTTCGACGAGGGGACAACGGCAGTGGGTCGGCGCGATCTTGATTCGACGAAAAATCCGGAAGCGGCAAACTTTGGCAACGACCAATTTTCGTACAGCACCAGGATGGCACTGGGACGTCACCGACACGTGTCAAACAGTTGGCAGCTAGATTGCAGTCAGGCTTTACGCGTGGTCTACAACCTGCCAACACTGTACTTGCATGCCGGGCGAAATTTTCCTGACGAGGAAACAAGCTCGAGAAACGACGACCAGGGCTCCGCGATAAAAGGGACATGGGGCGCAACCCACGGATGCTACAAAATAAATTTTGGACGGGTCCGTCGCGCTCGTCTCCCTGGGTCACCGCAAGGGCGAAGTTCTCGGAGAAGAGGGGTTGCGGCGGAGGGGAAGTTCAGGACAGCGGATTTTGCGGTGCGTCAGTAGCGGTTTGGCCACCGACTGACGAAACTCCTTTTCCACCTACTTGCAACGGCCTCCACCTGGGAGCAGTGGTGATTTATTGGGTCATATCACCTTCCAGGTCCGTAACGGGGGTTAAAGCTGGAACTTCCTTCGTGCTGGCGAAGATTTGGGGAGCTGATCTGGAAATGGTGTTTGTCTGAGGGGATTAGCATGGCTGCACAGCGATCGCTTCGGTGATTAATGGCGTGCGCGCTGGCTTCAGCTCCGTCCGGACCACCTTGACCAGCTGGAAGAAAAAAGAAATGGGTTTTGGGTAATTCGTGGTGCCAGAGGGGGTTTGCACGGCTGCGCAGTGGTTGGCTGTCATCATCACCAACTGACACCCTACATCGTCACTGTTCATACGCCCGCACGAGTTTTCATCACTGCCCAATTCGGTCAGCCGAATAATCGACCATCCTTCAATGGTCACGATCTACTACGATCGTTTCGACAACTTTCGACCATCCGATCATCGCACAAGATTAACGGCCACGATTACGTTCGACATCTCAAGACAAGCGTCATGATGACAAACGTGCGGTCATGCTATGTTCTACAGTCCTAGCCATCGAGCATTACCCCACTAAATTAAATGTTATCGTCAGCCCTTCGATCTGGAGATATCCATCAGATCGACCTCGACAGTTTCGCCACCGACATTGCTGACTCGCGATAATCACCCAACGGTAAAGACATCTCTCGACCAATTTCAGCCGTCGGATTTGGCTTGCCAAGACTCGTCAGGACGGCGTAATCATTACGCTCGTCACAAGATTTCAAGACCTAGAGTCACACTCGCGATCGGATTATTAATCCATCAGGGTATCGCCTCTAGTGTACGGAGGGCTTCTTTAGAAGGTGGGAGAGTGTAAGGAATTACAATTCCTTACTGCGCTAAATTACAGCGCGTACACCCGAAGACCTTGACCTCACATGTTCGGCCTCGATTGTCGGCCCAAACCTTCCCGAGTCGCGTTCCGATACCCTCGCCACCCTTCCATCCCAACCTCACGTCCCGAGGTTCTCGCCCTAGCACATACGAGCACTACTTTAGCCAGTTCTCTCGTCACTTGCTAATCAATTATTCTTCGAAGGTTTTATTTCCATTATTCAGTTGATTGTTCCATTCCCACTCATAATACGAACAGTGCGCGCCCCCAGGCTCGACCCTCAAGTCACGCGCCAAACCAACCCCCGATGACCTTTTCGGCCCAAACCTCTTCCCAAGTCGCCCCGAACCCGTTTTGACCCCGTCACCCTCGGGACTAACCAGCCCTTGACTGATCCAGCCCTCGACATTCATCCATGGTCAATCGCACTATATAAGCCTTCGGTCTCATTTGGATATGACACATTGTAATCACTTTCCTCTATAGTATTCTGCGCTATACTCTGAGTTATAGTTCATAACAGAATCGGTCCCATGAAGCTACACACCCAACCAGACAACCAGGATAAGTAGTCGCGGAAGGCGACCATCAATGCTCTTGCCGGAATCCTTTGGATAAGGGCATTTATATGAGGGGTCACAAACACTAGGCGTGCTATCACGTTTAGTCATTCGGCTATCACGAACAGTCACTTTTAGTGGCGATCTATCAGGGTTAGTCACACGGTTATCATGAGTTATCACTCGCTCGGGGCCAAGGCCATCACGTTCGGTCACAAGATGAAACAACCGCTAGAAAGCTGAAACTCCCGCCAAAAATTGCACGCGCGCTGAGCTACTGTTAAGATTCGCACAGTGTTCAGTCGCGTGTGGCCTCGTCCTTTGTGCGCGACTGATTTCCAAGTGATTACACCACATTGTCAGCAAAACAGGAATTACATATGTAAGTTTGTAACCCATTCAATTTTTATGTCCTAATCCTTTCTAAACTATAACGAAAACAAGTTCGTGTATACGCATGATCGGATTACAAACCTCGTACCGCAGAACAAAAAGCCACATCGTGTATACATATAATAGAATCATAACCTTACATAAAAAAACATCTTATTTTACTTTTCTGCCTACTTGTCTATGTGACTTGAGTCAAAAAAATATCAGCGCTGTACGTTGAAGGTCATATGAGGGAGGTGTGCTGAGGACTGTGTGAGGGCAATTGGCGGCCCTTGGCCGAATTTGCTTGATGTGCGCCTGCCCTAGGGCTCTACGAGGGACGAGATTCCCTCCGCCCCTGCAATCTCGCCGCCTCCCCCCCTATTCGGCCCTTTCCCCTTGTTGGAAACACCTCAAAGACTTAAGCGTTTCTGAAGTGTAACGCTACACTCGAAGAAAAATCGTATAGAGTACACGAGGAGGTTGGACGAAAGAACACGAAAGGACGAAGGGACTCGAAGGGTTGCAACCGGAGGTTGCGACTGACCGTTGCGACTGCAAGGGTGGTAACCGAACCAACGATCGAGTCGCTGTGCGACTCGATAACCATTTATTCAACTGTATTCTACAACTGCTTTATTTCCTATTTTCTATATATTCCTGTATGCTTGCTTCTTTTAATCAATCACTTGCTCTCACATACTAGTGCAAGGGTTCAACTACTCAACACTTCCGCTGCACTATTCAAACACCTTCTACAAATGGGACTTAGTCTCTGGAAAGATCCTAAGGGCTTTTTCTCAGCCCAACACCCCCTCTCCCCCCCACCAATTGTCGTTTCCTTGACCAAGCCTTGTGCCTTTCAGAAGGGTCAATCCAAATCCTGTGAAGTTAGAACAATAATGACACGGCAAGGTATTAATTTCTTCTCTCTTATGACAATGGATTTGGAAATTGCAAGAAATAACAAACATCCTCGCCTACATTCGTGAAGTTCCTGGGCTGGTAATTAAGGTTTTCTCATGAAAAAAAAATCAGCTTAGTCATTTTGAAGAATTGAAGACATGAGAATTAAACGAGTTACAAACTTACATCTGTAACTCCCGTTTCGCTGACAGTCTGGCGAAATCACTTGGAAATCAGTCGCGCACAAAGGACGAGGCCACACGCGACTGAACACTGTGCGAATCCTAACAGAAGCTCAGCGCGCGTGCAATTTTTGGCGGGAGTTTCAGCTTTCTAGCGGTTGTTTCATCTTGTGACCGAACGTGATGGCCTTGGCCCCGAGCGAGTGATGACTCCTGATAACTGTGTGACTAACCGTGATAGATCGCCACTAAAAGTGACTGTTCGTGATAGCCGAATGACTAAACGTGATAGCACGCCTAGTGTTTGTGACCCCTCATATAAATGCCCTTTGGATAACATAACATCCATCAATTTTCTTCCCTCGAGTCGCGGTACCAGGAAACCTCACGCGGCACTTCCGACCATTTTCACCAATCCCGAATCAGGCCTCTCGATCAGGGCTTATGTTTTGAGAATAATTACCCGTATTTTGGCAAAATAACGGAAGATTTTTGTTCCACACTCGGAATCTGACGTGTTCAGATTTTATAAATCCTGATTCTGACGGGTGTCTTCTGACTTGTACCCGTGAAGTGACGTGTAAGGTTTACCAAGAACACCTCTTTGACGGGTACGATTTTCGAAAACCCGAATTCTAGCGCTGGCGAATATATCCCCTCCCCCCCCCCCCCCCCCCCTTCCCCTCAAATCCCCCACCCCCCCCCCCCCACCTTAACCCCTCTGAGGGAGAGGGAGAGTTGCTGTCGCGGCTCAAGAACAAGCCTCCATGTCAAGTACAAGTGCTGGTTCTCATCCTAAGGCATTACAGATTGAAATTTGTTCACGCTCGCTCTCAGCTGTGTCTAATTCCGCCATGTCTTTTCGCTTGAGCATTTGTCTCCGAATCTGTAGCAAGATGCCCATGTTCACCAACACTTTGAGCACAAGCTGAAAGGTAGGTGTCATAGCAAGTAGATAAGGTCGGTGTGTTAGAGTGTTTTCGTGCTGAACATTAAATCTGGTCGTACCCCTCGGTTCTTTTGTTTTCTGTCAATCAAGGCTTATTCACATAAAACCATGCATTTCGATATTAGGAAACAAATACCCGGAATCTGACGTGTATGTTATTTACATACCCGGATTCTAACAGGTGACTCTTAACAAATACCCGTGCTGTCCGGGTCGCGAGGGAGCAAAACCCGGATCTGACGTGTAGGCAAAAACCCTAAGGTAAGCCCTGCTCTCGATGTGTTTTGGGGCACCCCAGCTCCGAGCCGGGACCGAGCGTTACCCTGCCACTGCAGGGTGAAGGTCCGCCGCTGGTTTTAGAATTGGCCGGGTAACACGATGTCACATTCTGAAATGACAGGATTAAAGGTTTCCAAACCCTCACTTGGAACTAATGAACTTTTCCAGATCTGTGTTGTTGTCAGCCGTACGGCCCGTTTGGCCCATACTTCGGCAATCGTCAAGCCAACTGTCGATTTAGAATAGTACACCAAATCCATGTTATGGGTCTCAGCGCTACTGTCTAACAACTATCTTGAGACCAAATTACAAATGTTTTCAGGTTATATCCCTCTACATACAGTCCACTGTAAGGTGTACAGCGGCCCTATCCATCCAACTCGATGACGCTGGTGGGCTGTGCAATCCAGGCACGAACCAATCGGATGGAGCTTATCAAATTCTTGCAGCTCGATTAAGTGGTTTAGCGAACCTCCTAGGATTGTTGTCGGGTAATCGCCGTCCATTGAGAAGCCATAACGACACGTAGGTGTAATCGAAAGTGGCGACTGTCACCCCCCCTGCTCGAGTGGAGAGTTTGACGTCCACGAGGGCAGGCTTCGACCCCCTAAATCACCGAGGTGGCGGGTGATCATGCCACCTGTACAGTTGGTTGGCCTCCCTTCTCGTCACGCCATCTCCCCCTTGGGAGCTGCATTCCTTCTTGCCAAAATCCCTATTTAGACGTGGAACTCCATAACTTTTTCAACCTGTCTCCGCACCCGTAACCGTTTCCAGTCGCGTTCTCAGCCCGTCACAATGCCTCGCATGCATCGCAGGGCACAGATTCCGATCGACACCAAGCGCGCCATTTGCAAGCATGCAAATGCGAACCCGCATCTTCGCCTCGACGACCTCGTGTCCTGGTGCTTCACTCGTTACGGTCTGCTGCCTGACCGGAGCACTGTTGGAAAGATTTTGAAGCACGAGGCAAAATGGGCGGCAGCTCCAACCCAGCAGAGGAACATTCGTGTTCGTCACGGGCAGTATCCTTCACTCGAGGCTGAGCTTAAGGCGTGGATAAAAAATACCGGCCCTGCAGGTATTCCACTAACGTTGGCGCTTATTCAAATCAAGGCCAAACAGCTTGCGCAAATTATTGGTCTTCCGGTCAGTTTCAAATGTTCGCTGTCTTGGATCCACAAAGCGGTGAATCGCATGGGCTTAAAAAATCTGACACGCAAGGGTGAAGCAGTAGATGCTGACATGGCTGACGTCAACTGGGCTCGCGTGAAGCTCCCTGAGCTGCTGCTCCTGCTTGGTGTGCATCTGAAGGACCTGTTCAACCTCGACGAGACAGCACTGTTTATCGCATTCCAGCCGAGGAAAACGTGGGCTGACGACACAGCGGTCGGCCGCAAGGCTGCAAAGGACCGTGTTACTGTCGACTTCACGTGTAGCACCGACGGCTCGTCAATGCTGAAGCCAATGATAATCTCCAAGGTTCGCCGCCCTCGCGACCTCAACGAAACCAATTTCGACCCTGAGCCGTGGGTGCACTGGCGTTACAACCAGAAGGGGTGGATGACTAGCGAGGTAAACACGCATTCAAATCGCCCATCCCGGCCTTCCATTCCCTACGGAACCTGTACATTTGTGTCTGCTGCTATTTTTCACTCGTCGTTTCGTACACACTATCCTTTTTCTTCCAGCTGCCATTCGTTCCGGATTTCCACTATAGTCTGAGTAACAGTATGGCCCTTTTTTTAATACCGTTATGTAGGTTTTCATGGCGTACATGGAATCCCTCAACGCTGCCATGTTCGCTGAGGGAAGATCGATCGTCCTCCTCGTCGATAACGCGTCGAGCCATCGACTCGACACCGTCGGCGCGATCACCGAGGACATTCTCGGTTTTAGGACTCGGAAGCTGGGTAACCTGCGCATCGTCTACCTACCTCCCAACATGACCTGCTTCATCCAACCGCTGGACCAGGGCATAATTGCCACGACTAAGGCCCGTTACCGCGTCGCGTATCTCGCGATGCTCATCCAGCTATGGGAGGCGAACGGCTGTCCAACTGAGCTTCAGCGCTTCAAGCCGAAGATGTCGCAGGTCATCCGCTGGATCCACGACGCGTGGTTCAGCATCGACCAGAAAACGGTGGAGTCGTGCTGGTGGCACACTCGCATCCTCCCCGCGACTTGGATGCCCGCCCCCCAGGCCGATGAGTCACCGGTGCGTGACCCCGCCGACACCGAACCGGATTTGGAGTCGCTGGCGTTGATCATTCCGCGCCTTCAGTTCGGGAGCGCGGCGATGGCAGCAGCTGACTTCCTGCGCATCGACGAGAACCACCCCACATGCGACTTGGAGGGCGTGGACCCGCTCGCTGCAGAGCCTCGCCGCACTGCCACTACCGGCCCCCGGGAGGCGCCGTTCGACTTTGATGGGGGGCGGGCATTGCGTCGTGTGGCCCGTTGAGCATCCGAGATGCTTGTCGGGTTTGCGCATGCATCGGGCATCAGCCCGAATGATCTGCGCCACCTATTCGACATCCGCAACCCCGTGGTTGTCGACAGGTTGGTGCGGGCGTCGGCCAATGCCCTGAACCTTAACCTCCCCCCTCCCACCCTCCCACTCACGGTCAACATGCGAGATGACCCTGAGACCGTTGCGGGACGGCAAATTCTGCTGCGCGCGGCTGGTGATCTAGATGGCCACGCTGACAACTCCGACTGGCTCAGCTACTAAAGTCGGCAGCCGCGTGGCCATCCAAGTCAGCTACTGGGTGGACCAAGTCTTTCCCCCGTCCATCCCAGCGTCATACCTGAATCCGTCCCCTTCCCTCCACAATCTGTTTCCCTTATTTGGTGCACTATGTTGTGCTTGATTTGAAATGGTGCCCTTGTAGCAACTCTCTGTGGTGCGTTCTACTCTTGTTCCCCCTTTGTTTCGTAGCTGACACGCTTTGTTTGTTTTGGGAGGTTGAAGTTACTGCTAGGCTAGAGCATCCTGTCCCAGTCGAGTGTTGGTTCAGTTTGTGTCCGACGTGGGAGGTTCTTGAGAGTGGTGTGGTTGTGGTTGGTGTGGTTTCATGTAGCGTGACACGTTTGCCAATGTTGTAATCAGTAACTTTTTCAGGACCGTATCATTTCTAGGTGGTTCGCATAACCCCCAAAACACCAACGCAGCGTACAAAATATTGAGCCATGCTCGCGAAGTTCGCGGGCATTTTGACGATGTCCCATTGGCGAAAATCGTAACCGCGTTGTTTCCACATAGGTTAAGCGAATCCCGCCCGTCATCATTACGAACACACGATTCATTACACGTTAATGTCGACTTTGCCCCTACGGTTCAGTTTCCAAGTTTGAGTCGCAGGCCGCGTGAAAAAACAGAGAGCTTCAAACGTAGAACAGGTGTACATGTAACACGGTCTTGATTTGCCATGCCATAGTGATTTTGGACTGCACCTGTTGGAGAAAAATCGGCTCCAAACCTTTTAGGCACTGCATGAGCAAGCTATACCTAGCTCGCGTTAATTTCACACCTAATAGTTTTACACGGTTTGCCACGGAGAGCGTATTCACCCCCCAAAAACAGCTCCTGAAGACCAGATCCAGATACCCTTGAAGAACAAATTCAGTTTGGATTTCTATACAAGACGTTTACTGATCGATCTAGTGTTTATCGAGTCAGGAAACACGACGTCAGCTTAGGCAGTGCTCAAAGTTCTTTCCCGCATAGAGTCATTCGCGCTTAGACCGTAGGAACAAGGGAGCACTATTTACGCACTCATAAATGGTCAGGTTAGAAATAAAAGTTTTGTTGCCGCCCAATTTCATGGTGTGTAATTTTCTCGGGCTAGGTGTAAACTCTTGGGCCGACTTCGGCTGATGGCCCAACTTCAGATGGGCCCTCAATCAAGGCCTGGAGGGAGTGGGGTAGAGGAAGAGGTATGGGTATCTCTGTACTGCAAAATCCCAGACTTGTCGTCTGGACTCGATTTGTCTCTCTGAATACCCGCCCTACTAGGTAGATGAAAGTTTAACTACCAGAGCTCTTCAAAAGTCTAGCATAAGCTCTAATTTGGACCCTTTTCTTTAAGCGTGCCTGAGGATATCACTCTAAATAACAGGTTGAACATGGTAAATTTTCCTAACTTTCTGGGGCGTATCCAGCATCCCTAATCACGGTTTAGTAGGGTATCACAAGATCAAGATCGGTTTTCGTGCTTTACTGCTTGGAAACATTCCTCTATTTCAGACTTGAGAGGAAATTCATTTAAGATTTGCGAACTCCAAAGCTTAGAGGGAATTCATTTGAGAGTTGCGAACACTGACTTCATTGCGCGGGCATTGTAACCCTAAATACGCCAAAGAATTCTTCAACCAATAATGTAAAGAAGACGCGTATACTTTTTAACTTGGCTTGGAAAATTTCTAATCTGGCGCATTCCAACTTTCTAGTTTGCTGCGCTAGGGTGAAGTCGTGATTACGTATCTGCAAACCCGCATTGGTTGCCGTTGTAAACCGCTTGCGATCGCTGTGGGTCGTCGCCCTATCCGCAGACACCAGTACTTCCAAGAATGAACGTTGGCCTCTGTTATACATTAATGGTAAGCATGTCTATTTGATGTCTGATTGGCTGGTTACATGTTTTCCTTCGTACGTCGCGTTTGCATGTAGGAAGAATTGCACGTATGAAATACTTGTTCTAGTCGTCGATGCACTAATACACATAGCACGCGATATTTTCACAACCATTAATTTCATACGGGATGCCGCCAAGAGGGTATTCTTCCCCCAAAAGCAGCTCCTGAATACTAGATCCGGTTACCCTTGAAAAACAATTTGAGCTTGGGTTTCTATACGAGATATTTACTGCTCGATTTAGTGTTTCTCCTGTCAGGAAAACCAACATCAGCTTAGCCAGTGTGCAAAGTTTTTGCCCACGTGGAGTTTGCCAAGCTTAGGTCGTAGGAACTGTCGAAGCACTGTCGAAGCACTCAGAAATGGTCAGGGGGGAAACAAAAATTTATTTGGTCGCTCAGTTTCAGGGTGTTATATTACCGCAGGCTAAGTGTAGCAGATGTCTTGTTTGTCTTATTTCTGTCCAAAATGGCAACCCTTACAGTACCGCGGGCACGCCCGCAATGCTATCCCACCCGTCCCAAGGCCTTGTCATTGTGTGTGAGGTGAAGTCAGCGCAGGCCAACCATCCGCATTCCGATGATGTTTGCACGCGCATCGCAGACATCTCTCACCCAGGCCTAATGTTTCAAGGAGAATTACCCGGATTTAATTTCTGTTCAGAGTTTCTCTGGGGTCCAATCCGGATTTTTTAGGAGTGACTTACACTGGGGTTCCGGAGAATGTACAAGTGTACTTGGGCCCAGTTCCAAAAGAATCACAATGCCCCTGTGGCCCAACCCGGAGAAATTTCCCCCACATCCCCCCCCCTTCCCTACCCAACCCCCAACACCACACCATACCCAGCTCTCCCCTTGCACTGTCACCTCACTTAAAACGGGATGAGCTGCCCCCCTCTTCCCCTTGTGCTGTCATCTCTCTCTCTCTTCCCTCACTTGTTGCTATCACTCCAATATTTGGCTAAACGGGATGAGCAGTCTCAGCATGTCATTGGTGCAAAGTCACACAGCACAGGGGAGAACCTCTGTCAGAATAACTCGAGCCTCTTTTCCGGATTAAACATAATTCACCAGTCCCCCAACTCGGACGAAAAAGAGTGGGGATGGGTGGAAACCCGGGAGAAACACACCCTCCCAAATCCTTAGCCTAGGCCCTGCTCTCACCTCAAGATGTGAGATTTCAAGGCGTGGCATCGTTCGCTTCGTCCTTTGGCTAGTGGCTTTCTGCTTGGATGAAAGGCTGGCATGATCTGCGTGACATCTCCTGCCCACCCCGACTGGTGACTTCCGTTCCTCGACGTGATCCTCCTCTCGGAGACATGCCTCGCGCCATCATCCAGCACTCAGCACTGGCGGATCCTTTCCTTGCCGCGTCACATCCAGTCCATGCATTGAAAGCGGTTTGTTTTTTTTTTTAACCAGCCGATACCTTTCACCGCTGGCAGCGTCTCATATTCACCACCACCACCCCGCATGTTCCTCCCCACTCGCATGGATAAACCCCCTCGAAAGCATCTCCGACTAGCGCAATGACGTCCCTCCCTGCACCTCCAGCGACGCAAGCCTCATTTCTTGGCATACGTTTAGTTCACTGTGCCGTCGTGCTCGTTCTCTTGGCGCTAGCGCACCTTGCGCGCGTCCCCCGCCATCACGATCCGCTTGAAGCCGCGTCTCAGGCGTCCCTGGAACCGCCCATCAGCGCCGATCTTGCCGCCGCCGCCTTCTCGCGCGGGCTCCTCGCACTGGCATCGTGGAACGAGGAGGCGGCGGGGCGCAGCGGGAAGCAATGGGAGCAGCACGAGTCCTCGGAGGAGGGAGAGCGGCAGCCGCACGAGAAAGAGCAGGGTTTTCGAGGAGATTCGCGGATTACTCGCGTGGCTGCGTTCAACGTGGATCGCGCAGTGATCTTCCTCCACCAGCGAAGGCAGAAGCAAGGGCGGGAATTGCGAGCAGCGCGATTCCGAGTCGTGCCGCTTGCCGCGCCACCGGAAGCAGGCAACGTGACGTGGGACGACCTCTACCCGGAGATGAACTACGACCGCTCCAACTTCACTTGCCCTGCTGTGCCCCGCGCGCCGTGGGAGGAGAGAGACGAGACGCATGACGTGGCAGACGCCGTGGTCGCGGTGGTGCCGTGTCGCCCGGCGAAGGACTCGCTGGCGAGGGACGTGCGATGGCTGCAGCTGATGCTGTCGCTCGCACGCTTCGCCAGTCAGGTGCGGGGGAATGCCATTCCCGGAAATGGAAGGGAATGCTGTGCCAGTCAGGGTAGTATGTAGGCACGGATTGGGGTGTTGAAGCGTGGCGAAGTGGCTAACCAAGTTGGTCCGTTGGCAGCTCCTCCTGTGCCTCGCACCTCCTCATTTGCACTCTGTACCTCTCTCCCTCCTCCCACCCTCCGCTGCTGCTCTCCCCTCTGGCAGTCCCGCCGTCCCTGGATGCCCATCGTCATCGTCTCCTCCTGCCGTCCGCCGCCCAACCTTTTCCACTGCCGCTTTCTCGCGCGCGCGCAGCCATCTCCGTTTGCCGCTGTGAATGGAGGGGCGGAGGGCGATGTGTGGGTGTACAACGTGACGGCACGCGACATGCGCGCGCGCATCCAACCCGCGGGGTCCTGCGCCTTGGCGCAACCCACCGCCCACGGCGCCGGTACCATTCTCCGCAACCTCCTGGACCCGAATTTCCGTCGTCCCCTTGTCGTCTGTCGAAAAGATCCGTCATATCCCTCGACTTTTCAGTCGTCCCCTCACACCTCCTTCCGCGCGCCCTCCGCTCTTCCCTTCCAGCCGTCGCGCGACCCCCCTCGTCGGGCCGTCCACGCTTCGCCTTCGCCACGATGCTGCACAGCAAGGACGACTACGCCTGCGGCGCCATCGTGCTCGCGCACTCCCTCCGCGCCACCGGCCTCGCGCTGCCGCCCTCCCTTTTCACCAGCGCCCCTGCAGGCAGCGACTCCAGAGAAGCAGGAGGCGGAGCGCAGCGCTTTGAGGCGGAGCTGGTGGCGCTGGTGTCGGCGGAGGTGGGGGCGGAGAGCCGGAAGGGGCTGCAGGCGGCGGGATGGCGGATCGTGGAGATCGAGCGCATCAGGAACGTGTGGGCGAAAAAGAGGAGCTTTAAAGAATGGAACTACAGGTGGGCGCGCATGTCAAGCGGGATGGCTCACGCCCTGTGGAAGAACAGGGACATGAGAAATGCAAAACCACCTCCCCCCCCCCCCCCCCCCCCCCCTACTAATTGCTGGGACCAGAATAGGTAATCGGTTCACCGTAGGTACAGCATAGGTACACGGTTTTCGGAGTAGCCATATACGGATAACAATAGCTGTGTGGATGAGAGGCACATTTTCCAACCAGGTTGGCGAAGTCGTCCCCTTACTATTTTGTATGAGTCGACGAGAGGGAGGTGAGAGGAGGAGGAGGAGACGCAGAAACTCGCTCCAACACACGTTTCTCACCACATTCCTCTCCTCTCTCCCGCTCCCGACCGTGACCCTCTCCCCTTCCCCTCTCCTTCCGGCAGCACGCTGCGGCTGTGGCAGTTGACGGAGTACAAGCGCGTTGTGTACATGGATTCTGACATCGTCGCCCTGCGCCCGCTCACGCACCTTTTCCTCTACCCCGAGATGTCCGCCGTCCTTAGTATCGAATCCCGCTTCAATGCCGGCTTCATGGTCATCGAGCCCGTGCTCTGCACGTTCCACTTCCTTATGGCGCACATCCGCACCATCGTGTCCAGCAATGGCGGTGCCCAGGTGCGTGTGCTGCTGTCTTGAAAACACTGGACGATGGGAGTCATGGGGTAATGCATTTGCATGGTTGGGAGCCACAGGGGTATGCATTTACATGGTTGGGAGCCACGGGGGTATGCATTTGCATGGTTGGGAGCCACAGGGGTATGCATTTGCATGGTTGGGAGCCACGGGGGTATGCATTTGCATGGTTGGGAGCCACAGGGATATGCATTTGCATGGTTGGGAGCCACGGGGGTATGCATTTGCATGGCTGGGAGCCACAGGGGTATGCATTTGCATGGTTGGGAGTCACGGGGGTATGCATTTGCATGGTTGGGAGCCACGGGGGTATGCATTTGCATGGTTGGGAGCATTGTTGCTTCAAATTCAATGCGGACTGGTGGACCCACCAGTTCGAGGTGCGTCAGGTACCATGCAGAAAAACACCTAAAGAAAGTGAATCTTAATCTATTGAGACAAGCCAACTGCAATTCACAACTGTAATATCCTCCATATGATACAACCCCATCTACGGCCTTGGCATGGCATCCCAGCCTGTCGACGAGGGATCACAGCTACTGCACCGCTCTGACAATTCCAGTGCCTGTCTGAGGCACCGATGCTGCCGCTTCCTCCATGTTGTTCACAGACTCCTCTTGCGTGCTTGACACCAGGGGTTAGGGTCGTGAACGACACGGAAGTTCACGCCAGTGATTGTTGTCTGCTTGGCAGTCGGCGATGCAAAGCCAAGTAGTGGCATTCCCACCTCTTCCCCTTCCTTCAGCTTCCCACCTCCCCTCCCCTCCCCCTTCCCAACCAGAACTTTTTTAACAACGTGTTCACGTGGTGGCACCGCCTGCCGGAGTCCAGCAACTTCCTCAAGCTCATCGGGACGCCGCAGGGCCACCCTGGTCGCGACCAGGAGGTGGCGGCCCAGACTGCTCTGTTCTCAGCTGACCCCCCCCAGCTGCACGCCATTCACTACTTGGGGCGCAAGCCGTGGTACTGCTTCCGCGATTTTGACTGCAACCACCTGCTCCCGTACATGCAGAAATTCGTCAACGACGCGGCACACAGGCGCTGGTGGCAGGTGCACGATGCCATGGACGAGAGGCTCAAGCCCTGGTGCTTGCTGACGGAGGAGCAGAAGAAGGGGCTGTGGGGTGCCATGGAAAAGCGCAGACAGGAGGGGGCTGACCCTGAGATGTGGAACTTCACAGTCACCGATCCGAGGAAAGACCTGGCGCTGCCTTGGGGGGTGGAAGTAGGTGGGAGGAAAGGTGGCCAACGAACATGGAGCGAGTGGCTTGGAGGTCGGAACTGGCACTAGTAGCAGCTCGTTGACCTCAAGACACGAGAGCAGGGAGGGAGAAAGACATGCGGGCAGGGAGGGAGAAAGTCATGAGATATGTTGAGACGTCTTTGTTGTTTTGGGTGTATGCATTATATCTTTGTTATATAATTGGGAGGCTTGGTAGTTACTGAAACCTTCTGTAGAGGGTACAACCCCCCTCTTTGTATCCCTCTCTTCTATTCTCCCTCTCTTTTCTCTCGTAACTTCCTCTCCTGGCTAAACCTCACGCCATTCCATGGCCGCCTACTCCTATCGTTCAGGGAGGGAGAAAGACATGAGATCAGGGAGGGAGAAGGACAAGAGAGCAGGGAGAGGGAAAGGCATGAGAGCAGGGAGGGAGAAAAACTTGAGGACGAAGTCCCCGGTGGATGCACAACAAGCAACCCTTGCTGCTATTGAGGCATCCCAATGAAAGCATATGCAGCTGGAGAAATTCCGGCTACAGAAACACCTACTTGTTTTGTAAATATTGTAGGAGTTGTAACACCTATGGGTCCAGTTGTTGAGGAAGTTGTTCTAGGTGATGTCGATCCAGTCATTTGTAGAGATGACAATAATTTGAGATAGCTCTCATACCATAAAATAATTTGTAAAACGGTGCAGAAGACTAAGTACGGAATGTGCAGACACAAGTACTTGAAGTAGAAAAGAATACTGAAATTACATCTAGTAACAGTCAGTATTACTTATAGCCTTGTGATACTTCAAGACTTGAGCAAAGATCTTTGCTGTAATGGTAGACTAATAAGACATTCTCATGCCTACCTTAGCTTTTTAGCTCCTTCTAACATGGTTTCAGAGCACGATGATCTTGCTAAGCCTCCTATTCACGCTTCCGCCGCGTACTGTCTCCTCTCCTTTCACTTTGGCGCCCCCATGGCGAGCTCCATGTGCTGCCGTGTCGGCCTCTCTGAGCTGCCACGACGACCTCGTCGAGCAGCCGTGGCGGCCTCGACCCATGGCGGCCTCGTCGAGCAGCCGTGGCTGCCTCGCCGCGGTGCCGCGGTGTCCTAGTCGTGCTGCCGTGGCGTCGTCGTGCTGCCGCGGTGGCTTCGATGCGCCAGCGCACGGACGGCTGCGGCCAGCGCCCTGGTTTAGGTGTCAGCCAGCACGCCTGCACGCCAGCAAGTGCCGCACCTGCCACGGCGCCTCGCTGAAGACACGCCCGTTCCCCTGCGTTTCCCCTCATCCCAGCCGCAGCTGATGGCTCCCTTTCCCGTCGTCGCCGGGCCGTGCCACGCCGCCGGGTGTCGCAGGCTTCGCAGTCGCCGCCGCCGTCGTCGAAGCCACCGCCGCCGTTGCAGGTGCAGCTGGCTCCGCCGTCACCCGCCACCGTCGCCGTAGCCACCGCCGACGCCGTTGCTGCCACCCACCGCCGATGTCGCCATTTCGCATGAAGGGTATAAGCTGTCAAACATATATTGTTATGTTTGTATAGACTGTATAGGTTTGTGCCTTAGAGGGTACAGCTCCTAGGTTATATTCCCTTGTACTCTCCCATTCTAGTTTATTCTCTCAGTTTGATATGGTATCATGAGTAGGTTAGGTCCATCTAGCCCGCTCGCGCTTCCGCCCTAGGCCCTAGCCGCCCCCGCGCCCGTTCCTAGCCGGCCCCTTGCATCCCTCGCGCCCGCCCCTAGTGCCCTCGCGCCCGTCCTAGCCGGCCCCATGCGCCCCCGTCGCGCCCGTTCCTAGCCGGCCCCGCGCGCCCATCGCGCCCGTCCTAGCCGGCCCCTCGCGCCGTAGCGCCCGTTCCTAGCCGGCCCCACGCGCCCCCCCTCGCGCCCACCCCTCATCGGCCTCGCGCCCGGTCCTAGCCGGCTCCTCGGCCTTGCACCAGTTCCGAGCCAGCACCGACATCGTTTCGTCGCCGGCCCACCTCCGACTCGTGCTCGGCCCGTCCTACCCGACTTGCACCGCATTGCATCGCCCGGCACTGCACTACACCGCTCTGCACAGCACTGCACTGCACCGCTTTGCACCGCACTGCACCGCTCTGCACCGTACAGCACCGCACTGCACCGCCCTGCACCGCACTGCACCGCTCTGCCCCGCTGTGCCCCGCATTGCACCGCACAGCACAGCGCAGAACCGCCCTCCCTCGCTGCTGCACCGTCCTTGATGGCGGACGTGCTTCGCTTCGACGCTGAGGGCCAGCCGCTCGAGTTTGACGCGTGGCTGGTCGACCTCCACCGCCATCTCACTGGTCAGCGGCAGGATGGCCACTCGCTGTCTGTCCACCTTGACGGTACGCTTCTCTACCCTAACCCCCATCCTGCGCTCCCCACCCCTCGTCTGCTGAGCGTGAGTCCGCTGCAGCTGCTGCCCTTGCTCGCTCAGTCTGGTTGTCACGTGACGCCGTTGCGCAGCTTGCGATCAGTCATGCCCTCCCCCTCTCTGAGCGCCCTCGCTTTAAGTCGATCAAGACTGCGCAGGAGTTCCTAGATGCTGTTGTCCAGCGCTATTCCACCCCGCCCGCTGCTTCCGTAGGTCGCTTGATCCTACCGATGCTCTTCCCTAATCTTGCGTCTTTCCCCACTGTCGCTAACCTGGCCGCTCACCTGCGCACGATAGACGCGACCTGGCACTCTGCCTGCACTGAGACCTAGCTTAGAGCCCATCAGCCGCCCCTCTGTTCCGCCCTCTACTTGCTTGCCACTCGCCTCCCTGATCGCCTTGCCCATGCCCGCGACCGCTTTCTTAGCATCCACCCTGGTGACCTCACCCTCACCGACTTTGTTGACACCCTGACTGCCATAGAGACCCGCCAGCGCTCTATCGCCCAGACCAGCGATACTGTGCCGGTCCCTATCTTTCAGGGTTGTGTCCCTACTCGGTGCACCTCCTCAGACGGTTCCGCTGCTGTGCCTGAGACTGTAGCTGCAGCGCAATTCTGTCCGGGGAAGGGTCGCCGCCCCAAGGCTGGGCGCGACGGAGGGGGTGGCGGTGTAGGTGGAGGTGGTGGTGGAGTCAGGCCACCTGGTGGTGGCGCGGACGAGGGGACTGTGCCTGGTGCAGCCGAGCAGCCGTCCCATCAGCTGCAGGCGTTGCAGCTGGATCAGCATCAGCCGCAGCATCACCCTCAGCACCAGCCGCAGCAGTCGCAGTAGCCGCAGCAGTCGCAGTAGCCGCAGCAGTCGCAGCAGCCACAGCAGAGGAGGGCGGGTGGTCTCCCGCCCTGGTGGCCTGGCGCTGGTGGCGGCAGTGGACATGGTGGTGGCCGTGCACTTGGTGTGCCTCCGGGTGGCATTTCGGGTGACGGGCACTGTCAGTACCAGCTTCAGACCGGTCCTCGCCGCAGCTCCGTTTGCGGTAAGATAGGTGACACTCCCGTCCGCTGTTTTCGTCGCCTAGACGACCTGTTTCGTCTTCGCTTCGGCCCGTCGCCCGACCTCCCCGACAGGTACAGCTTGCTTCGCCGTAGTATTCCGATCTTTGATCTGGACATGGATGAGCTTAGCTCTGCCTTGTATGTGTTGTATGCTGATGACTCTAGTGTGACTGGTTCTTACTATCCCGTGTTGCCTAGTGTAGGTGTGTCTAGTCTTGCCTCCCCTGCTGCGTCAGGCGTAGGATCCCCTGCCTTGTTTAGCCTTGGTTCCTCCCTTACTGCTCCGACTCCGACCGCCACTATTGCGCTCTCCTTCACCCTGGACTCTGGCACTTCCCGTTGTTTCTTCCGCGACTCCACTACGCTGACGCCACTTGCTGACCCCTCCTCCGCTCCGGTAGTCGCCCGTAGTTCCACCACCCTTCCCTGTCCGGCGGCTCCTTCGGGCTCTCTTACAGGCTTGCACGTCCCCTCGTTTTCCAGGAACCTAGTTGGTGTTGGCTGCCTCCAGGACCTTGGCGTCACTACTACGTTTCCTGGTCACGAGCGGTTTGCTGTCTGTACCAAGGCTGCCACTGGTGCTCCCCTCACCACGTTCCCCCGGGACCCGGTGTCTGGCCTGTTCACACTGGACATTGCGCCCCCCTCAGTTGGAACGTCCCCCCAGGTAGCTGCGTCTTCTCAGGTTGCTGCGGCCTGCTCGTGTCGGTCGCTCACTCACCCGACACTCTTGTGGCACCACCGTCTAGGTCACCCTGCGCTCCCGCATCTGCGTCACATGTCACAGCACTGTCTTGTCCTCGGTCTCCTAAGGTTGTTCCCCGAGTTGCCCCCTTCCACAGCGCCACCGTGCACGCCCTGCGTCGAGGGTCGGCTCCGCCGTGCCCCTCACTCCTCCTCTTTCCCCCCCACCACCGCACCGCTACAGACCCTGCACATGGACATCTAGGGCCCCACCCTCGTCCATGGACCGCGTCGAGAGCGCTACTTCCTAGTGCTTGTCGATGACGTGCCTGACGTCCTTATCCCGTGGCTTGTCTCTACGTGTGTCCACCGCGGTCTCCCTGTCTTGCATCTTCACTCAGACCGTGGTGGCGAGTTTGCCTCCGGCGTCCTTGGTCGCTTCTGTTGTGCGAGGGCATCACCCAAACGTTCACCCTACCGGACTCCCCGCAGCAGAATGGGGTCACTGAGCGACGCATCGGTTTGGTCATAGAGGTGACTCGTACCTCCATGATACATGCTGGTGCACCCCATTTTTTGTGGCCATTCGCGCTTCGCTACGCCGCTCACCAGCTTAACTAGTGGCCGCACCCTCAGCAGCCGCAGGTTTCACCGACCCTTCTTTGGACCGGGTCCCCTGGTGACGCGTTTCCGTTCCACCTCAGGGGCTGCCTTTCTCACATTCATGCTTCTGGCACAGACAAGCTTACTCTCCGCACAGTCCCCTGTGTCTTTCTTGGTTTCCCCCTTGACTCGTCTGACTGGCACTTCTACCACCCGCCATCTCACCGTTTCTTTCACTCCCGCGACGTCACCTTCGACGAGTCCGTCTCCTTCTACCACCACTTTCCCCACTGTGGTCCCCTGGTCACTCCCCCCCTGTTCCAGGTTCCCCCGTCCCTGGTCGCACCTGCCCCTCCCCCTCCCCGTCCAACCCCGTTTGGTGTGTCTCACGTCACCCCCCTCCCGTCGGTTGTCCCGGTTGAGCTGTCTGCTGACTAAGGTGGTCTTGCGGCACAGTCCTTGCCGCTTGCTCCTCCCCCGGAGTTTCCTCCTCCGCCGCCTCCGCAGCCGTCGTCGCCGCCTCAGCAGCAGTCGTCGCCGCCGCAGTCGCAGCCGCAGCAGCCGCCGTTGCGGCCGTTGTCGCCGCCGCTGCCGCAACAGCCGTTCGTTGACTCTGGGTCTGCTGAAGTTGGGGTGGGTACTAGTCCTAGGGTTCCTGTCGTGGCTTGTCCCGGCGGGCCCGGGGGTGGTACCGGTGCTGGAGGGGTTTCAGGCTCTGGGGTGTTCCTTCTGTGGGTGCAGGAGTGGAGTGTTCCGGTGGTAGCCGTGGAGCAGCATGCGGCCGCGGTGTCGGTGTTGTGCCGCCGCAGCCGCAGTCACCACCGGTGTCTGCCCTTCGCCTGCTCGGCCTTCCATCCCCTGACCCTGCGACTGTTCCTCTCCTGCCGTCTCCTCCTCATCCAGTCTAGAGCCCTGTGTTCCCTCCCCCGGACTCGTCTCCCCCCTCGTCTCCCTCTTGTGTCTCCTCCTCTGTCTCCTGACCCGACGCCTCCGTCTCACGCCTGGTCTCACCGTCCCTCTCGTGCTCGCCCTGACTCCCCTGTCTCGCGCTCTCACCCTATGTTGCTTCGTTCCCACGCGTCTCGTCCTCCCCTCCTACCTTCGCCTCCTCCATCCTCCCTTGTCGTTGCGCCTCCCCCTATGTCTGACTACCTCTATGCCGCTCGTCCTCTTGTTCCTCGGGTCCTTGCCTCTCTCGTTACCAACCCGTCTCTTCCGGTTTCGCGTCTTGACGCTCATGTCGCTGCGGTCGCTAACTTTGCCTCTACCCGCCGCCTTTACTATGCCACCGCTCTGGTCTCCGACCCTGCTTGTCCTCCGTCTGTCGGGGGTGCTCCTGCCCTCGGCAGTGACGTCCTGGAGGACTGCCAGTACGAGCTTGCTTTCCTGTCCAAGGTTGCTCCCCATCTCTGTTCCATGCTCCTAGTCCCTGAGGGTGACCCAGACGCTTTCGACATCTCGACCCCTCGCACTTACGCTGAGGCAGTCTCGGGACCTTGGGCCTCTTAGTGGATAGCTGCCATGGAGCAGGAGATAGCATCTTGGAGATCCACCGGCACCTACGTCGACGCAGTTCCCCCACCTAGGGTGAATGTAGTCGATGGTCGCTGGCTCTTCAAGGTGAAGCGCCCTCCTGGAGAGCCGTCTGTGTTCAAGGCGTGCTACGTGGCTAGAGGTTTCAGTCAGCGTGAGGGGGTGGACTTCTTTCAGACTTTCGCTCCGACCCCGAAGATTACTACTCTTCAAGTGCTGCTACACGTAGCAGCTCAGCGTGACTACGAGCTTCACTCCCTCGACTTCTCCACTGCGTTTCTTCAGGGCAGTCTACACAAGCAGGTCTACCTGCGCCACCCTCAGGGTTTCACTGGTACCTTCCCTCCTGGGACCCAGTGGCTTCTGCGGCGCCCAATCTACGGCCTGCGGCAGGCTCCCCGTGAGTGGCACGACACGCTGCGTGCTACCCTTGCTGACCTGCAGTTCTTTTCGTCCTCTGCAGACCCCTCGCTCTTCGTTCGTGCTAGCCAGACTCCGTTCTACATCCTTGTTTACGTAAATGACCTGGTCTTCGCCACGGCAGACAGGGACGCACTGGCAACAACATACATACAGTATATGCCTCTTGTATTCGGTTTTGTTTTGTTTAAGTTTCCTGCAAGGTGGATGCCCTACATGCCACGTGCTATTTCAGCTAGAGATTGTGATCGTCACTAGGCAACATTTCTGTCAAAGTGTACCAAATCAATCCTTGCTACAGCACGTAAGCATTTGTGCATTCACTTTAAGGCATTCATGTAGTTTCATGTAGTGTTGTAAAATTGCAATTAGTTCCATTCGAGGCTAAAATTGTTTCCTGCTCGTTCCATCCGCCGTATTTATCGATGAGGTGGAAGACAGGAAAGGTATTAGGCTAATGCAATAGTTTTAACACCGGTGATTTGCAAGGTGCCCTAAAATTTTGCTTTTAGAACTAGTGCCCCGAAATGGGACACCAAATGTATAGGGCTGCTACGCAACCGAAAAACTATAACCCAGGACGGCCCGGCATGCGGTCGGGGATGGCATCACCCCTAAACTCGTGGATGCCTGCCTGAGATTAGGGTTGATGCCATCCCCGACGGCATGCAGGTCCCCCCAGGGTTTTAGTTCTTTATGCCCGCGGGTAGATGATGACCCCCCACTCAACATCCGACCCCTCTACATCCAACACCATCGATATTGCGGCTCTGTGCTGTATGGCAAGAGTTGTATGAGCTCTTGACTGGCAAGAGCAGCATGAATGGCAAGAGCCCTGTGAGCTCTTGGATGGCAAGAGCAGCATGAATGACAGGTGCGGCGGACATACCATGATGATAATCCTTCGTTCCATGGGGTTCCGCTGGACGATAATGGACCAGTTGAAGAAACGCCCATGGTACCAAGCAGTGCATCAAGTATGGCACTTGAGGTTATGGGGCATGCTGTAGGAGAACGCTTTCTTCTAGAGTTGGTGCCTAACAATCTCCACACCCTGAAACTGCTAAAGTGGTTTGGTGTGTTGGATTGCCCTTACTTCTTAGCAAAACTCACACATTCACTTCTCCTGCTGAGGGAGCAGAAACGACAGTAGGAATATTCGCGGTTGCCCTATTAGCAGCTCCAAACCTTAAGAGGTTGGTTCTTGTAGCACCGTCTCGTGGACTGCCTTGTGGACAATATAATCTGTAATGGTTGCGTAGGGCAGTGGAATCCTACACTGCGAGTTGCCCATTCCTAGAATCCATTGTCGTGGGATCCAGGGAAGGCGGGTGCAGTGGAAATGCTGAGTGAGGTTGTATGATGTGTGGAGGTGGGTGTCATGCATCCACTTAATCTGCATGGGTATAGGTTTTTTGTCCACTAGATTTTGCTTCTGTTTTCGCTTCTGCATGGTTGGTGCTGATATTATAACTTTGCCATAACCTTTATGCTAGGTAGTAAGATGAAATACATCAACTTGTAGCTGACGGAAATGAAATTGTCTTCCATGGCAGACGCTTGGAAATATGAAATTGTCTTCCATGGCAAATGCTTGGAACGAGTACGGAATGACGTGCAGCTTTAGACCGAGGCAGTTCTCGCCCTGGGCAATTTGGGGAGGCACTTTCTCCCGAGGGCAGTTTCGTCAGAGCCACTTTCTCCTGAGACTGTTTCATTGGAGCCAATTTCGCCAGAAGCAGTTTGTCAAATCCTGTTTTGCCAGAGGCAGAACTGCTCCAGCGCCAAGCTCACCTCACACCATCGAAAGAAGGAAAAATAGCAATATCGTCGCGGTAGATTCCATGGCGACATGGAGTTTAGATTCCGTGGCACAAAAATCGTCTCACTGGGGACAGGAATGCTTGGCATGGGGGTGGGTTACGCCCAGACTGATGTGGAATGCTCCCAGCGTGAGCTGGTCTTCACCCAGCCTTGGGTGGATTTTGCCCAATCTGAAATGGAGTGCGTCCAGCACGAGTCAATTCGGGACGTCTCATTGCTAGCCCAGCACGCATGGTTTCCATGGGAGACGTCCTGCCAGCGCATCTCGTTACCGACCACCTCTCCGCCGAGAGTCATTTTTTGCCTTTTACCATTTTTCAATTCATTGCACAGCGCTGCGATCAGACAGCAGAGCAAGCAAACAAAGATCCAGCTCCCGTGTGACGTAGCAATCTTCATCGAAGCAGGGTCCAAGTTCAGCTGCCATGGCAGATCCGATCAGCAAGCTTCCCAAACCCGTGCTCAATGTGCTTCTCAGAAAGATTGACGATGCTCGCGATGTTGCACGAATGTCATGCGGCTCCAAGCGATGGAGCAAGATACGCCATCTGCTGAAAGACGATGCGATCAGATCGGTTTTTGCAAAAGAGTTTTTAAAACGGTAAAGAAGATCTGGACTCTACATGCTTGACATATTGGCAGGTACGTCATGTCATGCTTCTTGCTCATTATATCGTTGATGCTATGTATGGCAAAAACATATTGGTGTTTTGCATTGTTGTTTGTAGCATTATTCACAATTCGTGTCCTTATGTTTCTCTTCCGATCCACCAGGTTCCGACGCTTATCTTCCCCCCTGACACTTCTCTCTCCGTCGCTGCCGCCATGATTTCGCGCATGGAGAAGCTTGCCAAGCTCGACCTTCCCCTGGATCCTTATTCCCTCTTCGAAGCACCGCCGCCATCGCTGGACAATACACTGGCACGTTTAGCACCGCCCGCTAAGGACCGTATTGCTGCTTTGCTTTCCGTTATAAAGAAGTCCCTGACGAAGTGGACCCCTGCCTTGAAGTCCGTCAAGCATTTCCGCCTGAGCCTGAAGGCACGTTACTGTATGTTCAAGGACAAGGATTTCGAGGGTGTGATGAAGTTAAAGATGTCGCTTTTGGAGTGCCTGGAGCTGAAAGACGTGCCGTTCACACTACACCTCGGTGACTGCTACACTCCCAAACTTCAAGTCCTGCGCGTCCGCCTGCCTAACAGTTGCGACGTTGAGCTGCTCAAATCTTACGCTAAGTGCGCTCGCCTCAGGGATGTGGCTCTACATGAGTTTCAATACAACATCCATTTTGATGTTCTGGGGAAGCTTCTCAAGAAGTGTCCTACTCTGGAACAATTCGTTGTGCAGATGGGTCCTTGCCCCTTTGGCCTTAACATCTGGACGTCACACTACCAGCTTTGCCACGACTCCTTACAGCATCTGACCATGGTCTTCTGTAGCGGTCCCATGGATGACACAAGTGCGTCTGCAATGGATGTTGAGGGATGCTGAACTGGAGTTCAATCCTTTTCCAAAGAAGCTTGAGGAGCTGGTTCTGGAGAAGATGTACTATGATAATGGGGTTTCACTGCACAAAGCCCTGCTGAAGGGTGATGGATCCGGTAATGGATCAGGTGATGGATCAGGTGATGGATCTGGCGATGGATCTGGCGATGGATCTGGCGATGGATCAGGTGACGGATCAGGTGATGGATCCGGTGATGGATCTGGCGATGGATCAGGTGATGAATCAGAAGGTGGATTGGGTGATGAATCAAGTGGTGGATCATGAGAAAAGGAGCATGGGTTTGAATGACCTGTGGATACGAGGGGCATGGACCAGAGGGAACGCCTGTTGATATTATTCCTCTTTCTCAACTGCCAGTCCTAGCGGTAGTGAAATGGTTTGGAGTGCTGACCAAGCCTCTCAAGTTTGCTGACGTCACGCAGTCACTGGTCAACCTGAAGGAGCTGTGGTTCATTCCAGAGGCAACAGCTGGTGCGCAGACTTTCACTCCCCTTGCTGCTCCCAATCTTGAGATGCTGGTTCTGCCGAACAAATACCTCCCCCCGAATACTCAAGGTGCTCGTCTGATTACACCCAAGGAGTTTGATAATGCCCTGCTGCTGTTATCTTCTGAATGGCTTGCTGGTTTTTCATTGACCTGTTTGGATTGCTGCAACCTTCAGTTATCTGAGAAGATTTCAATGGGATGCAGGGTGCAGCTGTGATTATGCGAAGAATGCCTTGTACATAGGCTGCCTGAAGTGAAGGGGGGTTGAATGGTGACGGTTCTTACTGCCTAAAGCCTTCAGAGATAGCCTGTCTTGTAGTATGTAGATATGCCTGGCTAGCTCATAAGGGACCTTGTTTCTTTCTTTGTTCGTCGCCTTGAAAAGTCTCCAAGTTTCACACAAGGGCTCTGCTCAGAGGCATTGAGCCTTCCATCTAGCTTGGAGAAGCTGTCCCATCGTGTTTAAAACACGGTGAACTGCTCACTCCCACAAACCCACAACATAAAATAAGTATGTACAATGCCCTACACTGCTATTAGAGCTTTATCTTGTCTCTATGTTGTGTCCAACTATACTGGGCCATTACTGGCCTCCTTACTAAGTCGAGGGTTTACCTCCCCTCCATGACAGACGAGTTAGCTGTGCAACGGTTTCAGTTTTTCATGCGACTCCACGTCAAAAGCAGCACAATCCATGTCATCTGGTATCTACACTTTTCCTACGTTAAACAAGCTCAGCAATTTCACGCGGTTTGTGCCTGTTTTCCGGAAATTTCAAACCACGGGCAAACGGGACATTAGCCCGGAAAATGCACAGTAACTCCCGGGCAAAATGTTGAACATTTCGGCCTGACTTTGGGGATCAATGCGGTTCAGCTCGGTACCTGGTTGTTGGGACTGAACTTAGGTGGACACGAGCATGCGAGAATTGCAATTAGGACACTATGGGCGACAAGATTAGGCGAGAATTGCCAGTTGGACTGTTCGCTGAGAACCATAACGTAGAACAAGTGTACATCAAGCAGTCGTGGCAGGATCTTTTCCTGCTGACGCGACGCAGTTGGCCAGCACTGCAGAACACAACACCACACCAACCAACAGCTCTTCAGTTCGTTGCCCTCCTCCCTGTGGGGTGGAGGAAGAATTTCATTCCTCCAATCCTGAACTCCTGAATTCCTGAATTCCTGAATTCCTGATTTCTACGTTTCCTTGCTGCCGCTATTCAAGTTTCTCCTCAGACGAGGCAACCTGAAATCTTTCTGCCGGATCCACTCTGCTGACATTGTCAGCAACCTTTCCAGCTGAAAACTGCTTTATTCGGACTTCCTTCCCACGTCCCCCTTGGTTCCATCTCTAGTCGGCCGAGTTCCAAAAGAATTCGGCCAGAATTCTCTGGTAATGCGCGCTGATTTCTCCAGGAGTTCTCTCTCCGATTCCGTAACACTTCCACCGTCAACGGCGGCAATCTGCATTGCGATAAATCCAGTTTTATTTTTCGTGTAGGTAGGAAGTTCCGCCGCTGCTAAAAACTCACGAGGCTCGGCGCAATGTCAGCGAGTGTGAAACTCGCTTCTTCCTTCGTTTCAGGGGCGATCGTGAATTATACTCGTCCTCAATCTCCTCCCGATTCCTACTGCCCGGCATTGCTTCCTTCCCGCTCAACTCACCACTCTTCCATCCGACAGCATCATGTGACATTTCAGCCGTGCCGCGTCACCCGCTCCCGTAGATGCATCCATGACAACTCTGCTTCCCGTCGCTCTCCGTCGCTCCTTCGAGCTGTCGCCCAAGGTTCAGATGGCGCCGGCGACGTCGCACAGGCTCCTAGCGACGTCGCAGAGGTGCTGGGCGGCATGACTGGCGACGAGACGCAGTTCTCCGCGGATACGGGCGCGCGGGTGGTGGCGGTGGTGGGTGCTGACGTGGTGAGCCCGTATGGCGGTGCCATGTGGGAAGACGTGATTCGTCAGATGGTGAGTCAAATGTGTTTCTAACGTGGCGTTCTTTTAGTCTAAGGCGGCTATAGCTTCCAGTCGAAACTACAGCCCACAGGAATTTGGTGAACCACAGCTCATATATTCTAGGAACGAACGAGTAAGTAGGGAGGGAACAAGAGGGTGAGGGACTCTGGTTTCCACTTGTTTCAAAATGAATGCTAGAAGAACAGAACCAGAGACAGCTTGAAGCCGGTATCCAGCTTCGTAAAGCGGACACGTTAGCATTGTAATCGCAATGCTCTGGATGCCGTATTCTCAGTGATGACGTGCGCTTTCTCTATGTTGACGTGTGCATAACTGCCTATTCGCTTGTCTCCCTCTCTGACCATCTTGGCCCACACACACACGATACGAGCATTGGCCATGGCACAGCACCGAAGGGGTTGGGAGCCGTTTTCCCCTTCCCCTCATGATGACGTCATCACATGTGGTGACGTCCTGAGCTGTGCCGACATCAACTGGGGCTGCTACAGTGATCCTTTGGACTGCTCTGGCTGTCGGTTGGGTTGCTACAGTACTCCCTGGGCTGGGCTGAATTCATTGGCAGCACGCGTTGATCAACACTCAGTGCGCCTGTAGCTGCTGATGCCAGACTCCCACGCACACTGCTGGCCCGGATGCTGCATTGGTGTGACAGGCATGAGGGGAGCATCCTGTGTTCCCCTGTGTGCGCTAGCCCGTTTAGAGACTTATCCGCACCTTCATCTTCCCTCATTCCTCCATCCCACTCTCCATTCCCCAGGCGCGCCGAGTCAACTGGGTGGAACCTTCCGTGCAGCTTCTCGTCTTCCCCTCGTCCGCCCTCTCCCCGTCCTCCTCCGCTCACTCCCTCTTCGTCTCTGCCGCCCAGCAAGCCGATCTCCTATTGGCTGTCGCCGTGAACAGTACCGAGTCCGCCGCCCAGCTCGTCCCTTCCTTTTCAGCCGCACCTGCCCGGATGGCCTTTGACAGCCACGTGTCGCTCTCTGAACTCACCTCGCTCGGCGGGCTGAACCCGGAAAACTTAAACCTGCCCCAAAAGCTCGCCGCCAAGTGGGGATGGTGGAAGGAGGGGGGAAAGGCTTTGCAGGTGTGTGCCGTTGTTAGCCTTGCATGCATGCATGGTCACTAACGGGTACTGTAGAGCAGAGGCGTTGATGTGACTGTAACGAGGGTGAGTCCCTGGTGGTGCTGGTGCTTATGGGTGGTGGTTATGCAGCTGTTGTAATTGGTCTACGCCTACAACCTGACATGCCCGCTCTGCGCTATCTGCGTGTGTCTCCCCACTTTCGCTGCTCGCCCCCTCGTACCTTGTCGTCTCTCACCACACCCACTCCCTAGTTCAATCCTGCTGGAAGCGCCGGAGTGCGGACGACATTTGGTTCCGCATCCTAGCGCTCGTCAACGCCTACATTGCTGACGTGCCGGCACTGTGCTGTCGTCCTCCTCTTTCTCCCCCTCCCACCCTGTTCCCCCCCTCTCACTCTGCACTCCCCCTCTCACCCTGTTCCCCCCCTCTCACTCTGCACTCCCCCTCTCACCCTGTTCCTCACCAGACGTACAGCTTAGTGGAGTCGTGCTGGGAGCGTTGGAGTGCAGACGACATCTGGTTCCTCATCCCTGCCTTGGTCAACGCCTACATTGCCGACGTGCCTGCCTGTCCCTCCCCTCTCACCTGCTACCCCCCCCGGACATACTCTTCTGTCGAATCCTGCTGGGAGCGGCGCAGTGCGGACGACATCTGGTTCCTCACCCTTGCCTTGATTCACGCATACATAGCTGACATGTGGGTCTGTCCCTCCCCCTCTCACCCTGCACCCCCGCCAGACTTATAACCTAGTGGAGTCCTGCTGGGAGAGGCGAAGTGCTGACGACATCTGGTTCCTCATCCTCGCCTTGGTCAACGCCTACATTGCTGACGTGCCGGCACTGCGCAACCTGCGGGCGGCAGACTCGTCCTCGCTGCAGTGCATGGCGACGAATTGTGGGCCCATAATCCTCGACTGTCTGCTGGACGAGCAGTGCCGGACGGCTATCAACTGCCTCAACGAGTGTGGGCCCACTGACCAGGTACGCACACACTGCTGTGAGGGGCACGCACTACAGGTGCCTGACTCATCCTCGCTGCAGCGCATAGCGGGCAACTGTGCAGGCCCATCCTGCTGGAGTGTCTCCTGCGTGAACAGTGCCGGACGGCAATCAACTGCCTCAACGAGTGTGGGCCCACGGATCAGGTAAGCACTCAGATTTTGAAAGCCTTCTCCCACTGCATGCTCCAGAAGCACAATTGCCTCGCCATGTCAGCTAAATCCCTACTGTCCCCCCTTCTGTCCCTCCCCTTCCTTTCCCCCGTCAACAACCAAGTGTGCAGCTACTGCTGCATCGTCTTGTATGAGGCCACCAAGTTTGAAGCTGTTTCCTTCTGCGTGCTCCAGACGCACAGCTGCCTTGGCGTGACTGACTGTTCCTTCTGTCTCCCCTGCCCCCCAATTCTGCAACAACCAGGTGCGCAGCTACTGCTGCATCGTCTCATATGAAAACCCCCAAGCTTGAAGCACTTTCCCTCTGTGTGCCTCCCTGCTGCGTTCCCTCCTCCCCCTCCCCCCGGATTATCAACCAGGTGTGCAGCTACTGCTGCATCGTATCATAGGAAACCCCCAAGTTCGAGGCCTTCTCCCTCTGCATGCTCCAGAAGCACCAACTGCCTCGGCATGACAGCCGAAATCGCTTCTTGCCCTCCCTCTTTCCTGCCCTCTGCCCCCCCCCCCTTCCATCCCACGTCTGTCAACGCCAAGTGAGCAGCTTCAGCTGTGTTTTCCACATGAAACCCTCTCACTCCTTCCTTCTCCCCCCTCTCGCTCTCCCCCGCCTCTCACCACCAGGTGTGCAGCTACCGCTGCATTGTTTCCTACGAGTCCATTTTTAAGGTGCCTCAAAAATCGATCTCTCACCACCAGGTGTGCAGCTACCGCTGCATTGTTTCCTACGAGTCCCCCAAGTTCGAGGCCTTCTCCCTCTGCGTTCTCCAGAAGCACAATTTCCTCGCCATGACCGTCAGTTCTCTTCTCTTTCTCCCATACCTCCCCACCCCCCTCCCCCCTCCCCCCGGTTACCACCAGGTGTGCAGCTACCGCTGCATTGTCTCCTATGAGTCCCCCAAGTTCGAGGCCTTCTCCCTCTGCGTGCTCCAGAAGCACAACTGCCTCGGCATGACGGCCGAAATCCCTCCGTGATCTCCTTTTTTACCCCCTCTTCCCCCTTTGGTCACAACCAGGTGTGCAGCTACCGCTGCATCGTATCGTATGAGACCCCCAAGTTCGAGGCTTTCTCCCTCTGCGTGCTCCAGAAGCACAACTGCCTCGGCATGACGGCCGAAATCCGCCACCGCCCCACCGTGCTCCCCCTCACACACCTTCGCGGGCAGCCCGTCACGCACGAACGGGCAGAAAATATTTTCGTCGGGTGGCTTGGGCAGCTGCCCTGGAGCTGGCGGGTGGTGGCCGGGCAGAATGCCGCGTATGACCAGTTCCCATGCCAGTTCCAGATATTTTACCGCGGCAAGGCACGAGGCTCGGTGTGGTACGACCCTGTTTTCACGGTAAGCTTTCCATCCATGGCGCACGCCCACCCCCGCCCCTACCCCCACACCCAACCCCGCCCCCAACCCCACGCCCACTCCCAACGCCATCCCCACCGCCACCCCATTTCTCAACCTATTGGGACCTCTCACCATCCCTCTCTCTCCGCTCTCATGCCCCCCCAATTACACTGCACCCCAGCACTCTTCAAACACTACATGGCATTCAACTGAACCCCATCGTTCAGCGGACCTCTCCCCTCTCCCTCCCATTGTATATGCGCCACTCCCACATCCCATATACCCCCCCCCGCCCCACACACACACACTTTACCATCACCCACACAACCCTCTGTCGCAACCACCTTAGATAGCCGGTCAGTGTGGCTCTGATGCCACTAGTGCATGCAGCACATGCACTTCTCCCCTCCACACTCTCCCATGCTCTCCCCTCCATTCCTCCCACACTCCAACCATCCAGATCCGCACCCTCGACGGGCGGTCGCTGTGGCGCCGACGTCACTACCGCGTGCGGCGAGGGGAGGTTCCCGGAACCTTCACGTTCACAGTGCTTGACAACGGGGTGATTTCAGAGGAGTTTTGGCGCATAGTGGACGTAACCGACGACTTTGAATGGGCGTTATTTTACTACAGTGGTGCCGCCCGGGCAGCAGGGCAGTCCTACACCGGAGCTGTGCTTGTGTCCAAGACTGGGGAGTGGCCCGGACCTGAGCATGCGGTTCGGCTGAAGGCCGCTTTGGATCGGTGCGGGATCAAGGAGTGGGAACTTTATCGGGTTGATAACTCGTGCTGTGAGAATGCGCCCTTAGGATTGCCGGAAGATGCTCCAGCTCCTGTTTCAATAGCCTGAAACAGTCCAGGATGCAGGGAGTGAGGGCAGGTGCAATGTTATCAAACCTGTTACTGTAAGAAACGGTGCACATGTGTGTGCTGTTAGTTACTTCTCAAGCAGGATTTGCGTTGATTCTGCAGCTCCTCCTGTGAATCACACCCTTGTCCACGCTACATGCACACACAAGATTTTGCGCGGCTCATGCATGTATCCTCCACCCATGTTCAAGGGCAAAAGGGCTTGTATGCACACATGGGCACCACAAATCGGACCCTAAGCCCTGAACACCACGCCCATCAGGCCAGGGTAAATAGCTCCGTCTACAAAATTTGGGACTGTTTATTTGGGGATGAGAGCTGGATACATCCATCATTGGGTTTCTGTGCAGATTGTGTAACAAGGGCATCTGTTCGCAGGATTAGGTGCAATGCCCTGTGTGTTATTAGGAAGCACCAGCTTGGAGCCGTGGAAGTGTTGCACGGTCTAATCACTTCAATTCGCTCTCTACATCTCGTGAGCTACTTACATGCTTGTTTGAAACCAAGGGTACAGAACATATTTGTCTGTCATCCTTCTTGTGTTGTCACATGTATGATTGGCGAGTAAGAAATACATTTCTCTAAGGGTTTGCTGCATTCGCTCGCCTTCCTCGCCGGAGTGTGTTGGATGCATTTGTGTTTCTTGTAGGACGGTGGTTCCATGCACCTCTCTCCAAGCCAGAGTGAAATTCGTGGTGGTACGGTGGGCAGTGCATGGCTTTATTCAATGAACTATTCGTGATGGTTAGGTGTAAAGGAGTCGCGATGGAAGAAGCAGAGGGGAGGGCATGCTTGCTTGGCAGTGACACGTCGAATCATCCTTCATCTAGAGTGGCCTTCGAAAGTTCGGGCTTACGTACTGCTGGGCTGGACGAATGCATGGCTTGGAAGGGAGTCGGTACCGTTGAGGCGAGCTAAACTGTGTGAATGACCTTCGCCGAACATCTAAAGCAAGGGCTGTGCCGTCCAATGACGTGGAACGCTTAAAAAAATCAAGATGAGCGGTTGAAGAGAGGACCAGGGAGATTCCTCCGATCTCCCACGACACTGGTGGAGGGAAAGAGACTGACGGTGCTGTCAGAAAGGAGAAAGCGCAACATGTAAGCGTGACAATGAATGACACCTGCCACAAGACTGAACGTGGACGGCAATGGCGGTGAGTGAGGGAGTGTCAGTGAGCGAGCCTGACATGAATGCGTCGGTTGGAGGGGTAGAGCTAAGGGAGAAACAACTTGCTCCGCTCTGCTAAGGGATAAGCATGCTGTGCTCATCGTTGCCGACCAGGTGAAGTCCAGCAAATGCTGCACTGTTGTCGAACGATCTAGGCAGAAAGGCAAGGCAGGGAAGCGAGCACGAATGCAGACACGAAAGCGAAGTCGATTGGCGTGTTTTCCTGCTAAGGATGGACAGGATAGGTGTGTTTCTAAGAATGAGGTGTAAAGTGAATCAGAATGAGTGCATAGAAAGACCAGAATCTGGACGGAGTGTATGCTGTCGGTGCAACGTACAGTCAGGCAGTGGAGTGGAGGAAGGAAAGGAAGGAGCAGAACTGATGGCTTCCTCCGTCCATCAATCAAATGGAAGGGAAGGGAGTCTCTTCGAAGGGTAGAGGTAATTTTCTTCCCCCCTTTGCGTCAAAAGTTGGCCAGAAACGTTTTCGTATGTTCCTAGTCCTGCAGATGTACATTTCTACCAGATCATGCCCGAGCAGCACAGAGATGATCTGATTTGAGATGATTTGACGATGTTGCCTACGTGGAGGGCCAAGATTAGCGCTGGTCAAGGACTTGCTCGGGCAGGCATTGGATATGGAGCTAGGTGACTGGACGCTGGAAACGGGGGCAGAGTGCGAGACTTGAGGAGATATAAAGGCGTCAGTCAGAGCTTGTCTGAAGTCCGTCTACACAACGGGTGTCGAAGCACCGATCTGCAGTACACACGAAATACTACAGAACCTTTAGGAAACGCAGGCAACCGTATGGTAACCTTTGGCGGATGTCGACGATATCGTTGACATCCGCTCTGGACAAGCCCTTAGCTGTGCCGTGTAAGCAAAACACGGTGAGTGGGTGACGTCATGACCGTGGAGGCCCGAGTGAGGAAGACTTCCGACGAAAGCCGTTGACAGTGGGCTGGTGACGTCGCTTTCGCACACGAATTGGCGACGGTGACAGTTCTACGTCGCGTGAAAATTTGGGTTACGTACCTGATTGAGCGACAATGTACTGAACCTGACAAATAGGCGAGCCGCCATGACGTGTGGGAGACGCGCGGACCAATAACTGGCCACCTGAACCCAACTAGAGTTTGCTGGAAATGGTGTGGGTCGAACCCTCACCAACTTTCCAGACAGCTCGTCAAGCCCAAGAAGCTCCTGCGATTCGTCCAGCGACGTTATTGATCCACCACATGGCATCGCCATGTTCGTAACATGACACGCGACTCGTCTCGCGACCCTTCTAGGGCGGTTCTAGCCCTTCCGCCCGAGGCTTCCAGAGCTGGAAGAATTTCCCAGAAAGCCCGTCACACTTGCCCGTCATGTCCCAGTTCTCTTCCCCCAGCTGCGCCAGCTAGCAGCCCAGCTGGCAAAGCATCAGCTGCACAAGCCAGTCCCTAAACCCCACCCAAAACTTTCCGGGCAAGCCGACCCTTGCCGTGCCGACACGGCTGTACATTCAGGAGGGGAGGGGAGGGGACGGACGGAAAAGTTCCCCCACCCACCTTCCTGTCGCCTCACATCCCCCAGGGCCCCCCCCCCACCTCCTCAGCCCAGACCAGCCCACCCAACCTAGCCCACAAACCACGCCGACGATCCTTGACTGTGGTTGGCCAATGTCCAGCTGCCCTGGCAACATTCACTGCACCACACGGCATGCCCATGGCGGCTCGAAACCACCTCCCTTCCGCCAAGCCCCTGCTTTTCCCACGGGACGATGCCCGTTCTCCACTCTCCCTCACTCCGTCCGTCCCCCTGCACTCCGCTGACGTCGCATGCACTCCGCCCGCCCTTCCCTCTCTCCCACACGCATTTCCCCCGAGAGGCTTCTGAAGAGGCGGCGGATAGGGAAGACGAGGGGGGGATGAGGGGGAAGGAGGAGACGAGACGACCGCACCACACGCAACCTCACCGCCACCCCTTGCACCTCGTCCACGCATAAAAGCGTGAGCAAGACTCAAGTCGTTTCAACCAGAAAATTCAAACTTCGCATCAACTCGTAAACCCCTTTCAGCCAGACCAACTTCTGCTAAGACAAATCCCAGCCAGACCTCTTCAAGCAAGAATCCCGATTAGCTTCTCTAAACTTCAAATGGCTCAGCCGCTTCAGCAGTCCCAGTCTCTCAACATGAGCCGCAAGAGAAAATTAGACGTCGTCGAGCAGGAGCTCGCTTCAGCATCCGACTCGAACCCTCAGAAACTCCCCAGGAGCTCTCACCTCAGCTCCACAATGCCGACCGTGACCTCCATCCCCGTTTTTGACTTCCCCACCGGCTCCATAGCGGACCATTTCACAGTAGACTCGGAGCTTTTGGGTTCAGGGGAATTCGGGGTGGTTCGCCGCTGCATTGACAACGCGACGGGCGAGACGTTCGCGTGTAAGACGATCCAGAAGAGCCGACTCGTGGCCGAGTCGGACCGCGAGGAGGTTCGTCGCGAAGTCGCGGCAATGCAGCGAGTGATGGGCCACCCAGGCGTAGTTAATCTCCGCGCGGTCTTTGAGGACGAGAAGGAGGTGCACATAGTCATGGAGTACTGCGAGGGCGGGGAGCTATTCGACGAGGTGATCCGACGGGGAAAGATCCCCGAGAAGGAAGCTGCGCTGCTGTTTCGCCAGATCGTTTCCGCCGTCGCATTTTGCCATGCGCGCGGCGTGATGCACCGGGACTTGAAGCCCGAAAACATCCTCCTTAAGAAGCAGCTCGTTAACGGGAGACACGCGACGTTCGCGAAGCTCGCAGATTTCGGCCTGGCCATCGGCCTCGAGGAGGGGTCCAAGGCCTCCGGCGCCGCGGGCTCGCCGTTTTACATGGCACCTGACGTCCTCACCGGGGAATACGGCGTGGAAGCCGACGTGTGGTCACTAGGAGTAATCCTCTACGTGCTGCTCAGCGGTAACACGCCATTCTGGGGTCCTGACGACAACGCAGTCTTCGCGTCGGTGCTCGGGGGGAAAGTGGACATGTCCGGTCCCGCCTGGGCGGGAGTGTCGGCGGAGGCGAAGAGCCTGATTCGCTGCATGCTGCAGCGGGATCCGCGGAGACGGCCGTCCGCGGCGAAGGTGCTGTCGCACCCGTGGATTCTGGTGCATCTGTATGGGGGGAGAGTGGTGCGGAAGGTTGTGAGCGCTCAGCAGCTGCAGCACGGGCGGCAGGGGATTGCGCAAGCGGCGGGGGTTGCTGCTGCCGCGCCTGCTGCGCCAGGCGCATGAGCTGCGCCAGATGCCGCAGGATTATTGGAGCTTCAAGAACGATGCGTTCGCTTTGGGGGGCTTTGTGACGATGACCTTCAGGAGTGAGCTCGCGCTGAGCTCGATTAACGATTGAACGCAATAGAAGCCATGGGGAGTGCACGACGCCAGGTGGATGCCAACGCAAGCCTTGCTTTATGCTTCGCTTGGGGGGAACGCACTCTGTTCCTCCCGTGACCAGTTGACTTGCTCTGCGATGTCAGCTCGCAAGGAGGCTTGCCTTGGCATGTTGCCTCACACTCTCTGTCGTTCGTACATAATCTGTATATACCCCGTCCATAGAACAGTACTTTGACTGTTGTACATTAAATATCTAATCTGATTCTATGCATATGCTTGAACTTTGACCACGACAACTAGGAATTGAAGTATATGAAGTAACAGTTTCTCATAGCTCTGATCAGGAAACTGAAGTCTCACAACCAGTACATCCTTCATGACATCGTTTTTGGGATTCCAATCTGGAGGTGAACACTAGGATTAGTTGTCCTCACTCTCTCAGCCTTAGGATTAGTTGTCCTCACTCTCTCAGACTCATCTTCCATCTGCAGGTAGTATCTGTCAAATGTAACTTCTGTAGTTACTGTAGACTATACTGGATTGTGCCTTAGAGGGTACATACAACCCCTAGTCTATATATCCCTGTATCCTTCCATTATACTCAACTACTCATCTTGATATGGTATCATAGTAGGTTCGCCCCCCCCCTAGCCCGCCCACGCTTCCGCCCTAGGCCCTAGCCGCCGTCACGCTCGCCCCTAGCCGTCGCGCCCGTCCCTAGCTGCCGTCTCGTCCGTTCCCAGCCGCCGTCGCGGTTGTTTCTAGATGCTGTCGCGACCGTTCCTAGCCGTCGCGGCTGTCCCTGGTTCTCTCGCGGCCGTCCCTAGCCGCCGTCTCGCAGCCGTTCCTAGCCGTCGCGAACGTTCCTAGCCGCTGTCGTGGTCGTTCCTAGCCGTCTCGACTGTTCCTAGCCACCGTCGCGGCCGTTCCTAGCCGCCGTCGCGGTCTTTCCTAGCCGTCGCGGCCGTTCCTAGCCGTCGCGAACGCTCCTAGCCGCCGTCGCGGTCGTTCCTAGCCATTCTCGCGGCCGTTCCTAGCCGTCGCGGTCGTCCTTAGCCACCGTTGCGGCCGTTCCTAGCCGTCGCGGCCGTTCCTAGCAGCCGTCGCGATCGTCCTCCCCGGCCCCCTGCGGCGTTGCGTACATCCCTAGCCGGCCCCGTGTGCCGTCTCGCCCTCTCCTAGCCGGCTCCTCGTGCCGCCGTGCCCGCTCCTAGCCGCCCCCCCCTTCTTGCCCGCTCCTTACCGGCCCCTCGTGCCCGCCCCTCGTCGGCCCCGTGCCCGCCCCTTGCCGGCCCCGCGCGTCCGCCGTCCGCCGGCCGGCCCCTAGCGTCCGCCGTCGTCGCCGGCCCCTCGCGTCCGCCGTCCGCCGGCCGGCCCCTAGCGTCCGCCGTCGTCGCCGGCCCCGCATTCGCTTCGCCGCCGGCCCGCCGCTGACTCGTGCCCGGCCCGTTCTTCCCGACCAGCACCGCCCTACAACCCCCCTGGTACCGCACTGCACCGCTTTGCACCGCACTGTACCGCTCAGCACCGCTTTGCACCGCACTGCACCGCGCTACATTGCAGTGCACCGCGCTGTACCGCACTGCACCGCACGGCGCCGCACAGCACCGCACAGCACCGCTCTACACAGCCCTGCATCGTTCCTGATGGCGGAGGTGCTTCACTTTGATGCTGAGGGCCAGGCGATTGAGTTTGATGCGTGGCTGGCCAACCTCCGCCGCCACCTCACTGGTCAGCGGCAGGATGGCCACTCGCTATCTGTCCATCTTGACGGTACGCTCCCCTGTCCTGACCCCACTGCTGCGCTGCCCGCTGACCCCTCGTCTGCTGAGCGTGAGTCAGCTGCGGCCGCTGCCCTTGCTCGCTCCGTCTGGCTGTCGCGTGATGTTGTTGCACAGCTTGCTATCAGCCATGCCCTCCCCCTGTCTGAGCGCCCTCGCTTTAGGTCTGTCACCACTGTCCAGGCTTTCCTACATGCTGTTGTCCAGCGCTATTCCACCCCACCTGCTACCTCGGTAGGTCGTCTGATCCTCCCCATGCTCTTCCCTGACCTTGCGTCGTTTCCCAATGTCGCTGATTTGGCCGCCCACCGCGCACTATAGACGAGACCTGTCGCGCTGCCTGCACTGACACACAGCTTCGTGCTCACCAGCCGCCCCTCTGCTCTGCTCTCTACCTGCTGGCCACCCGCCTCCCTGACCGCCTTGCCACTGCCCGCTACCGCTTCCTTAGTGTCCACCCCGGAGAACTCACCCTCACTGACTTTGTTGACACCTTGTCCGCCATAGAGGCCCGCCACCGCTCTATTACCCAGACCAGCGGTACTGTACCGGTCCCTATCTTTCAGGGTTGTGCCCCCGCTCAGTGCATCTTCTCCGACGGTACTGCTGCTGTGGCAAAGACAGCCGCTGCAGCACAGGTCCGTTCGGGGAAGGGTCGCCGCCCCAAGGCTGGGCGCGGCGGAGGGGGTGGGGGTTCCGGTGTAGGTGGTGGTGGAGTTGGGTTCCCTGGTGGTGGCACGGACGAGGGGACCCTGACAGGTGCAGCCGAGCAGCCGTCTCAGCAGCCGCAGGTGTTGCAGCCGGACACGCGCTAGTCGCTGCAGCAGTCCTCGCACCAGCCGCACCCGCCGCAGCAGCCGAGGCGGGCGAGTGGTCTTCCGCCCGGGTGGCCTGGCGCTGGTGGTGGTGCTGGACGTGGTGGTCGTGCGCGTGGTGGGCTGCCAAGTGGTGGTTCGGGTGACGCGCGCTGTCAGTACAGGCTCCAGACCGGTCCTCGCCGTGGCTTCGTTTGAGGTAAGATCGGTCACACCTCCGTCCACTGTTTCCGTCGCCTGGACGACCTGTTTCGTCATCGCTTCGGCTCGTCGCCCGAGCTCCCAGACTAGCACAGCTTGCTTCGTCGTAGCTAGAGGTTTCAGTCAGCGTGAGGGGGTGGACTTTTTCCAGACCTTTGCCCCGGCCCCGAAGATGACTACTCTTCGGGTGCTACTACACGTAGCAGCTCAGGGTGACTACGAGCTTCACTCCCTCGACTTCTCCACTGCGTTTCTTCAGGGCAGTCTACACGAGCAGGTCTACCTGTGCCTCCCCCAGGGTTTCACTGGTACCTTCCCTCTTGGGACCCAGTGGCTCCTGTGGCGCCCTGTCTACGGCCTGCGACAGGCTCCTCGTTAGTGGCACGACACGCTGCGTGCTACCCTTGCTAACATGCAGTTCTTCCCGTCCTCTGCAGACCCCTCGCTCTTTGTTCGTGAAGGCCAGACTCCGTTCTACATCCTTGTTTACATGGACGACCAGGTCTTTGCCACTGCAGACAGGGACGCACTGGCCTCCGTGAAGGCAGAGCTGCTGAAGAGACACACTTGCACTAACCTTGGAGAACTGCGCCATTACCTTGGCTTGCAGATCTCTAGGGATAGAGCAGCGTGCACCATCACCCTCACTCAGTCACACTTGGTGCACCAGGTCCTTCAGAGGTTTGGTCTTCAGTTCTCCTCTGCACAGCCCACCCCTCTGTCTGTAGACCACAGGCTCTCTGCTCCAGTTCCTGAGGAGTTGGTAGAGCCCAGTGGCCCTTACGCCGAGCTGGTGGGTTGCCTCATGTACAGGCAGATGACTTGCCTGGGTACCTTAGAACCCTATGCCTGATGACTTGCACTCGCCCATATCTCGCATACCCTCTCAGCATCCTGGCTTGCTTTGTGGCCACATGCAGACACCGACCTCAGCACTGGTCTGCCGCTAAGAGGGTTTTGCGTTATCTTGCAAGTACATCGGGCATGGGGTTAGTGCTTGGAGGGCGTAGGCCAGTGGTCCTTACTGGGCACACAGACGCTTCGCGGGCAGACGACGCTGAGACTCTTAGGTCCTCACAAAGCTACTACTTTAGCCTTGGTTCAGGTGCTGTCTCATGGAGAGCTACTCGCTCCTCGTCGGTTGCCCAGTCCAGCTGTGAGGCCAAGATCTACGCCGGTGCCATGGCGGCACAGGAGCTCCGCTAGCTGACCTTCTTGCTCACTGACTTAGGTGAGCGGCCTAGCTCTGCCCCGGTCCTGTACGCTGACAGCAGGGCCACGATCCTCCTGTGTTAGGAGCTGCGACTCGAGGGCAGAGCAAAGCACATGCAGCTGCGGTACTTCCTCCTGCGTGAGCTGCAGCAGCGTCGCCAGGCCCGCGTAGTACACTTGGCCTCCGGTGCCAACACATCTGATATCTTTACGAAGGCGCTTGCGCTTAAAGATCATCAGCGGCACTGTGTACAGCTTGGTCTTGTTCCTGTAGCTTCTCGCTTGCTAGGGCCTTGATTGTGTACAAACCTTTTCTATATATACTTCCCTGACTGGCCTTGTGGCCTCTCCCAATGGGTGGACTAGTAGTGCCGCCCTGGTCTTGCTCTTGCCTTGCTTGTTTTTGTTTGACTGGTATTTAGACCCTTGCCTCAGAGGCTGGACTAGTAGTGCCGCCCTGAGCTGCTTCTTCTCCTGTTAGGCACTGCCCTAATATAGTCTAGGGGGTGTGTCAAATGTAACTTATGTAGTTACTGTAGACTATACTGGATTGTGCCTTAGAGGGTACAACCCCTAGTCTTTATATCCCTATATCCTTCTATTATACTCAACTACTCATCTTGATAGTATCGATGCCCGATATAGACACGAGCCAAGGATGTACTTCTATCGATGTTAAATTATATATATAGATAATTGGTAGGCTTGATAGGTGTTAATGAAACCTACTGTAGAGGTAAACCCCCTCCCTCCTTGTATCCCTCTCTCTTCTATTCTCGACCTCTTTTCTCTCATCAACCTATCTCCTAGCTAAACCCTCACGCCATTCCATGGCCACCAACCAGGGCCTCAGATTCCAGGCTTTTTCCCCTGATTCAGGGTAAAATTTGGGCTTTTTTGGGGGGTGACCCTGATGAGACAGGATTTTTTTAAGACACAAGCCTGAAATTTCAGCATTTTTTTAGGAGTGAACTTTGATCGATCAGCGTTATTAGTGTAGTGAGCCCTGTTTGTCCAGATTCGTGTAATCGCAGATTCGCAGCCCCCTCCCCTCCACCCGTGAATTCCGTGAGTTTCCCCAGCCGCCCCTTGTCAACCCCGCGACTTGAATGCGACCGTCCATTTTTGTTTCCGACGTGGTCGTACTTTCAGAGCCCAATCCTAGCCTTGGTCCCTCTGCGCATGCTGCCATTGAGAACCCTGCTACCGCAGAATACTATATTACACATCGTGCTTTCTGTGTGAAATCATGTTTACTCAGCGTGAAAAATTCTAGGGACCCTGATGGATAAGGGAATTTTTTTTGGAGGCCTGAAAAAGCAAGAGACCAAGGTGGGGGGACTCTGAGCTATCAGGGTGCCTCCAAACGAATCTGAGGCCCTGCCGCCAACCATTCCTATCGTTCCTACCTTTTGTAACATGGTAAGAGAGCAGGTTTCCCTTCCCGGGCCTACTCCCTCCCCACGCTTCCGCCGCGCACTCCTCCTCTCCCTCTCGCGCTGCCATGGCGGCCGCGTCGTGCTGCTATGGCGGCGTTGTCGTGCCGCTGGCCGCATCGTGGTGCTGCGGCCGTTTTGACGCGCTGCCGTGGTGTCGCGCTATCGTGGCGTCGACGTCACGCCGTGGTGGTGTTGTCGACGTCGAGCCGTGGCGGCATGACGGCGCCGTCGTGCTGCCGTGGCGACGTGCTGCCAGCGTGCGTACGACATGGTCGGCAGCGGTCAGAGCCACGTTTTAGGCGCCACCGGTCCTGACATCCGCACGCCAGCCACGGGTGTGATGCTGGACCACGCCCCATCCCCCCCCCCCCCCCCCCCCCCCCCTTCCCCTGCGTCCCCTCCTCCTCGCCACAACAGATGCCTGACTCGTGAGGGTCTCTCCCATCATCGCGGAGCTTGGCCATGCTGCGGAGAGGGCGGGGGCTGCTGCAGTCGCCGCTGTCGTCGAAGCCGCCGCCGCCGCTGTCGCCATTGGCCTGTTGCCACCGCACACCTCCGCCGTCGCCGCTGTCGTCACTGCCGCCGCTGCCGCCGTCGCCATCTCACGGGCCGTGGGGTTGGCCATGTCGGAGTAGTCGTGGCTGCTGCTGGGAATGGGGGTGCTAGGTTAGGGGGTGTGGGTGTGTGTGGGTTCTTCCACTACCAAGCCTAGGGGGTGTGTTAAATTATATATATGTTATATAATTGGTAGGCTTAGTAGGTGTTACTGAAACCTACTGCAGAGGGTATAACCCCCCCTCCTTGTATCCCTCTCTCTTCTATTCTCGACCTCTTTTCTCTCGTCAACTTCTCTCCTAGCTAAACCCTCACGCCATTCCATGGCCGCCAACCATTCCTACCGTTCCTAGCTTTCGTAACACTGTATTGCTAACTGCAGCCACTCCACGTTATCTCGCACTCCTCAACCTCCTAGTGCAATGAATGTCGAAGTAGCTAGCTAGGAAGGGGAAGCCATGGAATGGCGTGAGGTTTTAGGCTAGGAAAAATATCGAGAGAGAATGTTGAACTAAATACGCTAGGAAGGAAGAGAAGACGCCATGAATGGCGTGCGGTTTTAGAGCTAGGAAAGTTACGAGAGGACATAGGTCGAGATAAGAAGAGAGAGGGATACAAGGAGGGAGTTGTACCCTCTACAGTTGGTTTTAGTAATGCATACCAAGCCTACAATGATATATAACCAATATAATTTAACAGAGAAGAGGATGAGATTAGAAGAGAGAGGGATACAAGAAGGGGGTTGTTGTCAAACATATCTAAGTATGTTAGTATAGACAATATTGGTTTGTGCTGTAGAGGGTACAACACTCTAGGCTATATATCCCTGTACTCTCTCTTTCTAGTAATTGTTCAGTTCTGAGATGGTATCAGCAGTAGGTAGGTCCCGCGGCCCGCCTACGCTTCCACATTAGGTCCTAGCCGCCCATTCCCCTAGGCGCGCCCGTTACCCCCGGCCCCTAGCGCCCGTCCTAGCCGGCCCTCGCGCCTGTCCTGTCGGCCTCTCGCGCCCGACCTAGCCGGCCCCCGCGCCCATCCTAGCTGACCCTCGCGCCCGCTGTAGCCAGCCCACGCGCCCGTCGTAGCTGGCCCCTCGCACCTGTCCTAGCCGGCCCTCGCACCCGTCCTGCCGGCCCCTCGCGCCTCACCTAGCCGGCCCCCGCGCCCGCCCTAGCCGGCCCCGTTCGCGCCCGTCCTGCCGGCCCGCGCGCCCGCTCCGCGCGCCCTGTCTTGCGTCTCCACTCCGACCGTAGTGGCGAGTTTGCCTCTGGTGTCCTTGGTCGTTTCTGTCGTGCGGAGGGCATCACCCAGACGTTCACCTTGCTGGACTCCCCGCAGCAGAATGGGGTCGCTGAGCGACGCATCGGTTTGGTCATGGAGGTGGCTCGCACCTCCATGATCCATGCCGGTGCACCCCATTTTCTGTGGCCGTTCGCCATTCGCTACGCCGCTCACCAGCTTAACCTGTGGCTGCACTCCTAGAAACCGCGGGTTTCGCCGACCCTTCTTTGGTCCGGGTCTCCTGGTGACGCGTCTGCATTCCACGTCTGGGGCTGCCTTGCTCACGTTCGTGCCTCTGGCACGGACAAGCTCACTGCCCGCACCCTCCCTTGTGTCTTCCTAGGTTTCCCCCTTGACGCGCCCGACTGGCACTTCTACCACCCGCCGTCTCATCGGTTCTTTCACTCTCGTGACGTCACCTTTGATGAGTCTGTCTCTTTATACCGCCGCTTCCCCCACATAGGTCCCCCGGTTACTCCCCCCCTGTTCTTGCTCACCCCTTTCCCGGTCGCCCCTGTCCCACCCCCTCCCCCTCCCCGTCGTGCCTCGTCTGGTGTATCCCACATCACCCCCCTCACGTCGGTTGTTCCGGTCGAGGAGTCTGCTGACTCAGGTGGTCCTGCAGCGCAGTCCTTGCCACCTGCCCCTCCCCAAGTGTCTCCTCCTCCGCCGCCGTTGCCACCGCCGTCACCGCCGCCGCCGCCGCCGCAGCCGTCGTTGCAGCCACCGCCACCGCAGCCGTTGCCGCAGCCGTCGCAGCAGCAGTTCGTTGGCTCTGGGGGTGCTGGCGTTGGGGTGGGTACTTGTCATGGGGTTCCTGTCGTGCCTTGTCCCGGCGGGCCTGGGGGTGGTACCAGTGCTCGAGGGGTTTCGGGCTCTGGGGGTGTCCGTTCTGGGGGTGCTGGAGTGGAGTGTTCTGGAGGTATCCGTGGAGCAGCTTGCGGTCCCGGTGTTGGTGCAGTGCCGCCGCAGCAGCAGTCGCCACCGATGTCCGCCCTTCGCCTGCTCAACCTTCCGTCCCCTGACACTGCGTCTACGCCTCGCCTGTCATCTCCTCCTCTCCCTGACTACGACCCTGTGTTCCCTCCCCCGGACTCGACTCTGGCTCGTCTTCCCCCTCGTTCCCCTCCTGTGTCTCCTCCTCTGTCTCCTCACCCGACTCCTCCGTCTCACGTCTGGTCTCGCCGTCCCTCCCGTGCTCGCCCCGTCTCCCCTGTCCCGCGCTCTCACCCTATGTTGCTCCGTTTCCACGCGTCTCGTCCTCCCCTCCTACCGTCGCCTCCTCCGTCCTCTCTTGTCATTGCGCCCCCCCCTCTGTCTGACTACCTTCGCGCCGCTCGTCCTCTTGTTCCTCGGGTCCTTGCCTCTCTCGTTACCGACCCGTCTGTTCCGGTCTCGTGCCTTGACGCTCTTGTCGCTGCGGTCGCTGACTTTGCCTCTACCCGCCAACTTGACTACGCCACAGCTCTGGTCTCTAACCCTGCGTGTCCTCCGTCTGTCGGGGTGCTCCTGCCCTTGGTAGTGACGTCCTGGAGGACCGCGAGTACAAGCTTGCTTTCCTGTCCGGGGCTACTCCCCATCTCTGTTCCATGCTGCTAGTCCCTGAGGGTGACCTAGACGCTTTTGACATCCCGACCCCTCGCACTTACGCTGAGGCGGTCTCGGGACCTTGGGCCTCTCAGTGGATAGCTGCCATGAAGCAGGAGATGGCATCTTGGAGATCCACCGGCACCTACGTCGACGCAGTTCCCCCACCTGGGGTGAACGTAGTCGATGGCCGCTGGCACTTCAAGGTGAAGCGCCCTCCTGGAGAGCCGCCTGTGTTCAAGGCGCGCTACGTGGCTAGAGGCTTCAGTCAGCGTGAGGGGGTGGACTTCTTTTAGACTTTCGATCCGACCCCGAAGATGACTACTCTTCGGGTGCTACTGCACGTAGCAGCTCAGCGTGACTACGAGCTTCACTCCCTCGACTTTTCCACTGCGTTTCTTTAGGGCAGTCTACACGAGCAGGTCTACCTGCGCCGCCCTCAGGGTTTCACTGGTACCTTTCCTCCTGGGATTAAGTGGCTCTTGTGGCGCCCTGTCTACGGCCTACGGAAGGCTCCCCGTGAGTGGCACGACACGCTGCGTGCTACCCTTGCTGACCTGCAGTTCTTTCCATCCTCTATAGACCCCTCGCTCTTCGTTCGTGCTGGCCAGACTTCGTTCTACATCCTTGTTTACGTAGACGACCTGGACTTGGCCACTGCCGACATGGACGCACTGGCCTCGGTGAAGGCAGAGCTGCTGAAGAGACACACCTGCACTGACCTAGGAGAGCTGCGCCGTTACCTTGGCTTGCAGATCTCCAGGGACAGAGCAGCGCGCACCATCACCCTCACTCAATCACACTTGGTGCGCTAGGTCCTTCAAAGGTTCGGCCTTCAGTTCTCCTCCGCAGAGCCCACCCCTCTGCCTGTAGACCACATGCTCTCTGCTCCTGTTCCTGAGGAGTCAGTAGAGCCCAGTGGTCCCTACGCACAGCTGGTGGGTTGCCTCATGTACCTGATGACTGGCACTCGCCCAGATCTCGCATACCCTCTCAGCATCTTGGCTCGCTTTGTGGCCACAGGCAGATACCGACCTCGGCACTGGTCTGCTGCTAAGAGGGTTTTGCGCTATCTTGCAAGTACATCAGGCATGGGGTTAGTGCTGGGAGGGCGCAGGCCCGTGGTCCTTGCGGGGCACACAGACGCTTCATGGGCAGACGACGCCGAGACCCTTAGGTCCTCGCAGGGCTACTGCTTTAGCCTTGGTTCAGGTGCTGTCTCGTGGCGAGCTACTCGCTCCTCATCTGTATCCCAGTCCAGTTGTGAGGCCAAGATCTACGCCGGTGCCATGGCGGCACAGGAGCTCTGTTGGCTGACCTTCTTGTTCACCGACTTAGGTGAGCGGCCTAGCTCTGCCCCAATCCTGTACGCTGACAACAGGGCCATGATCCTCCTGTGTCAGGAGCCTCGACTTGAGGGCAGAGCGAAGCACATCCAGCTGCGGTACTTCCTCCTGCGCGAACTACAGCAGCGTCGCCAGGCCCGCGTAGTACACTTGGCCTCCGGTGCCAACACAGATGATATCTTTACGAAGGCGCTTGCGCCTAAAGATCATCAGTGGCACTGTGTACAGCTAGGTCTTGTTCCTGTTGCCTCTCACCTGCTAAGGGCCTTGATTGTGTATAGACCTTTATAGAAACGTGTTACCCCGACTGGGCTTGTGGCCCCTCCCAGTGGTTGGACTAGTAGTGCCTCCATGGCCTTGTTCTTGTTGTGTCTGTACTCCTTTGACTGGTCTTTAGACCCTTGCCTCAGAGGCTAGACCTTTGACTAGTAGTGCCACCCAGAGCTTCTTGTTGTCTTGTTAGGCACTGCCCCTATATTGTCTAGGGGGTGTGTCAAACATATCTAAGTATGTTAGTATAGACAATATTGGTTTGTGCTGTAGAGGGTACAACACTCTAGGCTATATATCCTTGTAGTCTCTCTTTCTAGTCATTATTCAGTTCTGAGAGTTGTACCCTCTACAGTAGAATTCAGTGACACCTACCAAGCAAGGCCTCAGATTCCTTTAGAGGCACCCTGATAGCTCAGGGTCCCCCCACCTTGGTCTTCTGATTTTTCAGGCCTCTCCAAAAAAAATTCCCTGATCCATCAAGGTCCCTAGAAATTTTCACGCCGAGTAAACATGATTACACACAGAAAGCACGCTATATAATACATGCCTAGTATTATGCGGTAGCAGGGTTCTCAATGGCAGCAGCCGCAGAGGGACCAAGTCTAGGATTGGGCTCTGAAAGTACGACCGCGTCGGAAACAAAAATGGCTGTCGCATTCAAGTCGGCGGGATTAACAAGGGGCGGTTGGGGAAACTCACGGAAATCACGGGTAGAGGGGTGGGGGCTGCAAATCTGCTATTTGACGAATCTGGACAAACAGGGCTCACTACACTAGTAACGCTGATCGATCAGAGTTCACTCCTAAAAAACGCTAAAATTTCAGGCCTGTGTCTTTAAAAAATCCTGTCTCATCAGGGGCACCCCTCGAAAAAGCCCTGATTTTACCCTGAATCAGGGTAAAAAGCCTGCAATCTGAGGCCCTGTTATCAAGCCTATCATTATATAAATATATCAAATATAATTTAACATACCCCCTAGGCTTGGTAGGTGAAAGCCCACCACACACACAACACACTAAGCCATACACCCCCTAAGCCTAGCACCCCCATACTCAGCAGGGTCATGTCTATCAGAATACTAGAATCTAGGTAGGAGTAGGAGCCATGAATGGCGTGAGGTTTTAGGAGGAGAAAGTTACGAGAGGAATGAGAGAACGAGATTAGAAGAGAGAGGGATAGAAGGAGGGGGTTGTACCCTCTACAGTAACACCTACCAAGCCTACAAGTATATATAGCCTATATAATTTAACACACCCCCTACGCTTGGTAGTCTCAAGCCCACCCAACACCCAACACCCCCAAGCCCGTGCACCCTCCAGGTCCTGCAGCAGGAGAGGCTGCTGTCCCTCGTGCGAGGTGGTGCCACCCCCGGCGAGTGGCGGCAACGGCGTCAGTGTTAAATTATATAGGTTATATATAATTGTAGGCTTGGTAGGTGTTACTCAAACCTACTGTAGAGGGTACAACCCCTCTCTCCTTGTATCCCTCTCTCTTCTAATCTCTCCCTCTTTCCTCTCGTAACTTTCCTAGCCCTAAACTTTGATATGGTATCAGAGCAGGTTGCCCCTCACGGGACTGCTCCCCACTTTACCGCCGCGTACTTGCTTTTCTTTTGTCCCTTCCGTGCTGCCGTGACGGCCGTGCCGTGCTGCCATGGGCGGCTTCGTGGTGGTGACGTCGCGGCCCCGACGTGCTGCCGTGCCGAGCTGCCACGCCGTGGCGACGTCGTCGTGCTGCCGTGGCAACGTCGACGTGCCGCCGTGGCAGAAAACACCGCGCTGTGGCGGCGTCGTCATGCTTCTATGGCGGCGTCGACGGGCTGCAGCGGGCCACGCGTTGTTTTAGGCGCCGCCAGCTCGCCCGCACATCAGCCAGCGCCGTGTAAGCCACGGCACCATGCTGACGCAACGCCACATCCCCTGCACCACCCCTAGTTCCAGCCGCAGATGCTGAGTTCCCGATCATCGCCGGGCCGTGCCATGCCGCCGTGGGTCGTGAGTTTCGCCGTCGCCGCCACCGTCGTCAATTCTGCCGCCGCCACCGCCGTGCCGCCGTCGCCGCCGCGCCGTTGCCGCCGCCCGTCGTCGACGCTGCCGCCGCCACCGCCGCCGCGGCGTGGCAGCTCGGCACGTCAGCGCGTCGGGGCTGCAACGGCAGCACCACGAAGCTGCCATGGCAGTGCGGCACGGAAGGGACGAACGAAGAGCGAGTACGCGGCGGAAGCGTGGGGAGCAAGCTCGTGAGGGGCAACCTGCTCTGGTACCATATCAGAATACTAGAATCTAGGTAGGAGTAGGAGCCATGAATAGCGTGAGGTTTTAGAATGAGAAACTTACGAGAGGAAATAGAGAACGAGATTAGAAGAGAGAGAAATACAAGGAGGGGGTTGTACCCTCTATAATAGGTTTCAGTAACACCTACCAAGCCTATAATTATATATAACCTATATAATTTAACAATGTCAACTTCTACATACATTTGCATATAGAAGCTATAAGCTAGAATAGGTGTGTGTTCTTAGAGAGTACAACCCAAACCCTATATTTCCCTTGTTCTCCCTTGCTAATTAACTCTAGTATTCTAACATGGTATCCTGAGTAGGTTAGGTCCACCCACGAGCTTCCGCGCAGCGCCTCGCCGGTCGCCTAGTCGGCCTGTCACAGGATCGAATGTGTCGAGGAAAGGTTCCACTTTCGATCAGTACAAGGCGATTTTATACTTCCAAAGTACATCAGGTAACCAGGTCTATCCTATGTCAAGGGAATAGACCCTTCTAGAAAATAGAATCACCCTGCGTATAGCCATGCGAGGCTATTGGCTTTAAGGGATTACGGTAGGATTACAATAGATTTAGTGCGCCAGTACACCCCGAGCCTGGTCGGTGATATAATGATAATAACAGGATAAACCAAAGGTTTATGGAAAGGGGAGGAATAGGAATCCAGATGGAATGAGATAAAGACCAAATGAATCAGGATAAAAAGAGGAATGAAATGGAAAGGGAATATGGAAAGGAAAAAAGAATGGAACGGGGTCGTACTCTCACACGGCCCCTCGGGCGCCTAGCCCGCCCCTCGTGCCTAGCCGGCCCCTCTCCCGCCCAGCCGGCCCCTCCCGCGCCTAGTCGGTTCCTTGCGCGCCTAGCCGGCCCCTCGTGCCCAGCCGGCCCCTCCCGCGCCTAGTCGGCCCCTCGCGCCCAGCCGGCCCTTCGCGCCCAGCCGGCCCCTCGCGCCATATCCGCCCCCCCCCTTCGCGCTGTAGCCGGCCCTTCGTGCCGTAGCCGGCCCTTCGCGCCGTAGCCGGCCCCTCTCGCGCCTAGTCGCCCCCTCGCGCCCAGCCGGCCCTTCGCGCGCCTAGTCGGCCCCTTGCGCCCAGCCGGCCCCTCCCGCACCTAGTCGGCCCCTTGAGCGTCCTATGGCTCCTCACGCGCCCACTGGCCCTCGTGCGCCCCTCTCGGCCTTCCGCCCGGTCTCAGTTCCGGAGAGTCCTCCCGCCACGCCGCTGCACCGCCGTGCAGCTGAGTACCCATGTCCCTGTGCCGCTGTGTCCCTGTGCCGCTGTGTCCCGGTGCCGTGGAGATTGCGTGATGGCAGACGCCATGCTATGCCTGGACGCGGTGGGGCATGCGATCGACTTCGCCGCTTGGCTTGTCGACCTTCACCGGCATCTCTCTCCTTTCCCCACTGTCGCCGATCTCGCCTCTCACCTACGTGTCCTCGAGACTAGCTACCGCGCTGCTAGCTCTGCCGCCCACCTCACTGCCTTCCCCCCCCCCCGTTATGTACTACACACTACCTTATTGCCATGCGCTTGCCTGACCGCTTAGCCACTGCCCAAGACCACTTCCTTACCCAGCACCCAGGCGACCTCACCTTGACTGCCTTTGTCACTGCCCTGTTTGAGATAGAGACTCGCCATCGCACTATCGCTCAGTCGAGCGGTGTTGCGGTTGTCCCTATCTTTTAGGGCTATGCTCCCTCCCATTGCACGTATGCTGACGTTTTCGCCGCGGTTGCTACGGCATACCCAGCCACTGAGACAGCTGCTGCGGCCTTCCCTGAGCAGCGACAGCGTAGGGACCGCCACAGCCCCAAGGGAGGGCGTGGTGGTGGCGCTGGTGGTGGTCGTGGTGGTGGCGGGGATAGTGGTTCGGACGAGGAGGTTGGGGCTGGTGTCCAGGAGCAGCAGCAGACGCAGCAGCAGCAGCAGCCGCAGTAGCAGCAGTCATTGGCCCGCCTCCCACCGGGGTGGCCAGGAGCCCCAGGAGGTGGTGGCTGCGGTGGCGGCCCCTGCAGCTCGGCGTCTACTGTCGGCTTCGGTGCAGTGGGCTACCAGTGCCAACTGTAGACCGGGCTCCTTTGTGGCACTGTATGCCGCCGCCCGCACTCGACTGCCCTCTGCTTCCGCCGCCTCTTCCGTCGCCGCTTCGACCCAGCCCCAGACCTCCCTGACTAGCCCAGTCTGCTCCGTCACGGTGTGTTCGTGTTTGACTTAGACATGGATCAGATTAGTTCTACCCTGCTTTCTCTGTATGCTGACGCTTCTAGTGTGTCCGGATCTAATTACCCTTTGTTCTCTAGCTTAGGCGTAGCACCTGTGTGTAGTACAAACTCCCCTGCTGCGTCAGGCGTAGGACCGTTTGCTTTGTCTAGCCTAGGCTCTACCCTTGCTCCTCCTTCGTCGCCGACTACTGCCTCTCTATCCATCACGCTCGACTCGAGTACATGTGCCTGCTTCTTTCGCGAGCACGCCACTCTCACGTCGCTCGCTCCTCCTCCTCTGTCACCCTTGCTGACCCCTCTTCTACTCCTGTCGTTGCTCGCAGCTCCACTACCATTCCCTGTCCAGCAGCCCCCTCGGGTTCCCTTACAGGCCTGCACATCCCCTCGTTCTCCAGGAACTTAGTTGGTGTCGGCTGTCTTCAGGACCTCGACGTCACCACTACGTTCCCTGGTCACGAGCGGTAAGCTGTCTGTACCGAGGTCGCCTCAGGTGCCCCTCTTGCGCCGTTCCCCCGGGACCTGGTGTCTGGCCTATTTACGCTGGACACTACTTCCCCCCCGGTCGGGGCGTCCTCCCTAGGTCCTGCGTTTCACAGGTCGCTTCGGCGTGCACGTGTCAATCGCTCAATCACCCGTCGCTTCTGTGGCACCACCACCTAGGTCACCCTACACTCCCGCGTCTGCGTCACATGTCTCAGCACGGTCTAGTCCTCGGTCTTCCTACGTCGCTTCCTTCCCTCCCTCCCTCGCTTGCGTCGAGGGCCGGCTGTGCTGTGCTCCTCACTCCTCCTTGCTTCGCCCTGCCTCTGCACCCCACCAGGCCCTGCACCTGGACGTCTGGGGCCCAGCCCCCATCCCTGGACCGCGTCGCGAGCGCTACTTTCTAGTGCTCGTCGACGACTTCACGCGCTACACCACGGTGTTTTCCCAAGAGCGGAAGGCCAATGTGCCTGATGTTCTTCTCTTGTGGGTCATAGCTGCACGCCTCCACCACGGTCTCCCTGTGCTGTGAATCCACTCCGACCATGGCGACGAGTTCGTCTCTGGTCGGCTTGGTCAGTTTTCTCGAGTGGAGGGCATCACCCAATTGTACACTCTACCGGACTCCCCGTAGCAGAATGGGGTTGCTGAGCGACACATCGGCGTGGCCATGGAGGTGGCTCATACCTCCATGATCCATGCCGGTGCACCCCATTTTCTGTGGCTGTTCGTCGTTCGCTACACTGCTCACCAGCTTAACTTGTGGCCGTGCTCCCAGCGGCCGCAGGTTTCGCCGACCCTTCTTTGGACTGGGCTCACTGGTGACGCATCCGCGTTCCACGTTTGGGGCTGTCTTGCTGACCTTCGTGCCTCTGGCATGGACAAGCTCACTGCCCGCACTGCCCCATGTGTCTTCCTAAGTTTCCCCTTTGACTCGTCCGACTGGCACTTCTACCACCCGCCGTCTCACCGCATCTTTCACTCCCGTGACGCCACTTTTGACGAGTCTGTCTCCTTTTACCACCGCTTTCCCCACCCTTGTTTCTGGTTCCTCCCCCCCTGGTAGCCCCTGCTCCCCTCCCTCCCCGTCCTGCTCCGTCTGGTGTGTCTCACGTCACTCCCCTCCCGTCGCTTGTCCCGGTCGAGGAGTCGGTTGACTCTGGTGGCCCCGCGGCACCGCTCTCGCCGCCAGCCTCCCCTCGGGTGTCTCCTCCTCCGCCATCGCAGCAGTCGCCACCGTAGCAGCAGCCGCAGCCACAGCCGTCGCCGCAGCCGCAGCCGTAGCAGCCGCCGCCACCACCGCAGCAGCAGCAGCAGCCGTTTGTGGACTCTGGGGGTGCTGGCATTGAGGAGGGTGCTAGTCCTGGGTTTCCTGTCGTGGCTTGTCCCGGCGGGCCTGGAGGTGGCACCGGTGCTGGCAAGAGTTTTCGCTCTGGGGGTGCCCTGTGAGAGTACGACCCCGTTACACCACTTGTCCCTTTTCCTACTTCCTTACTATTTTCATTCCTCTTTTTATCTCTCCTCATTTGGTTTCGTATTCTCCATTTTCCATTAACCTTTGGTTTATCCTGCTATTATAATTATATCACCGACCAGGCTTGGGATGTACTAGTGCGCTATCTAGCGTAATCCTGCCGTAATCCCTTAAAGCCAATAGCCTCGCGCGGCTATACGCAGGGTGATTCTATCTTCTAGAAGGGTCTATTCCCTTTGGATAGGATAAACCTGGTTACCTGATGTACTTTGGAAGTATAAAAGCGCCTTGTACTGATCGATAGTGCAATCTTTCCTCGAGTCATTCGATCCTGTGACATCACCCGCTCAGGGGGTGCTGGAGAGGAGTGTTTCAGAGGTAGCCGTGGGGAAGCTGGCGGTTCAGGTGTCGGCGTCTAGCAGCAGCAGCAGCAATCGCCGCCGGTGCCTGCCCTTCGCCTTCTCGGCCTTCCCTCCCCTGACCGCTCGCCTGCGCCTCCCGTCCCGCCTCCTCCTCTTCCTATCTACGGCCCTGTGTTTCCGCCGCCGGACTCAACTTCGGCTCGTCTTCCCCCTCGTTCCCTTATTGTGTCTCCTCCTCTGTCCCCTGACCTGACGCCTCCCTCTCACGCATGGTCTCGCCGTCCCGCTCGTGCTTGTCATGCCTCTCCTGATCTGCGTTCTCACCCTATGTTGCTTCGTTCCCACGCGTCTCGTCCTCCCCTCCTCCCGTCTCCTCCTCCATCGTCGCTCGCTGTCGCGCCTCCCCGCCTATCTGACTACCTTCGTGCCGCTCGTCCTCTTGTTCCTCGGGTCCTTGCCTTCCTCGTTACCGACCAGTCTGTCCCTCTCTCCAGTCTTTCCGCTCTTGTCGCTGCCGTCGTTGACTTCGCCTCTACCCGCCGCCTTGACTACACCACCGCTCTAGTCTCTGACCCTGTCTGTCCTCCGTCCGTTGGGGGTGCGTCTGCCCTTGGCAGTGACGTTCTAGAGGACAGACAGTACGAGCTTGCTTTCCTGTCTGAGGCTGCTCCCCATCTCTGTTCCATGCTGCCAGTCCTTGAGTGTGACCCAGATGCCGTTGACATCCTAACCCCTCGCACTTACGCTGAGGCGACCTCGGGACACTGGGCCTCTCAGTGGATAGCTGCCATGGAGCAGGTGATGGCATCTTGGAGATCCACCGGCACCTACGTCGACGCAGTTTCCCCACCTGGGGTGAACGTAGTCGATGGCCTATGGCTCTTCCTGGAGAGCCGCCTGTGTTCAAGGCGCGCTACGTGGCTAGAGGCTTCAGTCAGCGCATCCTTTCAGACCTTCGCCCTGACCCCGAAGATGACTACTCTTCGTGCGCTGCTACACATAGCAGCACAGCGTGAATACGAGTTACGCCCTCGACTTCTCCACAGCATTTCTCCAGGGCAGTCTACACGAGCAGGTTTACCTACACCGACCGCAGAGCTTCACCGGTACCTTCCCTCTTGGGACCCAGTCGCTCCTCTAGCGCTTGGTCTACGGCCTGCGACAAGCGCCCCGTGAGTGGCACGACACGCTCCGTGCCACGATAGCTGGCCTGCAGTTCTTTTTGTCCTCTGCAAACCCCTCGCTCTTTGTTCGTGCTGGCCAGAATCCGTTCTACATCCTTGTCTACGTAAACAACCTGGTCATTGCTACTACAGACAGAGACGCAGTGGCCGCTGTGAAGGCCGAGCTGCTGAGGAGACACACCTGCACTGACCTAGGAGAGCTTCGCCGCTACCTTGGCCTGCTGATCTCCCGGGACAGAGCAGCGCACACCATCACTCTCACACAGTCACACTTGGTGCGCCAGGTCCTTAAGAGGTTCGGTCTTCAGTTCTCCTCCGCACAGCCCACACCTCTACCAGTCAAGGTGCAAAAAAACGGTTTCCGTATTAAACGGTCCGTTGTATACGCTGGTTTTATACGGCAGATTTGTGTAAATTCTGCCGTTTTTTTGTTAGATTTTTTTTTTTTTTTTTTTTTACTCCATTAAAAAACGCGGGGAAACTAAGGGCCTGGTGGCAGTGACTTCCTACACGCATCTAAGACATTATCGCCCCCCTCCTAGCTATCATAATCCTCCTCCTGGTCGCGCTCAACGGCGTGCTCTCCTCCTCCTTCCCCTCCTAGTCCTCCTCCTAGCCCTCCGCCTCGTCCTACTCCTCCTCCTCCTCCTCCGCCTCGTCCTACTCCTCCTCGTCCTCTTCGTCGTCGTCGTCGTCGTCGTCGTCCTCCTCCTCCTCCTCCTCCTCCTCCTCCTCCTCCTCCTCCTCCTCCTCCTCCTCCTCCTCCTCCTCCTCCTCCTCCTCCTCCTCCTCCTCCTCCTCCTCCTCCTCCTCCTCCTCCTCCTCCTCCTCCTCCTCTTCCTCCTCCTCCTCCGCCTCGACATCATCCTCCTCCTCCTCCCCGCTATCTTAGTCGCTGCAGTCCCATGGGTCCCCCCCCCCAGGCGTCTTGACAGCCCCGTCGTCAGGTCCACCGCCATCGCTGTCACACTCCGCCTCCGCCTCCTCCTCCTCCTCCTCCATTACCTTTTCCTTGCCCTTTCGGGACCCGCTGGCCTTCTTCGCCCTCTTCTTCTCTTGGGCCTTTGAGGGTCGTCTTCTTCCCTTTCGCGCCGATGCTACCAAACGACTCCCAATTGACGGTACACTGCCCCTCGTCCGCATCCCCTCCCTCTTTGTCTGCCTCGGGTTTCTCAGCCATGGGCGGAGAGATGGCGCAGCCCTCCTTCAGGCTGCCATCGCTTAGATCGCTATACAGCTTCGTGCGAGCCGCCACTTTCTCATCGAAAGCTGCGCACGCGCGCCTGCTGAACGCGACGAATGTCACGTCAGTCATGGTCGTGGCATTGAGGCGGTTACGGTCGCGGCGCTGGACACGAGCCAGCGCGGACCAGTAGCGCTCCACTTCGGACGAAGTCGCTGACTGTGACAGCACCATAACAGCCAGCTCCTGGAGAGCACCGACCTCCCCTCCGTACATCCACCACCACTCCACGTCGCTCAACCGACCGCACTCCACAAGGGTCGTGGCTGCCCATCGGGCATCCACGGCCCCAAGGCCCCAAGGCGGCCTTCGCCCTTGTGGAAGGACGCCAACTGGGCGGCAATCATCGTGCGTCGATGCACGTCACTGCCCCTGGCTTGAATGACAGCATCCGCACCGCTCCTGATCTCAGAGTCGTTACGCACCTCGCCCACGAACTGGTTGCGCGGGCTGACGAGCCATCCGAAGGCGTGGAGTGGGTTGTGAAGCTGCCCATCCCAACGCCTCGCGATGATCTTCTTTACAACCGCCAGGAAGCCGGCCTTATCCTTGGCGTCAAGTAGCGGCGTCCGCTTGACAAAAAAGTTGGCTGCACGGGGCATGTGGGGGACAGAATGACGGTGAGTGGGGGCTCGGCATGCTAGGGTCGTAGAAAGTAAGGCACGGTGCACAGTGCATAAGGCTGGAAACGTGGACGATAGCACGGTGAGTGTTTACCTGCTGCCTCAGCAGCCTCGATTGTCTTTACGGTCGCCTCCAGCATGAGGCCATAGATCTGGCCCATGATGGTGGCGCGCTTATCCACGGCCCTTAGGACTCCGTAGACCGGCGTTATGAGCTTCAGGACCGTGGCAACGGATTCCCAAAACGCGTCCTCCAAAAGGAGAGCGCGCACCACCTTCCCCTCATCCGTCCTTGCAACCGCAACCTCCTCCCACTCCTCTGAGATAACCATCTCCTGCAGTTGCCTCTTGACTTCGAGGAAGCGGGTGATCATGATCACCTGCGTCCTGAACCGTGTGGCACCCGGGCGAGCCAACTCTAGCTGCGAGAACACTTCACGGAAGAGAACCACGGCTGACGCGCTCCCCTTGACCATCATGACCACACGATGCACTTGTTGTAGGACCCGGCGCACGACCGGGATCGCTCCAAGGTCGTGGAGCATGAGGTCTAGCACATGCGCGGCGCAGTTCGTGAAGAACACCTAGGGGTACTCGTCCGCCAACAGCTGCGCCGCCCGCTTGTTGTTGGACGCGTTGTCCAAAACCACTTGGACGACGAGACGGTCGCCAACCTTGCAGATGGCGCGGCGGATAAGACCCGCCAGATACGGGCCGGTCTTCTTCGCGGTCTTTGAGTCGACGATGTCGACGACGACGGGCGCGGTGTCATTTTGGGCAATGACGCAGACCATGCCACGGCTCTTGATGCAGGACCATCCGTCGACCGAGAGCGAACAGCCGCTGGTGCGCCACGTGTCTCTTAAGGGCTGCACGAGCTCCTCGGAGTCGACCTTGAGCTGGGCGAGCAAGGGACCAGAAACCTTGTATGCGGATGGCAAGGTATACTGCTTCCCGAAGACCGTCGCCGCATTAACAAAGGCCTGCATTGCTGGCGACTGTGACACCCTAAACACCAAGTCATTCTTGGCGATGGCGGTCGCCCAAAGGCGGTCAAGGTGATGACGCATTGCAATGTCAGTCATTTCGCGAATGTCCTGCTGCCGCGAATGCCGGACCGGGGCCGGCTGTGATACCTCCCCGGACGTCGATCCAAGGATGGAGTCTTCGGCGGTGGAAGAACGCGTTTCTTCGCTGCCCGCGTGCAGCTGCTTCTCGAATTCCGAAGCACTCGGTGCGACATTCTTTAGCTTGGTGGAAGGCGTGCCGTAAATATGATGCTCGATTCTAGTCGCGTTGGGCGTGACAGGTTGGTTGCAATGGAGGCAAACGGCACTAGTAACTACGCCGTTCGGGCTCGTCACCTTCTTGACGTGCTCCCAAACGGAGGACGTCGGGCGAGGCATGACGAAAATGCGCACACTAAAGCGTTCTGTAAGGGCGAGTGCTTGGACTAAGAAGCACTAGTTCTGCTGACGGGATAGGGTTGAAGCATGCTTACCTTGTTGATTGTGCTCCGTACTTGTACCTGTACTTTGCTGTATGCTGAACCCTGAATTCGTTGAGACGGATGGAGAAAGGGATGCGTTGATTGGTTGAGCCTTCAAACGCAAATTGCGCGAATTCGCGGCACTATGCGCGGTCGCCAGTGTCAGCATGGCGCAAAAAAGCTAAGGACTGTTGCGAAACGGGTTTCCAATCCGTTTTGCATCGCTAAATGCATGTAAATTCGCGGCTCGAGAAAGTGTCGGAATGCGGCTCGGCAAGAACCCCAACGTCCGACTCGGCAGTCGATTCTGACACACTCCACCTGTTCGCATGGTTCGTTATAAAGGGCACCACCGGTTTACATGACGGTACGAAAAAAATTACCGTATAAAACGACCGTTTTTTTGTACCAGTCGGAAAACACCATTTTCAGCCGTTTTAATCATAGCAAACGACCGTTTAATACAATCCCGTTTTAAACGGTTAAAAAAAAAAAAAAAAAAAAAAAAAAAACGTCGTTATTTTGCACCTTGCTGCCAGTAGATCACAGGCTCTCTGCTCCAGTTTTTGAGGAGTCAGTAGAGCCAAGTGGTCCTTACGCAAAGCTGGTAGGTTGCCTCATGTACCTGATGACTTGCACTTGTCCAGATCTCGCATAACCTCTCAGCATCTTGGCTCGCTTTGTGGCCACAAGCAGACATCGACCGCAACACTGGTCGGCCGCTAAGAGGGTTTTGCGTTATCTAGCAAGTACATCGGGCATGGGGTTAGTGCTAGGAGGACGCAAGTCAGTGGTCCTTACTGGGCACACAGACGCTTCTTGGGCAGACGATGCTGAGACCCTCAGGTCCTCCCAGGGCTACTGCTATAGCCTTGGTTCAAGTGCCATCTCGTGGAGGTCCACTCGCTCCTCGTCTATTGCCCAATCTAGCTGTAAGGCTGAGATCTACGCCGGTGCCATGGCGGCATAGGAGCTCCGCCAGCTGACCTTCTTGCTCACCGACTTAGGTGAGCGGCCTAGCTCTGTCCCGGTTCTGTAGGCTGAGAACAGAGCCATGATCCTCCTGTGTCAGGAGCCTCGACTTGAGGGCAGAGCAAAGCACATCCAGCTGCGCTACTTCCTCCTGCGCGAGCTATAGCAGTGTCGCCAGGCTCGCGTAGTACACTTGGCCTCTGGTGCCAACACAACAGATAGCTTTACTAAGGCGCTTGCGCCTAGAGATAATAAGCGGCACTGTTTGCAGCTTGGTCTTGTTCCTATAGACCAGGGCTTATGTTATCCGGGCATTTGCCCTGACTTGACTGAAATTATGGGGATGTTTTTTGACGACCCTGAAAATGTCAGGGTCCTTTTCGTCCTAGCCCTGAAGAATTCAGGGGGGGATCTTTCGGGACCCTCAACCCAACGAGGTTCTGCCAAACCCTGATCCATCCGAGCAGTTTCAAGGGGTACCCGGAGCCCGCCACACCCCCACTCACCCTTTTCCCGTTTCCCGCCCTTCCCCCTCCGTCCTCCCTTTTCCCACTCACCAAGATTCCCCCCTCCCTAGATTTAGAAACCTCTCGCAATCTCCCTGCCCTGTATACCGAATCTGTATGGGGACTTAGCATCAATCTACAACATCTTAGGCTTACATGAAGCTGTGTGATTAGTTGGCTCACCTTGAATCCAGGCTGCTGCTTAGCGGAATGAATCTTTCCAGCCACAAATACACTTGTCAACATCATACGCCAGTGCTGCCTTTCTCTAACACCCTCCTCCTCGTTGCCTTGACCGCTAGTCTCTAATACGTACTCTGGTTCACAAATCAGGTTGTTAGGTAGATTCCCAGCACATCAGGTTCGTGTCTCTCAAGGCTAGGCTGGATAGCCAGCAGAGTGAAAATTCAGCCAGCCCTGATTTTTCGCGACGCTTTTGCCACAGACCTGAAACATCAGGTAGGCGCTACGTTTGACCCTGTATTTCTAGAGAAAATTTGGAGACAGGGCAGTCTTAAAGCCTAACATAAGCCTTGCTGGAGACTCTCACTTGCTAGGACCTTGATTGTCTACTCCTCTTATATATATCTTTCAGATTGGCCTTGTGGCTTCTCTTCCAGTGGCCGGAGTAGTAGTGCCGCCCTGGCTTGCTCCTGTCTTGTTTGTACTCTTGCTGACTGGTCTTCGGACCCCTTCCTCAGAGGCTGGACTAGTAGTGCCGCCCTGAGCTGTGTGCTTCTTGCTCAGCACTACCCCTTATCTAGCCTAGGGGGTTTGTCAACTTATACATACATTTGCATGTAGAAGTTATAGGCTAGAACAGGTGTGTGTTCGTAGAGAGTACAACCCAAACCCTATATTTCCCTTGTTCTTCCTTCTTGCTAATTCATTATAGTATTGTAACAGGTCAGCCCCTCGGCGCGTGAGACGGCGACGTCGACAGCAAGGGCAGCGGCTCCAATGGCAGCGTCGACGGCGGCGGCGGCTTGGCCAGCGGCACCAGCTGTGGCGGCGGCGGAGCTTGCAGGACTCGGCTGCGTGGCCGGGCTCCGCGACGGTGGGGCGGCCGGTGCGAGTGCGCTAAGACGGGGCGCTGGCCACTGCCATCCGTGCCGTGCGCGCGCTGGCAGCACGTCGCCACGGCAGTGCGACGGCGCCGTCACGCCGCCACGGCTTAACGTCGACGACGACGCCACGGCTTGACGTCGACGCCACGGCTTGACGTCGACGCCACGACAGCGCGACGCCACTGCAGCGCGTCGAGACGGCCGCGGCAGTACGACGCGGCCGGCGACACGACGATGCCGCCACAGCAGCATGACGCGGCCGCCAAGGTAGCGCGAGAGGGAGAGGAGGAGTGCGCGGCGGAAGCATGCTAAGCAGGTTCAGGAAGAGCAACTTGCTCTGATACCATGTCGAAGTAGCTAGCTAGGAAGGGGAAGCCATGGAATGGCGTAAGGTTTTAGGCTAGTAAGAATATCAAGAGAGACGAGGATGAGATTAGAAGAGAGAGGGATACAAGAAGAGGGGTTGTACCCTCTACAGTAGAGTCCAGTAACACCTACCAAGCCTACCATTATATATATATCAAATATATAATTTAACAGGGAAGAACACTAGCATCTCAATGGATGGTACAGCCAAGGGTGCACTGTTAAATTATATTTTATAGTATATATATATACATATATATAATTGTAGGCTTGGTAGGTGTTATTGAATCCTACTGTAGAGGGGACTGTCAGAACTCAGTCACTAACCACTGAGTTAAAAGGGCGGGTTAGTGCACCCACAACCCCCCAGGCTCTGCACTGCACCTGTGGCCGTTCCCCGAGGATCTTCTCAAGGGCAACCCCAGTGGGCCTCTCGACAAGGACTACCCCCCTTCTTGTATCTCCTTCTTCCACCTCTCTTTTCTCTCGACATTTTCTCCTAGCCTAAACCATCACGCCATTTCCATGGCTTCCCTATCTACCTAGCTCCTTTAACATGCACAAGCCAGTGACCCGACTGTATCCAGAGCTCTCTCAAATTGATCAGAGACTACGAGAGCCCAGCAAAAGGAAGTGGGCTGGTGAGGACACCAGTCCATTTCAGCACCTTGAGGGAACCAGCACTCTCAGGCACGAGTTCCAAAAACTGCTGCTGACCCTCGTCAATTCCGCCCTCATCAAACTTATAGCGGTTGTACTCTTCATAGTCCCCCCTGCCATGTACTCCTGTGCTCGGCTCCTCGTCTCCCACTCTATCATCATCCAGCAGATCACTACGCACATCATTTCACACGAATAGCTCCTCCAGATGGCATGGAACAGGAAGGAAGAGCACTTTCGAATTTCTATGTATGAGATCCAGATACAGCTGCTGCAGTAGTGGAGAGCCGTGGACTTCCAGGCTATTGGCTCTACCCAGGGAGAGCTTGCGGAGGTTCGGAAATTCGAGATTCACGCCAAAACCTTCCTCCTCCATGTCCATCAGCGCCAGATGTTCAAGAGTGTCATGCATGAGCATATCCCCATAAAGATCGCCTCCCAAGGGTCCATCTACCACCAATGACTTCAACGCAGGACATTGGCTCAGAAACCTCTTCACGACGGACGCTTCGGAACCAAAAACATCCTTGAACTTCAGCTCCTTCAGGTGCGTACACGAGGAGTCAAATACCAACTTCCACAATGGGCTAGCGATGCCCAGCGAGCACAGCACTGGAGTGTAGCAGTCCCCAAGGCGTGCAGAGAGCGCACCATCCAGCCACATACGTTCAAGGGGGGGCAGGTGGAGGGTGAACCCTCGCATACTCCTTTATCCAACATGTAAGTTGGACAATCACCGTCAGAACTGCCAAGACCTCTCAGGCTTAGGTCAAGGTGCTGAAGAGGGCATCCATGCAGGGCACCTTCTAGTGCAGATGAGAGGCATGCCAAGCACGGTTCATCTGCTAGTGTCCTAGCTGCTGCTGCTGCTGCTCCTCCTTTTACTGGTAGATCCAGTGGTGGTGCTGGCAGCGGCGGTGCTGGCAGCGGCGGTGCTGCAGCCGGGGAAGGAGGAGAGCTGAAGGGGCGAGGGGCCCCTGCATGCGAGAGATGATGGCGCAGGCGGCAGGGACAGTAGTTCCACGGGGGAAGACGAGCGACGGAACCTGATGCAAGAGGCAGCCTAAAGAGAAAGTCGTGACTATAATTCTTAAAAATTTTACTAAGAACAATCACTTATGACCACACCATCCAGGCAGCCACCCATGTGTAATGACTCAAAAATCGACTCATTACATACGGGTTTTGAGTCGACTCAAAAATATAATCTTGCTCCATCCATGCAGGAAGTGCGCAACGCACACACACTTATGCGATGCCTCGCCAAACTGCTATGCCAGAACCATGAGCAGCCTGCTAGCCGCCATCATATGTCTACCCAGCAGTACCTGGCTTGCAAGCCAATTCCATCGCCTGGAGACACACATGCCATATGCGATGCCTCTAACTTGCTATCATGCCAGGTCCACGAGCCACCTGCTAGCCGCCATCATCTATCTTTCCAGCAGTACCTGGCTTGCGAGCCGATACCATCGCCTGGAGACGCACATGAGCCATGCAACGTCGCCAGCATCTTCGATTCTCTTGAGAAACAGCTCGACCAACGCATCTGGTAAATTGTCGATCGGACATTCCATGCCGGTAACTAGCCTGGAGTCGAAACCGAGAGAAGATAGAAGGTGGCTGGCTTGTGACAATTCTATCGCCTGATGGTTTCAGCAACAAATCACAGGGCAGACTAGCTGCGAGGACGGATTCCCAGCTCAAGCACCGACACTAAGCTGTCGCGAATAAGCGCAAAAACGAAAATGAAAACGAGAGAGTGTCGTGAAAACGAAAAAATCCTTTCTGGGTACGCAAGAACTTCAGGCTGCGGTGAACACTACCACTGCCCCGGAAAGCGTCGAGTCGCCAGCGAGAGGAAACTGGAATCGATGTCGAGAACTGGGGGATTCACTCACGCGTTCGTCAGCTGCGAGGCACGGCTGCATGACTTTCATCCTTCCATCATTGCTCACGACCTAGGACCAGCCCTCCGTCGCTCTTCCCCTCTCCATCCCGCACCAATGTGGTGCTGCAAGCCGGTTATCAAGAGTCAACACACCCATCAACACACCATAGCCGTGAGTGCCGCAAAAGCCACAACAGAAGCAGCACTATGCGGGTAGCCTGCAAACATGCCCAAGGTCTAGGTGCTTGTGCACTGAGCTATGTGGATATGTTGGTTTGCATAAAATACAGCGTGGTACAGAGCGGTGAAGGGGCGGGCAGCAATTTGGTTGGATCATTTGCACAGCGGTGCAAAAGCAGTATTCTGAAACCATTCTAATTTTGTGCAACGTCAGTAATAGAGAAGAGCGATTCAAAGCAATTTCTTATGTACAAACGTACGTGACAAACACGCTCCAACACCAGGATTAATCAACCCCCACACCGCCAACCCCCACATCGTTTCACGAATTTCCAAACCAACCCACTATCAAATCCCGCAGAAAAGCCTCACCCCACAGGAGAACCCCCCGTACTCGTTTCTTTCCTTCCCACCCCTGCCCATGTAAGCAACCAGCAGCACAGCAGCAAGCCCACCATAGATTTCCCGCAGAGTCACCACCCCTATCTATCACCTCTAGCTGCCTATAACCCTCTTCTCACTGCAACAGTAACACCAAACACCTCCTATTTGGTCCTTACTCCTCCCCACCCCTGCCCACGTCAGCGCCAGCAGCCAGAGCAACATCAGCTGGCACGGCAGCAAACTTCCCAATGATATCCCTCAGAGTCACCACCCCTATCACCTCCTGTTGCCCAGTACTGGCAGCACCAGCAGTGGCCTCAGCACCAGCCGCAGCACCCTCAGCACCAGCAGCAGCACCAGCAGCACCTTCAGCAGTAGCAGCAGGAGCAGCAGCAAGGGGGAGGGGGGAGGTGACGTAGATGCGGTGGATGTGGGTGCGGTTGAGCGCATGGAGCACATTGCGGAGAGGCGTGGAGGGCGAGCAGGTGATGGGGGGCGTCATGACCGGCCAGATCACTTCAGTCGCAGACGTAATTGGCTCGTTGGCTGCGCTGATGAAATCACGCACCGTGAAGGACCTGGGAGATGGGGGATCGGGGGGGAGGCAGCGGGGTGAAGCAGGAATGAAATAGAGCAGAGGGGAACGAAATAGAGCAGAGGGGAACGAAATAGAGCAGAGGGGAACGAAATAAAGCAGAGGGGAACGAAATAGAGCAGAGGGGAACGAAATAGAGCAGGGGGGAACGAAATAGAGCAGAGGGGAACGAAATAGAGCAGAGGGGAACGAAATAGAGCAGAGGGGAACGAAATAGAGCAGAGGGGAATGGAGGGGGAGTAGGTGATGAGGGGAGCTATGACCCGCCAGACCACCTCCGTGGTTGAAGTGCTTGGCTCGTTGGCTGCCTTTATGAAATCACGCACCGTGAAGGACCTGGGGCGAAACGGGAGTGAGGAAGGCAGACAGGGTAAAAGAGGGGCATGTGATGGGGGGGTGACTTTTGAGTCGACTCAAAAGTCACCATGATGGGGACGTCATGGTCTGCCGGTAAGGGTGGGTGACCTCGGTTGGTGGGGGCTATGGGATGACTATGGAGTCAGGCACAGAATGCCTTAATTACTGGTACAATACACTTTTTGGCTGACGTTGGCGAAGATGCAGTTGATGCAGTTGGCGCGGTTGGTGCCCTAAGATACCAGCCCTTACCATGCAGATACCGCAGGGTGTTTTTGAGAATTCTCAGGGTATTTTTTAGAATTCTCAAAAACACCCTGCAGATACCTCCCTAACAATCCACCCCTCTCCGCACTCACACTTCCTGCCTGCTCTTGAAGATCTCTGGAGTCCCGACCAAGTGAAGAATGTCCCTCGCGCTGATGTTGGCAATGATGCGATTGCTACCCTTGGCCACCACGGGCACCCCTCCGATGTCATGCTCCATCATCAGGCGGAAGGGCTCTGTCACTGCTGCGTCCTCCTCCACCTTGAACGAGGCGAGCGGGGAAAGATGGAAGGGACTTGGGGAAAATCGAGACAGGTCAGAGACAATGTGGTAGTGGCAACCACCAGCACCCGTCCAATGGCATGCTCCATCATCAGACGAAAGGGGGCTGGCACTCTGCTGCATCCTCCTCCACATGGAAAATAGGGGCGAGGGCAAGGATCGGGCCATTCATCAGAATGACTCGGTGCTCAGAAATGGACCCCAATGGACACTCATAAGAATGACTCGGTGCTCAGAAATGGACCCCAATGGACACTCATAAGAATGACTCGGTGCTCAGAAATGGACCCCAATGGACACTCATAAGAATGACTCGGTGCTCAGAAATGGACCCCAATGGACACTCATAAGAATGACTCGGTGCTCAGAAATGGACCCCAATGGACACTCATAAGAATGACTCGGTGCTCAGAAATGGACCCCAATGGACACTCATAAGAATGACTCGGTGCTCAGAAATGGACCCCAATGGACACTCATAAGAATGACTCGGTGCTCAGAAATGGACCCCAATGGACACTCATAAGAATGACTCGGTGCTCAGAAATGGACCCCAATGGACACTCATAAGAATGACTCGGTGCTCAGAAATGGACCCCAATGGACACTCATAAGAATGACTCGGTGCTCAGAAATGGACCCCAATGGACACTCAAACAGGGGCAAGCGGCAAGGGGCGACGGGTGGCCCTGGTCGGCAATGACACCCCACTCACGATCCAACGTCAGACAGTCATGAGCCAGTGATGATTGTTGAGTCGACTCAAAAATCACCATGATCCAACATCAAACAGTCATGAGCCAGCGTGCAGTCGGTGATCGAATTGAACCACGGCATGCCGTCACACTCACACAGGAAGCCAACAGGATGATACCTTCACCGCTCATTACCTTGACCAGCTCTTCTGGCTGCATGAGGGGAAGGCCGAGAGCAGCAAGAGTGCAGCCAGCAATGGAGTTGACCCACAGCATGCCGTCACACTCGCAGAGGAACCCCACCACAAGTTACACTCCCCATGCGTGTTACCTTGACCAACTCTTCAGGCTGCATGAGGGGCAAGCCGAGCTGCGCCAGCGTGCAGTCCGCGATGGAGTTGAACCACGGCATGCCGTCGCACTCGCACAGAAATCCCACCGCTGCCGACTGCGTTATCACCGTCGAAATCGACGACCCAACACCCGGGGGGAGCACAGGCACGGAGCGGATGGCGTACTTGGACATGAGCAGGAAGAGCGTCAGCAGCGTGTCTGACGGCTTGAGGTACACAAAGGGCGACCACCGGAACGACCCAGCTAGATCGGCGACACGAGTGGCATGGAAGGCTTCGTTCTTGAGAAGCTCTTCAAAGAAATAGCAGCCGGTGCGAGGGGAGGAAGCCATGGCTGCTGCTGACTCGCCGGGTGCGCCTTCCCCGGTTGCTGCGTGCCCGCCTAGTGCTGCCATGCCTACAGCTCCGGCGGCTGGCGCGGCTGCTGCGGGTCCGGCCGAGGCTTCGAGGGCGGCTGCCCCGGCTGCTGCGACGAAGGAGCCGACGAGCGAAGCGGCGACGGTGGATGCTGTGGCGAACCCGATAGACGATGCTTCGAGCTGGAGGGGAAAGGGGAATGCAAGGAAGGGGCGGGGGAGGAGGGAGGAGGGGAGGGGGGAACATTTACAGTGGGAAACAAAGGTGAACGGGGCAAAGAACCAGAACAGCAGCAGCAGCAGCAGCAGCAGGTACTCGCATGAATAAGGGTGAGGTAAGATGATCACTCACATTGGCGAAGACCCAGAGGATGACAGCCCCTGCCAGATCCATCATCCCCAGATACTGCGGCTCCCACTCCTCCTCCTCCTCCTCTTCCGCTTCCTCCATCTCCCCTCCTACCTCCTCCCCAGGCTCCTGCACCACCCCTGTTGGTTCTACTCCCTCTCCTCCTCCCTCTCCTCCTTCCCCCCCTCCTTCCTCTCCTAATTCCTCTGCCTGCTCCGACTCAGTCATTTCCACGTCAGCTGCGCCGCCCCTCCCCCTGCCCCTGCCAGCGGCCTCGGCAGCAATGCTTTTGACAGGGACGGTCGTGAGGTTGTGGCGGGACAGCAGCTTGATGGCGTCGAACAGGGTTGTGTTGGCCGTCACCTCGTGCACTGTGGGGCACAGGGGAGAGGAAAGGGCAGAGGTAAGTGCAGTGCAGAAAGCGGGGGGGGGGAGAGTAAACAGCACGCGCAGAGGGCAGTCAACATGAGGACGGTGGAGAGGTTGTGGCGGGACAGCAGCTTGATGGCGTCGTACAGCGTCGTGTTGGCGTCAACTCGTGCACTGGGGGAAGGAGGGGGGGAGACAGAGGCGAATTTTGAGTCGACGTGAATTTTGATTCGACGTAAATTTTGAGTTTAGGGTTTCGGGTTTAGGGTGGAGAAAGAGCACAACAAGAGGGCAGTCAGCAGCGGGACAATAGTGAAGTTGTGGCGGGAACAGCAGCTTGGTGGTGTCGTACAGGGTCGTATTAGCTGTGACCTGTGACCTCGTGGACTGGGGGAGGGGGGGTCGGAAAGAGCACGAGTAGGGGAAGTGAACAGCAGGAGGACGGTGGTGAGGTTGTGGCGGGACAGCAGCCTGATGGCGTCGTACAGTGTGGTGTTGGCCGTCACCCCGGGCACTGACAGAACGGGGAGGGATGGGGGAAAGGGGGAAGGGGGGGGGAGGGGAAGGGGGGGGAGGCGTGGGGGAGGAAGGGGGGACGAGCCAAAGACAGGCCTAAAGTGGAATGCACCAGAGGTGAGTGGCTTCCTGTTGTGATGAAGTCAGGCGGTACAGAGGGATCTGATTCGGTTGAGAAACGGGTCTCACCAGTTGTGACTTTAGGGAAGAGCGAGATCGGCAGCAGCGCCAGCACTTGGCTCACAGCAACCAGCTTCTTTTCAGTCACATCATCTGCAGTCACCCTCCGCGCCCTCCCCCTCTCCGCCTCCCCCTCCGCGCTTTCCGCCCTTCCCCCTTCCTCCCTTCCCCCTTCCGCCAGTACCCCTTCCGCGCGCTCCCCTCCCCCCCACTTGCCCTCCCGCCGCGCCTGGTGCTGCTCGCGTCCGATCTGCTCCCACCACTCCTCGATCTTCTCCTTGAGACTCGCGGGGGGCGCTGCCACGTGAATCAGCGCGCGCTGCTGCTCTGCTTCCCCCCTGCCTCCGCCGGTTGCGCCTCCCGCGCGCCCTACTTCCGCGGCCATGCTTCTGCGTTGCGCGGATGAGCTGGGCGGTTGTAGCGCTGCTGACGTGTCAGGCTACGAACAAGCTACGAAGTCAATCGACGAGCTTGCGACGAACCTGGTAACCTAGTAGGAGATCCGACCGTCGTTACTGGCAGTAACACACAGCCTTAGCGAACTCTCGAGAGCTCTCTCAATCGGGTACTAATCGATATCCGGCCGCTATGGATAACTCAGCACAGCAAAGCAAACCTGCTTGACAAGGAAGCATACGACCCACGACGAGTCGATGGCAAGCGGAACGCAAGCCTCTTCTTTTCTTCCTCCACAAATCCGCCTTTTTCCTTCCTTCCTTTCTCTCCCCCGCGAGCAAGAAACCGAGAAGGCGAGACCAAACCAACGAAGCCGGGGCCGCATGCGCGCCACGGTAGAACGCTGAAATCGAGCCGCCAAGGGCCAGCACTTCTTGCACGTGTCGGCCTCCATGACATGTCTGACATGTCATGAGCTGGCGCTGACGTCATGTCACGGGACAGCCAGCGCAACGTCATGTTAGGAGGCATTTCGGATCATTATGCAACCGTTGCATGATTTACGTAAATGATTTATTTCTCATCTGCACCACTGCTGGCAGATTTCGAGCACTGAAAACATGCCCTGGCAATCAGTCATGCACACGTGTCACAGGCATGCACTCTTCTCGAATGTTCCGCGCCGGTCTAAGAAACGGTGCTCATGAGCTGGTTCCAAGACGCGAGTCGCGACGCGAGTTAGGAATCTCGCTCTTTGAATGCAACAACGCCGTGTCAGATGCCTGCCACGTTATTTGTCAGACATTTGACCAATTGTCTGCGTTGTAGTGTAACCCGATTCTCGAGTGTAAATTGGACGTCCTAATCTAACCCCAGCAGGGTGGAAATATTAAAATCTCGTACATGCATCTCACATCAATTCATGGGTGGTGGACACAAAAAATCTCTCATGTGGCTGCAAGGGTGAATCCTTTTCTAGTGTATGCAATCAGCACATTGCACCTATGATGGTGTATCTACATTTCCTGCACAGTACACACCAGGAGAAAAACTAATGTGGCAACAACCACCTCAGCAGGAGCTGCCTAAATCCTTCACTCAACAGCAGCCATTCTGGAGTAAACCCCCAACCCTTCTCATGATGCAAAACTAGTTAAGCGGTGTACATGTTACCCCGAAACTTGTAACATAAGGCGAACATGTTACGCGGAGAATTCATCATCATTGTTGAGCATTGGCTGCCGCGCCACCTGCTGGTCGTTCTGGCTGTCAAGAGGCATGTACTGCGCCATGATCGCCCGGATCTCCGAGTCCATGTATGACTGGTGGGGGGAGACGGGCAAAGGGGGGTGGGGGAGGAACGCACGGTGGGGAATTGAAGGAGGGGAATGCAGAGGGCTCGTCTCTTCCACCTGTCGAGAGGCATGTACTGCGCCATGATCGCCCGGATCTCCGAGTCCATGTATGAGTGGGGGGTGGTTGCGCGGAACAGAGGGAATGGGAAGGAGAGGATTAGAAGGGAAGGAGACGAATACACCCATCAGCTCCACCTGTCCAGACGCATGTACCCTGCCATGATGGCGCGGGTCTCAGAATCCATGTAGGTCTGGGAAAGGGGGGAGGGGCGAGAGGGACGGACATAGTGGGGGAGGGAGGGGCGAAGTGCATAAGCCCTGTATTTGCACTGATGGGAGAGTGTGTGGCCATGCTGCAGGGCGTGGGGGTATGTTGTACTCTGGGTGTTGGTATGCTGTCATCCTGTGTGCGGTGCAGGAACAGCACAGGACAGCCCAGCACAGTCAACAGAAGCTCAACAGCAAAATCCACTCACCCTGAGCCGGTACTTGTACACAATATAAGCCACGATCGCTACAACGGCGAGTAAGCCCTGAGACGTCTCAAAAACGGCACTCCACTCACCCTGAGCCGGTACTTGTACACAATATTAGCCACGATCGCTGCAACGGCGAGTAAGCCCTGAGACATCTCAAACAAGACAAGCCACTCACCCTGAGCCGGTACTTGTACACGATATAAGCCACGATCGCTACAACAATGAGTGAGCCCATGACAATGCCGGCCACCATGCCCCACAGGCGCGTAGGGGGCGTGCCACCCTCCTTGCCTGAAGGAGGAGCAGAACAAGAAAGGGGGGAGGGGTGGTGGGGAAAGGAGAGACACGAAAAAGGAGCAAGCAGAGAAGTTGAGCGGGTATGGGTGATTGAAGCCCTGTCACCATTCCACATAGGTAGTCGCTAAGGGGGCGTGCCACCCAGTTGTATTTTGAGTCGACTCAAAATACAACCATTCCCCATAGTCGGTGAGGGGGCGTGCCACCCTCCCTTCTTGCACACTGAGCCATGCTCACTGCGCCCTGAGCCATGCTCACTGCGCCCGTGAGACACAACTAGGTGAATCAGAGCAATCACTGATGCATGTGAGTCACCATGTCCCGTGGGATACACGGATCCATTGTCGCCGGAGCAAATAACATTCACATAGGAATAACCCAAACGTTCAATGCACCCCAAACGAACGTTCAATGCACCCCAAACGTTCAATGCACCCCAAACGTTCAACACACCCCAAACGTTCAACGCACCACGTTCACAAAGCAACCCAGCAAAACACTCACTGATGCACGTGTGAGTCTTTCAAGTGCACCAGCCCGTTGTAGCAGGAGCACTCGTACAACCCAAACGTGTTCTTACAGTGGCAGTTGACACACCTTATATTCACATAGCAACCCAGCAAAGCACTCACTGATGCACGTGTCTGAGTCCTTGAGATACACCAGCCCGTTGTAGCAGGAGCACTCGTACGACCCGAACGTGTTCTTGCAGTGGCAGTCCACGCAGCTGCACGCGCTGTGCTCCGAGCACTCGTCGATGTCCTCACACTTGAACCCATCGCCCCTGAAGCCCGGGGGGCACTGGCATTGAGTCGACGAGCTGTCCTGCTAGGGGAAGAGGTGTGGGAGGGGTTTGAAAATGGCAGGTGGTGGTGAGAGGGAAGTGAAGGGAGTGCTGTGCGCCAAGCCCCTGTCGATGTCCTCGCACTTGAATCCGTCGCCCCTGAAGCCAGGCCGGCACTGGCATTGAGCCGATGAGCTGTCCTGCTAGGTTTAAATGGGGGATGGAGGCGAGGGAAGAGGAGGGGTGGGGGGGGTGGTGAAGGGAGGTGGAAGTGCGGACGGGTGCTGTGCTCCGCACACTGGTATTTGTCTTCACACGTGAAGAGGGAGGGCAGTCGAGGAGGAGTGGGGGGGGGAGGGAAGGAGGGAAGGGGAAGGGGAAGGAGGGGGGAAGGGGATGGAGGGGGAAGGGGGGGAAGGGTGGGGGAGGGGAGAAGACCAGTCTGGCGAGGGCAGAGCAACAGTGTGATGGAACGTCAAAGCGTAGGGTTGTGAAGGTTCGGCCTGTACCTGGCAGGCAGTGAAGGTTTGGCCGTCGCCAGCTCCCTGCCAGCAGCCCCCGTTGTTCACGAGGCAGCGACCCACCCCCGTGGCTGTATGAGATGAACACCATGGGGGGGCGAGACACATGAATGGGGGGGCACAGAGGGGGGGGGGGGGGGGGGGGGAGATTAAAGAAGAGGTTCCTGCGAGCAGCGTGTGAGAGCACGTGGAGAGTGTATACACAATCACACTTGGTGTGATGATGACCATTCCACACCATAACAGGTACACCCCATACCATAACAGCTACACCCCATACCATAACAGGTACACCCCATACCATAACAGGTACACCCCATACCATAACAGGTACACCCCATAACATAACAGGTACACCCCATAAATTAACAGGTACACCCCATACAGCCCCGACAGAATCCGTGCAATGCACCCACGTTCGCACTCGGTGTAGCCAACCCCCGACAGGTACACATGACTACTCCGAGCCGTTAGGGACAATTAATGCTCACACAATAAATCGAGCTCACACAATAAATCGAGCTCACACTCTGCAGCCCCTGAACCCCACTCACGTTCGCACTTGGTGTAGCCATCCCCCGACAGGTACACTCTAATATAATGCGGGCCGTCTAAAGTCACTCACGTTCGCACTTGGTGTAGCCGTCCCCCGACAGGTACACTCTATTACAATGCGGGCCGTCTAAAGTCACTCACGTTCGCACTTGGTGTAGCCGTCCCCCGACAGGTACACTCTATTACAATGCGGGCCGTCTAAAGTCACTCACGTTCGCACTTGGTGTAGCCGTCCCCTGACAGGTACACGCCAGTCTGGGGGTCCTTGGGGCACTCACACACCCGCCCTCGAAACGTGTCCTGGTGGGATGGAGGGCGAGAGGCGGGTAGGGGAAAGAGGAGTTGCTGTGAGGTTCCTGCTGAGCAGTGTCTTGGTGTTCACGGCATGACCCCTTCCCAGATGACTTTTGAGTCGACTCAAAAGGCAGTGTCTTGGTGTTCACGGCATGTCCCCCTTCCAGATTCCATTACCTTGCACGTGGGAAGGCTTCAAAGGATACCTTCAAGTCTTATTTTTAGAGCGGAAAAGCGCTATAGGCACTGTTCTGCCCTGTACAGTACCTTGCATGCAGTCAGGTTGTAGCCCTTCCAGCAGCCACCGTTATTCGCCAAGCACTCGTTCGTCTGCACATCTGCACAGACAACGGTATAAACAACGGAAACGGATGGTGACGGGGGGAAGGGGGAGGAGGTTGGGGGGGGGGGGGGGGTGGGGGGTGTTGACGAAGATGGTGAAGTATCGGTGCCCACATGTACCACTATACTGGAGTCTGGACAACATCTTATTTTAAAAAAAAGGAGCAGAAGACGGTCGTAGGCATCTGCAAAACTGTGATTGTTTTGTCTTTTCTATCAGCTCCAAGATCGACCACTACAGAAGACGTTATCCTGCATCCCCAAGAAGCATCCCAAACCTTATGTTGGCATCCCCTACCTGCTCCAAGGCACACAGGAGGGTCAGTGGTTTCCTTGAAGCCCGAGATGACTTATGAGTTGATTCAAAAGACATCCCAAACCATATGTTGGCATCCCCCCCCTACCTGCTCCAAGGCACACAGGAGGGTCGGTGGTTTCCTTAAAGCCCGAGCAAACAGCCTTGAGCACGGCCTTAGAGTCCAGCTTGCCTGAGGGGGAGTGAGGTAGAGTAGAGAGGAGTAGAAACGGTACAGATGGATTAGATGGGATAAGTGTGGAAGTGCAGAGGGTAGTGGTGCAAGATTGCAGAACGCGAGATGAGGGGAAAAAAAAGAGCCAAAATTAGGGATGGATACACACAACGAAATCCACGAGCCGTCCTTCTCCCCCTCCTCCTCCTCCTCCTCCTCCTCCTCCCCCTCCCCCTGTAAAATCCTTTTCCCCCTCATTGGTTTCTCCCTAATCCCACCATCTTCCCTCTCCGCTTCCCACCATTTCCCCCTCTTTCGACACTGTGTTATCGATAGGGTTTCCGGTGACTCCCCCGGGGTAACCCAACTGCATCTGCCCATTCTCCTCTCTCCTCCCCCTCCCCCCCCCCCCACCCACCTCAGTACTGCTTGTTGTTGATAAAAAACGCCAGCACTTGCACATCGTCTCCCTCCGCGGGCAAAATGGTGACGTCACCATGCTCTCCTGTTCCAGCCTGTAATATGCCCCCTCCTCCCCCCCCCTCTCTCGCATTCTGCCTCCCGCTCCCCTTCCCTCCCCTCCCCCCCCCCCCCCCCCCCCCCCCCTCCCTCTCACCTCGGTACTGTTTTTGGTTGATGATCACAGTGGGCAGAATGGTGACGTCACCACGGTCGCCCGTCCCAATCTGCTCAGACCAATCCAAGATATCCATTATCCACCACGCAACCACGCCAGGAACAGGTCATCAGAGGCGGCAGTTTCAGGGTCAGCTCAAAACTAGACTAGCACCTTACGTCTCCCCTTCTCCCACCACCATGAATCCCTTTCTGCCACACCTGGGCCTCAGCTTCGCCTTCAGCAGGGGGCTGTCCTCGTCCTCGGTTAGATGGTAATTCCCTCGAATAAAAACTATGTCAACACCTTAACCCCACCCCCCCCACCCCCCCCCCACCCCCTCGTTGTCTCACCTGCGCCTCCTGCTCCGCCTTGAGCACGGGGTTGTCCTCATCCTTGGTGGGATGTCGACCCTACCTTAACATGCTAACGCGTCACACACCCTCTCCCCCCCCCCCACACACACTCCCCCCTCTTCTCTCACCTGCGCCTCCTGCTCCGCCTTCAGCACCGGGTTGTCCTCGTCCTTAGATATCTCATGCAGTCGACTCGATATTGCAATAACACCATAATACGTCAGTCCCCCTCCCGATCCCCGTCCCAGCCCAACCCCCTCGTCGTCTCACCTGCGCCTCCTGCTCCGACTTGAGCACGGGGTTGTCCTCGTCCTTGGTGGGGTCGCCCATGCAGTCGCGCACCTTCTTCACGTCGATGCCTGCGCAGGGGGACGGGGACAGGGGACGGGGACAGGGGACGGGGAGCGGGGACGCGGACAGGGGACGGGGAGCGGTGGAAATCATTCCTCACAACGAGACGTTTTCTAGTCTCGCCCATGCAGTCGCGCACCTTCTTGACGTCGATGCCTGCACACAGTGGGAGACGCCCATCACACGGTCGTAGACAGGCATAAAACAACGGAACACAAGGATAGCACAGCCCAGCCATGAGGCCCCACGTTGCTCCGTGTTCTGTGTTCTGTGTTCTGTGTTCTGTCCTCTCGTTCCTATCGCCATAGCGAACGAGGGATACAAAGGTTGACACCTCTAGGAAATACTCGAAGCGCCTTACAAACGCTACGGGACCTAGGTTTAAGGACGCACGCAACGGAGGCAATAGACAAGCCAGAACAGACACGGAAACGAAACACGCACATGTACGGACAGCAAATTCGAGCGTACGCACGCACGGACGTCTCCAGGCGCGGGAATGCGCTCTTCCGTGGAATCCGTCAGATTAAACGCGTTTGAAGCCGTCTCAAATCGTTGACAGTAGGCCGAACCCAAATGCATGTACTCACATACCAAGCGATAATGCTCTCCGTGCACTCCGGATTTCACACGCGGCACCGTTGTAAGAACGGATGCCGGCATACAAGTCCACGCATGGACAAACGGGACGCACACACGGACACATACCTAGCGCCATGCTGATTCTCTCCGCGCACTCCAAATCTTCCACGCGGCACCGTTTCTTGTATCGAAAGATGCAGGGATAAAAGTGCACGCACGGACATAACGGCAAAGATTGCGCGCGGGGAGACATACCTAGCGCAGTGATGATGCTCTCGGCGCACTCCGGCCCGTACGTCTTGTCCGCCATGCGGCAGCGCCTCTTGAAGTCGGTCACATAGTCCCACCACAGCCACGACCCGTGCGTCTCGTTCGCCACGCGGTGCACGCACAGCTGCCGCAGGTTCTCCGCCACCACGTCCTTCCCGTCGTACCCCACGTCGAAGTCCTCCTCCGGGTCCGGCGCGCAGTACCGCCCGTTGTTGATACACTGCGTCTTGCACTGCCGGCTCTCGAGGTACGCCTCGGGGCAGTACCACGTGATGTAGTGCGGCGTGAACAGCGTGTACCCGCCCTGCTCTAACATTATCGCGTAGCCCTTAAACGCGTCCAAAAACTCCGCCTGAGAGTCGCATTTCGGCCCGCACTCGTCGTTGCTGTTGGTCCAGAACTCGTACTCCACGCGCTCGTCGGGGTGCGGCAGCGCTTCCCGCCAGTCCAGCGACACCATAACCACGTCCTTCTTAAGTCCCTTCTTAATCAAATCTGCGGTGGACTTCTGGATAAGAGCCGACGGAATCGTGATTTTCTCGACGATGCGAGCCGCGTCGGGGTCGTCCTCGGGAGTGTCCATGGTGAGGAGATTCTCGTCCTTGTCGTCCGCGACAATCACGGCGGACGCTCCCGCCTCCTGCGCGTTAAAAACCTTGTCCGTGAAGTAGCAGCCTGATGTCGGGGCATGGGGAGCAAATCGGGTGTGAACATTGACCTTATGTCCTCGGGCTTGTCCATGGTGAGGAGGTTCTCGCCCTTGTCATCCGTGACGATCACGGCGGCGGGCGCACCGGTTTCCTGCGCGTGTTGTTCCTTGTCGGTGAAGTAGCAGTCTGGCTTATGAAGGGGGGAAATTGGAGATGAAAAAAAAACTGCTGAACTGTCGAGGAAAAAATAGAAAAGTAGTTTACACAGGACGGATTTACGAAATACGATCTCTAAATCTCTGGACGAGTTATCAGCAAGCAAAATTCGATTATTCTCTCAAGCCAGCATCAGGAAGAAAGCGAAAATTATGGAACGAGTCCCCTAAACGAGACCACAACGAACAAATTATGGATATGATGAATCAGCCTCTAAGCGTCGAAGATAGCGTGCCTACTTCTATCAATACGACCACATACCCCCGCGGTCAACCAGAACAATATTCGGCATGCCGCCGGCCTTGGTCGCGAGGTCCTTGCCCTTGTACGGCTTGCACAGGTCGGACGAGCGCGACGGGTACACCACCGTGCCCTGCAGCGAGCCGCCGTACTGCGGGATGCCGAAATTCGCGATGGCGCTCAGGTACTCGCCACGGATCTTATCCGGCGAGTTAATCATCAGGCTATGCGACTCGACGACGAAGCGAGCCGATGCGCTCTGGACACACCAAGCGACGACGCATAACGCTAGATATAACGCGTGACGACCCATGGTGACGTGGGGTAATTCCCGTAAGGCGTGCAAAGGCCGGAACTGCCAACTCTTGCTATGCAAGAACCGCCTGATGAAGCTAGCTGCACAGAGTCGAACGCACGAATAAGCGAAACCCTACCAGCTCAAGTCGAACTGGTTTGCAGAATTCGGTCTCCTGCTACTACCTCGGACTGCCCTCAGCTGTGCTATGCTGGCTAGCAACAGAACAGTTCCCTGACACGCGGGAGAAGTAGGAAAGTGAATCTGACGGAGGGGAGGTTATTTATGCCCTGTGGTGTTGTCTCTGGCAACCATCTGGAAAGCCTGAAGAGCCTCCTAAGGAGTGCTGGCTTGTTGGTGGCTTGATAAAGAAAACCGCAATGCACTCTTTTGTGACTCGCTCAACCCTGTCAAGCTTAGACAGGACCGAATTGAGCCGCACGGAACCAGCAAAAGCCAACCAAACTTGGACACTTCACCTCACCTCGCTCCCTGCTCCTCTGGTTGACGGAAGTGGGGTGGAGCACACAGGCGACCACAGGGAACTCCTCGGCGACGACGAACGGACTTGAAAACGTCGCCAACGACTGTCGCGAATCGCTGAGATGCATCCAGGCAGTGCGGCGAACGACTTTGGTCGCACAAGCCTTCGTCAGCTGCAGAAATCCCAAAAATCGAGGGAAATGGAGTTCAGGTTGTCCAACTTTCCCGCCTTGGAGTGAGTGATGTCAATCAACAAGTCCCGACCTGACATGTGGCTGCCGACAAATGGCTCGAGGAGTTGAAGCTTGCACGAAAATGTGGCGGGCAGGACCAGGCCTGGCTTGGCTTGGAAATAGAATTGCCTTGCCATATGCTGGATGTAGATCGCTTTACAATACAGTGATTAGAAGTGGTAACAGCGAGGCTCCCATAAAGAAGAGCTGTCAGACAACCCTTGACTGGAGATGCAGCACCCCTTCTTCAGTTTGAGCTCAAGGCTGGCGAGGAGGAGTAACCTGACGTCGCCTTCGCGACCTCCTCGTAAAAAACAGATCCCCAGGCGCCCAGCTGAATCCATTCCCATCCCAATCCATTCGAGTCCTCGAGCAAACACACGGGCAGCATGCATGGTGTGAGTGCCATGCCATGGCGGCTAGGTGGGAGTTGCGTGATCCAAGCAAGCAAGCACGACACGTCAAAGCGCGTTGCTTCACTAAGCCAACACGGCGCCTGCCTGCACGCAGACCCTGGACATGGCTTCAAGCTGCGCTGCCGGTTCCAGGAAGAATGGTGGCGGATTTTTCCGATTTCGTGACAGTTACAGCCAGTCAGGCGTGTTAGGAATCTTCAGCATCTGAAGGATCTTTTGAAAGTCGAATTCAACAAACGAGGCTTTTCTTTCGTCGAAGCTGAACTCTCATGCTTGTTTAGCGCAATTTATCACTTCACTTCCTACCTATAGCAGCAGGTTATCGTCGAAGGGGGATGATGCTGTCTACAAACCGCCTCGCGTTTCCGGTTCTGCAGCGAAGTCGTAAGGTGGGTTAGGTTTCAGAGCGATACTCAAGCTGCAGACGCTTCTTGTATGATCGCACGGAGCATTGGTGCTAAGTACCATTCGGCAGTTGCAGTTTTTAAGACGTCTCTGTTGGCTCAGCATGATCCCACTTGCGCAGACGCTTGTGGCACTTGTTAGTATTTTATACTCTTTCTTTTTTTGCCTATATAACTATTTTGCACAGGTGATTTTGGGGAGTCGATTTTATGGAGTTGGAATTGGGGAGACAACTGATGCAGGTACAGAGGGATCTTTTTCTGTCATCACCTCCCCTCCTCGCCCTCCCGTGCTTCCCCCCCTCCTTCGCTCGCTCTCCCGTTCACTAATAAGTCGTGCTGTCAATACCCTTTAATTGCTCCTCGTCACATTTCCATCGCCCTTTACCTCCCCCAGGTCACCCTAAGTACCCCAACATGACGCCCAATGAGGATCGCTCTCCAGCCACCACTGACGACCTGACACGTGCAGCAGCTGAGGCGGCATTCCCAACGCCAGGAGCCAGCCCTACAAGCCTGATGGAGGGGAGGGGGGAGAAGGAGCAGAAGCACTCCACACACCTGAGGGCAAAGGGGTTTGTAGTGACAGAGCTGGAAGCGGGAGTGAGAGACGCTGAGGAGAAGCTGAAGAGGAGGAGTGGATCTGGATTAGGGAGCCGGCAGACAATCACTAGTGACACGACTGCTGGGAATTAGCTTGTCGTCCGTTCCTGGCCAGTCTTGGCGGAATCTGGACCCGACCAGCCTGGTGGAGGAGAGGGGTGAGAAGGAGCAGAAGCACTCTAGACACCTGAGGGCGAAGGGGTTTGCGGTGACAGAGCTGGAAGCGGGAGTGAGCAACGCTGAGGAGAAGCTGAAGAGGAGGCCTGGCGCTGGGTTAGGGAGCCGGCAGACAATCATGAGTGACACGACTGCTGGATTGCCTGTTTGTCTTGCCTTTCTTGGGAATGTCCCCTACTGCCGGAGTTGCTGTTTCCAGATGCACTCCTAACGCAGGTTCAAGGCACTGAGGCGATGGGAAGTGTTGTATGCTTATGTGACGGTAGTCTGTGTATAATCTTGTTCCAGAATTCATAAGCAGATGCTTTGTGGTACAGTTATCCGCATGACAAAAAAGTGGAACACTTGTTACTTCGTTTTGTAACTGGCAGGCTTATCTGTGGAACTTGCAAGAGTGGATACAATATTGGAAGAGTAGTTCCCATAATATTGTAGCTACAGTAAACCCAAAATAGACTGTACATGTCCCCAAACATTTTGCTCAATTAGCCAAGACGTAAGCAGATAGTACACCCAGACCTCTTAGTGCCAGCTCAGGTGGCTCCCACTTGTCTTCGCCACGTGTCCTCAATGATCAACTCATCCACCCCCCAATCCTCGTAGCTGAAACGCAGGCACGGGAGAGGAAAACCGATGAAGCAGGCAAGCTATGATGAATGAAACTGATGGTGAGAGCAACCAAAATGGAACGAGATGGCGTAGCCATGCCTACAGCCCATATGAGCACATCAGTGATGGTGATGACACACTCGGCAAGTCGGCCTACATCCATACACATCTACACACTCAGTAACGTCGACCTCTTTTCCACCGGAACCACACACACCTTCCATCAGGCAGGTATCTCTGAATGGTCAAAATATTTTTTTTCCTCTCGAAGTTCACCTTATCATGCGTGTACAGCACCCCCCTTTCCCCGGATCCCCTCTCACCTTCCATCAGGCAGGTATCTCCGAATGGTGAAAGGAATCTTCTTCTCTCGAAGCTCACGCATGGCAATCTGCAGGGGCCGGGACGATCGGGGTGAGGGAGACACAAGAGGCCTGTATGGATGGACCGGCGCTATGTTCCCTTTGAAGCAGACGTTAGCATGACGCACTCTGAAAGCACTCACTGAATCAGATGTTAGCATTCGAATACTGTGATTGCGGATTGTGATCAGTGCGGTGCGAGCAGCAGGCGTTGTGAGTGGTGCGGGTTGTGTTGGCGGCGCCGTCAGGGGTGATTGTGGCATGGCACGGGTAGGTGACGATTGCAAAGGCTGGAAAAGGCATGTCACCCAAACAGCACAATAACTGCTCGCAACCACTATTGATGTGGGAAATAAGCATACCTCGAGAGGGTCTGTTTCTCCATGCAGCTCAACCATCACAGGCGCATTCATGCTGACACGAGGGGGACGAAGGGCAGGGGGGACGAAGGGCAGGTGGGGGGGGGATTGGGAGTGACATGTAACGCCAGCAGCATTATTGATGCGAGCAGTAAGGCCCACCTCGAGAGGGTCCGTCTCTCCATGCAGCTCGACCATCACAGGCGCGTTCATGCTGACACGAGAGGGACGGGGGAAACGGAGAAAGGAAACAGAGAGGGAAGGGAGGTGGAAAGGGGGGGTTGCAAGAGATGAACAGAAAAATGCCAAGTGCCCAAATGGAACCAAATGCCCCACATGGGGCTGCAGCAGGGAAAATCACGCGAGACCAAAGTAAAGCACCAGATTGAAGCATTGCCTAAACAAGGTGAAAACAAGATGAAAAACGCCCCCCCTCCCCCCCTCCCCCCCCCCCTCCCCGACCCAACCCCTCAGTTGATTTTTTGCAAAAAGACTGAGACCTAATTTGAGACGTCAAATTTGACCATCACCCATCGAATTTGCAGATCCCTCGCTCGCCCTTCCCCTCCGCAACGCTCGTGCAAGTGACAGACACAAACTAATGGCTCTCACCTGATTTGCAAGGCTCGAGCCCCCAGCACCCCGGCTCTCTCGTATTTCGTCATGTATCTTGTCGTCTTCCTTGGCTTATCTGGCTTCCTTGGCTTATCTGGCCTCCTTGGCTTATCTGGCTTCCTTGGCTTATCCGACTGAACCCGCAGGCACTCACCTGATTTGCAGCGCCCTGGCAGGCACCCAGCACCCTGGCTCGCTCGTACTTCGACTTCTTCCCCCCTCATGTATCGGGTCCTCTTCCTTGGCTTATCAGACTTCTTCCCCCCGCTCCCCCCTCTCTCCGTTGCCCGTGCACAACAACAGAGACCGGAACCATCAAGCCCTCACCTGATCTGGAGCGCCCTGGCACCCAGCACTCTAGCTCGCTCGTATTTTGTCATGTATCTTGTCGTCTTCCTTGGCTTATCCGACTTCTTCCCCCCTCCCGCTCCGTCGTCGTCCCGGATCTCGATCATGTCGCGATCCGCCTCCCCCTCCTGCTCCTCCGCCCCTTCCTCCCCAGCCTCCTCCTGAGAATCATTAGTGGGGAAAACACAAGGTCCGGAGAGTATTAAGCGCGTAAGGGCCATGAGCGCGTAAGATAATGTCCGGGCCGGGCCCTCCTGCTCTCAGCCTCCTCCTGAGAGTAATTCGGAGGTGGTTAGACAAGGTGAGTAATCTAGGTGGTTATTCGGAGGGTCGTTGCTAGGCGGGGTAAACTTGCACAACGTGAGCATAATCAGAACGGCGCGGACGACGGCAGGAGGGAGCGGGAAACCGCATGTGGCGAACGGGAGGAGAAAAAGGATGGCATCGGGAGGCTGCGTACCTCTTGAGTCGACTCAAAGTGACCTCGTTACAACGCCACACAAGAAGGAACGGGAAACTAGTACACGTGCCGAACGAGACGAACGGGACGAACGGGACGAACGGGACGAACGGGACGAACGGGACGAGGGAAAGGATGCCATCGGGAGGTTTTGAAATAGCGAGTGAAGAACGGATAACAAGAGAACCGCTGCGTACCTCCGGTTCGGCCACCTCGGGCTCCTCATAGTCCCTGCCACGTCACAACAGGCCAGGCCACGTCAGCAGGCAAAGGGAAACGAGGGTCTGGCCAAAGGAGGAACCAAATGAACCTCCAGCTATCCCTAGACCAAACGAAGGGATGAAAGGCTTGCCCTTTGGCCAAATGCGCAAACCCTAGACGTTCACAGAGGAGCTACACCGAAGGTGATTTGGAATCGTAGATGGAATACAGGTGGGGTGAGTCAACTCAAAAATCACGGAGGACCCTGCAATTGCGCAAACCCTAGACCTTCACAGAGGAGCTAAACCCTCAAGAAACTGTCCATTCGCGAAAGACGAAGAATCTACTCTAGTATTCTGGACCTACCCTCCGTAATCCTCGCCGAAATCATCGCCACCGCCATAGTCCTCGTCCGCCATGAGCGCGTGTCAGAAGAGAAGTCGTCTAACGTGAGACGATAAGGTCAGAGAGCACACGTCTGTCGAGTATGCCACGTCCTTCTAAGTCGCCCCTGGCTCGGGAGTGTCGGCCTATCAGGTCACTCTGATTGGTTCGTTCCTGAATACTCGCGAGCCGTGGACAGGTTGGAGGTGGAATGCATGACAGTGAGCTTCAAGAAAGCGCAGATGGTAGTTAAAATATTTGGTAAATATTTTAATTTCCATTCCGTATCGTCGGCCTATTAGCTCAGCTGGTTAGAGCGTCGTGCTAATAACGCGAAGGTCACAGGTTCGAGACCTGTATGGGCCATACCACTTTATCCACATCCTCCACATCCTCCATGTCCTTAGTAAACTTTTGTCATTTTGTCATTTTGTCATTTTGTCATTTTGTCATTTTGACAATAGACACTATGACATGGGTACTTTTGCCCCCCCAAAGATTCTACCTTCTGCTGCCCCAGTCCCACCACCTCATGTGCACGATGTCCTAGAACCAAGTCGCCCACACAGAGTCCCACCATCCACCATCCACCATCCACCATCCACCATCCACCATCCACCATCCACCATCCACCATCCACCATCCACCATCCACCATCCACCATCCACCATCCACCATCCACCATCCACCATCCACCATCCACCATCCACCATCCACCATCCACCATCCACCATCCACCATCCACCATCCACCATCCACCATCCACCATCCACCATCCACCATCCACCATCCACCATCCACCATCCACCATCCACCATCCACCATCCACCATCCACCATCCACCATCCACCATCCACCATCCACCATCCACCATCCACCATCCACCATCCACCATCCACCATCCACCATCCACCATCCACCATCCACCATCCACCATCCACCATCCACCATCCACCATCCACCATCCACCATCCACCATCCACCATCCACCATCCACCATCCACCATCCACCATCCACCATCCACCATCCACCATCCCCCATCCACCATCCACCATTCTCCATGTCCAAGGACGGCCGGATGAGAAGGACGGCCGGATGAGAAGGACGGCCGGATGAGAAGGACGGCAAGATGAAAAGGACAAGGCATGGCGTGTAAGTGGTTGTGTGACAGCACCACAGGAGCATGAATAACTGGTGCATACATGGCCTGTAATGCAGCAGAATAGAGCGCATGGGCTCCTGCAGCAGAGCCTTAAATCCCTCTACGGTATGGTAGCACTCACTCGCGTCCCATGTCCGTGCCTCCTTCACTAGAGGCTGTGCCTGGTTGGGATGGGAGGGATATTGCGGGGAGAAGAAAGTCAAGGAGTAAATGAGATACGGAAGTTGGGCCTGAGATGATTCATGTAAGGAAGAAGTGGAATGAGGACGAAGGGGCGAGAAGACAAGAGGGTGAGAGGACGGGGGAGTGAGAGGACGAGAAGGTGAGAGGACGAGAAGGTGAGAGGACGAGAAGGTGAGAGGACGAGAAGGTGAGAGGACGAGAAGGTGAGAGGACGAGAAGGTGAGAGGACGAGAAGGTGAGAGGACGAGAAGGTGAGAGGACGAGAAGGTGAGAGGACGAGAAGGTGAGAGGACGAGAAGGTGAGAGGACGAGAAGGTGAGAGGACGAGAAGGTGAGAGGACGAGAAGGTGAGAGGCGAGAAGGTGAGAGGACGAGAAGGTGAGAGGACGAGAAGGTGAGAGGACGAGAAGGTGAGAGGACGAGAAGGTGAGAGGACGAGAAGGTGAGAGGACGAGAAGGTGAGAGGACGAGAAGGTGAGAGGACGAGAAGGTGAGAGGACGAGAAGGTGAGAGGACGAGAAGGTGAGAGGACGAGAAGGTGAGAGGACGAGAAGGTGAGAGGACGAGAAGGTGAGAGGACGAGAAGGTGAGAGGACGAGAAGGTGAGAGGAAGAGAAGGTGAGAGGACGAGAAGGTGAGAGGAAGAGAAGGTGAGAGACGAGAAGGTGAGAGGACGAGAAGGTGAGAGGACGAGAAGGTGAGAGGACGAGAAGGTGAGAGGAAGAGAAGGTGAGAGGAAGAGAAGGTGAGAGACGAGAAGGTGAGAGGACGAGAAGGTGAGAGGACGAGAAGGTGAGAGGACGAGAAGGTGAGAGGACGAGAAGGTGAGAGGACGAGAAGGTGAGAGGACAAGAGGGGGTAGTTCGACGCTGAAAGAAGGGTAACGGAAAAACGTTCCATGCTCGTTTCTCCTCCACTTGTGGACTGGCCAGGTAGGACGTAAGGGTGTGGGGGGGAACCATATGAAGGGGTGAAAACAGCAGCGAGATAACAGCAACGCCATAGCTTGCCCACCTTACCATAATACCGTATTCCCTCGGATATACACCACTAGGTGCGTTTAAGGATTATAGTCAAAATTTGGGCGGTGCTTATAATTGAATTAATTTTATATGGCATGGTGGGAAATAAAGGGATTTATGGAAAATTCATATATGAACATGAAAATATAGCTGGAACAATTTCCAATCTGGTAGATGTGCTCCCGAACGGGAACGCCCCGAACAGACCCTTGAAAACCGCTCGATAGTAGATTGGCACGCCAAGTAGCAGGGTTGCTGCACTTTGCCAATGAGCAAGGGTCGATCGCGGCCATCCGCTCCTCACTAATCGCACAACAACAGAGGACATCTAACCAGATTTCGTGTGGCGAGCGAGGTGACAAGGACCGATTTCGTGTAAAGAAACGACTGGGGTAGGCGAATCTCAACTTGAATTTGACAGAAAATGCGGCCAATCCCAGCCAACACACGGAAAATAAGGGGGTGCGTGCAGAGATTAGATCCTGGCCAACAACAGGGTGCGTATAAATGGCACACACGATACGGCACCCCTCCGGATATACGCACGTGATGCATTTTAGGCGGCGGTGCGTATATCCGGGGGAATACAGTAGGCACCTTCTCCAACCTATAACGCGATCTTGAGTCGATTGAGATCCCTCAGTCACCGATCTAACAAGGATCCAATCCATTCCATGCAGCATGGCAAAGTTGAGAGCAGTCAGTTGTACGATGTTTTCTGCCTCAGGCCCATCGTTCACTCATACCAAACCAATGAGTCACTGATCCAAGCAGCATTTTGTCCACTCTATGGGGCATGACACATTTCAAAGCATTATGGATACTCGCTGTCTGCCTTGGAACAGTCATTGTGCATCGATGGGTCCATATGTGCTCGGACCGCCGCCACGGGCGAACTCAAGTTGTGGGGCCTGTCCGCGAGCAACCACTACAATTGCGTCTCTGGCACAAAGCCAAAAAAAGTCTTATGTTTGTGTGTCAGCTTCATCAACGGTTGGAGTTGGATAGTCATAACATGAAGAGAGAGTTGAATGCATAGGCAACTGTACCTCAGAAAGAGGGGAGATAGGAGAGGGGAGACGAGATAGGAGAGAGTAGAGGGGAGAGGGGAGAGGGGAGAGGGGAGAGGGGAGAGGGGAGAGGGGAGAGGGAGAGGGGAGGGGAGAGGGGAGGGGAGAGGAGAGAGGGGAGAGGGGAGAGGGGAGAGGGGAGAGGGGAGAGGGGAGAGGGGAGAGGGGAGAGGGGAGAGGGGAGAGGGGAGGGGGCAACTGAAGTTGGTAGGGGTGGTGATTCTATGGGACATTATTGGTAAATTAACTGCTACACTACCTAATGCTGTATTGGCTGCTGTTGCTATATAGGCAAGGGAGGCGTGAGAGAGCAGCTGCTGAAGGGGCTAGATATGTTGTGGAATGGTGTGAAACTTGCTACTTCTAACATTGAATTGCCATTTTCCAGGGGGCTGGAATGTTGAGGGCTGATTCCTATGAACCAAGATCAGGATCAGCCTCACACAGTAATGTAGGGTGCAAATATTGGAATCGCATTTCAGTGCGGTTCAAATTGGTTCGGCACGAGTCTGATCCTGATCCAAGTGTGCAGGAATACGCCATGAGAGGTACCAGTAATGATTGTTGGAAATACAAACACACTGTTATACGAAGTTACTTCATGAGTTGTATTGATGGTGGGTGTTGTTTCCCAAGTGAGAAGGCTAATTTGGGGTACGAAGGACTAAGTATAAGAATGATTGGTCCCATAATTATTGAGGATAGCTTGACTCCATTATTGGTTTGGCATTATGGGTATACAGGGTGAAGCACTTTGAAGTGCATTATGCTTCTCTTTGAGAGGGTAGAGAGGCTCTTGGAGGAGCCTAGAGTAGTACAAATGCTTGTATTTCCTTTGCTAAATCAACCATTTCTGGTTCAACGCTTCCACTACGTGGCATAGTCCGATTTCCAATATGGTATCAGAGCTTTTAGAGGGGGCTATGCCCGTTTACAGTGAACATAACATTTCCACAACCACATTTTTATGCTTGGGCCCTAGTATCTCGTCGTTGCTGCAGTGCTTGGAGGACAGAGCTTGCCAACCCATACTAGAGGTGGCAAAGGAAACGCCCACTATCATGGGAAGTTGACAATGTGGACCGCTTCTCCCCCTGAATGCACCATCTGTGAAGGGATAAGGAGGACGTTGAGCATGAATATGGACCGTGGACTCCCTGCGACAACAGATGATGTGTGGAGCTGCAGCAGCGCGTGTGGGGCTGCAGCAGTGCATGTGGAGCTTGTGGCTACAGCATGCGTGACTGTGTGACTACAGCAAGTGTGGCTATGAGAATGAAATGTGATTGTGTGATTGAAGCAAGTGTGCATGTGTCACTGCAGTAGATGTGACTGTATGACTCCAGCAAATGCAAATGTTCAGGCTGCAGGAGAGTGTGATTGTGTGGCTAATAGCCATCATGAAAAAAAATGGGGAAAAAATGGTTGGCAGATAAGAAGCAGCAGCACAGTGTGAGGCTGCTATGATGGTACTCTACGAATGTTATGATGGCCATGTCAATATGATGGCACCAATGTGATGGCACCAATGTGATGGCACCAGCACTCATGTGAATGTGAATGCACGATTGGGGATGCGCATGCTATGAACAAGGATGCGCACGCTACGAGCAAGGATGTGCGCACGCAACGGGCAATGGAGTTCCGAGCGATTGGCGCGGCTACGAGCGATTGGCGCTGCTACGAGCAATGATGCGCATGCCCCGGTCAATGGCTCTCCGGTCGATGACGCGGCTACGAGCGATTGGCGTGGCTTGGAGTGAATGGCGCAGCTCTGGGTGACGGCGTGGCTACAAGCGATGGCGCGGCTATGAGCGATGACACGGCTATGAGCAATGGGGCTACGAGCAAAGGCGCAGCTTCGAGCAAAGGTGCAGCTTTTAGCAAAGGCGCAGCTTTGGGCAAAGGTGCAGCTTTGAGCAAAGGCGCAGCTTTGAGCGAATGAGCAGCTATGGGTGAATGGAGCCACTATGGTTGAATGGATCAGCTATGATTCTATGATTGAAGGCAGTGCATTGAACAATGAGGCCACGAGCAAAGGTGCAACTATGAGTCATGGCATGACAAATACATGGCAATACCTTGGGTGCAACACGTGGAACAGCAGCAGCGGGCATCACCAAGGAGCTGAGAATGCACCTGATGATAAGAAAAATGTTGCAGCAGAGCCTGATGCACCTCGCCATGCGCTTACTGTTGAGCCTGCGGGACTCAAGGGGCAGAAAGTGACTGCAAGGAAGCAAGGGGGAGCAAGTGACAGCAATGCAGCAACATAGCAAACTGAGCTTCCAGAGCAGAAAGGAATGATAAGGGAACATGAGGGGACAAGGCAGCGGCGGTGACATGTCAGCAATGCATGGCAATGCAAGCGGCAGCGTGTGACTTGCCAGAAGCGACCATGCCGGTCCAGCAGCCAGAATTGGAGGCAGTGGAACTGTTAGCGCCGTCTAATCCATCTAATCCCCGTCATTTGGTGTCACCTGCTTGGATTGGAGAAAAAAGGAAGGGATATGGCAACAGAAAAGCTGACTGATATTTGAGGGAGTGCTGGAAAGTTGGTAGGGGCGGTAATGAAAGGACAGCTGTGGCTGTGTTGTGTTGCTTGGAAAAAGAAATGGGTGCTGATTGTTGAAGTATACTCGAGAGAGTTGCCATTTATGCATTCATGATATACTACTTAGACTGTACTAGTAGCGCGATACCTCATGTGGAAGGACGCGCGTGATGACGTCAGAAGTAGCGAGTCAACGCGTAAACAGTAGGTCCGCGCGTATAGTCACCCGAGGGGTAACGCCACTCTCAGTCTCACGAATAGTCACTAGTCACGCCATGTGAATATTCGCGATACACTATGAACAGATACATTCCGAATAGGTACTTCCTGTAATAATTTGACAGGTGTTGCAGGAGATTAAGTATAGAATCTGCAAACACAAACACTTGGAAAACCTCAAGTGTTAGCATAGGATCTTTACTGGAATGGTAGACTAGTAAGACAGCGGAAGTCTTAGAACTTGTAGAGTAATGACCAGAATTTTACTGAAGAATAAGTTGAACAAGTTGACTAGACAATGAAGACAAGCTACTTTATATCTAACAGAAGTACCTGTTTGCTAATGTACCTGTTTGACAATATCGCGCTATGCGCCCTAAATGACACTGAAGAGACGCGACCGTTCGCGTGACTGAAACGACTGTCCTCATGACGAGCGCTATTTACTGACGTCATCCTACAGACTTCTTCTACAGTAGGATTCGACACTATCTACCAATAATTGACTTACAGAAATGCTAAGTATGAATCATATCACAACACTCCCCTTCATTTCTGGAAGTTCGATATTATCACTTCTTGAAGATCCTGCAAAGCTTGTTACAGTACTGAAACTTCTATCGTGTCAGTTTCTTCGTGAGGAAGTCGGCAGCCATTTCATTGGTCGAACAATAGACCAATCGCATCCTCCCCTTCTCGACTTCATCATTGACAAAAAAGTAACGCAGTGAAATGTGTTTCGTCCTGTTGACGAAGCCGGGTTGGTGCGCGATGCGAATTGCACTCTGGTTATCGCACTGCAAAGTAAACTGAGTACTCGTCGTCAACTTCGCTTCTTCCAAGAGTTCCTGCAGGTAAAGTCCTTCGCGTGTTGCTGTGCAGACGGCGATAAATTCAGCTTCAGCAGAGGAGAGAGCAATCAGCTCTTGCTTCGTCGAATTCCAAGAAATAGGCCCGATAGGTTCGATTAGTAGTATCGGCAGCGTGATCAGCGTCGACGAAACCGTGTAGGTATAACATTTTACAGCTGATGACGTTGTAGACTAAACCGACGTCAGGAGTCAATATGAAATACTGAAGCGCACAGAGGAGATCTAGTTGATGCTTCTCTTCAGGACGGCGTAGGAACTGAACAAGTTGACTAGCCGCATAGGCTAAATCTGGACGACAAGTAACAGCGGCGAAGAGTAGACAGCCTAACTGCTGTTGATAAGTCTGTAAATTGGTTAGACTCAACGGTGTAGTATTCGATTTGTAATCTGTCAGTAGGGAACGGTACGGTGTAGTGACTGTAGTAGGAGTATGATTGAAGCGGGCAGCAAGCGTGGCTGCGTACTTCGAAGCGGTGAGGTGAATAGACATCGGTGAGCAGGTAATGTATAAACCCAGAAACTGTGAGACTGACTCAGAGACGTTAAGCTGTAGATTTTTCTGTAGTTTCAGTATGAAGGTATTGGCGAGCGATTCCGTCGTACTGACGTAGAGAATATCGTCGACGTAAGCGACAAGTAGAATGTAGTTGCTTCCGTGAGTTAGAAGATACATCCCCTGATCATGCGGTAGTTGTCGAAAACCAGCAGTGAGAAGCTCTGAATGTAAATACTTCTGCCAGAGCCGGGGTGCCTGTTTAATGCCTTAAAGCGACTTTCTGAGACAGCACACGCTCGGTGGGTTAATAGTGTACGAGTGCGGGTACTCTACCAGAATGAGTGCGTCAAGGGGTGCGTAGAGAAAAGCGCTTGCCACGTCGATTTGCCGAAGTCGTAGATTGCGGCAGGCAGCGACACATAGTAGAATGCGAACACTCGTATGTCGACCGACGAGAGCAAAGGTAAGCTCGTAATCAAGGCCGAAAGTCTGCTCGAACCCACGGACGACCCATCGCGCCTTGAATTTCTCAAATGATCCATCTGCATTAGTCTTGACACGGAAGACCCACTTTTCGGTAAGAAACTTTCTCCCTTTTACTTCTGATGTCGGTATTAGCTCCCATGTGCCGCGATTCTTAAGAGCTGCTAGCTCTCTGTCCATAGCTTCGCGCCATTTTTCTCGGTGAGGACTCGTAAGAGCTTGTCGAACTGTTTTCGGTTCAAGTATTTTACTGTCATTGTAATGTACTGCGACAGCGAATCCAAGTATCTGTGAACCAGTTTCTGTAAAACGCGGACGTTCTCCGTTTGCACGTGCGAAATTTTCTTCTGACCCTTCTTCCCCCCCAATTTTGTTAGGTGTAACACGTACTGCTTTGTTGGAGACGGCTGGCATCGGCTGCTGCTGACGATCACGTTCGTAACTGAGATGGACTTCGCGAACGTCATCCGGGTCAGCATCAGCGAGGGGAATAAATTCCGGGATGCCAGACGACGTGACAGGTTCGGGAATGTCTGTTGCGACAGCTTCGGAGGCTTCAGAAACTGCCTCGTCCTGTACATCAGCTTTGGCTTCGTCGGTCGCAAATGCGCGCGAGCCTTCGAACAGCCTGGTGGGGTTGGCAGCTGTTGCCTGGTGGGCACAAAAAACTGGCAATGTGAGTCGTTCATAGAAGAGACAATCACGTGAAGGGACGATTTGGTTGGAACGAAGATCCAAAATCTTCCATGCGTGATACTGTTTTTCGATGCCGAGATGTACCCCCCATTTTGCACGTTCTGAAAATTTGCCGAGTGCTGCAGTTGGAGGACAAAATTGCACGACACACCCAAAAGCTCATAAGAGTTTTATACTTCCCACTGTTTTTGTCCACTACAGGTGAGGTGAAGAAAACTCGGACAGTGACGTGGAAGACAACATGTTGTGTAACAGCACGGCGTGGTCCATCGCATAAGGCCAAAAACGAGGAGGAAGAGCTGCCTGCGTCAGCAGAGCACGCATCTTCTCCTGCACAGTTCGATTCATCCGTTCTGCTATCCCCATCTGTTGGTGTGCATGTGGCAGAGACTGCTTCCATTTGATGCCGAGGGTTTGGAGGTAATCTGTGAAAGCATTGCTCGTGTACTCCCCTGCGCCATCACTTTGGAATTCTTGCAGTTTTGCTCCAGACTCTCTTTCAGCGACGGCAAGCCATGCGACGAAGACTGAATGGGCGAGATATCGAGCAGGAAGGTTGGCTGTCCAAACGTAGCGAGTAGATGCTTCGATAAAGGTAATCATGTACTGCTCCTCTTTAGGTCCTGCTTCAGGTAAGTTGAGAATATTACTGTAAACTTTCTGCATCAGTTTATAACGAGTGGAGCCGGGAAAATGACTCGGAAACGGGTCGTGGGTAAGATTGGCAACCGGACACGTGGTGCAAACCGTTGGGCGAGACTGCGGTTTCATCTCCGTGCCGTCAGGTAAGAGAAGACTGTTTCTATCAAGAACTACTGCTCGAATTGATTGATTTAAAATCCCTTGCGATGGATGTCCTAACCGTTGATGCCAAATGTCTTCTGTGGCCTAACCCTTGTGTCCTGATGATCGCAGATAGAAATCGGCGCTAGTATAAAACGCAGAAACGATGAAAGGAGAAAGAGCTGGAGACATGTCGATCTCCCCTTCAACGAAACGAGTAAGTGGTAACTGAACATTTGACGGTTCTGCTGTAGTTGCAATTGCAACACATGATACTGCTTCTGTTGATGTGCTGGCAGATGGTCCTGCGACAGCTACTGGGAGACTCGGCTGCTCGGTGACTTCTGCTTTCGCGGCTTCCTCGACGACTTCGGGTTCATCCGCTGCAAGTCCACTGATTTCGCCCCAAAGTGGAACTGGAGTTCCTTGGAAGGCGGCACGAGTGTTATAAAAGGTTCGCCAAGCGTTGGCGCCTTCATCGGCGGTATTGAACTCCCAAGTATCAAGAGCGGTAGGAACGGCATCTGCAGTTCGAGAAGTCGTTGGTACAGTAGTCGCACGAAAATCAATATCAACGTGTTGATAATCGGTATCGTCTGGATTATCCCAGGGACCGAGAGCAAGGATGCGTTCAGAATCACCAGAGGTGCCCTGTGCCGTGAACTGAAGAACGGATACTCCATGTTGAGTAGCAGCACGACAGAGGTAAGTGTTGGTCAAACTGTGCCATAACTCCTGATCCATTGTATCACAATTGCCTTGTGTGCGAATCTTGTGTGCCAGGAGTTGAGCTGTGGAGAGAAGATTGAAGCCGAGGCCGGCGACGATAAGAACATTGGTAACGTATAAGGAATATCCCGTGTTGACGGATTCGAGCATTACACTCCGAATAGATCTGGCCATAATAGTTTGTCCGTTTGCGACTGTGACAGGTATCGGACGACGAAGTGGACGCTGATTGGTGATGAAGCTTGTTTCAGCGGAGCACATATGCCAACCGCAACAGCTGTCGAGATACCAAGTATTGGGTCCTAAAATGACTCGAGCAAGGCTAGCGTAAACTTGCGGTAAGGGAATGCCTTCGGCACTGGTGGTTTGTTCAAGTTGTGTCTCGAAATCAATTTCTGAAACATCAACTGTCGTAACACATCCAAAAACCCCTTTTCCTGATGTTGCAGATAGAAAAAACGGAGGACGATGCTGTGATGGAGGTGTGTTCTGCGGTGGTTTCTGCATCTGCTGCGTCTGGGATGTCGACTGCTGCGTTGGCTGATGTGACTTCAGTAACTGCTGCGAACGATGATATGGTTATGAAATACTGCAACGGTTTTGATGTCGACTGCGACAAGTTTGGTAAGCATGTCCTGGTTTCTTGCAGAAATGACAGAAGGGATATTTCGGGAGAAATCGTTGCTGCGGTTCTGGATTTGAGTAAAAACTTAAGTGTATCCCCTTCTTCTGATTGCGTTGTGACTGCAGGTCAAGATCTTGCTGTTTTGCTTGAAGATACGAGGAAATCTCGGCTTCTGAGAGATTCGGGTTCATGCACAAGAATGCGCGCGTCTGTCGCCACTCGGGACCAAGTCCAGCAAGAAGGACTGTGAGATACATCTCACGAGGGAAGTATCCACCACTCTTCTCCAATTGATCTCGTAGTGTGCGGACACGATTGACGTAATCCATGCCATTCTCGTTTGTCATCATCTGCACATTTGTCAGCTGTGAAAGAATCTTACTCACTGTGATTGTATCCTTTGCCATGTTCACCCCCTTTAAGTGGTTCCATGTAGTTTCAGCTGGCGTAAAGCTTGAATGAAAAGATCGAACGCCGAGCTGCTCCTTTGGCGATAATTTTCGAACAAGGACCGTATACGCCTCGAGAGAGGCGTGCAAGAAACTATGCTACTCTAGTTGTGTTCCCATAACAGGATACGTGAACTCGCCGGTGAAGAACGGCCATAGCCCGACAGACTGTGCCAGGAGTTCAAACTCGAATCTCTAGGAGTAAAAATCAACTCCGGCGGCTGAAAAACAATACCCTGTTGTTGAGGTTGTTGCAGTTGCTGAAATTGCTATGGATGTTGCTGCTGCTGCTTTTGTTGCTGTGGTTGTTGCTGAGCAGGTGAACGCCCGAAGATGTAAAAGGGTTGTTGCTGCTGAGACTACGGCTGCTACGTAAAATGTGCAAAGGCAAATGAACCGGTACTTGGAGCTGAAGGTTTATGCATGTAACTTGAGCCGTCAAGGCTCATTCCACTAAACGCTGATGATATTGACTGAGTTGAAAACTGTTGTGCTGTTGCCTGTTGTTGTGCTGTTGCCTGTGTTTGCTGTTGTTGCGCTGCAGGTGCAGTCGATGAAATCCCTGGAGTACTAACCGAAGAAGTATTTTGCTGCTGCTGCTGCATACCAATGTGCGCATAAGCCGGTGGAAACGGTCCAGAAGCTGAGAGACCAGTGGCAGTCGAGGAGACAGGTACTCCAGTAGTTCCGGAACTAGATCCGGTAGATTGTGCTGGTGTTGTTTCAGTCATTGTTGACAATAGTCTTAATTCCAGACAGCTCTCATACCATGTAAGAATTGAAAAGGTGGTGCAGGAGACTAGGTATAGAATCTGCAACCACAAGTACTTAACCAAGGATCTTTGCTGGAATGGTATACTAGTAAGACAGCGGAAGTCTTAGAACTTGTAGAGTAATGACCAGAATTTTACTGAAGAATAAGTTGAACAAGTCGACTACACAATGAAGATAGGCTACTTTATATCTAACAGAAGTACATGTTCGCTAATGTACCTGTTTGACAATATCGCGCTATGTGCCCTAAATGACACTGAAGAGACGCGACCGTTCGCGTGACTGAAACGACTGTCCTCATGACGAGCGCTATTTTCTGACGTCATCATACGGACTTCTTCTACAGTAGGATTCGACACTATCTACCGATAATTGACTTACATAAATGCTAAGTAAGTGTTGGAAATACCTCAAGGACTTAAGCGTTTCTGAAGTGTAACACCACACTCGAGGAAGGTCGTAACGGGTACGCGAGTCAACGGAGGTTACACGAGGGGATGGACAAACAACACGAAAGGACTCGAAGGGTCGCAACTGGAGGTTGCGACTGACAGTTGCAACTGCAAAGATGGTAACCGAAGCGACAATCGAGTCGCTGTGCGACTCGATAACCGCTCTTTCAACTGTATTCTACAATTGCTTTACTTTCCTACTTTCTATATATTGCTGTATGCTTGTTCTTTTAACTAATCACTTGTTCTCTCATACTAGTACAAGGGTTTAACCACTCAACTTCCGCTGCACTACTCAAGTCTCCTTTGCAACTGGACTTAGTCTCTGGAGAGATCCTAAGGGCTTTTCTCAGCCCAATAGTATGAATCATATCACAACACTTCCTAGACTATAAATATGCCCGTATTACTCATTATTATTATCCTTATGATTTCAGACATTTCCAGCACAAGGTGTAAAGTCTTCCACTGACTTTCTATTCGTCGTTCCACCAATTCTAGATCCCGACCACCCTAAATACGTGGTTCATTCCAACACTGATTATAGTTGCTTAAGTACGGTGGAAAAAAAAACATGAACTGGACAATATTTGGATGTGATAGAGCTTTGTGTCAACCTTGAATCCGCCCTAATATATCATAGTGATTATATTTAGTTTGAAGCCATTATACATAAGCGGTTCATGCTTTACACGGGATTTTTTCATAGCGTAACGCGTGTTCTTGCTGCGCAAGTTTGATCAGCCAGCTCGTCCAGCATGTGGCTATCCACGTCAGAAGCGGAGAGAACCAACCACACAACGAAGCTGCTCGTGCAGCGTCTTGTGTTGGGCCTCTTTTGGTTCTCTCTTGCGATTGGCCTTTTAGATTCATCGATTTTTGACGACACCCGCGTCGCGTGAACGGCGTGTGCATGTGGGCTGCACCGCACACAGCAGAGAAAATTCGATAATGAGGGAACGCTGACCGGTAAAGTAATCTGCTTCACCCCCGAGTTTTGCACGTAACTGGGGATCCAGAACAATTCCCAAAACTCACAATTTGTTACCTAAACACAGAGGGGAAGCGAAGCAGAAAATGGTGTTTCCATTTAGCCTGTCCATTGACAGGTTTGGTATACATCAGACTGGGCACCAGCAGGACTTCCCAAGCACATATTCCTCTCCAATTCGGGTCCCCCCACCTGCCCAAAGCCCTTCTGCTCCTCCAAGAAGCCCCGTTTCTTCTGCTCTGGTCTGGACCCAAGTTCAACTTTTGTGTTCCCTGGCAAGTTTCTAGAGCCTCTAGAACTGCAGCAGCTCCAGCGCTCATTTCTCGTCGCTGCTGGTGGGGCTCGAGTTAGCGGGAGGGACTTCCCCCTCTCCAGCCAGGTGGATATTCCTCCAGCCAGGTGGAGTCTTGACCTGGATCTGCTGAGGGCAGACCTAGGCCGTAGGGCTATTGCGTGGAGTCGCGCCTGGGGCTGCTCGGCTGGCGGATTAGCTTCTCCTGGTTCTCGAGTCGACAAGGGAACAGTTTCTACCAGCATTTCTCGTTTGGCGCGCCTCAGAAAGGGTTAGCATTGGCGCCTCACGAGGATCGGGCGAGCGCTGTTACGTCGGCTCGTTTTCCGACGGATCTCGTTTTCTGACGGATCTCGTTAGCTTGACAGTAGCGGCGACGCGCGCACCGTTCTTTTAACGACCGTGGTGGTCCATCACCATGGATCCATCACGTCACCACTCTTCACCGCACTCCACACCCAGATCCTCCCCTCACTCCATTAACGATCCGGCATCTTTCACCCACAACCCCACCCGACCCTCCATCGCCAACCCTAGCTCCCGAAGCTCTCAGTCAGGCTCGGCACTCGCAGCCCCGTTCCTCCTCAATGCTCGCAGCGCCATCACAGCCGCCATAGCCGCAGCCGCCGCGGGATCCGGCTTGCGGGTCGCGCAATGCCAACCCGTTGCCGCTGCGCCAGCTGCGCCAGCTGCGGCGGCGGCGGTTGCGGCTGCAGCGGCGACTCCTTCAGCAGCGGCGGCGGCAGCAGCAGCGGCACATGCGGCGGCGGAAATCCATCCGTCTGTTCACGAGCCGCCGCCGTCGTCAACGATCGGATTTGCGGAGGATCTTGTTCGGCCCGTGCCTCCCGCCGGTGCGGACGGTGGAGCCGATGCAGCAGCGAGAGTGGAGCCGCGATTGACGGTGGCTTCAATCACGAAATCGCTGATCGCAGGCGGCGTCGCAGGCGGAGTGTGAGTGGCTTAGGGCACGTTGACTGATTCCCCTTGGTGGTTACCACGTCGACCGTTGTTACTGGCTGTTGACTGATTCCCCTTGGTGGTTACCACGTCGACCGTCGTTACTGGTTTCCATCACGAAATCGCTGGTCGCTGGTGGCGTCGCAGGAGGAGTGTAAGTTCGCTTAAGATAGATGGATCTATTCCCCTCAGTAGTCACCAGTCTTGACCATGGTTACTGCCCTCGATCGTTGATCGGCGGAGGCGTGGAAGGAGGAGTGGCGATTGGTTCATGGCACGTTGATTGTCGACAGCGTTAACGCATCTCGCTGTGCCGCTATCGCCTTCCCCTTTACGGCTATCGCCGTCCCCTTAACGGCTAGAGCCTTCAACCATAGTTATATCGCTCGTGATCTCCTGTTTACCACTTGACTGCTTAGTTACCACCAAAGAACGATTTTTACCACCCTCCCCGATCGAGTTCGCTGTTGGTCTCGCATTAGTGGCTTTATAGAGCTCCGTTTAGTTACGTATAGGCAATCTGTTCGACATTGGTGTTACGGTTACCACGTTTTCCCGGCCGTTTCGCAATGTGACCGCATTTCCTCTTGATTTGGGTTACGTCGAAATCAGAGTTTTTGACATTTGGGGGTTTATCCAGATCAGGTTCACAGGCTAAACCCTGTACCACTCCCTCTCCACCCCCCCCCCTTCTTGCATGTTGTGCGGATGCAGGTCGAGGTCCGCAGTGGCTCCCCTGGAGCGAATGAAGATTCTTCTGCAGGTATGCCACTCGTTGGTGGTTGTGGTGATTGTGGTGCTGCTGGTGCTGGTGGTGCTGGTTATGGTTAGTTAATGCAGCATGCAGTGCGAGGATGAGCGCGAGTAGTGCTGACATGGACGCACAGCGCACAATACAGCGGCGCGTGGCAGGGGCTGGAGGCGATCTGGCGCGAGGAGGGGAAAAGGGGCCTGTTGCGCCAGCTCAATGTGCCCCTCTCTCCCCTCTCTCCCCTCTCTCCCCTCTCTCCCTCTCTCCCCTCTCTCCCCTCTCTCCCCTCTCTCCCCTCTCTCCCCTCTCTCCCTCTCTTCCCTCTCTCCCCTCTCTCCCTCTCTCCCCTCTCTCCTCGCTCTCCCCGCTCTCCCCTCTCTCCCCTCTCTCCCCTCTCTCCCCTCTCTCCCCTCTCTCTCCTCTCTCCCACCTCTCCCCTCTCTCCCCTCTCTCCCGGCTCTCCCCTCTCTCCACTCCCCCCTTTCCCCTTTCGGGTGCAAAACGCTCAGAACGCTCAATACAGCGGCACGTGGCAGGGGCTGAAGACCATATGGCACGAGGAGGGCATAAGGGGCCTGTTGCATCCACTCATTCGTCTTGCATTCCCCCTCTCCCCTTGTTGGAATACACGCCCAGAACGCCCAGAACGCCCAGAGCGCCCAGAACGCTACATTCATTCCCCCTTCCCTCTCTCCCCTTGTTGGAGTACAGGCCCAGAGCAGAACGCCCAGAACGCCCGGAACGCCCGGAACGCCCAGAGCGCCACATTCATTCCCCCTCTTCCCTTGTTCCAACACAGGTGCAAAACGCCCAGAACGCGCAGTACAGTGGCACGTGGCAGGGGCTGAAGACGATCTGGCGCGAGGAGGGCATCAGGGGGCTGTTCCGCGGCAACGGCACCAACTGCGCTCGCATCGTGCCCAACTCCGCTGTCAAGTTCTTTGCCTATGAGGAGGCTGCATAGTGAGTCCATGATGCGTTGATTGCGGTTTTGCTGTTTTATTGAGGGGTTTTGAGCCGTTTTGAAGGGTTTTGTGGAGCGCTCAAGGCAACGGCACGAGCCGCGCTTGCATCGTGCCCAACTCGGCTGTCAAGTTCTTTGCCTATGAGGAAGCCGCATAGTGAGTCCATGGGTTGATAGAGACTTGATTGTTGCTGCTTTGATGGGTTTTGAGGGTTTTTGAGGGGTTTTGAGGGATTTTGAGGGGTTTTGAGGGGTTTTGAGGAGCCTTCAAGGCAACAGCACCAACTGCGCTCGCATCGTGCCCAGCACCGCTGTCAAGTTCTTTGCCTATGAGGAGGCCGCATAGTGAGTCCATGGGTTGATGGGGGGTTGATTGTTGCTGCTTTGTGGTGCTTTGAGGTGGGTTGAGGGGTTTTGAGGTGCTTTGAGGGGGTTTGAGGGGTTTTGAGGAGCCTTCAAGGCAACGGCAACGGCACCAACCGCGCAATGAGTTTTTAGGTTGATAGGACATTGAGTGCTGCTGCTCTGAGGTGCGTTGAGGGGTTCTGAGGGGTTTTGATTTGAGGGGTCTTGAGGGGTTTTGAGGAACCTCTGTGGCAAGAGGAGGCGTAGGGAGACCCGTGTGTCCTACCTATGTCTTCCCCTTGTTCCTCTTACGTTATGACTCCCCCCTTTCCAATCTCCCGCCTTTCCAATCTCCCCCCTTTTCCAATCTCCCCCCTTTTCCAATCTCCCCCCTTTTCCAATCTCCCCCCTTTTCCAATCTCCCCCCTTTTCCAACCCCCCCTTTTCCAATCTCCCCCCCTGCTCCCCCCCACCAGTGGCCTTCTCTGGCTGGCCCAGCAGCAGTCCAACGACCCCAGTGAGTTCGCCCCTTCTGCCCTTGCCATGGACCCTTCTTGTTTGAAATGCGTCTGCCCTTGCCATGGACCCTTCTTGGTTGAAATGCGTCTGCCCTTGCCATGGACCCTTCTTGGTTGAAATGCGTCTGCCCTTGCCATGGACCCTTCTTGGTTGAAATGCGTCTGCCCTTGCTTAGAGTGCCTAATAGAGTGCCAAATAGAGTGCCTAGTTGAGTGCTTATTCGAGTGCCTAATCGAGTGCCTACTAGATTGCCTAATAGAGTACCTAAGAGAGTGCCTAATAGAGTATAGAGTACCCCCTAGACATGAGCATATGGCATCGCATTTTCACGATTGTTTTTTTTTTTTTTTTTAATAAAGAATATCACGCGATGCGATGCTTATCGCACGATAAAATGCGATATGCGGTAAAATGCGATATGCGACAAAAAAATTGTCGCATTTTTATCAAGCCAAGCCAAGCCATCCAGCTACATCGAAACCCTTATTCCCGTTTCCCATGGCCACCAGGGTGCGCACATTTGCTGCCCTTTTTTACACCTCTTGGAAACCCCCCTTTTTGGCTTAAAAAGTGCAATGCGATATTAATCAATGTCGCGCCCATAATGCGATAAGCGATAACCTGTTCCCCCTAAATTATATGGGGTGATGCGATGTTATCGCATCGCAGCGATTCAATAAAATGCGATGGGATGTAAAATCGCATTGCATTTTGATCATGTGCAATGCGATATAAATGAATGTCGCGCCCATAATGCGATAAGTGATAACCTGTTCCCCCAGAATTATATGGGGTGATGCGATGTTATCACATCGCAGCGATTCAATAAAATGCGATGCGATGTAATATCGCATTGCATTTTGATCATGTGCAATGCGATATTAATGAATGTCGCGCCCATAATGCGATAAGCGATAACCTGTTCCCCCAAAATTATATGGGGTGATGCGATGTTATCGCATCGCAGCGATTTAATAAAATGCGATGCAATGTAATATCGCATTGCATTTTGATAATGTCTAGTAGTACCCCCTTCACCCTCCTGAACAACAGACTTGGAGCTGACCCCGGTGTTGCGGCTCGGAGCAGGCGCCACAGCAGGCATCATTGCCATGTCCGCCACATACCCCATGGACATGGTCCGAGGGCGCCTCACAGTGCAGGTGGGTGGGCTGATTACATGGAGCGGGGTCAGATTACCTTGATGCACTGGGAGCAGGCGCCACAGCAGGCATCATTGCCATGCCCGCCACATACCCCATGGACATGGTTCCAGGGCGCCTCACAGTGCAGGTGGGTTTGGGACATTGCGACATAGGCATATGCATATGCATCAAGGGGGACTGGGTAACTGCTACAAGAGGGCGCTCACATGGGCATCATTGCCATGTCAGCCAGCCACGTACCCCATGGACATGGTCCGAGGGCGCCTCACAGTGCAGGAGCGTTGCACTGCACTGGCCTCCACAACATGCCATGTCCTCCACTTCCCCCATGGACATGGTTCGAGGGCGGCTCACAGTGCGGGTGGGTTAGTTGGTGGTACCTCTTACTGTGTGTGCCATAAACCCCACCACAACATGCCTTGACTGCCACATACCCCATAGACATGGTCCGAGAATGGCTCACAGTGCAGGTGGGTTGTGTTTGCTAACCACATCAGAACATGCCGCATGGGTCAGAGGGCAATTGACCCGTGTGCGCTACCTACAGGCTAAATCAGAACATGCCGCATGGGTCAGAGGGCAATCTACTGTAGTCGGATGGGTCTGCGGCCTCATGGGCATTCTTCTCTCTCCCTGCATTTCTCCCACCACCAGCCTTTGCAGGGCGTTTTTTAGAATTCTCAAAAACACCCTGCAAATTCATGGGCATTCTGCTCATTCCCTGCATTGCTCCCACCACCAGTCATTGTTCATGGGCATTTCTTCTCTCTCCCTGCATTCCTCCCCGCCTCCCTTCCTGCCCCACTCTGGTGTTCCCACCACCGGTCTGGCAGAAAAGGCGAGCAGCAAAACGAGGGCATGCGGCCCACGCGGCGGTGCCTGCCTCTCTGTCCGCTCCTCTCTCCCCTCATGCCTCCCTTCCCATGTCTCTGCCTCCTTGTGTCCCTCGCTCCCCACCACCAGTCCGGCAGAAAAGGCGAGCAGCGCTACAAGGGCATGCGCCACGCCGCGGTGACTATAGTGAAGGAGGAGGGCGTTCGCGCCCTCTATAAGGGCTGGTTGCCATCCGTTATTGGTGTGGTGAGTGATGGTAGTAGTGACCGGTCGACGGTTCTAGTGGTAGTGGCGACTGGCTGCCAGCTGTAGCAAAGCATAGGGGTGTGCGCCCTCTGTAGAGGCTGGTTGCCTTCCGTTATTGGCGTGGTGTGTGATGGTAGTAGTAAGATGACTTGTGAGTCGGCACAACAGTCATCTGGTTGACCTGTGTTATTGGAATGGTGAGTCGTGGTAGTAGTGAGTCGTGGTAGTAGAGCGCCGTGGTAGTAGTGAGTCGCGGTAATAGTGAGTCGTGGTAGTAGTTGGTCGTGGTAGTAGTGCGTTGTGGTAGTAGTGAGTTGTGGTCGTAGTGGGTCGTGGTAGTAGTGAGTCGTGGTAGTAGTGAGTCGTGGTGAGCCGCGAGTTGTGGTAGTTGTGAGTCGTGGTGAGTCGCGAGTCGTGGTAGTAGTGAAGTGACCGGTTGTAGTGGTAGTGGAAACTGGCAGCCAGCTGTAGTGAAGGAGGCAAGTGTGTACGCCCTCTATAGGGGCTGGCTGCGGCACCCTCGACGGCGCCTCCAGATGGTGGGGTGGAGAGATTTGGCCTCATTGGCTAAACGGATGTGTAACCTTGCCCCCCCTTTCCGGCCCCACGTGGGTCTCGACTTCGCAGTGTACGAGACTCTTAAGGCTGGCTCGCAAGAATGTACGCAGCTCAGCAGCCCAAGCAGGCGGAGCTCTCGGTGCTCGCCAAGCTGGCGTGCAGGGCGGTGGCAGGAACACTGGGCCAGACTGTCACATGGGCCAGACTGTCACATACCCCCCTCTTTCTGCCCCTCCCCTCCCCCTCGTCCACCCCTACCAGATCCCCTACGTGGGTCTCAACTTCGCAGTGTACGAAACCCTAAAGGACTGGCTTGCAAGAATGTACGCGACTCAGCAGCCCGAGCAGGCGGAGCTCTCAGTCCTCACCAAGCTGGCGTGCGGGGCGGTGGCGGGAACGCTGGGGCAGACAGTGGCGTACCCGCTGGACGTGGTGCGGCGGCGGCTGCAGATGGTGGGGTGGAAGGACGCGGCTAGTGTGCTCAGAGCGGACGGCACGGTGGCAGCGGCCCCGCAGTACACCGGGATGATAGACGCTTTCCGGAAGACGGTGCAGACGGAGGGAGTCAAGGCGCTCTACAAGGGGCTTGTCCCAAACTCTGTCAAGGTGGGTTCTTCTGCTGGGCTGGGGGGTTTCTCTCACCTATTCTGTGCCTTGCATAGCCTTGGAGTGTGCTGAGAGTGGGCGGCACAGTGGCAGCAGCGCCATGACACACCGGGATGGGGCATGCTTTCCGGAAGACGGTGCAGATGGAGGGAGTCAAGGTGCTCTACAAAGGACTTGTGCCCAATTCCGTCAAGGTGAGATCCGCTGCTGGTGTAGCCTGCAAGTGTGCTGATGTGCGGATGACAGACAAACCAAATGGCACAGTGGCAGCGGCGCCGCAGTACACCGGGATAACAGACGCGTTCCGGAAGACGGTGCAGATGGAGGGGGTGAAGGCGCTCTACAAAGGACTTGTCCCCAACTCTGTGAAGGTGAGATGTTGTGCTGGCTCTTGCATTTATTCTCGGTGGCTGGTTCTGCCTGCGGCGGCACTCAGAGGTGGTGGACGCCTTTCAGGTGACTTTTGAGTCGACTCAAAAGTCACCTCGTTACAATGTCACACAACAAAGTCACCTCGTTACAATGTCACACAACAAAGTCACCTCATTACAATGTCACACAACAAAGTCACCTCGTTACAATGGACCTCCCCTCAACACCTTCGCTTCAAGGAGTGCCTGCGGCGGCACTCAGAGATGAAGGACGCCTTTCTGGAAGACAGTGCAGATGGAGGGAGTGAAGGCGCTCTACAAGGGGCTCGTGCCCAATTCTGTAAAGGTGAGATCTTGTGCTGGTTCTTGCGTTTATTCCCAGTGGCTGGCTCTGCCTGCCGTGGCACTCCGGGATGATAGACACCTTTCAGGAAGACAATGCAGGTGGAGGGAGTGAAGGCGCTCTACAAGGGGCTCGTGCGCAGTTCTGTGAAGGTGACATCCTCTGCTACTGTAGCCTTAGTGTGCTGAGCGCACACTGGCAGCAGAGAGGGAGGAGGTAGCACGCTGACCAGGTGAGGCGAAACCAGCGGTTGAGGAGGTACTCCTTGCTGCAAGTGGTCCCTGTGCCTACCTGTGCCTTTGTCTTCATCACACAATGCCAGGTGGTACTGTCCATCGCTGTTGTGTTTGTCATGTATGAGTGACATCCTGAAAGAAAGACTTGTTCTCTCGACATGTTTCTTGTGCGCCCTGTGCTAACCCTTTGTTTCCTGCCCTCCCTGTGTGTTTCTGTCCCTGCTCCTCTAACCCCTCCCCCCCACTGCACCCAGGTGGTGCCATCCATCGCCATTGCCTTCGTCACGTACGAGATCATGAGAGACTTGCTCAAGGTGGAAATTCGCATCTCAGATTGACTCTGCAGTTGCATGGGCAACATCGGTCATCTCTCCTTACATCCGCATTGGCTTGGCTGCCATCATGCATAGGAGGATGCTGTTGTGGGTGGCACGGCGGCGTATTGCGGCTCGGCTTGTGGGCTGTTATGGCTGTTCTCGCACTCATCTACGGCCAGGAGCTAGGGAAGGAATGCATATTTGTACTGTAGGATTAGGTACGATTGCAATCATTTTGCAATTAATAGACATCAGGTTAAGCATTTAACGTAACTTCTGCCTTCACGAAACACATCCGGCAAGGAAAACCGAAGGACACGTTTAGGTTGTCATAAGAGATGCCTTGGTGTTTCAGGTGAATCAAAGCACTTGTGAATGAAGAATACCGTACTGAACCGCACCAGGCTGAACTCTAGCTAGCTTACCCCTGACGCTGACCATCACTCTGGTTTGAAAAATGCTAGTCTTCTAGACTGCAACTAGGCCACGCCGCCAAAATAGACAGCCGCTAAGTAGGTCCACTGGTCTCCAACGGTCGAAAGTGCATCAGTTGGTCGAGCTCGAATAGCCGGCCGTGAACGCGCGTGAAACGTTCGCAATAAACTCTCTACTAGTTGCAGTGCGTTGGGTTGGGTTGCGTCACTGACGGCCAGTAGTCTCCAGCGATTTCACTGCCTCCTGGATTCGCTGGCGTTGCGGACCCTCCGCTGTGCGTGTGAGCAACATCATAGTCACGTGCTTTGAGACGTCTCGAATACGACTTTTATACCCTGACTTTGCGGACCTTCCACTGTGTGTGTGCGAGTGACATCATAATCACGATGCCGCCGCTGTCGCACCTCCCCTTCACCATATCGCCGGACGCCATGCAGATCCTTCGGTCGCACCGCATAGCCACCCGTAGACTTCTCGCTTTCCTATTCCCACTTGCTTTCATTCCTCTCCGCATCTCTTTAGACCCCCCTTCATTAGAGACACCTCAACCTTCGATAGCACCGCATAGCCACTCGTAGGCTTCTCACTTTCCCATTCCCACTTGCCTTTATTCCTCTCCGCATCTCTTTAGACCCCCCTCCGTTTGAGATGCCTCAAAAGCGCACTGCAAATCCTTCTATCTCACCGCATAGCCACTCATAGGCTGCTCCCTTTCCTATTCCCCCCTTTCCCTTCCCCGCTTGCCTTTCTGTCCTTCCGCCCATCCATTTCCCTCTCCTGTTACGCTTCTTTTGCATGGCATGGGTATGCGTGGTTTGTCATTGCCCTGGGTGCTTCGTTGTGCCTGCATGAATGCCTTAATGCCTGAATGCATGAATGCCTGAATGCATGAATGCATGAATGCCTGAATGCATGAATGCATGAATGCATGAATGCCTGAATGCCTGAATGCCTGAATGCCTGAATACCTGAATGCCTGAATGCCTGAATGCATGAATGCATGAATTCCTGAATGCCTGAATGCCTGAATGCATGAATGCCTGAATGCCTGAATGCCTGAATGCCTGAATGCCTGAATGCATGAATGCCTGAATGCATGAATGCCTGAATGCATGAATGCATGAGTGCCTGAATGCCTGAATGCCTGAATGCATGAATGCCTGAATGCCTGAATGCCTGAATGCATGAATGTATGAATGCATGAATGCCTGAATGCATGAATGCCTGAATGCCTGAATGCCTGAATGCCTGAATGCATGAATGCCTGAATGCCTGAATTCCTGAATGCCTGAATGCATGAATGCATGAATGCCTGAATGCCTGAATGCCTGAATGCCTGAATGCCTGAATGCCTGAATGCCTGAAGGCATGAATGCATGAATGCATGAATGCCTGAATGCCTGAATGCATGAGTGCCTGAATGCGTGCGTGCATCGTGCATGCATGGCGGATGGTCACATGCGTGCTGCTCCTTCTGTATGCTATGCATGATTATGTGCTCGCACGCATGCATGCATGGTGGGTGGTGCTTCAGTGGGGGATTTTATCATGGCGGATGGTCGCATGCTTGGTGTTACTTCCGCATGCATGAATCATTCTGTGAGCGATGCATGCATGCATGGTGGGTGGGTGATGTCCTGCAGTGGAGGATTTCGTCATGGCGGATGGTCGCATGCTGCGGAGGGACGTGGAGGGCATGGCGCATGGCACGGCTAGGGATGACGCACTGCAGGTGATAATTCTTTCTTGATTCGCGTGCATGCATGCATGCATGGTGGGTGATGCCCTACAGTCGAGGATTTCAACATGGTGACTTTTGAGTCGACTCAAAAGTCACCATGCATGCATGGTGGGTGATGCCCTACAGTGGAGGATTTCAACATGCCAGATGGTCACATGCTTCGGAGGGACGTGGAGGGCATGCCGCATGCCAGTGGCTGCGTGAAGGAGGATGTTTCACAGGTATGTATTTATCCCTGTCTTGCCTTGCATGAATGCATGCATGGATCATACACCCAGGAGGACGAGGAGTGGAGTGCATGGCGCATTCATGGCAGGGCTAGGTAGGGAAGATGCTTTACAGGTGATGATCGCATGATTTTGGTGATGGTGTGATGGTGATATATTCGGCATGGTGACCTTTGAGTGATGATGATGAATCATTGGTGATGCTGATGGTGATGGTGATGGCGATGCCAAAATGGTGATAAGTCATGACCTATCTAATGATGATGGTGATGGTGATGGTGATGTTGACTGACAGGGCAAGCAAGTTAACCTTGAATTTCGATTGTTAGTCACTTTTGGAGGGACCTGAATGGCATGGCTCACTGCAAAGGAGGATGCTTACAGGACCATGCTAGAAGCGCTGGCACACATGCATGAGATGCATGCCCTGGGTCACGTGGCATGCGTTTATGGGTTCATCATGCATGCATACCTCTGAGCCTGACATAGTGGTAGTGACGGCGTGATAACGCGTATAACTCCATCTGCTACGTGGATTATCCGTGGGTGGCTTTATGACGCCATTGGATTTGCATGATAATTCGGATTCATCCATCCATACATGTATGGATTCATGCTTGTGCATGTGTGCTCTTGGATGGATCGTTGCATGACAGGCCATAGACCAGCTACATCATCACATGGTGCATGCCATGTGCATGCCAGCACATGCCAGTGGGGACCAGCTCTTGAGGGACATCTACAGGGAGGGGCCCTATGGTGACAACAGCGAGGGCCTAAACCAAGAGGACCCTTATCCGCAGCAGAGACAAGCGCAGACGGGGGAAGAGGAGGAAAAATGGCAGTGCAAGGGGGAGCAACTGCAACAGCAGTATCAGCAGCAGGAGGGGCAAGAGCAATGGCAAGTGGACGATGTTGGGAGGAGGCAGTGGAAACATGCGACCATCAGCACTGGGTGCTCCAGGTGAGATCATGGTGCTGTGTGTGTGGTATGGTGCATGGCGTGTGGGACATGGACCCATGGTGGCTGGATGCTTCCCGTAAAGAAAGAGTACACGTTCATTACTACATTCTCAGCAGCACCAGATGCTATTCCCGCCTCCAACCGTCCTTGAGTTAACAGGAGGACGAGATGGCATTGAAAAGTACCGTGCTTTGATTTTTCCAGCTTGTTCCTGCCAATGCCCCTCCCGCTTGCTTCCCATCTAGCCTTGACTCGCTGCTTGGGAGAGGCCTGCCCCTGGCAGCGGTCACAGAAGTCCCTGGAGCTGCTGGTGCTGAAGCCACCCTTCTGTCCCTGGCCTTCGCATGTCCACTCAATCCCCCCACACCCTTCTTTCTCCCCCCCATCTAGCATTGACTCCTTGCTAGGGGGAGGCCTGCCCCTGGCAGCAGTCACAGAGGTCACTGGCGCTGCTGGTGCTGGCAAGACTCAGGTGGGGCTAATGGATGCTTGGAGAGGGTGGAGGCCAGAAGTAGAGGGCAGAGGGAGGGGGGGGGAGATGGAATAACCATAAAGAGAAGAGGGCAGAGGGAGAGGAGAGAAGGGGGGGGGGGATGATATTTAGGCGGGAGAAGGGACAGCTTCGATGATGGAGGCCTGCCCCTGGCAGCAGTCACTGAGGTCACTGGCGCTGCTGGTGGGCAAGACACAGGTGGGTAGAGACGGCCGAAGAGAAGAGATGGGGTATTCAAGAGAAGAGGCAACTGCTCAGGTGGGAAGGGCAGGGTAGAAAGGGGGATAGTTGCAAGAGCAGGGCTTCAAGTGCTTAGGTGGGGCAAGGAGAGGGAATGAAAGGCGAGGGTGTGTGAGAGCGAGAGTTTAAGAGCGGGTGGGGGTAGTGGTGATCATAGGCGGATTAGACTTGGGGCCTTCGCTCTGTATCTCCCTTTTTTCCCTGCTCCCCCCCTCTCATGTGCTCTCCCGTTGCGTTTGTGCACCACCTCTAATCATGTAACCCCCCCTACCAGCTCTGTTCTCTCATCATCCCTCTCACCACCCCAACCAGTTCTGCCTGCAAGCAGCAGCAGCAGCAGCGATAGCTGCAGTCTCCCCACTGCTCTCCCAACCCAAGCCCCTCACACAGCTCTTCTCTCCAGCACAAACGTGCCTCTAGCACCTTTTCTCCCACCCGGCATCACCTCCTTCCCCCTCCCTCCACTCCCCTTCTCCCCCCCAACCAGTTCTGCCTGCAAGCACCAGCAGTAGCTGCGATCACCCCACTTCTGTCACAAGCCACTGACATCCCTCCCCCTCTCTCCCACCACAAATCACCTCTTTTCCGCTCCCTTTCCCCCCCGCCTCCCTCTCCCCCTTCCTCTCCCCTCCCCCTCTCAACCAGTTCTGCCTGCAAGCAGCAGCAGTAGCTGCAATCTCCCCGCTGCTCTCTCAAGCCACTGACATTGCTCCACCTCAGCACGCATCAGCCTCTCACAGCAGTTCGGCCCCTCAACCCAGAGGAAGTGCGCCGCCCAGCACAGGGTCAACAGTGGCGTTTGTTGACACGGCTGGCAGCTTCTCTGCTGCCTGTATCGCCACTGTCATTGGATGGATGATGGGGTCTAGAGAGCGGTGCCAGGTGAGTATGGAACGTTTGTGGGGGGTTGGTGGGCATACAGTGCGCATCCCCATCGATCCATTGACTCGGCTGGTAGCTTCTCTGCTGCATGCATTGCCTCTGTCATTAGACGGATGAAGGGGAGTAAGAGTGAGGTGCTTGCTAGGTGAGCATGGGAGGGTGGCGGTGCGCACAGTGAAGAATGGTTGTTTTCTGCTGCCTGCACCGCCACTGTCATTGGGCGAATCAGAGGGAAACGAGAGAGAGAGAGAGAGAGAGAGAGAGAGAGAGAGAGAGAGAGAGAGAGAGAGAGAGAGAGAGAGAGAGAGAGAGAGAGAGAGAGAGAGAGAGAGCGAGAGAGAGAGAGAGAGCTTGAGTCCTTTCCTCTCTATTTAAGACCTCTCCCTGCCTCAAACTCCTTGTTTAGTTTCCAGTTATTCTTTCTCCTACCCTTGGTGGCAAGAGAGAGGAGAGAGAGAGCGAGAGAGAGAGAGAGCTTGAGTCCTTTCCTCTCTATTTAAGACCCCTCCCTGCCTGATTTTCCTTGTTTAGTTTCCAGTTATTCTTTCTCCTACCCTTGGTGGCGAGAGAGAGGAGAGAGAGAGCGAGAGAGAGAGAGAGAGAGAGAGAGAGAGAGAGAGAGAGAGAGAGTGAGTCCTTTCCTCTCTATTTAAGACCTCTCCCTGCCTCATTTTCCTTGTTTAGTTTCCAGTTATTCTTTCTCCTACCCTTGGTGGCGGCTCGCGCCAGCAGCCTTCGGCCGCGCGGGAGGGGGTGGCAAGTCCTGCATCCAAATATAATGCAGCAAGTACAAGGCATGCGTGATGGAGCACCTCCAATTCTAGACTAGGATCTGAAGGGCGTATACAATATTGGCCTACAGGGCCTTGCCGTGGCATTCAAAAGCACACATGGAGCACCTGATACGCCGTATAGAGTGCCTAGTTGAGTGCTTAATCGAGTGCCTAATCGAGTGGCTACTAGAGTTCCTAATCCATGGACCAGTCCCTTGCCATGGACCCTTCTTCGTTGAAATGCGTCTGCCCTTGCCATGGACCCTTCTTGCTTGAAATGCGTCTGCCCTTGCTTAGAGTGCCTAATAGAGTGCCGAATAGAGTGCCTAGTTGAGTGCTTAATCGAGTGACTAATCGAGTGGCTACTAGAGTGCCTAATAGAGTACCTAATAGAGTGCCTAATAGAATGCCTAATAGAGTATAGAGTACCCCCTAGACATGAGCATATGGCATCGCATTTTCACGATTGCATTTTTTTTTAATTGTTTTTAAGAATATCACGCGATGCGATGCTTATCGCAGGATAAAATGCGATATGCGGTAAAATGCGATAAAAAAAATGTCGCATTTTTATAGCATTTTTATCAAGCCAAGCCAAGCCATCCAACTACATCAAAACCCTTATTCCCGTTTCCCATGGCCACCAGGGTGCGCACATTTGCTGCCCTTTTTAACACCTCTTGGAAACCCCCCTTTTTTGCTTATAAAGTGCAATGCGATATTAATGAATGTCGCGCCCATAATGCGATAAGCGATAACCTGTTCCCCCAGAATTATATGGGGTGATGCGATGTTATCGCATCGCAGCGATTTAATAAAATGCGATGCGATATAATATCGCATTGCATTTTGATCATGTGCAATGCAATATTAATTAATGTCGCGCCCATAATGCGATTAGCGATAACCTGTTCCCCCAAAATTATATGGGGTGATGCGATGTTATCGCATCGCAGCCATTTAATAAAATGCGATGCGACGTAATATCGCATTGCATTTTGATCATGTCTAGCAGTACCCCCTTCACCCTCCTGAACAACAGACTTGGAGCTGACCCCGGTGTTGCGGCTAGGAGCAGGCGCCACAGCAGGCATCATTGCCATGTCCGCCACATACCCCATGGACATGGTCCGAGGGCGCCTCACAGTGCAGGTGGGTGGGCTGATTGCATGGAGTGTGGTCAGATTACCTTGATGCAATGGGAGCAGGCGCCACAGCAGGCATCATTGCCATGTCCGCCACATACATACCCCATGGACATGGTTCCAGGGCGCCTCACAGTGCAGGTGGGTTTGGGACATTGCGACATAGGCATATGCATATACATCAAGGGGGACTGGGTAACTGCTACAAGAGGGCGCTCACATGGGCATCATTGCCATGTCAGCCAGCCACGTACCCTGTGGACATGGTCCGAGGGCGCCTCACAGTGCAGGAGGGTTGCACTGGCCTCTTACCATGTGTGCAATGGACCCCACAACATGCCATGTCCGCCACTTACCCTATGGACATGGTTCGAGGGCGGCTTACAGTGCGGGTGAGTTAGTTGGTGGGACCTCTTACTATGTGTGCCATAGACCCCACCACAACATGCCTTGAGTGCCACATACCCCATAGACATGGTCTGAGAACGGCTCACAGTGCAGGTGGGTTGTGTTTGCTAACCACATCAGAACATGCCGCATGGGTCAGAGGGCACTTGATCCGTGTGCGCTACCTACAGGCTAAATCAGAATATGCCGCATGGGTCAGAGGGCAATCTACTGTAGTCGGGTGGGTCTGCGGCCTCATGGGCATTTTTCTCTCTCCCTGCATTTCTCCCACCACCAGTCTTTGCAGGGTGTTTTTGAGAATTCTAAAAACACCCTGCAAATTCATGGGCATTTCTTCTCTCTCCCTGCATTCCTCCCCACCTCCCCGCCTCCCCGCCTGCCCCACTCTGGTGTCCCCACCACCGGTCTGGCAGAAAGGCGAGCAGCGAAACGAGGGCATGCGCCCCACGCGGCGGTGCCTGCCTCTCTGTCCGCCCCTTCCTCTCCTCATGCGTCCTTTGCCTCCCTTCCCTTGCTTCTGCCGCCATGTGCCCCTCTCATGTCGCCACCACCAGTCCGGCAGAAAAGGCGAGTAGCAGAAAAACGGCATGCCCCACGCGGCGGTGCCTGCCTCTCTGTCCGCCCCTCTCTCCCCTCATGCCTCCCTTCCCATGTCTCTGCCTCCTTGTGTCCCTCGTCCTTGTGTCCCTCGTCCTTGTGTCCCTCGCTCCCCATCACCAGTCCGGCAGAAAAGGCGAGCAGCGCTACAAGGGCATGCGCCACGCCGCGGTGACTATAGTGAAGGAGGAGGGCGTTCGCGCCCTCTATAAGGGCTGGTTGCCATCCGTTATTGGTGTGGTGAGTGATGGTAGTAGTGACCGGTCGACGGTTGTAGTGGTAGTGGCGACTGGCTGCCAGCTGTAGCAAAGCATAAGGGTGTGCGCCCTCTGTAGAGGCTGGTTGCCTTCCGTTATTGGCATGGTGTGTGATGGTAGTAGTAAGATGACTTGTGAGTCGACTCAACAGTCATCTGGTTGACCTGTGTTATTGGAGCGGCGAGTCGTGGTAGTAGTGAGTCGTGGTAGTGGAGCGTTGTGGTAGTATTGAGTCGTGGTAGTAGTGAGTCCTGGTTGTAGTGCGTCGTGGTAGTAGTGCGTCGTGGTCGTAGTGAGTCGTGGTGAGCCGCGAGTTGTGGCAGTGGTGAGTGGTGGTGAGTCGCGAGTCGTGGTAGTAGTGAAGTGACTGGCTGTAGTGGTAGTGGAAACTGGCAGCCAGCTTTAGTGAAGGAGGGAAGTGTACGCGCCCTCTATAGGGGCTGCCTGCGGCACCCTCGACGGCGCCTCCAGATGGTGGGGTGGCTAAACGGATGTGTAACCTTGCCCCCCCTTTCCGGCCCCACGTGGGTCTCGACTTCGCAGTGTACGAGACTCTTAAAGGCTGGCTTGCAAGAATGTACGCGACTCAGCAGCCCGAGCAGGCGGAGCTCTCGGTGCTCACCAAGCTGGCGTGCAGGGCGGTGGCAGGAACGCTGGGCCAGACTGTCACATGGGCCAGACTGTCACATACCCCCCTCTTTCTGCCCCTCCCCTCCCCCTCGTCCACCGTTGCCAGATCCCCTACGTGGGTCTCAACTTCGCAGTGTACGAAACCCTAAAGGACTGGCTTGCAAGAATGTACGCGACTCAGCAGCCCGAGCAGGCGGAGCTCTCAGTCCTCACCAAGCTGGCGTGTGGGGCGGTGGCGGGAACGCTGGGGCAGACAGTGGCGTACCCGCTGGACGTGGTGCGGCGGCGGCTGCAGATGGTGGGGTGGAAGGACGCGGCCAGCGTGCTCAGAGCCGACGGTACGGTGGCAGCGGCACCGCAGTACACCGGGATGATAGACGCTTTCCGGAAGACGGTGCAGACGGAGGGAGTCAAGGCGCTCTACAAGGGGCTTGTCCCAAACTCTGTGAAGGTGGGTTCTTCTGCTGGGCTGGGGGGTTTCTCTCACCTATTCTGTGCCTTGCATAGCCTTGGAGTGTGCTGAAAGTGGGCGGCACAGTGGCAGCAGCGCCGCAACATACCGGGATGGGGCATGCTTTCTGGAAGACAGTGCAGATGGAGGGAGTCAAGGTGCTCTACAAAGGACTTGTGCCCAATTCCGTCAAGGTGAGATCCGCTCCTGGTGTAGCCTGAGTGTGTGCTGATGTGCAGATGACAGACAAACCAGACGTCTCAGTGGCAGCGGCGCCGCAGTACACCGGGATAATAGACGCGTTCCGGAAGACGGTACAGATGGAGGGGGTGAAGGCGCTCTACAAAGGACTTGTTCCCAACTCGGTGAAGGTGAGATCTTGTGCTGGCTCTTGCATTTATTCTCCGTGGCTGGTTCTGCCTGCGGCGGCACTCAGAGATGACGGACGCCTTTCAGGTGGCTTTTGAGTCGACTCAAAAGTCACCTCGTTACAACGTCACACAACACCGGACCTCACTTTTGTCATTACAATGGACCTCCCCTCAACACCTTCACTTCAAGGAGTGCCTGCGGCGGCACTCAGAGATGATGGATGCCGTTCAGGAAGGCAGTGCAGATGGAGGGAGTGAAGGCGCTCTACAAGGGGCTCGTGCCCAATTCTGTAAAGGTGAGATCTTGTGCTGGTTCTTGCGTTTATTCCCAGTGGCTGGCTCTGCCTGCCGTGGCACTCCTGGATGATAGACACCTTTCAGGAAGACAATGCAGATGGAGGGAGTTCTGTGAAGGTGACATCCTCTGCTACTGTAGCCTCAGTGTGCTGAGCGCACACTGGCAGCAGAGAGGGAGGAGGTAGCACGCTGACCAGGTGAGGCGAAACCAGCGGTTGAGGAGGTATTCTGATAGACTTGATGCAAGGGGTCTCTGTGCCTCCTACCTGTGCCTTTGTCTTCATCACACAATGCCAGGTGGTACCGTCCATCCCTGTTGTGTTAGTCATGTATGAGTGACATCCTGAAAGAAAGACTTGTTCTCGACATGTTTCTTGTGCTCCCTGTGGTAACTCTTCGTTTTCTGCCCTCCCTGTGTGCTTGTGCCCCTGCGCCTCTAACCCCTCCCCCCCGCCCCACCCAGGTGGTGCCATCCATCGCCATTGCCTTCGTCACGTACGAGATCATGAGAGACTTGCTCAAGGTGGAAATTCGCATCTCAGATTGACACTGCAGTTGCATGGGCATCATCGGTCATCTCTCCTTACATCCGCATTGGCTGCCATCATGCATTAGGGGATGCTGTTATGGGTGGCACGGTGTATTGCGGCTCGGCTTGTGGTCTGTTATGGCTGTTCTCGCACTCATCTACGGCCAGGAGCTAGGGAAGGAATGCATATTTGTACTGTAGGATTAGGTACGATTGCAATCATTTTGCAATTAATAGACATCAGGTTAGGCATTTAACGTAACTTCTGCCTTTCGCGAAACACAACTTGCAAGGAAAAGCAAAGAACACGTGTAGGTCGTGTCATAAGAGATGTCTTACTGTTTCAGGCGAATCAAACCACTCGTGAATGAAGAATACACTTGTCCTCCGCCAATTTCTCTGTCGGCAACTTCTCAGATTTTGTCACTTCCTGTGCCCATTCGCCCACAGCCGCCAAAAACTCGCACGTGCCAACTCCCACATGTTCAGGGAAAGCGAAAACCAAGGCGCCATGTAACACCTCTCTGCACGAAATTGAGTGACGAAGCCCCAAACAGAAGGACATGCCGAAATCGAAACAGGCACCATATGGAGCGTTTTTACTGGTTGGCTAGATTTACCCCAACACGCGAACCACACATTCTCTACGAATGGAGGGGGGCCTAAACCAAACTCTCAGACCAATTCGTCTCGACATGCAAACAAAACCAATTTACTTCCAACCGCTAAGACAACCAGAGGAGCACTAACAGGCCCGGTAGCTCACGCACGGTCACCACTGCCGCCATGCCTATGTCAAACATGTATATCTACTATGTTTGCATAGATTTAATAGAGTCATGTCTTATATAGGGTACAACTCTTAGGTATGTTCACATGTTCTCTCTCTTTTAATCATTCTTCTACTCTGATATGGTATCACGCGTAGGTTTCGACCCCCCCCTCCCCCCCCCCCTCCACTTATCGCTTCCGCTCCTACCCTCGCTAGGCCCCGCCGAGCCCCTCCTGGGCCCTTCGTCTCTCGTAGCCCAGTCGCGCCTCCCTGGGCCCTACCGTGCCTCCTAGCTCAGACGCGCCCCTTCTGGGCCCAGTCGCTCCTCCTAGCCCAGCCGCGCCCCTCCTGGGCCCCGTCGCCCCTCCTCGCCCAGCCACGCCCCTCCTGGGCCCTATCGCGCCTCAGAGCCCAGTCGCGCCCCTCCTGGGCCCCGTCGCGCCTCCTAGCCCCGTCGCGCCCCTCCTGGGCCCTAGCGTGCCTCCTACTCCAGTCACGCCCCTCCTGGGCCCCTAAAGCGCCTCCTAGCCCAGTCGCGCCCCCCCTGGGCCCCTAGCGCGCCTCCTAGCCCAGTCGCGCCCCTCCTGGGCCCCTAGCGCGCCTCCTCGCCCGTTCGCGCCCCTCCTGGGCCCCGTCGCGCCTCCTAGCCCAGACGCCCCTTCCTGGGCCCTGTCGCACCTCCCTGCCCGGTCGCGCCCCTCCTGGGCCCCGTCCCTCCCTTAGCCCCGTCGCGCTCGCCCGGCCCCGTCGTGCTCGCCCGGCCCCGTCGCGCCTGCCCGGCCCCCCCGTCGCGCCTGCCCGGCCCCGTCGCGCCTGCCCGGCCCCGTCGCGCCTGCCCGGCCCCCGTCGCGCCTGCCCGGCCCCGTCGCGCCTGCCCGGCCCCGTCGTGCTCGCACGGCCCTGTCGCGCCCACCTGGCCCTGTCGCGCCCTGCCTAGCCCCGTCGCGCCCTGCCCGGCCTCGACGCGCTCTGCCGGGCCCCGTCGCGCCCTGCCCGGCCTCGTCTCGCCCTGCCCAGCCTCGTCGTCACAGCCCCGGCCCTACATCCTCCCTGGTACTGTCCCCCGTTCCCTGCACCGCTTTGCACCGCACTGCACTTCCCTGCACCGCACTGCACCGCACTGGATCGCACTGCACCGCACTGCACCGCACTGGACCGCACTGCACCGCACTGGACCGCACTGCACCGCACTGCACCGCACTGCACCGCACTGAACTGCACTGCACCGCATTGCACAGCACTGCACCGCACTGCATCCCACTGCACTGTTCTGCACCGCCCTGTATAGTCCTTCCCTGCTCCTGATGGCGGCGGAGCTTCGCTTCGATGCTGAAGGTCAGCCACTGGAGTTCGAGGCGTGGCTTGCCGACCTCCGCCGCCACCTCACCGGCCAGCGGCAAGATGGCCACCCGCCTTCCGCACACCTTGACGGTACGCTCCCCTGCCCAGACCCCCCTGCTGTGTTGCCCGCCGACCCCACACCCGCTGAGCGCGAGTCCACTGCCGCCGCTGCCCTAGCACGCGCTGTCTGGCTTTCCCAAGACGCTGTTGCTCAGCTCGCCATTAGCAATGCCCTTCCCCCGCCTGAGCGCCCTCGTTTTAGGTCCATCACTACCGCCCAGGCCTACTTAGATGCTGTCATCAAGCGCTATTCTGCCCCCCCTGCTGCCTCCGTGGGTCGCCTGATCCTCCGGATGCTCTTTCCTGACCTAACGTCTTTCCCCACTGTCTCTGACCTAGCTGCCCACCTGCGCTCGATATATGAGACTTGGCGCGCTGCCTGCACTGATGCACAGCTTAGAGCCCACCAGCCGCCCAGGACCTCTACCCTCTACCTGCTTGCCACCCGCCTCCCTGACCGCCTTGCCGCCGCCCGCGACCAGTTCCTTAGCATTCAGCCCGCTGAGCTCACCCTCACCGACTTCGTAGACACCCTGACTGTTATCGAGACTCGCCACCGCTCCATCGCCCAGGCGAGCGGTACGGTACCGGTCCCTATCTTTCAGGGTTGTGCCCCCGCTCAGTGTACCTTCTCCGACGGCTCTGTCGCTGTGGCTGAGACTGCTGCAGCCGCACAGTTTCGCTCGGGGAAGGGTCGCCGCCCCAAGGCTGGGCGCGGCGGGGGAGGCGGGGGTGCAGGAGGGGGTGGTGGTGGAGTCGGGTTGTCTGGTGCTGGAGCGGACGAGGGGACGCTGCCCAGTCCGGCTGACCCACTGCCTCAGCAGCCGCAGCAGCAGCAGCAGTCGCCGCAGCCGCAGCCTCCGCAGCAGCCACAGCACCCGCCGCCGACGAGGCATGCGAGTGCCCTCCCGCCTGGGTGGCCTGGAGCTGGTAGTGGCCGTGCGCGTGGTGGTGCGCCGGGTGGTGGTTCCGGAGGCGTGCGCTGTCAATACCAGATCCAGAGCGGTCCGCGCCGCGGCTTCGTTTGCGGTAAGATCGGTCATTCCACTCCGCGCTGTTTTCGTCGCCTGGACGACCTGTTCCGTCAGCGCTTTGGCCCGTCGCCCGACCTCCCGGACTGGCACAGCTTGCTTAGGCGTAGTATTCAGATTTTTGACTTGGACATGGATGCTATTGTAGCCGCCCTGCATGTGATGTATGCTGATGACTCTAGTGTGCTTCCTTCTTATTACCCCGTGTTGCCTAGTGTAGGTGTGCCTAGCGTAGACTCCCCTGCAGCGTCAGGCGTAGGATCTTCTGCTTTGTGTAGCCTCGGTGCTTCCACCGCTTCTCCGCCACTAGGCGCCACTGCTGCACTTTCCTTCACCTTGGACTCTGGCGCTTCCCGGTGTTTCTTCCGCGACTCCACTACGCTTACGCCGCTTCCTGTTTCTGCTGCCGTTTCTCTTGCTGACCCCTCCGGTGGTCCGGTCGTAGCCCGCAGTTCCACCTCCCTTCCCTGTCCGGCGGTTCCTTCGGGTTCGCTCACAGGTCTGCATATCCCCTCGTTCTCCAGGAACCTAGTTGGTGTCGGCTGCCTCCAGGACCTTGGCGTCACCACTACGTTCCCTGGGCACGAGCGGTATGCTGTCTGTACCGAGGCCGCCACTGGTGCCCCCCTTACCACGTTCCCCCGGGACCCGGTGTCAGGCCTGTTCACACTTGACACCGTGACTTCCCCGGCTGGGACGTCCCCCCAGGTGGCTGCGTCTACTCAGGTTGCTGCTGCTTGCTCCTGTCGGTCCCTCACTCACCCGACACTCCTTTGGCACCACCGCCTTGGTCACCCTGCGCTCCCGCGTCTACGTCACATGTCCCAGCACGGTCTCGTCCTTGGTCTCCCCGGTTCGTTCCCCGAGTTTCCCTCCTCCCCCGCCCCACCTTGCACGCCTTGCGTCGAGGGCTGGCTTCGCCGTGCCCCTCACTCCTCCTCGTTTCCCCCTACCGCCGCACAGCTGCAGACTCTACACATGGACGTCTGGGGCCCCGCCCCCGTCCATGGGCCGCGTCGCGAGCGCTTCTTCCTCGTGCTTGTCGACGACTTCACGCGCTACACCACCGTCTTTCCCCTGGAGCGGAAGGCCGACGTGCCTGACGTTCTCATCCCCTGGCTTGTCTCTGCTCGTGTCAACCGCGGTCTCCCTGTCTTGCGTCTTCACTCCGACCGTGGTGGCGAGTTTGTCACCGGTGTCCTCGGTCGCTTCTGTCGTGCGGAGGGCATCACCCAGACGTTTACCCTGCCGGACTCCCCGCAGCAGAATGGGGTCGCTGAGCGACGCATCCGTTTCGTCATGGAGGTGGCTCGCACCTCCATGATCCATGCCGGTGCACCCCATTTTCTGTGGCCGTTCGCCGTGCGCTACGCTGCTCACCAGCTTAACCTGTGGCCGCACCCCCAGCGGCCGCAGGTTTCGCCGACCCTTCTGTGGACCGGGTCCCCTGGTGACGCGTCTGCGTTCCACGTCTGGGGCTGCCTTGCTCACGTTCGTGCCTCTGGCACGGACAAGCTCACTGCCCGCACCCTTCCCTGCGTCTTCCTCGGTTTCCCCCTTGACGCGTCTGACTGGCACTTCTACCACCCGCCGTCTCACCGCTTCTTTCACTCTCGCGACGTCACCTTTGACGAGTCCGTCTCCTTCTACCGCCGCTTCCCCCACCGTGGTCCCCCGGTTACTCCCCCCCTGTTCCTGGTTCCTCCCTCCCTGGTGGTCCCTGCCCCTCCCCCCCCCCCTCCCCCCCGTCCGGCCCCCTCTGGTGTGTCTCACGTCACCCCCCTCCCGTCGGTCGTCCCGGTCGAGGAGTCTTCTGACTCTGGTAGTCCCCCGGCGCAGTCCTCGCCGCCAGTCCCTCCCCCGCTGTCTCCACCTCCACCGCCTCTGCAGCCGACGCCGCCGTCACCGCCGCCGTCGTCGCTGCCGCCGTTCGTGGACTCTGGGGTTGCTGGAGTTGAGGTGGGTACTCGTCCCGGGGCTCCTGTCGTGGCTTGTCCCGGCGGGACTGGGGGTGGTACCAGCGCTGGCGGGGTTTCGGGCTCTGGGGGTGTCCCTTCTGGGGGTGTCGGCGTGGAGGGTTCGGGAGGTAGCCGTCACGCAGCTTGCGGCCCTGGTGTTGGTGTTGTGTCGCAGCAGCAGCAATCCCCGCCGGTGTCCGCCCTTCGTCTGCTCGGCCTTCCGTCCCCTGACCTTGCGCCTGTTCCTCTCCTGCCGTCTCCTCCTCTTCCCGTCTACGGCCCCGTGTTCCCTCCACCGGACTCGTCCCCGGCTCGTTTTCCCCCTCGTTCCCCACCCGTGTCCCCTCCTCTGTCTCCTTACCCGATGCCTCCCTCTCACGTCTGGTCTCGCCGTCCCTCCCGTGCTTGTCCTGTCTCCCCCGCCCCGCGCTCTCACCCTATGTTGCTACGTTCCCACGCGTCTTGTCCTCCCCTCCTCCCGTCGCCTCCTACGTCTTCTCTTACAGTTGCATCTCCTCCTCTGTCTGACTTCTTTCGTGCTGCTCGTCCTCTTGTTCCTCGGGTCCTTGCCTCTCTCGTTACCGACCCGTCTGTTCCGGTTTTGAGTCTTGACGCCCTTGTCGCTGACTTCGCCTCTACCTGCCGCCTTGACTACGCCACCGCTCTGGTCTCGGACCCTGCCTGTCCTCCGTCTGTCGGGGGTGCTCCTGCCCTTGGCAGTGACGTCCTGGAGGACCGCCAATTCGAGCTTGCTTTCCTATCCGAGGCTGCTCCCCATCTCTGTTCCATGCTGCTAGTCCCTGAGGGTGACCCAGACGCTTTCGACATCCCGACCCCTCGCACTTACGCTGAGGCGACCTCGGGACCTTTGGCCTCGCAGTGGATAGCTGCCATGGAGCAGGAGATGGCATCTTGGAGATCCACCGGCACCTTCGTCGACGCAGTTCCCCCGCCTGGGGTGAACGTAGTCGATGACCGCTGGCTCTTCAAGGTGAAGCGCCCTCCTGGAGAGCCGCCTGTGTTCAAGGCGCGCTACGTGGCTAGAGGTTTCAGTCAGCGCGAGGGGGTGGACTTCTTTCAGACTTTCGCTCCTACCCCGAAGATGACTACTCTTCGGGTTCTGCTACACGTAGCGGCTCAGCGTGACTACGAGCTTCACTCCCTCGACTTCTCCACTGCCTTCCTTCAGGGCAGCCTACACGAGCAGGTCTACCTGCGTCGCCCTCAGGGCTTCACTGGTGCCTTCCCTCTTGGGACCCAGTGGCTTCTGCGGCGCCCAGTCTACGGCCTGCGCCAGGCGCCCCGTGAGTGGCACGACACGTTGCGTGCTACCCTCGCTGACCTGCAGTTCTTTCCGTCCTCTGCAGACCCCTCACTCTTTGTTCGTGCTGGCCAGACTCCGTTTTACATCCTTGTCTACGTAGACGACCTGGTCTTCGCCACTGCAGACAGGGACGCACTGGCCTCGGTGAAGGCAGAGCTGCTGAAGAGACACACTTGCACTGACCTTGGAGAGCTGCGCCGTTACCTTGGTTTGCAGATCTCCAGGGACAGAGCTGCGCGCACCATCACCCTGACTCAGTCACACTTGGTGCGCCAGGTCCTTCAGAGGTTCGGCCTTCAGTTCTCCTCAGCACAGCCCACCCCTCTTCCTCTGGACCACAGACTCTCCGCTCCAGTTCCTGAGGAGTCGGTAGATCCCAGTGGTCCTTACGTTGAGCTGGTGGGTTGCCTCATGTACCTGATGACTTGCACTCGCCCAGATCTCGCATACCCTCTCAGCATCCTGGCGCGCTTTGTGGCCACAGGCAGACACCGACCTCAGCACTGGTCTGCCGCTAAGAGGGTTATGCGTTATCTTGCAAGTACATCGGGCATGGGGTTTGTGCTAGGCGGACGCAGGCCGGTGGTCCTGACTGGACACACAGACGCTTCTTGGGCACACGACGCCGAGACGCTCAGGTCTTCCCAGGGCTACTGCTTCAGCCTTGGCTCAGGTGCTGTCTCGTGGAGAGCTACCCGCTCCTCGTCTGTTGCCCAGTCCAGCTATGAGGCTGAGATCTACGCCGGTGCCATGGCGGCACAGGAGCTCCGCTGGCTGACCTTCTTGCTCGCTGACTTAGGTGAGCAGCCTAGCTCTGCCCCGGTCCTGTACGCTGACAACAGGGCCATGATCCTCCTGTGTCAGGAGCCTCGACTCGAGGGCAGAGCGAAGCATATCCAGCTGCGGTACTTCCTCCTGCGCGAGCTACAGCAGCGACGCCAAGCTCGCGTAGTACACTTGGCCTCAGGTGCCAACACAGCTGATATCAGCGGCACTGTGTACAGCTTGGTCTAGTTCCTGTAGTCTCTCACTTGCTTGGGCCTTGACTTTGTACTGTCCTATATATATGTACACTCAGACTGGACTTGTGTCCTCTCACAGTGGTTGGACTAGTAGTGCCGCCCTGTACTTGTTTTTGCCTTGTCTGTACTCCTTCTGGCTGGTCTTTTAGACCCTTGTCTCAGAGGCTGGACTAGTAGTGCCACCCTGAGCTGTTTTGTCATGACCTGCCCCTATGCAGTCTAGGGGGTGTGTCAAACATGTATATCTACTATGTTTGCATAGACTGAATAGAGTCATGTCTTATATAGGGTACAACTCTTAGGTATATTCACATGTTCTCTCTCCTTTAATCATTCTTCTACTCTGATAGCCTAATCCAACCCGCAATACTGCGTTAACTCTAGACCAAAAACGGAGACTTGTTTTATATTCCGCAGAAAATCCGACCATGGAGACTCGTGAGCTTATGGACTGGGTAGAAGTAGAATTCAAAAAAACTCCCCACCGCACTACCATAGGCAAAATTCTGAGAAACGGCAAGTATTTGCTAGAGGGAACTACCCTGCCGGGGACACGGAAGCGCAAGACAAAGGGTCACTATACGGCGGTAGAGACTAGACTCGCGACCTGGGCAGCTAGGCAAAATGCTGAAAACCGCCCAGTGACATTTCATGTACTTCTTGGCAAAGCACAAGACATGGCCAAAGACATGCGGCTAACGAAAGACTTCCTCGTAAGCTCAGGCTGGTTGTGTCGGGCGTTGGCTCGGCTAGGCTTATCCTCGTACATGCGCAAAGGTGAGGCTAAAGCTGCGAACACTCATTCTATAGGCCTAGCGCGAGAGATTCTTCCCCTAATCCTATCGGATTTCGAGCCTTGTGACGTATTCAATGTGGATGAAACCGGATTCCTTTCAGGCCAGCAGCCCCGGCGCTCGTACGGTACCGAACCGCTAAGTGGTGGAAAAGTTTATAAGGAACGATTCACCCTCGGACTTTGTGTGAATGCGGATGGGTCCGAGTTCTTGCCCCCCATTGTCATCGGCAAACATTTGCGCTCGCGATCATTTCGATCAGACTTCCACGTGCAGGAGTACGTATGGTATCGAGCGAACCCCCGAGCTTGGATGACATCAGAGGTACGTGCTGGGTTCCTTGCGTCCTTATTCCTTGGGGAGCTTACTGTCATCGTCTCAGTTGGCGTTTGATTGTTATGTTATTTAGCCAACCATAATGTGGTCCATACATGATTTTCACTTTGTGTACTGCCCTAACAATGGCTCCACTCCACTCATGTGTTTCAGGTTTTTTCACAATGGCTGGACAGCTTTAGCGGAAGGATGCAGTGGCAACGCCGACGGGTCGTGCTCCTCGTTGACAACGCCAGTGCGCACAAGGTTGGACGTCCGATAGAGGACATCATGGAGCACGAGTTCAGGGGAATCAAGATCGTCGACATCCCCTACGTTCGCGTCATCTACCTCCCTCCCAACTGCACATCTCACGTTCAGCCGCTGGACCAGGGGGTTATTTCGACGCTCAAGCTAAGGTACCGGAAGCTCTTGGTTGACTGGCTCATCAAAGAGTTTGATACGTGCGAGATAAGGATTGGGAGGGATAGTGAAGGAACCAACAACCAGGACATGGGCGATGAGAATGTGGCTAGGGGCGGCGGGAATGCGGCTATGGGCGGCGGGAATGCAGCAATGGGAGGCGGGAATGCGGCTATGGGCGGCGGGAATGCGGCTATGGGCTTCGGGAATGCGGCTATGGGCGGCGGGAATGCGGCAATGGGAGGCGGGAATGCGGCTATGGGCGGCGGGAATGCGGCTATGGGCTTCGGGAATGCGGCTATGGGCGGCGGGAATGCGGCAATGGGAGGCGGGAATTCGGCAATGGGCGTTGGGAATACGGCTATAGGGAGTGGGGTCGCACCCTCGGTGGGTTCGACTGTCCGCACATCAACTGCAAGGAGGAGGGGGCGTCGGTCTTCGGCTAGGCAGAGGGCGCTAGAAGGCTTAGCCGCAACGCTTGGAGACAGTGGCGAGTTGGGTGTTCCAACGGAGGATGGTGTCGCCGAGGACCCTGTCGAGAAGAAGAAGTCCACAAGGCCTGATATACGCACGGCTATCATTTGGGTGAGTGGGGTGTGGATGCAGATGGATCCGCTCATTGTAAGACGTTGCTGGAGGCGTGCGGGGATAGTTCCTGCATCATGGCTTGCGGCTTGGGGCCTTGACCGTATTTTTGAGGGGCCTTGTTGGGATTCCCCTACGGAAGATGTTACCTCGTTGACCCGCTTGATTGGTCGGTTGAGGCTTGATGGGCCGGCCATGACTGCGCGAGAGTTTGTGACATTCGATGATGCTCTACCCGTGTTCTCCGTTGGCCAACCAATGTCTCATGCCGAAAGCATAGGTCGATGGTATCCGGGCCCTCCGAGCCCTCCGTGCCGTGGCGTCGACATAGACCTCAATGATGCGCCCCCTGTAGAGGTTGTTGATGCTCCAGAGTGCCGCCGCGCGGCGGTTGCACGACTTGGTGACTTGGCCGCCGAGAGTAGCCTGTATCAGAATGAGAGAGAAGAATAGTTGAGTAGTGGGAGAGTACAGATAGATATACCTAAGTATTGTACCCTCTAAGAGGTGACCCTATACAGTCTATGCAAACATAACAAATACACATGTTTGACAGCCTAGCCCATTTTTTCATGCCCGCTCTCTCCCGCAATCCCAAGGCGTTGTCGTCTAGCCATCCAGATCCTGACCTACTCCAGTGGGTCCGTGCTGGTTTGAGCCTCTGAGTCGCTCGTTTTGGATGTTCTTGCTTCCCCGGTCCCTTAGTTGCTAGTGTTTCTAGTTGGAGTTGCGTAGTGTTATGTAGGTTAATAATGTGTAATATGCTGACTTCATAGGTGTTTCTAACGTTTCTTATTTATGTCCATTGTTTAGCATACCATGTGATTGTCGTGATTCTCTGTCCGTGCTGACTGTGCCTCCATTTTCGCGCCCGTGAGTCAGCACATATTTCGCGCGCTGGCCCTTTGAGAAATTAGCGCAGACCACCCTGTTGGCGCTAATTTCTCGACCCCCCACTAACGACAAGCTACAGTTTGTGAACAGCGAACTGAGAAAATGGCGGAGGACAGGTGTACCGTACTGAACCGCACCAGGGTGAACTGTAGATACTGCCTTGTATCGTTGCTAGCTTACCGCTGACGCTGACTGTCACTCTGGTTTGAAAAATGCTAGTCTTCTAGACTGCAACTAGGCCACGCCGCCAAAATAGACGGCCGCTAAGTAGGTGCACTGGACTCCAACGGTCGAAAGTGCATCAGTTGGTCGAGCTCGAATAGCCGGCCGTGAACGCGCGTGAAACGTTCACAATAAACTCTCCACTAGTTGCAGTGCGTTGGGTTGGGTTGCGTCACTGACGGCCAGTAGTCGCCAGCGATTTCACTGCCTCCTGGATTCGCTGACGTTGCGGACCCTCCGGTGTGCGTGTGAGCAACATCATAGTCACGTGCTTTGAGACGTCTCGAATACGACTTATATACCCTGACTTTGCGGACCTTCCGCTGTGCGTGTGCGAGCGACATCATAATCACGATGCCGCCGTTGTCGCACCTCCCCTTCGCCATATCGCCGGACGCCATGCAGATCCTTCGGTCGCACCGCATAGCCACCCGTAGGCTTCTCGCTTTCCTATTCCCACTTGCTTTCATTCCTCTCCGCATCTCTTTAGACCCCCCTTCATTAGAGACGCCTCAACCTTCGATCGCACCACATAGCCACTCGTAGGCTTCTCACTTTCCCATTCCCACTTGCCTTTATTCCTCTCCGCATCGCTTTAGACCCCCCTCCGTTTGAGATGCCTCAAAAGCGCACTGCAAATCCTTCTATCTCACCGCATAGCCACTCGTAGGCTGCTCCCTGCCCTATTCCCCCCTTTCCCTTCCCCGCTGGCCTTTCTCTCCTTCCGCCCATCCATTTCCCTCTCCTGTTACGCTTCTTTTTTTGAGGCGCCTCACAAATAGACTCCTGGATTCCGGATGCATCTTGCTTGGGTATGCGTGGTTTGTCATTGCCCTGCGTGCTTCTTTCTGCCTGCATGAATGCCTCAATGCGTGCGCCCATCGTGCATGCATGGCGGATGGTCACATGCGTGCTGCTCCTTCTGTATGCATGCATGATTATGTGCTCGCACGCATGCATGCATGCATGGTGGGTGGTGCTTCAGTGGAGGATTTTATCATGGCGGATGGTCGCATGCTTGGTGTTACTTCCGCATGCATGAATCATTCTGTGGACGATGCATGCATGCATGCATGGTGCGTGGGTGGGTGATGCCCTGCAGTGGAGGATTTCGTCATGGCGGATGGTCGCATGCTGCGGAGGGACGTGGAGGGCATGGCGCATGGCAGGGCTAGGGATGACGCACTGCAGGTGATAATTCTTTCTTAATTCGCGTGCATGCATGCATGCATGGTGGGTGATGCCCTACAGTCGAGGATTTCAACATGCCAGATGGTCACATGCTTCGGAGGGACGTGGAGGGCATGCCGCATGCCAGTGGCAGCGCGAAGGAGGATGTTTCACAGGTATTTATTTATCCCTGTCTTGCCTTGCATGCATGCATTCGTGCATGGATCATACACCCACGGGGACGTGGAGGGCATGGCGCATGCATGGCAGGGCTAGGGAAGATGCCTTACAGGTGATGATCGCGTGATTTTGGTGATGGTGTGATGGTGATATATACGGCACGGTGAGCTTTGAGTGATGATGATGAATCATTGATGATGCTGATGGTGATGGTGATGGCGATGCCAAAATGGTGATAAGTCATGACCTATCTAATGATGATGGTGATGGTGATGTTGACTGACAGGGCAAGCAAGTTGACCTTGAAGTTAGCTTGTTAGTCACTTTCGGAGGGACCTGAATGGCATGGCTCACTGCAAAGGAGGATGCCTTACAGGACCATGCTAGAAGCGCTGGCACGCATGCATGAGATGCATGCCTCGGTCACGTGGCATGCGTTTATGGGTGCATCATGCATGCATCATGAGCCTGACATAGTGGTTGTGACGGCGTGATAGCGCGTATAACTCCATCCGCTACGTGGATTATCCGTGGGTGGCTTTATGATGCCATTGGATTTGCATGATAATTCGGATTCGTCCATCCATACATGTTTGGATTCATGCTTGTGCATGTGTGCTCTTGGATGGATCGTTGCATGACAGGCCATAGACCAGCTACATCATCACATGGTGCATGCCATGTGCATGCCAGCACATGCCAGTGGGGACCAGCTCTTGAGGGACATCTACAGGGAGGGGCCGTATGGTGACAACAGAGACAACAGCGAGGGCCTAAACCAAGAGGACCCTTATGGGCAGCAGAGACAAGCGCAGACGGGGGAAGAGGAGGAGAAATGGCAGTGCAAGGGGGAGCAACTGCAACAGCAGTATCAGCAGCAGGAGGGGCAAGAGCAATGGCAAGAGGACGATGTTGAGAGGAGGCAGTGGAAACATGCGACCATCAGCACTGGGTGCTCGAGGTGAGATCATGGTGCTGTGTGTGTGGTACGGTGCATGGCGTGTGGGACATGGTGGGTGCATGCTCCCTGTTAAGAAATAGTACACGTACGAAATGCTATTTCTTTACAAGCAGCATACACACGTACATTACTGCGTCCTCAGCACCGAATGCAGTTCACCCTCCAACCGTCCCAGAGTTGACGAGAGAAAAGTACCGTATCTTAAATCTCCTGCTAGTTCCTGCCAAATTCCCTCCCGCTTGCTTCCAATCCAGCCTTGACTCCTTGCTAGGGGGAGGCATGCCCCTGGCAACAGTCACAGAGGTCACTGGCGCTGCTGGTGCTGAAGCCATCCTTCTGTCCCCAGCCTTCACATGTCCACTCAATCCCCCCACACCCTTCTTTCTCCCCCCCCATCCAGCATTGACTCCTTGCTAGGGGGAGGCCTGCCCCTGGCAGCAGTCACAGAGGTCACTGGCGCTGCTGGTGCTGGCAAGACTCAGGTGGGGCTAATGGATGCTGGGAGAGGGTGGAGGGCAGAAGTAGAGGGCAGAGGGAGGGGGGGGGAGATGGAATAACCATAAAGAGAAGAGGGCAGAGGGAGAGGAGAGAGGGGGGGGGGATGATATTTAGGTGGGAGAAGGGACAGCTTCGATGATTGGAGGCCTGCCCCTGGCAGCAGTCGCTGAGGTCACTGGCGCTGCTGGTGGGCAAGACACAGGTGGGTAGAGACGGCCGAAGAGAAGAGATGGGGTATTCAAGAGAAGAGGCAACTGCTCAGGTGGGAAGGGCAACTGCTCAGGTGGGAAGGGCAACTGCTCAGGTGGGAAGGGCAACTGCTCAGGTGGGAAGGGCAACTGCTCAGGTGGGAAGGGCAACTGCTCAGGTGGGAAGGGCAACTGCTCAGGTGGGAAGAGCAGGGTAGAAAGGGGGATAGTTGCAAGAGCAGGGCTGCTTCAAGTGCTAAGCTGGGGCAAGCAGACGGAATGACAGGGGAGGGTGTGTAAGAGCGAGAGTTTAAGAGCGGGTGGGGGTAGAGGGTAGTGATCATAGGCGGATTAGACTTGGGGCCTTCGCTCTGTATCTCCCTTTTTTCCCTTCTCCCCCCCTCTCATGTGCTCTCCCGTTGGTGATTTTTGAGTCGACTAAAAAATCACCTGCTCCCCCCCTCTCATATGCTCTCCCGTTTCGTTTGTGCACCACCTCTTATCATGTAACCCCCCCCTACCAGTTCTGTTCTCTCATCATCCGTCTCTCCAGCCCAACCAGTTCTGCCTGCAAGCAGCAGCAGCAGCAGCGATAGCTGCAGTCTCCCCACTGCTCTCCCAACCCTAGCCCCTCACAGCTCTTCTTTCCAGCACAAACGTGCCTCTAGCAACTTTTCTCCCACCCAGCATCTCCTCCTTCCCTCTCCCTCCACTCCCCTTCTCCCCCCCAACCAGTTCTGCCTGCAAGCGGGAGCAGTAGCTGCAATCTCCCCGCTGCTGTCTCAAAGGCACTGACATCCCTCCCCCTCTCTCCCACCACAAATCACCTCTTTTCTGTTCCCTTTCCCCCCGCCTACCTCTCCCCCTTCCTCTCCCCTCCCCCTCTCAACCAGTTCTGCCTGCAAGCAGCAGCAGTAGCTGCAATCTCGCCACTGCTGTCTCAGCCACTGACATCCCTCCCCCTCTCTCCCACCACAGATCACCTCTTTTCCGCTCCCTTCCCCCCCGCCTACCTCTCCCCCTTCCTCTCCCTTCTCCCCCCCAACTAGTTCTGCCTGCAAGCAGCGGCAGTAGCTGCAATCTCCGCGCTGCTGTCATGAAGCCAGTGACAGCGCCCCTCTCTCACCGCAAATCCGGCTCTTCCCCCTTTCTCTCCACCCTCATCACGTCCTTCCCTCTCCCTCCACTCCCGTTCGTTCCCCCCAACCAGTTCTGCCTGCAAGCAGCAGCAGTAGCTGCAATCTCCCCGCTGCTCTCTCAAGCCACTGACATCCCTCCACCTCAGCACGCATCAGCCTCTCACAGCAGTTCGGCCCCTCAACCCAGAGGCAGTGCGCCGCCCAGCACAGGGTCAACAGTGGCGTTTGTTGACACGGCTGGCAGCTTCTCTGCTGCGCGTATCGCCACTGTCATTGGACGGATGATGGGGTCTAGAGAGCGGTGCCAGGTGAGTATGGAACGGTTGTGGGGGTGTTGGTGGGCATACAGTGCGCATCCCCATCGATCCATTGACTCAGCTGGTAGCTTCTCTGCTGCATGCATTGCCTCTGTCATTAGACGGATGAAGGGGGGTAAGAGTGAGGTGCTTGCTAGGTGAGCATGGGAGGGTGGCGGTATACGAACAGTGAAGAATGGCTGTTTTCTGCTGCCTGCACCGCCACTGTCATTGGGCGAATCAGAGGGAAACGAGAGAGAGAGAGAGGTGTCAGGTGAGTGTGGAGGGAGGGAGTCAGGGGTATACAGAACGCATTAGATTCGTCATTGCCATCGTCAGGGGTATACAGAACGCATTAGATTCGTCATTGCCATCGTCAGGGGTATACAGAACGCATTAGATTCGTCATTGCCATCGTCAGGGGTATACAGAACGCATTAGATTCGTCATTGCCATCGTCAGGGGTATACTGACACAGCCAGGAGCCTGTCTGCTGCCCGCATTGCCATCGTCATTGGGTGAATCACGGGGACTGGGGAGTGATGCCACGTGGGATTGAAGGGGGGAGGGTTGTGGGTTTAAAGTATCTCTGCTGTGTGGATCCGCACTGGTATTGGGAAGATGATGGCGACATGGGAGGGTATGATGATGAGCATGTCAGGTGGGCATGTTTTGAGGCGCCTCAGAACTATGATGATGAGCATGTCAGGTGGGCATGGCGCTTATGGCATTTACTTCACTCATTGCCTTATCATCACTGCTTTTTCCATATATCTCCCTCACTATCTCTCTCCCTCATTTCACAGGAATCAAGGGCAACAGTGACTCGAGCCCTGAAAGCGGTGGTACGGATGAAAGCATATGACATCCATTCCCTGCTCTCCCTCCTGGCGACTATTGCACAGCACAAGAGACAAGCCACACAGGTGAGGGCCGCACAAAGCACAAGAGCGCATGGGTGGGTAGGCGGATCATCGACGTTGTTCACATCACGTGCTCTTCGGATAACCCACTCATTCTCAGCCGTTGATTCTGCTGCTCCAGCGGTCATTTCGTGTCCCCAAACGCTCTTTTTCCCCCATTTCACCACCTCCTTCGGCGTTTTCCTCCCAAGAATTCCTCCCGCGGTCTCTTTCCCAGTCGGCGGATTTCTTCTCTGTGCTTCTCCTGCTCATCATTGACTCTGCTCCTCTCCTTCCCCTGCGTTTTCCCCCCACCGGTCTCTTTCCCAGTCGGCGGATTTCTTCTCTGTGCTTCGCCTGCTCATCATTGACTCTGCCTCTGCTGTTGTCTCCCCCGTGCTTGGGGGGCATGGGCCTCAAGGTACTGATATGCAAGGTGTGAGGGCTTCATGCTGTGAGGGCTGCATCAGATGTAAGGCGTAAGGGCTCATCTCTGACTCTGCCTCTGCTGTTGTCCCCCCCGTGCTTTGGGGGCACGGCCCTCAAGGTACTGATATGCAAGGTGTGAGGAGTGCAAGGTGCGAGGGGTGCAAGGTGCGAGGGGTGCAAGGTGCGATGGGTGCATGTTGTGAGGGTTGCATTGGATGTAAGGTGCAAGATCGTCGACTCTGCCTCTGCTGTTCCCTTCCCTGTGAAGAGGAGGGAAGGTGCAGCTGCTAGTTAAGGACATGAAACACAGGTTTTTTTTCTCCTTTTTTTTTTTTTTTTTTTTTTTTTTTAATGTTCTCCCATGTTCTGTCCCTTCCCTCTCGGCTTACTTCCCTCTTTCTGTCTTCTTGTTTTCTGACCCCTCAGGCCACGCGCTGATGATGAGTCTGAGCCGCATGATCCGATCGCTGGCCAACGAGTTCGGGGTTGCTGTGCTGGTAAGCAATAGTGTCAATGACTACATTAGGTACTTTATAGCTCAGTTGTGTGCAAGCGAGTCTAGAATGCACCTTTATAGGCCTTAGCCCCTGCATGTAGCATGATAAGCTACAGACAAGTACAGACCATTCCTTTCTCTCTTTTACATCTTTTCTCTTCCGCATCTTTTCTCTTCCGGTTGCTCTCCCTCCCACTATCAGATCACCAACCATTCAGTGTCTAGTGAAGATGGCACATTCAAGCCGGCTTTAGGGGAGAGCTGGAAGGTAACACCACATGTGCGGCTGGTTCTCGATCGAGATTATGACTCAGACTACTGCCAATTTACGCTTGCACGCCATCTGTGCTTGCCTGGTGGCGCATCCACGGTGGTAAAGCTTGGGAAGTATGGCATTTTACCAGCACAATATGGTGGATGAATGCGATGCGAGGCATGCGTATGATTATTCTTTCCAACAAGATTTAAGGAATTCTTGTGCAAAAAGGTCTAATGGGGGCGTTTACGTTATCGAATCTTAAGTCTAAGGTATCCGCCATACAAGAGGATTCCTCTCGATAACATTTCCCATCCCTGCAGCCCTTGGCAAAAGCACACGCAGGCAAAACTCCCAAGTGCGCGCATCTGGCCGTATTTCCAGCGGCGTCGGATCTCCCTTGATCGGACGGCCGAAAGTTTCTGGAACATGCCTTGTGTGTACTCCCTAGGGACGCTCACCAGAACAATCACTCGACTACTTTCTTCCCAGAGAATTTGGAGGGGGCATTTGCACTGCTGTTGAGGCACATCATTCTTCAGGCGTCACCACCGCCGACACGAGCTGGTTGTAGTCTCTACGAAGACCAGTATCGGCTAGTTGTAGGGATTGCGCGGTCTTTCCCCCTAAATACGGTTTGAATTCCCGTGCAACGTGCTGGCCTTTTGAGTGAAGCAGCCGCTTAGGCGTACTTTCTTTAGCCTCCCAATGGCCGCCTGTCGCCTCCACGTGTCGCTACAATGCGTGTCGTCCCAAGGACCTCACGCCTCGCTGTCTGCGGCACGTCAGCCGACCACGGCCGGCCAATGGGCATCAACTCCATTGTCTTCGTGGTCAACCTCGTTACAGTCAGCACCGAGAAGAGAATCCAGCGACGCGCCGTCGAATCTTAGACGTCAGCGACGGTTCGCACGGCTGTCCGCTGCCGCCGCTTCGAGTGACGAGTCCTCCTCACCTGGTACAAACCCGTTGTTGGAAGGGGGCACTGAGATGACCCAGAGGGGTCCCCCTGAAGGGCTACACGTGTCGTCCTGGGGGTGTGTGGGTGCGCTGACCCACCATACAAACATGCCCTTTTATCCCAGTTGGTTAGCGAACTGGAGCTATCCCTTCACCCGTCACATATTAGTCCACTACGAACCCTTCAAATGCGTTACATTAACATTTTGTCGCGATCCTAGGCTCCCACCTCTCCTGATTCGTCCAGCGATCATCCGCCTGGTTCAGCTAGCAGTCAGTCTCACGGAAGTCTCTCCGACTCCCCCCCCATCTCTCCAGATTACGACTCTCCAGCGGACAATGAAGCGGACGAGCCAACAGCGGAGTTCCTCCGCTTCGTGTCGGAGACGCAGCAGCAGTGGCCGCTCGCGGACTGGCCGGCACCCCACGGCGCTGCTTCGGAGTTGAGTCCAAAGTCTTCCCTTCCTTCCCCTTCCTTCCCCTTCCTTCCCCTTCCTTCCCCTTCCTTCCCCTTCCTTCCCCTTCCTTCCCCTCCAGATAATGATTCTCCCGCTCCAACCGACCATGAAGCCGACGAGCTAACAGCGGTGGCCGCTCGCGGACCGGCACCCCACGGCGCTGCTTCGGAGTCGAGTCCAGTCCGAAGCCTCTCCTTCCATGCCTTCCCCTCCAGATAATGACTCTCCCGCTCCAACCGACAACGAAGCCGACGAGCTAACGGCGGAGTTTCTCCGCTTCGTGTCGGAGACGCAGCAGCAATGGCCGCTGGCGGACAGAAACCCCACGGCGCTGCTTCCGCCCACCGCGGTGGTGCGCGCGCAGATGGACGCGCTGATGCGCAACGACTGGCCCGAGGCGGACAGCGGCGTGCAGACGGCGTTCAACTTCGCCATGCCGCACAGAGTGGACGAGATCCTGCCTGGATCGGTGAGACATCAGTTTGCTCAGAGTTCATGACTGGCCCGGAGCCGATAGTGGTGTCCAGAGTCCAGACGGCATTCATCTTGACCATGCCGTACAGAGTGGACGAAATACTGGCTGGCAAGGTGAGTTGTTAGTTTGCTCTGAGTTAACGACTGGCCTGAGGCGGACAGTTGCGTGCAGACGGCGTTCAACTTCGCCATGCCGCACAGAGTGGACGAGATTCTGCCTGGCAAGGTGAGTCGTTAGTTTTCTCAGAGTTAACAACTGGACTGAGAGAGACAGCGGCGTGCAGACGGCGTTTAATTTCGCCATGCCGCATAGAGTGGACGAGATTCTGCCAGAATCGGTGAGAGTCTAACCTATTCTAGAGAGTCTTGCGCTACAGAGCCGCTTCCGCGCGCAGTGGTGGTGCGCACGCAGATGGGTGCGCAGAAGGGCGCGCAAGGACTGGCCTGAGGCTGACAGCGACGTGCAGACGGCGCTCAAGTTCGCCATGCCGCATAGAGTGGACGAGATCCTGCCAGGATCGGTGAGTCGTTAGTTTGCTCAGAGTTCAGAACTAGCTCGGAGCCGATAGCGGTGTCCAGAGTCCAGACAGCATTCGTCTTCGCGAAGCCGCACAGAGTGGATGAGAACCCACCTGGCAGGGTGAGATTCTTGTCTGTTTTACAGCCAATTCCGTGATGACCCAGACAGCTGCTCCCCCCCCACCCCCCCACCCCCGCGCTGCTTGCTTCCTTGGTGAATTCATCAAGGAAGCTCCGTCTCATCCCCTTTCCCCCTCCCTCTTTCTCTCGATGAAGTCAAGGGCCTTCTTTCGAGATCCGTTCCCCTCAACAACCCTCCCATAACAACCAGGCCCATCCGCCAGAGAAGGAGGCACGGGCGTGGGACGCTGCAGCACGCTGTCTCTCGTTGGATGAATCGAAGAGGCTTCCCTCCCATCGTTTTCCCATGACCACCCCTCCCATCGTTTTTCCATAACCACCCCTCCCATGCCAACCAGGCCCGGCCCCCAGTGAAGGAGGCCCGGGCATGGGACGCCAGTGAACGGTACCTGTCAGTGGAGGGATTCAAGAAGTTCTCTCGTTGGCTCCCTCTCATCTCTGACCCTCTCTCTCATACATTCTCCAGGCCCGGCCTCCAGTGAAGGAGGCGCGAGCATGGGACGCCAGCGAGCGGTATCTCTCTGTGGAGGGATTCAAGAAGCTGCTGCGGGAGCCCATGTACGCTGCCCTGCTGCACTGCGAGGCGTGGGAGGTGAGGGAGAGGGAAGGGGTCAAGAGGGGGACTGGGGGGGGGGGGTTGCCTGTGATCTTCATCTCTCAGCTGAAGGAAGGATTGAAGGCGCTGCTGAGGGAGCCCATGTACGCTGCCCTGCTGCACTGCGAGGCGTGGGAGGTGAGAGGAGAGCGAGGGGGGAATTGGGGTGAAGGCGAGGGGAAGAAAGTGCGTGTGAACGGTACCTGTCAGTGGGGGGCTTTAAGGTGCTGCTGAGGGAGCCCATGTGCGCTGCTCTGCTGCACTGCGAGGCGTGGGAGGCGAGGCATATTGGGGAGTGAAGAGAGGATGGGTATGGGGGGGGGGTATTGCCATTGAGGGCTGAGGGTGGTCAAGGCCTGACCTGCACCACCTTACCATCCGTTTCGTGTGATTCACATGCTCCCAACCACCCCCTATCTCTCGCACTCCCATGCTGTTGCAGCATGCTATCCCATGGCCATGCATGCTTGCTGTTCGCATCCCCCGTGACATTCCACGGCATGTCGACAGCAAGGCACTGCAGGCAGTCAAGGTCCGAGCTGCAAAATCCTCACTCTCTGCTCATATATCCTGGTCCCGTGCTCTCATCCACCACTCCCTTGTCTTGTTCTCTTGCTGCACACTATGCCAAGGCAGTTCGCATCCCCCATGGCGTTTCATGGCAAGAACGACAGCAAGGCACTGCAGGCAGTCAAGGTCCGAGCAGCAGAGGTTTACCATTTGATGTGTCTTACCTTGCTCCCCGCCTCTCCCATTCCCATGCTGTTGCTGCAGTTCGCCTCCCCCATGGCGTTCCACGGCAAGAACGACAGCAAGGCATTGCAGGCAGTCAAGGTCCGAGCAGCACCCACTGCCCTCGCCCCCACTTCGCCCGCCGCTGCTGCTGCCGCTGAGTCTGCAGGCGAGGCCAGTAAGGACGGGAGTGGCGGTGCTGCTGATGCGGACTTGTTTGGGCGGACAAGAGAGTACACGTACACCTTCTGTTTGCAAAAGGTGAGCTTTTGTCAAGGTCCGAGCTACACCCACCCCCCTCGCCCCCACTTCCCGCTGAGTCTGCGGGCGAGGCCAGTAAAGACGGGAGTGGCGGTGCTGCTAATAGTGTGGACTTGTTTGGGCGGACAAGAGAGTACACGTACAACTTCTGCTTGCAAAAGGTGAGCTTTTGTCAAGGTCCGAGCTACACCCACCCCCCCCGCTCCCACTTCGCCCCGCTGCTGCTGCTGCTGCTGAGTCTGCGGGCAAGGCCAGTAAGGATGGGAGTGGCGGTGTTGCTGATGTTGCCGACCTGTTTGGGCGGACAGGAGTGTACACCTACACGTTCTGCTAGCAGAAGGTGGGCTATGGGGAGGCTTGAGTGCTGTGCATCTGTGTAGGCTTTGGTGCGACTCCAAGCACTTGTTTGGGCGGACAAGGAAATGCACCTACACGTTCTGCTTGCAAAAGGTGGGCTATGGGAAGGCTTGATTACTGCAAACTCATGTGTTGTGTGAATGTCGCACTCGTTTGGGCTTCTGGATGCACTACTCATTCTCCTTTGTTACTGTCACATGACCCCCTATGCACTGTGCTCTTCCATACCCCCCCCCCCCCTTCTCCTGCTGTACTGTCACATTTCCATTCCCCCCCCCCCTCTTCCATATCCTCCCCCATCTGTCTCCCCTCCCATCGTCTTTGCGCCCAGTATTGGAGGGAGCTTTCAAGGAGTGCTGGATGGTGGTTTCGACACATCTCAAAAGCCCATCCACCCTCTCTCCCGTGTCGTCTTCCCTGCGCCAGGTGTTGGAGGGAGCATTCAAGGGATGCTGGATGGTGGTGGGCCTTCGCGTTGGCGACTATGCCAATGTTTGAACGCATAAAAGAACCACCTCGCATTTAAAGTGAAGATTAATACCAGTAGTCACGCCATCCATAACCAAATATGTAACTGCTAAGGGATGTCATTTACGTGATGGACCAACTGTTGTAAGTGGTACTGCAGCATTTGTGGTGTAGGTGTTAGAATATTCTCCCTTCATTCTATTAGCCTACATCGTTTCATTCTATTAGCCTGCACCTTCTATGTAATTGGCATTGCTACCGTAGCTAGCGCAAATTGCATCTCAAGCATTATAGATTCAACAGCAAAAAAGGAAAAAGCAACCAGCCAAGCCCCCTCTTATGCTCACTCACCCCATAAGCAACATAAGCCGGGGCGGGCGGCACGGCAGCCACGGCGTGAATGAGCTCGGCCCAATTCAAGTCTATTTGACATTCCTCTTGATAAAGCCCTGTCTTAATAGCCTCCCCCCGTAAGCCACATAAGCCGGGGCAGAGGGCACTGCAGCCACGGCGTGAATGAGCTCGGTCCAAGCTGTCGGCGTCAAGTCGCGCGCAAAGCCATTCGCTGACATCAACTTGTACGCTCGCAACGCCCCCTCGTGCTCCCCTTCCTGCAGGTGGTAAGGACCAAAGAGGAAGGACCAGGGATCACAGAATAAGGGCAGAGTGTAGGGGGACCAAAGAACAGGGGGAAATGTAGGGGAGCATGGGGGCAAGCAAGGGAGAGTCGGACCGACTAGTAGTAACACGCTTCTCATGACATGCCATCTAGTGGATGACACAGATTTTATGGCAATTTTGTGATGACACTCTCTGCACAGTTCAGGCAAACAGGTGCTTGTTGAATTGAATCTCTCTAACCACGCACAATCGTGTGCTGCCCATTTGTTTTTTGAGTCGGCTCAAAATTTTGAGTCGACTCAAAATACAACTGGACGAGCACTGTGCTGATCATGACTTTTGAGTCGGCTCAAATGTCACCTCGTTGAATCTCTCTGGCTACGTACATTTTCTTGCTGCCACGAGCACTGCACTCGTCTTGGTGCATGCATCATGGCCCGTCATGATTCGTACGATTTGTCATGATCCATCATGACTATTCATAACTGATTGTCAAAATTGGTCACGATTGCTCCTGATCCTTCATGGCTTTGCACAACTGACCGTCAGCATCCTCCACAAACAAAGTAGCAAGTTCATGCGAGATTGATAGTCATCGTCATTGTGCTCGTGTAACATCAGCCGGCCAATGGCTGGATAGAGTGCCACGCACTTATTCAGCCCACAAAGAGAAACATATCGAGAACTATGAATTGATTAGCACATGAAGGAAGAGGAAATAACCCCCATTATAGGGCATGGCAACAATACCTGGAGGTTCGCTTCAATGAGGAGGCTGAAGGTCTCTGCATCGGGGCGGACACTCTCATCCACTTCCATCATCGTGTGAAGCTCCCAAGCCAGCTTAGCCTGCAAAAGACGAAACGACTCCAACGGATACTGTTAGTTAAGCAGCGGCTGAAGTGGAAATTGGAAAATGCAAGTTATTGCAAGCAAGAAAATGCAAAATTGGCTCACATTTATTTATTGACCAGTAGTACAGGATCTAAAGAGTGTAGTAATGGTAATGGGTGGAAATCTAGAAGTCGGCTGCTGTGAGACGTCTCACAAAACACGATTGTTATCACTTGGCTTACGTTTATTTTTTGCCCGATAGCTCAAGCTCTAAAAACCACGTTGTAGTGACGGGTGGGAAGTTGAAAGCCTTCTGCTCTCACCCTGTCGACCATCTGCAGGCAGAAAAGAGCAAGGGGGTGGCAAGCAAAATGCCAAATGGGATGGTGGCACATGCCATGGTGGAGCATGCCATGGTGGCACATGCCATGGTGGCACATGCCATGGTGGAGCATGCCATGGTGGCACATGCCATGGTGGAGCATGCCATGGTGGCACATGCCATGGTGGAGCATGCCATGGTGGCACTCCTCTCATGCTCCCTCTCTATCCAGCCTACCTTACACACATAAGGCGGCTGCACTAATCAGCATGTGGTCAGCAACCTATCCGGAATCAGAACTGCTCCCTCCCCTTGCTCTCACACTGTGTTCCCACTCACAGGCTCTCACTCCCCACTGTTCACAACTCGACCGCACTCTGCCCGCTTGACATTGTAGCTAGCTGGCCTTTCTTTCCCACTGCCTCTCACACTGTGTCTCACACAGCATCTCACACCACCTCTCCAGCAGTCGCTCATACCCAATATAATGCTTCACTGTGTGAATATTCCCAGTGTAGCAGGCTGGGACGAGCATGATCTGGTGTATTTTTTATAATTTGTAAAATACCAGTATACCTGCTTCACAATGTCGATCTCCCCGGTGTAGCAGGCTGAAGCGAGCATGAGGCCAAAGGTGGTGCTGTCAGGCACCACACCAGCCTCCTTCATTATGTCATATATCATCAGAGTCAACTTTTGATCCACTTGGCACAGCCATGAAAACTTTGACGATGGAAGCGTCGGATTGCTTCCCCTGATTCTGGCTCGCACCATACTCCTGTAGTGCCTTTTCAAAACTGCAAAGTGATAGCCGTTTGTGTGATCGACAGAGAAAAAGTGACGAAAAATCAGGGGAGGTGGAGGTAGCGGTTAGGAGAGTAGGGGATAAACGGACACTGCAGAGTAGGGGATAAACGGACACTGCAGAGTAGGGGATAAACGGACACTGCAGAGTAGGGGATAAACGGACACTGCAGAGTAGGGGATAAACGGACACTGCAGAGTAGGGGATAAACGGACACTGCAGAGTAGGGGATAAACGGACACTGCAGAGTAGGGGAAGGATGGAAGGGAGGGCTTACAGGCATGTAGGAGTCTGGTGCGGGAGAATCATGCTGGGTTATTCTGGCGCTTCTTTCTCTTTCCTTGTAAGCCACAACAGAGGTTGCAAACATGGGTAGCTTACTTCCATTGTGCTGCTCTTTTCAACAATGGCGAACATGGGTAGCTTACTTCCATTGTGCTGCTCTTTTCAACAATGGCGAACATGGGTAGCTTACTTCCATTGTGCTGCTCATTTCAACAATGGCGAACATGGGTAGCTTACTTCCATTGTGCTGCTCATTTTGAGAGGTCACCTCATGTTCGCCATTGTGTTGCTCATTGTGAGAGGTCACCTCATGCTCGCCATTGTGTTGCTCATTGTGAGAGGTCACCTCATGTTTGCCATTGTGTTGCTCATTGTGAGAGGTCACCTCATGTTTGCCATTGTGTCGCTCTTTTAAACAGGAGGGGACAATTGTTAAACATGTGGACAATTGTTGGGTGTGGGGAGAGAGGGGAGGAGGAGGAGGCATTTGAGCTAACTCTAGGGTCCTTTCTGTACTTTACAACGGACTGGGCTGGGCTGCAATGTTAGTTTTCAAGTACGCCTTCCATTTCCGAAGCTCCTGCTCGGCCTGGAGGTGTGGTGTGGGGAGTGAGGGGAGGAGGAGGAGGCATCTCAGTCGACTCCGAGGTCCTTAACGGACTTCACGAGGGACTGGCATGGCAGGCGATGGAACGCAGAGCACTATCTACCCGCAAGTCTATCCGCAGCTCCATCCTGGAACGGAACCTCCGGCTCCCATTCAGCTCATTTAGATCTCTCTCGTCCAGCACAAGAAAGAACGCAGTGCTGGCTCCAGCTGGGCATGGAACCTCCAGACTCCAGCCCCATCTCTTCTCCTTACAGGCAATCAGCATATCTCTCTCACCTCATCCAAATCTATATGATCTGGTCGGAAAGGCGCTGGTGCAACCCCCTCAAATCTCTTCTTCCTGCTGGAGCGACTAGCACAACACTCACCTCATCCAAATCTATATCCTATGGCAGCAAAAACGTGGGTGCAGCCTCCAGCCCCATCTCTTCTTCCTGGCTCGGCTGAACGAATGTGTGCCATGGCAGTGGTGACAGCGATACAGCAGTGACTCTGACGGGTGGGAGGACGAGCAGAGCAGAAGGGGGGGAAGTTACAGAGTAGGTGGGCAGAAAATGAATGATTAGAAGGAGGGGCATTTCAAGTCTACTCAATATACACATGGCAGTGGTGATGGCAATACAACAGTGACTCTGAAAGGTGGGACGGGCAGAGAAGAAATGGAGAGTTACGGCACACACGAATAGAGGGTGAATCAGTCAAAAATAGAAGGTTAAGGGATGTTGCTAGAGAATCGGACTCTATTTATCGCTGCTTAACGCCATGCACATGCACATGCTGCATGCACAAGCACAGCCATGCAACTCCCTGCATATATTGTGATACATGCACCGCCATGCAACTCCCTGCAGATACTGTGATACATGCACAGCCATGCAACTCCCTGCAGATACTGTGATACATTCACCGCCATGCAACTCCCTGCAGATACTATGATACATGCACAGCCATGCAACTCCCTGCAGATACTGTGATACATGCGCCGCCATGTGCAATGTACCTCTGTGCTCAAGACGCTCCAGCTACTGCCAGGCCCACCTGCCCTGAGCACCACATGATTAACCAGGGCTCCTCTGCCTGCGCTACGATCTTCAAACCCTTCTCCACCTCCAACGCACTTGAGTCAAATCAAAAGCAAGCACCACCAGCTGCCACGCCTGCTCTTGGCACCATATGATGAACCCAGCTCCTCTGCCTGCGCTACGATCTTCAAGCCCCTCTCCACCTCCGACCGAAGCTCCTCAAGCCTCTCATGTTCCTGGCGCATGCACACACACACGCGGACGCAGGGGGGATCAGGAAAAGTACGGGATGGTTTGCCTTCCAGGATGACCTGCAAGCCAACTCCAGGCAATAATTGTCTCTCCACCTCCGACCGAAGCTCCTCAAGCCTCTCAAGCTCCTGATGCATACACATAGGGAGGAGAGCAGGAAGAACACGAGATCTCAGAGACGGATTGTACTTCGGCTTATAGTGGGAGGGAGCAGCTGTCATTGCCTTCTTCTGCCACTCGCTTGCCGATTAACAACATGCACCAGGGTGAGTCAACCCTGCAGGAAGCTTTGATTGCGAGCGAGGGTTGACTCACCTGGGGGTGGGGAACGTGGGATGGGAGGAAGCTATGAGTCAACCCATACATGCATGTGTATGGACGGGTGCACACAAATTCCTGCTTTCCACTGTGTGAATCTGTGAGTCGACAACATAAGTCCACTCACCTTCTCAGCGTCCAACTCCTCCCCCCGGGTGAGACAATCTCGCAGGGAGTTGCGAGCAAGACCCATCGCCATACACCCTGCTCCACCCTGTGTGAATTTCTAGTCAACACAAACTTCCAGCCACTCACTTGCTCAGGATCCAGAACTTCCTCCAGGTGAGTCAACCTCGCAGGGAGTTGCGTGGCCCATTGAAATAGCTCCTGCTGCACCCTGCGTATCCTGTCACCCTCCCTCCTGCAACCATGGCGCTCTCTGCTCCTCATCCGTCCCTGCCGTCCCACGTTCCCCGCCCATCTGAACTGCGGCTTCTGATGGCAGGGATGCCGACGCGGCACTCACGCTGATTTGGTGGGTGGGTGGGTGGGTTGAGCATTTAAAAAGAGGAAGACAACGTGCGAGGATGTGATAGAACGTCAGATCGGAGGGCAAGCTCAGGAAGGTATGGTAGAGGAGGGGTGGCTATGTGATTATTATTATTATATATATATATATATATATATATATTTTTTTTTAAGGAGTGAATGCTTTGGGTTCTACCTGGCATTAAGTTAGGCTGCTGCTACCTATTTTGCGCATGGTGATGTTAGCAGCCTAACCTGACGTTAGCATAATTAAGAGGTCGCCGAGCAGGCCGCGCACCACGGGGAACGAAAAGCTGCTGCTAGAGGGATAACGGGCCGCGGCGACGGGAAGCGGGAGCACAGAGACACGTGGCGAGAGGGAAACGTGGAGAGAGAAACAATGAGAACTGAGGGGTATGGGAAAGGGGAGGACAGGGTGCAGTGGAGAAAGCGAGAACCGGGAGGGGAGGAAGCGGATCGGATCGGTACGTGCTATTGATCAGATCGGTGTATTCGCCGGCGTTTACTTCCTAACTAGTGCTGCTTCGCATGCGGTACCCGCATGCCCGTAAAAAAGATCATTCCAGTTCTGTTGAGTATCACGTTGTTTCATTCCAATGCTGTGGAGTTCGTGCTTTGTTGAGTGCTCATGTTTTGCCAACTCCCTGTTATTTCTTTTTTTCTGGCAAGCGTAATAAAGGGCTGATCTCGTACAATTTTTGTATCCCTGGTATCTGTTTCGTTCGTTGCCTCTGAATTTCCTCGCGTGTTTGAAGCCCCCAAATGTTTTCGCTTAGCTCGACGTCAAAGTTCGCCTATTTCCCGCCTTTTTTTCCGGGGCTCGGCACGCTTAGGACAGACAACCCCTTCGCACTTCCATAGTATTAGAGTTTTGGCGTCTACTAGTTGGTGTTCATACTCCTACCTGTTTGATCTGCTTGGACGACAGGCTGCCAGCGTCACGCGTCCGCAGGCCGCGGACACAGGTCGGGGGTTGACCGCAAAGCCGCGATGCCGCCATAGCGCGCGGATTGCGGAAAAGCACAGGCTACTACGCAAGGCAGGCTGGTGGGGAATCACGGCGGGAGGACAATGGAAGCATGAGTGGAGGAGAGTAATAAGAGCTTATCTACAGTGGAAAAGCTAAGGGAACAGTGGGGGCAGGTGCAGCGCTGTTCCTCGGTTCAAGGTAGTTCGTATTTGCTGTTTAACACAGATAGTGTATTACGTTTATACACTGCAGCTTTGACCTCGTTAGTGGGCTGCTTCTCGAAACGGTATGCCTGGTTTGGACAGATGATCTGTGCATGGCTGCCACAAATCCATCCCCGCTCCCATGTCATTGGGGTGTATGTGTCTCGAAACCATTCGTCGTCCTTGTCAGCCTTCGCATTCCCGCTTTCTTTCACCAATCGACATCGCCGTGCCAGGCACACCATCTTCCGTAGTCCAACGAATCACACTACTCGACGAAAGGGATTTTTGGCCCTGAGGTTTGAGCTGATGTCGCCACGTCATGAGAGCCTTATGTGACCTGTAATAGAGGGTGGTTATTCCTCGTTATTCAATTGTTTTCTTCTCCTAATGCACACTGTATGGTTTTCACCCTATCCATCTCGCCCTGCCATTGGAAGAGGCATGCGCTCTCCACTTTGGCCTACATTTAACCCAGGTGTACTTTTTAGGATGCATTCCAGCTGACGGGTAGTGCAGGGTGTCCTGATCTGGAAAAAACAGTGTCTTTAACCTCTTCCTCCCCTTGCCCCCTTTCCTGTCATCTCGCCCCGTTCATCCCTCGTTTCCCTCCTCCCACTCATCCCTATCATTTCCGTCCTAAATCCGTCCTAGTACAGTGTGCCGGTTGCACTGCACTGGCTGCTTTCCAGCCTTCACTCTTGGATGTTAGAAGCATCGCGGCATCCATTTCTTCTTGCAGTGACAGGTATAACTGCGAAAATAATCGCCTGAAGTCTTGGTGGCCCTTGAATACGCCATAATTGCTGAGAGAGATTTATTTGGCAGAGAGGGTCCCTTGTTCAACGCATTTACGCCTGCTCCACGGCAGCAGAAGGAACCATGGCACAGGTTCTACGGTTCGGAGCGCTATCTATTCACAGCGTAGGCCTCTCTAGGCCTACTCAGCTCGCCAACTTCGCTAGGCCCTCTCCCTCTTCGCGATGCATCGCACGGCGATGCGTGCGAGTGCAGGCGAAGCAGCAGGACGACCTACCGCCGTCGGAGATGACCTACCAGAACGCGCTGGACCTGCTGGGGGTGAGGGAGGGAGCGACGTTCGACGACATCCTGCGAGCGAAGAAGCGAATTACGGATCCAGGCACCGCCGATCAGGAACTTCTTCTGCGGGTGAGCATCCCGCGTGTTGTTTTGGACATTGGATTTTAAGGGCTTGTTTGTGAAATAAAACGTCGTTTTGTTTTCCTGGAAGATGGCCCTCTTACGTTTCTTGGGAGAGAAACGTCGGCTTTTAAGCTTAACAAACGGAGAGATAGTAAATTATGGGAGCAACGGCTATGTATGTTGCCAGATCTTCAGCTGTCAGATGCTTGAAATTGGAAGTTGAACTGGAAGTACTAGCTCACCCAATTTCCGTTAGAAACGTAGTGTGAGCTTTGATTCTCATCGCTTTTGCGGCCCGGAATATTATTTTTTCGTTATTCTAATCTATTACAGCCATTTTTAGGTGTTCCGAGGTTCTCGTCGTCAATAAACAGTAAAACGAGCCCTCACAAAAAAACTTTCTCGTACCGACTTATCAAGTTACTTCTTTGCTTTACCTCTTTTTCCCTTGTTGCCCTCGAACCCACCCTCCTCCTCCCGCCCTCCCCCTCCTTCAATTCCGCAGGGCGAAGCAGCCTACGACATGCTCATCATGCAATCCCTCTCCCGCCGTCGCTCCGGCGAGGTGGTGGACAGCAGCGTTCCTTGTCGTGACTACTGTCTTGACTCGACTTCCCTCCAACCCCCTCTCCCCCTCCCACTCCCCCTCCCCCCCTCCCCCCCCCAAACCGCCCACAGGTCGAAGCGGCCTACGACATCCTCCTCATGCAATCCCTCTCCCGCCGTCGCGCCGGCGAGGTGGTCGACAACAGCGTGCGATTCGCAGACGTGCAGAAACCCCGCCCGCCCGCGCCGCCCTCCTGGCTGCAAAAGGCCCTCAAATCCTCCCCAGTAACGGTCACCTCGCCTAACACTAGCACCAGCAGCGGCAGCCAAGCCCTTGCGGTGCAATCCGCAGTGTTTGCGTCGCTGCTGATTTGGACGTACACCTCGGGATTATCGTCGGGGGATCTCGGGGGGTCGTTGTACGGGCCAGCGGCGACGGGCGGGGATGTGCCGGGCCTGCAGCTGGCGCTGGCGTTTGGGTTCGCGCTGTACTCGCTGCGGAAGGACGGCGTGGGGATGGGTGAGTGGGGATGGGTGAGTGGGAATGGGTGAGTGGGGGTGAATGCGCTGAATCGTGAATGTCTGAGGGTGGTGAGTGTTTGGTACTGCTGTACTCGCTGCGGAAGGATGGCGTGGGAATGGGTGAGTGAGAATGAATGTGTGAAAGTGTGGGGGGTATTTGCGTGTGGTTGGTGGGGGAAGTGAGAGTGACGGATGGGTGACTAGCCAGGCTGAATTAATGTAGGTTTGGTGATTGCCCCGGACCTACCTCGGGATTGTCCCCGAGTTCCGGGGAGTTGGGATCGTTGTCTCGGGGATGTGCTGGGCTTGCAAAAATCGTAGCTTGGGTTAATACGGAACCTCTACGTGTGTTATGCATTCGCTGTGAGGATGGCGTGGGAATTAATTAATCATTGGGGTGATGATTTGTGGATGTGATGATGGTGAGTGTGTGAGTAAATGCGAGTACAATCTTCTACCTGTTCGTCACACAGGTTCCACCCTACCTCTCTTGGGGAAAGGGTTAGCGTGGGGGGGAAGATGGTTGAAATGATGGGTGATTGTGTGAGTGGGCGTGAGTGGGCCCTCTCTCTTCCTCTGCCCCTTCCCCCTCCATTTACCAGCCCTGCTGCTGTGTATGTCTCTTTATTTCTACTCTTGCCAAACAATCTATTTTCTTTATCACCGCAACATAATTCCCGGCACAGCAGCAGGGCTATCAGGAGGGTTGATCTAACATTCAGTGGAGGGCAGTTTGGTGCAGGCAAGGTTGCTCTTCTTTATTCCACCCCTCCCTGAGTGGCTGCTCTCCTTCCATTTCCTCTTCATTTCCACCTTGGCAGGCAAGGCAGCAGGGTTGTCAACAGGGGGTCTCGTCCTGGGGGCAGTGGTGGGCAGTCTGATTCAAGCGTGGCTGAGAGTCGACATATTCCCTCATTCCTTTCCCTGTTGCCTTTCCCCGTTTCCTTTCCCCGTTTTCTTTCCATTCTCATCATTGGCAGGCAAGGCAGCAGGGCTGTCAACAGGAGGTCTTGTCCTGGGAGCGATGGTGGGCAGTCTGATTCAAGCATGGCTGAGAGTTGACATCTTCCCGCTGCTCGGCATCGGCTCCCCTGCCGTCCTCATTAGTGAATTCTCCATTATCAACCTCTGGCTCGCCGCTGTCTTCCTGCGGTGATCTTTTACAGCGTTATAGACATGACCCCAGCTGTCAGCTAGGCTAATATTCTTTTACCGGGAATCTTTCTGCGGTTGCTGGCAGGTGGTGGGCGTGAGCTGTCATAAGTCCTAGGTTTTCGATAGGGTAGGGATTGTTTGTGCTTGTGTGTGAGTGTGTTTGCGTGTACAGTTAATTAGCAGAAATAAATACCAATGCTCTGGTTGGAGGTCCCCCTGCCTGTCCTCTGCCATTGACATGAATGCATTTAGGAGCATTGGCATAGACAGGGTTATTTACACCACTTCGTAACAGGTGACTCAGACAAATTTGGAAACGGATATCGGAGTTTCTCCAATCGTGGTACAGTAGCCGAACTTGTGGTACAGTATTGGACTTGGGTCATTGGCCTCCCTGTCAGAAACTAGCTTAGCTAGGAAGCCATAGAATGGCACAAGGTTTAGCTAGGAGCTAGGAGGAGCCATGAGAATGGCGAGAGGTTTTAGGTGCTAGGAAAGTTGAGGAGAGAAAAGGGGTTGGATTAGAAGAGAGGGGAGTACAAGGAGGGGTTTGTACCCCCTACAGAAAGGTTCAGTAACAACCTACCAAGCCTATATAAATTATAACTTATATAATGTTAACACACCCCCTAGGCTTGGTAGTCACACACCCACACACACCCACACCCCCTAACCTAGCACCCCCATTCCAGCCACAGTGACAGCGACTCTAGGTCGGTCGACCCCACGGCGCGTGAGGCGGCGACGTCGACAGCAGGGGCTGCGGCGGCGACGGCGGCAGCGGCGGCAGTGTCGACAGCGGCGGCGGCGGCGGCGTGCGGCTGCGTGGCCCCGACGCAAGCGGCGACAGCGGCGGCGGCGGCGGCTTCGACAACAGCGGCAGCGGCGGCGGCACCCGCACCTCTCGGTGACGTGGCCTGGCCCCGCGACTGTGGGACGGCCGGCGGGAGTCAGCCGTCGTCTGCGGAATGGAAGAGGGCGCAGGGGAAGGAGGGGGGGTGGGGGGGGGGGGCGGCGCCACAGGCTGACATGCGGGCGGCCGGTCTAGCGGCGCCACAAGCGTCACGCGGCCGGCTGCAGCCCGACGACGCCGTCATGGAGCGGCGTCGATGCCGCAGCGGGGCGTCGACGCTGCGACGGCAGCACGACGTCGCTGGTACGCCGACTGCGCGCTGTCGCGTAGACGCCGCGGCAGCGTGACGGCGCCGTCACGTCGCGACAGCAACTTGACGCGACGGCGGAGCTGCGGCACGACGGCGCGGCCACAGCAGCTGGACGCGGGCGCCATGGACGTCGACAGCGGCGCCGCGGCACGACGACGCGGCCACAGCAGCTTGACGCGGCCGCCATGGCAGCGCGAGATAGAGAGAGAAACGAGCACGCAGCGGAAACGCGAGGAGCAGGCCCACACGGAACGAACTGCTCTGATACCATATCAGAAACTAGCTTAGCTAGGAAGCCATAGAATGGCACAAGGTTTAGCTAGGAGCTAGGAGGAGCCATGAGAATGGCGAGAGGTTTTAGGTGCTAGGAAAGTTGAGGAGAGAAAAGGGGTTGGATTAGAAGAGAGGGGAGTACAAGGAGGGGTTTGTACCCCCTACAGAAAGGTTCAGTAACAACCTACCAAGCCTATATAAATTATAACTTATATAATGTTAACACTCCCCACCCCACCCCACCCCACCCCACCCCTCAGCTAATCTCTGCTCAATGATGTCATTCCCAAGCTTATTCTGTAGTTGGCTTCTCGTGCCAGATGGATGCGAGAAACCCGGTCTAGAAATAGCCGAAGCCTTCGGTTCGGAGGAATCAAACGTGCGCTGTTGCGAGATGGATTCTGCACGCGAGCTCAGCAGCGAGGCCACAGCGACGCCACAGCGAGAGTGCAGGGAGACCGCAGCGACGATGGCGTTCTGCATGGTCGATAATTTTCGACTACCAGCCATGCACGGTAGTCGGAAGACGACGATGATGGCGTTCTGGATGATCGATCATTTTCGGACATCGTACACGCCTAATTCACGCAATGCTGCATTCGGCCTCCAGACCGAGGCATGTGCAAGGCAGCGCATGTGCGTCGCAGGCAGCCGGTTCTCTCTGAGGGAATCACCAGAGAGTCTCTGGTGCAGCGGCAGCGGAGCAGCGTGATGCTCGTGTGCAATGGTCTTAGTGACACCTCCGACCGCAACAGCCTTGAGCGCCATGAGGCAGAGCAACGTGGAAAGATGAGAAATTCTTTTGTAGTAAAAAATTTACAGATTGTGATTCGACTAGAAGAGGAGTTTGCTGTAAAGGAGACAAACTCCTTCATCTATCGGCAGGTCTTTCAGACCTGCCACCTAGTCTCATTTGCATTTTTCTGTTCCAACTTGTATACCACCAGCACACTCTAAACCTCTATGCCCAGATCTGGGCATAGAAGTCTCTTGCTGCAAGACGTCATTTCTGTTAGATACTCTACAATGGTTAGCGGACTCATTTCCGCTGCAAGTGGTAGGCCTCCTGCTCCTCGTGTGAATACTAGGAGTGGTGGAAGGCGTGGGTCCCCTGTACGTGAGGGGGACCGAAACTCTTCATCTCAGCATAGAGAACGATCTCGTTCTCCTCGTCGTGGCGGAGGTAACGGCGCAGTTACCGCTTTGGATTTGCTGAGTGGCGCGCGTCAAGACCCTGTTCAGCACGTCGAAAACGCGGCAGGGGACGCGGATCGTAACACGTCACGCAATCGCGATTTCCCCCCCGGATTTCAGGGCGAGCGGCGTAACGAGCAGAACCGCGTCGACACAAACCCGATTGCCGAAAACGCCCCCTCCCGGCCCCCACCTACCGAACGCAATCATGACGGTCCTGCGCGTGAGGACCACAATCATGATCGTGATCCTGCGCGCGCAGGGCGTCATCATGAGCGCGATCTCAACGCCCCAGCGCCCCAGATTCGCCAGGATCGCGAGGATCGGGACCGGGATCGCGCAGATCGCCGCACAGATTTTCCTCCTGCCGCAGTGAATCCGCGCGGGATTCCGCAGATCTCGACCCCTGGAGCAGCAGAAATCGCCGAAATGATTGCGCGCCTGGATCCTGCAGCCCAGCGCAATCTCCAGCGAATCTTCACAGGAGCTGCTGGCGAACGCGTTACAGCGCGCTCCACTGCATCTACAGCGCCTCATTCTGCAGAACATAATTCTGCTCGCTACACCGACAACAATGTTAACGCCGGCACCAACAACGAGACCATTCACCACGTTCTTGGCCTTCTCGCGGCGCTCCAGCGGGGCAATGGCGCCGATCCCGCACCGCCACCGGAACCAGCACGCGTCGCAGCGACGGTGGCCCCACGCTCTCGCCTCCCGGCGCCCGCCCCCGAGCCCGTTGACGACGAAATGGACGAGGAAGCACCCCATGCCACGCTCGACGAAGGTAATGCCGCCCGCCCGAAATCCGCTTCTGCATCGCTCACCCTCGCTCCTATTCCACCTGCACGTCCTCAGTTGCGCTCTTCCTTAGTTAAAAGCGATGGAATTCGTACGCAACTTTTTAGTTTTGAGCGCATTCAAGCTATTGCACGTCATGCTATCTCGGTTTTACCACTTGACGGTGGGGAACAAGCCGCCGACTATCTCCAGCAGATAGTAGAGGAGGCGGAAGAGAAGATTCATTTTTTGTTTACCGCGGATCAACGCGGTTTCGAAGTGGCCAATATGGCCCTTAAGATTAAGTATGGGGAAGTGGTAGAGGATAAGAATGTGAAGGCCGCTTCTCAGATTGTAGCGGCCAGCAAGAAGAGGCCCACTCGGCCCACCCATCCCACCTCCCGTCCTGAACCCCCTCTTCGCCCTCGCGGCCAAGGGGAGCGCCTTTGGAACACATGGCGTAGGGACGGCGACGGCCGTTGTTTCTATTGCCGTGAACCCGGGCATGGGATGGCTAATTGCCCCCAAAGGGGCCAAGGGGCCAATCGGCCAGCTAAGATTGTGTAAAGTTTGCTTAACCTCTCCGATGTTGCAGCGTTCTTAATTTAAAAAAAAAAAAAAAAAAAAAAAACACACACACACACATTTGTGCATTCAAGCAAGATTAATACGCGCGTCATACGGCCACACGGTCTTGCACGTTGGGCCCGTGCAAGAAGACGTGAACGTGCCCACAAGACGCATACACAATGTGTGTGCGTCCTTTAAAGACTGACGTTGATAAGATTCATGACAATATTTCTATGTCCATCGCAAAAAACGTATGCTCGCAAAACGATTGCGTAGCATTTGCGCAAATGCTTTGCAAACGTTTTGCGAACATGTGGGTGAACACTCCTGGCGGACTAAGATTAGAACACTTGGCGAATGCTTTGGCAACATTTCCCGAAACACTTTTTGGTTCACGACAAGGAATATATGACGACCAACTACAGCCCAAAATGCCAAGTTCACATTCCCAACCCATGGTTTATCACTTAAGGGATGACGTGGCCGAATAATACTGAGCAAGCGGGCACCTATATTTAGCGTTTGCCTTCCTTCCAAAAAAAAAAAAAAAAAAGTCGTTGCGTTCGGAACTACATGAGGTACCTTCCTGATTCTCTACCGTCCCTATTTGTGTTCCCTCTCCTACCAGAGCTCGGAACCATTTCGGCCTATGCCGATGACGCAACCAAGATTACCCGCATGCAAGGCCGCCTCCGTGACCGCGCTGCATGGTGGTCCGCCTGGTGCGACAGCCGCTTGATTCTATCGGTGATTACATCTGGATATCGCCTACCATGGGTTGCCTCTGAGCCCCCTCCGTCTCGTACTAAGAACCATGCCGGTGCTTTGCAATTCACCTCTTTCGCCGTAGGCGCAGTGGCCGAGCTTCTCGCCACCGGTGCAGCTCGGGTCGTTCCTCCTTCCACAACCCTCACATGCGTTAGCCCCTTAAACGTGATTGTCCAACCCTCAAAAAAGAGACTGATATTGGATTTGCGGCATGTCAACTCATTCCTCTCAGTACCTCGTTTTCGATACGAAGGACTTACTCGCGTTCCTGATTTGGTGCAAGAAGGCGATTGGCTATTCACGATCGATCTCAAATCTGGATACCACCACGTCGACATTCACCCCGCTTTCTGGCAGTTTCTCGGATTCTCCTTGCAAGGGCAGGACTACCAATTCCTCTCTTTGCCTTTCGGGCTGGCTACAGCGCCGTTTGTGTTTACCCAGTTAATTAAGCAACTCGCCAAACGCTGGCGTAGCCGTGGCATCCGCCTTATTCCATACGTCGATGATATCCTATTCATCAGTGCCACTCGAGCGGAGGCTCTTCACAACCGCTCCATAATCATTGCCGACCTCGCAGCTGCGGGCTTTGTTGTGAATTTCAAAAAATCACAACTCGCACCGGCACAATCTTTGAAGTTCTTGGGCCTCTTGCTGGACACGCGCACCACCACCTTCTCGGTCGATGCGGATCGGCGCAACCGGCTTTTTGCCGAGCTGGATGAATTAGGCACACTCGGCACTAACGGGCGTCGCATCCCTGTTCGCCGCGCTGCCCGCATCACCGGCATGTTGGCCTCCATGTCCTTGGCGCTTGGCACTGTCGCGCGCGCTTTCTCCCACCACCTTCTCACGCAGATCGCCAAATGCCACTCATGGGGGGCGGCCATTCTCCTCACCCCTGAGTCTGTCGAAGAACTGCGATTTTGGCTTACACAGTTCGACATTTTCAACGGCGCCCGCTTCCACAACCCGCATTTGTCCCCTATGACGACTGCACTGCACACTCCTCTGAGGTCGTGTCACAATCGGCTACAAGCGGGAGATCAGAGTGGTCGATGAAAGCGGCACTTATCACCAGTCGCAGCAGGCTACCTCACCACTGTCAGGCTACTATTCCATTCCCGCTAGCTGGCAAATGCGGCTGTCCTCGGGAATATCAAGTCAGCAGATTGGGGAAGGCTGGGGATTTGCAGGTCTGGCAGGAGTGGCAGGGGTGCCGAGCCAGCAGCCACATGGGACAGGCTGGTTGAGGCTGCGGCGAGTGCGAGGGACAAGCTGGACACTCTCCAGAGGATACAGAGTGCAGAGTACACCCATTGGGTCAATGGAGGAGCGATGGCAATCCCAGCGTTTTCTGCGGGGCGGCTTGAGGGTGCAGAGGCAGGTGTGGCGTGGCTGGTGGTGGATGGCTTGTGTCTGCTGCGTGCTGGCTGCCTTGACTTGCTGCTTTTGGCTGGTGGGCTGTGCGTGCTGGTGCTATGGCTGGTTTGGCTGCACGGCCCAGCAGCAGCAGCATCAGCTGTCCCTGTGATGCCTTGGCCCTGTTGCGTCTGGTACGGGCAGCAGAGAAGTGCCCTTGCATGTTGGTGCGTTGTGGAGTCTATTTTTGAGGCGCCTAAAAAATACGGGCAGCAGAGAAGTGCCCTTGCAGGTTGGTGCGTTGCTGCTGATGGTAAGCTGAGATGACACAGTTCTGCTCAAGTCTGCACGATCTGTCACAAATTCCTATCAGCAGCAAGTTTCCCACCCTAGTCATATAGAAATTTCAACAGCAAGTAGCAAGTTTCCCAACCTCATTCCCTTAAGAGTAATATTTTGCTGACACATGATATCCAGTCAAAAGTGAATAAACAAACACACAACTCATGCTATACCTTCACATGGGTATGCATTCTAATTCCACAACACACAACACCACCAAACCACCCATATCCACATCAACAAATGCTAGGTTGCTGCTGATGCCTATGCTTCCTGTACATACAGTGAGCCGGTGCACCGGTGTACACAGCACCGGTGCACTGTTACTCCTCACCCATACCTATTGCTTCCAGCAGCCACAGTACTCCGGAATCCACTACCCCTGGTCCGTGCGGCACAACGATGGTAGATGAATGATCCGTCTCGCTGGTTACCCCTGGTACGAATGGTCGATGTCAACAGCTCTTACACACTGGTTCTAGCAGCCACTGTGCTCTGCAGAAGCCCGTCTCTGATCTGCGCACCAATGTCAGCCACTGCCCCTGGTCCATGCGGCACAAAAATGGTGGATGAGCGGTTGTTGGCCCCGATGTCCCGCATGGTGTCGAAGTTCTGCGTCATCATGACCTGAGGGCAGCGAGAGCACAGGAACAGGAGTAAAACAACATCAGTGGGAAGAGATGAGACATGCTGTTGGCCCCGATGTCCCGCATGGTGTCGAAGTACTGCGTCATCATGACCTGGGGGAAACAAACAGGAGAGCGAACGATGATGCGTGCAGGCACAGGAACACGGCATGACACATGACACATGACACATGGTGTTGGCTCCGATGTCCCGCCTGGTGTCGAAGTAGTGCGTCATCATGACCTGGGGAGGGAACCGGGAGAGCACAGGACACGTGAGAGCACGAGAAGGCAGTACACACACGGAAGCGGCATGACATGACACACGATGTCCCCTGCCATGTCCTTCATGGTGTCGATTGTAGTGAAACACAATGACCAGAAGGGCACAGGAACATGGCTGTGAAAAGAACACGGCGTGACAGATGAAAATCATCGGCATCTGGAGGCAGAGGATGTGTTGGAATAACAGACAACAGCCTTTTCTGAGACAGGCTTTTCTGAGACTGGCTTTTCTGAGACAGCCTTTTCTGAGGCAGGCTTTTCTGAGACAGCCTTTCTGAGACAGGCTTTTCTAAGTCCATCAATATTCATGACGCATGCAAGGCATCATCACCCAGAGGTGTAGTTCCCAGCAAGCACCTACACACTATGTAGCTTCGTGAACTCACTCGAGAGCAGGTCTCACATGTGACTAGGTACCTGACATCCCACTCACCATGTCCAGCACGTCCTTGGGCGTGGTGCCCGGCACCTGCTCCGAGAATCCCATCACGCTGTCCCTCAGCCCGTCCACGATCGCCTGGTAGGGGGGGTAGCATTGGGGAGAGGGGGTGGGGGGGAGGGGGGAGAAACAGGAGTTAAGGTGCAGTGCAAATCACACCGTCTCAATACTGCTGTCCCTCAACCCGGCCACTAAGGCCTGGAAGGGAGGGGGGGAGCGGGGGGAGGGGGGGGAAGGAACAGGAGTAAACGTGCAGTGCAGGTCACACTGTGACTCAACCCGTCCACTATGGCCTGGGGGAAGGGGGAGGGGGAGGGGGAATTGGTGGGGGCGGGGAGAACGGGAGAGTAAAGTGCGGCCTCAACAACGCAGTCCCTCGACCCGTCCACTATGGCCTGGGGGAAGGGAGGCGGCTATTTTTGAGGCGCCTCAAAAAGGGAGGCGGGTGGTGGTAGGGGCGGAGGAGCACACGAGAAATGGGTCGGTGCGAATAGGGGGCAGAGAGGGGGGGGAGACAGGGGGGTGGGGGTGGGGGTGGGGTGGGGGGGGAGGGGAGTGGGAGAGGGAGGACAGGGGAGATATGAAGCAGGGTCAGAGAGGTGCTAGAGAAGTGGGAGGGACGAGAAAGATTAGCAAACAGATGTCCCCACACCAAGCACAGCAGGGCAGACCCACCTGCCTCTGTCGAGCCACGCCAACGCCCGCCAGGTACCTTGCCTCCGCCTCTCCTTCCGCCTTCTTCACCTGCAGGGACAGGCAGACCAGACCTTTCAATTGTGCATCTTCGAGTCGGTTTCAGCAGGCTAAAAAATCTGCTACTGAATTGGAAGAGGATGAAGGGGCGCGTGGAGTTGGTTTCTTGCTTAGACATCGCAAAACCAGCTCGCACCATCGGATGACTTTTGAGTCGACTGAAAGCCCAAAAGGACATCTCGATGACAACCCGCGTCATCACGGGTGCAGATACCATGAGCAGCTTTTGAGGCGCCTCAAAAGAGACCATGAGCCGGATAGAACGTGGCAAGACAAGGTGCACCAAAATGAGCGCAGGATGAGTAGAAAGTGGGTGGAATGTGGGCGGACGAAGTGCGAGGAGAGGTAGCATAACATTACCTGGAGAATCTTTTCAGCCTCTGCCTTCTCCTGTGTGGCCATGCGGATGCGCTGAGCTGAGAGAAGGCGGGAGAGCAGGGAGCAGGACAGGTGGGCAAACGAGGTGAGCTTGGGACAAGTGGGGACACGTGGGGACACGTGGGGACACGTGGGGACACGTGGGGACACGTGGGGACACGTGGGGACAAGTGGGGACAAGTGGGGATAAGTGGACTCAAGGAGCAGGACTTTGAGACAGGTGGGCAAACGGGAAAGGAAGTGCGTCCGCCGTCTCCTGCATGGCCATGCGACGGCTCTGAGCTGCGTGGAAAGCACAAGTTGGGAGCAGGAGCATCCGAGCAGGTGGAAATGGGCGTACACAACGGATGGTTGTGCACACAACACAGTCACACACACACACACACACACACACACACACACACACACACACACACACGCACACACACACACACACACGCACACACGCACGCACGCACACAGACACGCACATGTATTCACATCGCCAAACTCACTCACACGGTTTCACTTGCTCTCAGACGGTGCTTTTGAGGCGCCGCAAACGCACCTGCTCTCAGCGGTGCCCTTACCCTCGCTGCTCTCGTTCGTGCCACCACCCTGATTGTCCCGACCATATCCTCTATCAGAGCCTGCGCTACATGACTGCATATATGTGTTTATATGCATATGTACAATAATATACATCATCTACACCCCGTACCCGCATTAATCTCGTTCATAGCGGCCTTCACTCTGTTGTCCGGCTCCACATCCACAATCAGCGTCTGCACAATGCGGTAACCGTACGTCCTCATTGCCTGGATGAAGGGTTCAGGGGAGCAAGAGGGATCGGGGTGGCTGCACGTCCACTATCAGCGTCTGTACAATGCGGTAACCGTACGCCTTCATCGCCTGCTCGTTACAACCGGGGTTACAGGTGGAGCAATGTACATGGACGAAACGAAGGGGTGTTACTTACACCGTTCCGGAGGTAGAAACGAAGACGAATGTAGCTGCTAGAAGGTGTGCTAGACACGCCAACACACGCCAACACACGCCAACACACGCCAACACACTCCAACACACTCCAACACACTCCAACACACTCCAACACACGCCAACACACTCCCCCCCCCTTTCCACACCCGCTTGCTTTTCCCCGTTGTCTCTCACCTTTTCGAGCTCCTCCTCAACGGTGTGCGCGATCTCGTTCTTCACTTCGAACACGCGGTCCAGATCCATCTTCGGCACGCTCGCGCGCACCACTGGTTGGTGGGGGGGGGGGGGTGGAGGGGGGGGTGGAGGGGGGGGTATGGAGAATGGGTATTGGGGAGTGGTGAACGAAAAGGAAACAGGGGAACCGATCTCGTTCTTCACGTCGAACACGCGGTCCAGATCCATCTTCGGCACGCTCGCGCGCACCACTGCAGGGGGGAAAAAGGGCGGAAAACGCCGGATTCTTCCGGGCAGGGATGAATGCATACGACAGCGACTTTTGAGTCGAAACGGCGACACAAAAGTCAGCTTGCATACGACCGCGGGCGGGTGACGGAAGGGCACACGTATCGGGAGGCGTGTTTGCCGCGGAACAGCACGCGCAATGCGGGCAGCTCAGGACACCGTCAAACGCGCGGCAACTCGCCGTCAAAGACATAGGACCGAATCTGCGGCTGAGCGTCCTGCAGCTTGTAGAAGGCGGAACGTGCCTGCGGAACCTAAACGCGCCGCCAATACAAGGGCGAGAGACTGACCGCCCAGCGCTCAAGAATCAACACTGACCATCGAAGACGTAGGAGCGGATCTGCGCCTGCGGGTCCTGCAGCTTGTAAAATGCGTCCTCGATCTGCTCGCGAATCGCCTGGTACTGTATGGAAGCGACTACAGTGACGAACACGTTATCCTGAAACGAGGAAGCAGAAGAAGGGGATGGGAAACGGATATCACTGGCAGTGCTAATGAAGGGTGGAGGGAAGGCTCTGGTGACGTGAAAAAAGGAAACGGAGCCTGATCTCCCGATGCAGTTATGATGTGCGGCGCCGTTCATGACGATTGGTGGGACGAGGAGAACGCTTTGAGTCGACTCAAAAGCTGATGTGCGACGCCGTTTATGACGATTGGTGGGACGAGGAGAACGAAGGCGCGGACCTTGGTCTTTGTTTCGCAGCGCACGTCGAGCTGGCGCACGCGGAGGCTCATGAGCCCCGCAGCGCGGTAGCAGCAGCACCACGGCACGCAGTGGCAACCCGGGTCCAGCGACTTCACGAAGCGCCCGAAATGCTCCACCATCGCCACCGTTGATTGGTCCACCTGGAGCAGCCCGCATAACTTCTCCATGCTGGCGAGTCGCGTTAGGAAAAGAAAGTCCACGTCGGAACTTGTTTATTGAAGTTAGGAGGTCTTTTTTCTTTAAATAATCCAACACTAATGACGCTGTGCAGTTCTGCAGACAGTAACGCACTTCGGAGGACGAGGAGGTGAGTATGACTCGGATAATTCAAGAAACCTATGTAAAATGGCGCCTTGCACCTGGTAAATGTGCTGTGTTTGGGGGGCGGTGGCTGAAACTGAACACTCGACGCTGGAAGGAACTGAATCAACGGGGCGCGAATTGAGCGAGAGGAGCGGCGGAGAGGTTACTGTGGGGGGGAGGTGGACGCGGGGTGGCGGGTGGGTCGCGGGGGAGGGGAGGCCAGCCTGCTGCTCGTGCGTGTGTGCGCGCAAAGGGGAGAAATGGGCATGGCCTTGGCTGGAAGGGGGAAGCGGGGGTTCGCTTGGGAGAAGGGGGGAACACCACGTTTCCGCGCCATGCCGCGTCTCGATTGCTGATTCGTTCTTGCGTTTCGCAGCGTGACGCGGTTTGTGGCCCACCCAGGCACGCAAACATGCACCTCGCAATCGCCATCTCGCAGTTGGCATTCGCGAAGCTCACCACGCCTGGGGAAGTCAACTCCAGCTCCAAGAGCTGTTTTGGTTATAAAGGTTGTAAAGGCAAATCATCAGTTCTCTAAAAACGAGCAGTATATATGTAACACGCTACTCTGTATCGAATATTTCAAACATCTCTGTGTCATGGTCCTCCGTGACGTGTCCTCACTCGCCACCACATCACAGGCATCCATGACGTGGAGAATCGCGGAAACGAGGGGACGTGGCAGCAGGAATCACCAGAGTTGCAGCTGATGAATCTCCACGGGACGGGAATGAATCATGAACGAGTGACACTACGTAGTTGAAGCTGCTTCTATGGAGTACATTTCTTCCAACTCATGGTACAGCACACCATGGAAATGCACTCCAGCCATGAAGCTGTTTCTACGTAGCCAGGCTGTGCTGGTTTGAAAATGGTCAGCATTCTAGCAGCAAGTATCATAGGTATCTTGTTCTGTAGGTGGTTGCGAGACGCAGGTGGTAGCTAACTCGAGAGTAGATGCTGCAAGGATCGAACTGCCACCTTTATTTCTGGCCGAGGTCATCCTCCTGTCGGCTCGGTTTCGTTTCCTTTTGACAGCATCTGGGGTGCTATTAGGTGGCGTGTTTCTCCCTTCGACAGCATCTTTCTTTCTTACGTCATCTTCCTGAATCTGTGGCCATGGCTCCTTCAATAAGTCTAGAACGTGCACCGTTAACCTCCCGAAGCCTACATTCCGAAACCATGCTCGACTTAGTGAAGATCCGTGTTTCATCCTCTACAATCTCCTCCCATACATTCTCCAGCCTCCCCAGTCGATCCTCGTTACTAGCGTATCCGCGCCAAATCAATGGCGTTCCGTTGCTCTTTTCACGCCCAGCATTGCTCGGCCAGTCCGTGCTTCGCGGGCCATTCAGCCGACGCCACGTGTCCCAGTCGTCAGCCGCGCGCAGAGGGACGTCGGCAGCAGGCGCGCCGCAGCAGCAGCAGGCGGACGGGGCGGCGGGGGAGTGGCGGCGGCGATGGGAGCCCTCGGAGCGATTCGCGCTGTCGTTCGCGAGCCAGATGGGCGACGACATGGAGAAGACCGAGGCGCAGGTGGGTTGTGCATTCGAGGCGCAGGTGGGGAGAAGGCGTTTCAAGGGAGGGAAAGAAAGAAAGCAGGAACCAATCAGAACCTTTTCCCCTCTAAAGCCCGAAACCCTTCCGCCGTGCCCTGTCTTCTCCCCGCCACCCCTCCCCAGCTTCTCTTTATGCGCCTGTACCCTGTACCCGGACCTCAACCAGCTGTCTGCATGTGACTGGGTGGCGCAGCGCCTTTACTTCCCCCATCATCCATTCCTGTGATTTTATATAATTCTAAACTTCACCTAACCCATCATCCATCCCCCCAACCCCTCTCGCCCCCTTCTCCCACCTTCAGCTGCTCCTGATGCGCCTGTACCCGGGCCTCAACCAGATGCGTGCGTGGGATCGCGTGCGGCAGCGCCTTTACTCCCCTCACCATCCATTCCCCTTCCCCCCTCCCCTCCCCCTCCCCCCCCCCCCAGCTCCTCCTCATGCGCCTGTACCCGGACCTCAACCAGCTGTCGGCGGGGGACCGCGTGGCGCAGCGTGTGAAGCGGATGGGCGGCGACGTTCGGCAGCTAGTGGAGCAGCTGTGGGGGGAGGTGGAGGAGATGGAGCGGGGGCGCATGCAGGCGCGGGGGGCCAGGGGGGGAACAGGGGGAGCAGGGGGAGCAGGGGGGGCAGGGGGAGCAGGGGGAGCAGGGGGGAGAACTGGAACGGAAGTTTCCGCAACTGCCTCCCCTGTTTCATCTGCCGTTTCATCTGCCGTTTCATCTTCCAATGCAGCGGCCGCAACGCCGCCCGTGAAACCAAAAAGGCCAGCCCCGCCGCTCGTCTCGCCGCCCAGCCACCCAGCCCGAGCCGCCCCATCCCTTCCTGCTTCCCCCAGCGCAGCTTCACAAACGGACAAGAAACTCCGCACTGCCGCCCGGCCGGATACAATTCCGGTTCTGATTCGGGCGGTAAGGCCGTCCCAGATGTACGGCGAGGGCGGGGTTAAAGACACTCTTCCCCCTGAATTTAGGGGGGTGGCAGCGATTATCGAGCCAGTTAAAGTGCAGAGGAAGGGGGGTGGGGGGAAGGGGGAGGGCGGGGAAGAAGCAGCATCAGCAGCATCAACAGCAATACCAACGGCTCCACTGACCCCACCCCCCAGACGACCAGGTTTAGCAGTTGCAGCAGCCTCAAGTGCAGTTACAGAGGTGAAGAGTGCAGAGGAGAAGGAGAAGGAGGAGAAGGAGAAGAAGGAGAAGGAGAAGAAGGAGAAGAAGCAGGAGGAGGAGCAGGAGAGGGAGGAAGTCTTGCCGGCGTTACAGAGGCCGCCAGGGTCAGGGGCGGCTGCGAGTGCGGCAGAAGAGAAGGAGAAGAAGAAGAAGGAGGAGAAGGAGCAGAAGCAGAAGGCGGAGGCACGGGAGGAAGTCTTGCCGGCGCTACAGAGACCACCGGGGTCAGGGGGGGCTGCGAGTGGGGCGATGACTAGCAGTGGGGCTGCGAAGGAAGGTGGGGAGGAGAAAGGCATAAAAGGAAAGGCAAAGGCGGAGGCAAGGGAGGAGGAAAGGGAGGAAGTCTTGCCGGCGTTACAGAGACCACCGGGGTCAGGGGGGGTTGTGAGTGCGGCAGAGCCAAGCAGTGTGGCTGGCAAGGGCGTGGGGGGAAAGAAGCAGAAGAAGAACAAGAAGGAGGAAAGGGTGGAAGTCTTGCCGGCGGTACAGAGGCCAGCGGGGTCTGGGGGGGCAGAGGAGAAGGATAAGAAGAAGGAGCAGAAGCAGAAGGAGGGGGAAAGGGAAGAGGTTTTGCCGGCGTTACAGAGGCCGCCAGGGTCAGGGGGGGCTGTGAGTGGCGCAGAGCCCAGCAAAGCCAGTGCGGCTGTCAAGAGCGTGGCAGAGAAGAGACAGGAGGAAAGGGACGAAGTCCTGCCGGCGCTACAGAGGCCAGTGGGGTCAGGAGGGGCTGTGAGTGCGGCAAAGACTACTTTTGGAGAGAGCACAGCTGGTGGGCCTGCTTCTGCTGCTGCTGCTGGTGGCGCAGCTCCTGATGGTGCTGCTGGTGGCGCTGGAATAGCAGGGGCAGCGGATGGAGAGGGTGAAGAGGCGGTGATGGGGTCTGTTGACAGGGTGACAGTTAAGAAAGTCAGCGTAACGAAGGCCCCTTCCCGACCCCAAGCTGCTAGGGCTGCCGCCTCTGTGTCTTCCATTGCAGCATCAGCATCCCAAAGAGGAGCAGAATCAACAGCAGCAGCAGCCACGCAAAGCGTGACAGGAGAGAGGAAGATAGAAGGCAGCAAAGGGGCACGTGGCGAAGGGAAAGGCGAAGAGAGCGGAAAGGAGGATGCGTCAAGAGAGCAAAAGAGGGAGGATGAGGATGGAGGGAGAGGAGAGGAGGGAGGGGGCGAAGGGTGGTCGACGATGGTCCAGGAGGCAGTGAGGAGGGAGGAGGCGAGAGAGAGAAGGCAAGCAGCACTTCTGCAGTCGTCTCCTTCCCCTGCTGCCATGGCTGCTGCCATGGCTGCTGCTGCAACTGCTGAAGAAGCAGCAGCTGAAAATGTTGAGATTCCTGAGAAACGGTAGGGCGCTGTGTGTGCAGGGCCTTCTCCCCAACTCCCTTCAACTCCCTTCCCAACTCCCTTCAACTCCCCTCCCAACTCCCTTCCCAACTCCCTTCCCAACTCCCTCCTCTCTCTGTCCTCTTGGCGTTCCTTCACCCCGTATACAACCGCACTCAGTTTCCATCCCGTTCCATCCCATTCCACCACATCTCATCCCTTCCCATCTCATCTCATCCCCACACTCCCCTCTCCTCTCCTCCCTCTCCTCCTCCCACTCCTCCCCCTCCTCCCTACCTCCTCTCCCTCCCCTCCAGATTCCCCAAGTCCGTCAAAGCCAGCGGGCCCCAAGGCGTGACTCCCCTCCCCAAGGGCCTTCCCCCCGCCGTCACCCCTCCCCCTGTTGACCTGAGGCGATCCCGGCCCGACTCCCCCCGTCCGCGGCTCCCTCCCAAGCCCCGCCCTGTGCCCTCTTCACCTGCTCCCGCTCCTGCCTCTGCCCCTTCGCCTGCTGCAACTGCGGCCGCTGCGGCTGCTGCTGCTGCTGCTGGTGCTGGTGCGGCTGCTGCTGCCCCCTCTGCTGTTCCTGCTGCCTCTCGGGCGTTTTCTCCTCCTGCTGCTCCTGCCGGGTCCGCTGGTGCTGCTGCCGCTGCTAGCGCTTTGCCAAGAGCTGGTGTGAGCGGTGATTTGCTGGAGGGACTCAAGCTGTGGGGACTTAATACCACGCCTGAGGTAACCTTCAACTCTACCCACAATTAGCTGGTCCTCCATGCCTTAACCCCTCATTTCCTTCAAAAGCTCCCCACCATCCATCTCGTCATCACCACCACCATCCCCCTCTCCCCTCCCCCCCTCTACTCCCCTGCCGCCGCCGCTGTCTCCATCCCCGTCCTCGTCCTCACGGCCGCCCATACAGCCAAAGCCTGCCCATACAGCCAAAGCCTGCCCATACAGCCAAAGCCTGCCCATACAGCCAAAGCCTGCCCATACGGCCAAAGCCTGCCCATACAGCCAAAGCCTGCCCATACAGCCAAAGCCAGCCCATACAGCCAAAGCCTGCCCATACTGCCAAAGCCAGCCCATACAGCCAAAGCCAGCCCATACAGCCAAAGCCAGCCCATACAGCCAAAGCTCATTCCGCCTCAACGTCCTGTCCCTCCCGGTTCCCTCCCCCCTCTACCGTTGCTTTCTGCTTTTTAGAATTCTAAAAGACATAACAGGGTGTTTTTTAGAATCCTCAAAAGTCATCCCACATCACCATCATCCCACATCACCATCATCCATACCGTCACCGCCATGGCTTGTTCTCAACAGGGCAAGCGGCCCACAGAGCATGCTGTGAGGGATCGCACAACAGCGACTGGCAAAGCCTGTTCCCCCCCCCCCTCCTCCACCTTCCGTTCTGGCAAAGCCTGTTAGAATAAAGCCTGTTAGAATGAAGCCTGTTAGAATAAAGCCTGTTAGAATGAAGCCTGTTAGAATGAAGCCTCCCAACCCATGCCCCTCACCATCCCCACCCATGCCTCTCACCATCCCCACCCACGCCTCTCACCATCCCCACCCACGCCTCTCACCATCCCCACCCACGCCTCTCACCATCCCCACCCACGCCCCTCACCATCCCCACCACGGCTTGTCTTCAACAGGAGGAGCAGCCCATAGAGCAGGCTGCGAAGGAGCGCACAACCGTGGCGGTCAGTGTCTGTTCCCTCCCCCCTCTTCCACCTTATCTCTCATCCATCACACCTCCCCCTCTGACATTGGCAGGACGAGCACCCCATAGAACAGGCTGTGAAGGATCGCACAACCGTGACAGCTAAAGTCGTCAGCTGCAATTACGGCGGCCTCGTGGTAAGCTGCGTTGCGCTGCGCCCTCCCTTCCTCGTCCCTCTCCCTCTCTTGGGGTCAAAACACCAGGAGCGCACAATGGTGATGACGGTGAAAGTCGAGGTGTATTCTGAGTCGGCTCTCCCAAAATACACCTCTCCCTCTTGGGTTCAAAACACCAGGAGCGCACAATAGTGACAGCTACAGTCGCCAGCTGCAATTACGTTGTAGTAAGCTGCTCACTCTCTCTTTCATTTTTTCCACCCCTCGCTCTCATCCGTCCAACTCTCTTGTCGTGTCTAAGATGGCTCGTGGTGTGGTATAAAATGCCGCGTGATCAGCACGTCTCAAGAACTTCTGCAGTAGTGGCCTTCTTGCAAGCTTTCCTTTCCTCCATCCAGCCAACTCCTTCCACAGCTGTACTGTACTGCACCCAAGGAGCACCACTTTTTGCTTTTGCGTCGACTCAAAAGCAAAAAAAAAAAAAAAAAAAAAAAAAAAAAAAAAAACTTACTGTAGCTGTACTGCACCCAACCCAAGGAGCACCACTATTAAGTGGAGGTTGACATTGCGTGGCTGCAGCTGAGTTTCTAGTGAAACGAGGGATTTTAGATAAAAGTTTGACTTGCAGCAGGTGTAAAAACCTGGTTTATACACCTGCAAGTCGAACTTCGGTAACAGCAGCCTTATTGCAAGCTTTCCTTTCCTGCATCCAGCCATCTCCCTCCATAGCTGCACTGTACTGTACTGTGCTGTACTGTACTGTACTGTACTGTTTGTAGCTATGGATATGGCAAAACAGCTGTACTGTACCCCCGTCCCCCTTAGCTGCGTTGCAAAACCTCCCACCCCCACTCACCCACCACTGCCTCTCCTCCCCCAACCCCCCTGTCCTCCAAGTTCCAACCCACCCCCCCCTCCCCCCCACCTATCTATCCATTCCGTCCAACTCCTCCCCCCATCCACCTACCTCCTTTCCCAGAGTGTCTCTACTTCCCCTGCCCCCCCTCCCCTCATTTCCTCTCACCCCCACCACCTCCTCCGTCCCCTACTTGGACCCTCCTTCCAAACACATCCCCCCCCCTTCCCCCCCCCTTTCCCCCTCCCACCCCCCCCTTCAGCTGTCCATCAACGGCGTCCAAGCCTTCCTCCCAGCCAGCTACCTCCTGCCTGAAATGTCCTCTCCCCTCCCTCCAGCGTTCCCATACACACACACCCATTCCCCCACCCCTTGCCCTCCCCCACCCTCAGGTATCTATCAAAGGCGTCCTAGCCTTCCTCCCAGCCAGCTATCTACTGCTGGAGCTCTCTCCCCCCTTCGTTCCCACCCATTCTCACACATCCATCTCCCCTTCCCCCTCTTCCATTCTCCCCCTCCCCCCCTTCAGCTATCCATCAACGGCGTCCAAGCCTTCCTTCCAGCCAGCTACCTGCTGCCAGAAATGTCCTCTTCCCTCCCTCCAGCATTCCCATACACGCACACCCAATCCCCCCCCAACCCATCCCCACCCCCTCCCCCCCTTTCAGCTATCCATCAGCGGCGTCCAAGCCTTCCTCCCAGCCAGCTACTTGCTGCCGGAGCTTCGAAGGTGGAGTTTCCGAGGCTGGCTCCGAGCCAAGGGGCACGACCCTAACCTGTTTGGAGAGAGGGAAGAAAGCGGTGGAGTAGAGGGGGGAGGTGGGGAGGGGGCGGAGGGGAAAGTCAAGAACGAGAAGGGGGGAAGGGGTGAGGAGGGAGGAAAGCAAGGGCGAGAAAAGGGGTTGGAGGAAGAGAGGGGAGTGGAGGGAGGAGACGGAGGGGAGGGATGGAAGGGAGGGGAGGGAGGAGAGGGAGGGGAGGGAGGGGAGGGAGGGGAGGGAGGGGAGGGTGTTGAGGCGTTGAAGGCGCAACTGAGTGCAGAGTACACCCAAGAGAAACTTGCTCTCTTCTCGACTTACTTGGGGGAGGTAGGACTTGGCAATCACTCAAGGGTAGGGTTTTCAGTAGCTGGCTTGGCATCCAAAACGCCGCCTTACGCCCTCCCTCTCCATTATCACTACCGCTACAAGTTTTGTTGAAACCACTTCCCTCTTCCCTTCTTCCTCTCCCCTTCGTTCCTCTCCCCTTCATTCCTCTCCCCCTTTTCCCCAATATGACCGACCGCACTGAGGCACCTCAACTCAAACCCCTTGTGACTGGCCGGTAGAATTAGATTCATTCATCTTTTCTCTCCCTATTTCTCTTCCTCTGGAACCCCCAATCCTCCCCCCCTCACTGTTTTTTGGTGTTTTTTTTTTGTTCTCAACTCCCTATTTCTCTCTCAAGTGAAAACTTCTAGCAGTGAGGTGGTATAAGTTTTCTTCTTCTCTCTCCCTATTTCTCTTTTTCTGGCTCCCTCAACTTCCCCCCACTGCTTTTCGCTCCCTCCCCGCTTCCCTTTACATCCCCTCTCATTTTCCCTTCAATCTCCCTGCTCACTACCCTCCCTCTCCCTCCTTTCTTCCTCTCACTCCCTCCCCTCACTTCTCATTCTCCTATTAGGAGGTTCGAGTGAGAGTGGAAAAGTGCCTTCATTTTTTCCAATCTTCCCTCTATTTCGCTAACATCTTCCTTTTACCTCCCTCCTCCCTCCTGTCTCCTCTTGATCTCCCATCAGGACGTTCGAGTGAGGGTCGAGAGGTGTGACTATAGGGCCCGCTCTGTGTTTGTGACGCAAAGGGGGGCTGATCTGGAGGACAAAGAGAGGCAGGAGCGAAGGGAGCAATTGCAGGTGGGTTCCTGGGATTTGTTGGACTAAGGAGTAAGTAAGAAGAAAATAAATGGAGGAGGCATGTTTGCTCTGCCAAATAAAGGAGATTGTCCCGACCCCTCGGGTGGAGCGCTGGTGATTATTTAGGAGCATGGACAAGTCATGGTTGCCTGCGTGCTGCTGCATCTTTGTGCATGCACGTGTGCGCCTGTTCGTCTTTATGTGCTTGTGTGCGCCTGTGTGTCTTTATGTGCATGTGTGTGCCTGTGTGTCATTATGTGCATTTGTGTTCGCTCCCCTCCACATGTGCATGTACATGGCATGACCTCATCAGCACCGGCTTGAAGCAGGAGATATTGTAACGTCTACAGTAGTGTACATCGGCGACAAGAACATGACAGTTCAGGTACCACGGAACATTATGTACTTTTGGTCATGGTTAAGTTGTGTTAGACCATCAACCCTACTTACAATCAAGTGCATGCACATGTTTAGAGTGTGTAAGCTGTTAAATCCCTCTCTTTGCAACCTGCTTCCCTCCTTATTTCTCCCCTCCCAGCAATGTCAATTCCTTATCTTTTCCCTCCCACTCTTCCTCCCAATATCCCTCACACCATGCCACGTGTCACTCCCTCACAGGTGGAGGGCGTAAACATCATGATTCATTACGACAAAATCCCTCAGCTGCAGGAAGGAACAGTGGACACGTGGCCCTTTCCTATTGGCCAGGTAGGCCTGCAGCAGATAAGATCCCTGCCAGCTACTCTCTGCTGAGGAAGGGTGTGAGTGACGTCAGCATATGCTGAGTGACGTCAGCATATGCTCTCCCTCACAACCCAATAAACACAACATGAATGGCAGATTGCATATTGCAAATTGCATATTGTGTGTTGCATATTGCATATCGCATATTGCATATTGCGTGTGCTGCAAAGTAAGCCTGTTGACAAGCGGCTACTAGTGGCAGTGGAACAGGAGCAGGGGCAGCAGCAGACGTCTCACACCCATCCACTCCCTCTCTCCCCTCCCTACCCATCCACTCCCTCTCTCCCCTCCCTACCCAACTCCCAGCCCCTACAGGTGCGTGTGCTGCGCAGCAAGCCCGTCGACAAGCGGCTAGTGGTGGCAGTGGAGCAGGGGCGGCAGGGGCAGCAGGGATGGGGGCAGTCGTCCCTCGCACCACTGTCGGAGCTCCTCAAGTCATCTGAAACGGCTGCTTCTGGCCCAACCAGTCCTCCAAGCTTTGAGGTGCGTGGGTGTGGGGATCGGGTGAGGTGAGTGTGAGTGGGTGTGGGGAGCAGGTGAGGTGAGTGTGAGTGGGTGTGGGGAGCAGGTGACAAGGTGCGGGTACAGGGACGGCTGGGCGGCACAGGGAAGAGCAGGCTGGGTTAGGTGCGGTCTGGCTGGGACGGCTGGCTTTGTTTGGCTGGCCGGTATCGTGCTCTACTCTCTTTTTTTTTGTTCTCTTGTTCCCCTCTGCTGCTCTTGTTTCTACCGCTTCCCGCTCTCAGTTCGCTGCTTCATTCCCTTCCCTCCTCCATCTTGAATCCCCCCCTCGTTTCTATCTTCCTCCTCCCTCTTCCCTCCCTGTTTCACTCTTTCTCCTTCACTCCCCCTCACTCTACTTTCATCCCTCCACACCTTGCTCCCTTAACTCTCCACAATCTGCAATACAGGCAGCAGCTGAGCTTAAAGCTATTATTGAGGTGCCTCAGAAATGGACTCTACTTTCATCCATCCCTCCGCTAACTCTCCACAATCCGCCTTACAGGCAGCAGCAGAGCTAGAAGCAGTGGCAGCCAACCTCAGAGCGACACCTGGCATAGCCTCGGTGAATCTGGGCCGTGTGATCAGAGGAGGGGCATTGGCTCCTGGATTTCAGGTAGGGCCATCATCGTTCTCGAACATTAGCGGGGTTTTTTATTGCGAATTACAAGTTAAGGATTGAGAGCTTGTGAGGGGTGCTGGTTTTGCAGGTGATTACTGTGATGATTATACAGCAGCTGCATACTGATTTTATAAGCATGGAGTTTCCTTACCCCGTTTTTTATCGCAGTGCCTCTTCTTCAATCTTACCTTCCCCTGACACCATATGTCTTCCATCTGTTATCACAGATATTCCTGGCCTCACAGTCCGACAAAGGGTGCAAGCTTATTGCACGATCAGGGCTGACCATTCAAGAGGTAAAAATATTTCCCCATTTGAACGCGTCTTTCATAATGGTTTAATGCCCTCCATGTTCCAAACCAATGGTAGGCTTAAAAGTTATCCGTTGCTTGGTTACCTGGCTTATTTGATAAACCATGCTTTGTGTGCAGGTGCTTGTGGAAGCAAGCCTTGAGAAGGATGAAATGAAACAAGCGATTCAAGCAGCGACTGGGCAGTTGTGACCATGCTGGAATGTTGAGAGAATTGAACCAGGTCAGGTGGCTAGCTGCAGTAGGCTACGCTATGTTACGCCATGGATTGAAATTAACCACCATGCCTGGTTCATCTAGCTTGGTTGATTTGGGAAAATATAATTCTTTCTCACGAGATGGTTGATGAGATTAAGTGCCAACCTGTGAACTTCGGTATAATATGCAGCATAGCAAGTCGTACCATATCGCACGTCGAGATTCCCTGGACGAGTATGTACATCACGGTATACCGCATGGAACCGTTCTGATAACCTGTAAACCGTCTGCCACCCATCTATTCCTTCGAGCTTGAGGTTCAAAATCCTGGGTCTGCCCAGGAGCATCCGCGCTGGGACTTGCAACTAGTCTGTAGTACCCACTAGTAGAAGCAGAGCAGTAGAACTGTCATTGTCTAAAGACCTAGAGTACGTCCCACACACCTAGAGTATGTCCCAAGAGTACGTCCCACACACAACGTCTGCGGTGGTGTACGGTGCAACACGCTTGAAATCGGTTTCCCCACTTCACCGCGTCATACCTTTGGGCACCGTATTGGACCTGTACAGAGTGTGCGGTGGCCGTACTCTTCGGACACGCACTAACTACAGCATTAGCGGGAAGACCTAACACGGTGCAGTCGGAGCCCTCGCATGCTGATCTGATCTGCAAATTCCACACAGGGTAGTCGGTGCATTGATTTCCGCGGTTAGACCTTGGCACAGTTAGTGCATGTTACACGTGTGGGCGTTTCACCGTGAGTGCCGTTATCCAAGACCCCAGCCATGCGTCGCGACGACGTGCTCGCGTGTCAGATCCAGAGCTGGTACCCCAAATTCCGCTCCGTGTCGCTCCGCACGGAGATCATTCCCCTCCCTCTCGAATTCGTCGACTACCTCCTCTCGGACGGAATTTTCCTTCCTGCTTCGTGTAAGGCGGTAGGTGCGCGTTGCTCCCTCCCTTCCCTTGCACAATATTTGGAGGACCCCTCATGTTTAAATCCCTGACCTAAGAAAGTCCGAGTACGCAGCGCGACACTAGGATAACTCGGTTACGTTCTCAGCCCTCACGAAACTGTCTCTATTTCATATTTTTCGTGAAACCCTTCGCCGCCCGTGGAGAGTTTCAGCCATTCGTCCAGTCCAAGCTTACAATATTGTCATCGCTTCTCCGCTTGCCTGTGTAACAGTTGCCCACGCGAACGCGGCTGGGCGAGTGGGAGGCGCATCGCGATGATTACGAGGGGTTGAAAGAGGAGGAGGACGAAGCCGAGGAGCCCGAGGTGCCCGCCTTCCCCGCGTTCGAGGCCGCCGTTGACGCCGCGATTGCGCGATTGGGGGGAGCCGTGCTGCCGAAACTGAACTGGAGCTGCCCCAAGGTGGGTGCTGAAGGCTTTTGTGAAACAAGGGTTTGGTCTGCATAACGAAAGTAATGACTGATGGGCACGGTTCGAGGCCGACATCCTTTTGGCTCGCTGCATCTTTCTACCAGTCTCGTGAATCCTTTCTTCACTCTCACCTTAAACCTTCAACCCTGAAACCCTGGCTTCCTGCTCCGCTGTTCCCCCATCCCCCTCCGTTTTCCAGGACGTGGGTTGGCTGAGTGCAACGGGCACGCCCAAGTGCAGCAACGCTCAGGAGGTGTTTCTGCTTCTCAAGGCCTCCGACTCCCTCACCTATGACCTCTGCCATGCGTATGTTCTTATGTTCCCGAGCTCCCCTCTGCTTACCTGTGTTCCCTGCCCACTTCCTCGTTTCACACAAGTGCAGAAAGCATTGCCAACAGCAACAGCATTGTTATGACTCAACGCATTTGCCTTAGCACTGTAATGAGTCAACAGCAATTGCCTTAGCACTGTAATGAGTCAACAGCATTTGCCTTAGCACTGTAATGACTCAACAGCATTTGCCTTAGCACTGTAATGAGTCAACAGCATTTGCCTTAGCACTGTAATGAGTCAACAGCATTTGCCTTAGCACTGTAATGACACAACAGCATTTGCCTTAGCACTGGAATGAGTCAACAGCATTTGCCTTAGCACTGTAATGACTCAACAGCATTTGCCTTAGCACTGTAATGACTCAACAGCATTTGCCTTAGCACTGTAATGAGTCAACAGCATTTGCCTTAGCACTGTAATGACTCAACAGCATTTGCCTTAGCACTGTAATGAGTCAACAGCATTTGCCTTAGCACTGTAATGAATCAACAGCATTTGCCTAAGCATTGTAATGAGTCAATAGCATTTGCCTTGGCATTGTAATGAGACAACAGCATTTGCCATTTTCTCTTTTGTGTGACAGCTTTGACAGTTGTGTTGATAGTCCTGAGTCAGACAGGGCAGAAGCACCATCAGTTGCCGGTGACTCAGAGCCTGGAAGCCGGAGCAATGGAGGAGCAAGTGTGGCTGCAGAAACAGATGAGAAGCAACAGGAGGCCAGCAGAGCTGATGCAATCAATGATAGTGCCGGTGCAGAGCCACAGCAAAAGCAGCAGGTGGAAGAAATGGAGGAGCGGGAGTGTGTGCAGCAGAGCCGGCCTTCTGAGTTTGTGCTTGCCTTGCGCAAGTGGTTCGACCTGCGGCCAGAAATGGAGTTTCGCTGCTTTGTCAAGGCCCATCAGCTCATTGGTATGGCTGGCTCTCAAGTACTTTTGACGTATTGTGTTGTTTGCTTGTTTTGTGCATCTTGCCAGATCCTGGCAACCCACCACTCTTGTCTGTCTTTCTCTCCTCCCCCTGTGCGTTGATTTCCTTCCAAACAGGAATCTGTCAGAGAGAGATCACATCGTTTTACCCTTTTCTTGTTGACTCCCATCAAGACCTCAAGCTTCAGATATGTGACTTCTACAGCAACAGTATCCATGGAAGATTCCCCTCTTCTCACTGTAAGAGCACTTGATATTGCCATTTTTCTCCCTGAGCAAGTTTTGTCATGCACATCCATGTGCCTTATAGAAACCAACAGACTGGCGCGTTTATTTTATCAGGTGCTAGGCTGTTTCTCACTCCACCCTCTTCTCCCCGCTCTACTGGTGCATGCAAAAGGCACCTTTTCTAGGAAATCACCGCACACAATAACATGGCGTTTACATGCCAACCCACACACCAGCAGCTCATGTGCCACCTTGCTGCAGTCCCAAGCATTTGTGAAGCATAGCACGAGACTCGCCATTCTTTGCTCACTCCCTCACACCCAAATTCCCCAAGCCAGCCCACATTGCCCCCCTCCTTGCTTGGATGCACGCCAATGTTTTTCCCTTCCTTGTCATTTGTCAACCCTTATGCAGATACGTTTGACATTTACATCACTCGTGATGGCCGAGTAAAGCTTGTTGATTTCAACACATATGGTGGAGCCACGCTGCCTCTTCTTTTCTCTTGGGAGGAACTGGAGGACATCTATTCTGAGAAATCCACGATGCATCATCAATCATCCAGTATTGCGACTGTCTCATCAGCTCAAGATCAACTGCACAATGACAAGCCCTGCTGCTGGCCTTCCAAAATAGTGGAGATGAGGATTGTAGAATCGAGGAGTGGCGTTCAGGTGGGGCTCAGAGCTGCTAGTGGGGCTCCGTTTGACCTTCATGATAGATCAGAGGGCAGCGCTTTTGATGAGCTTATGGAGAAGCTCAAGGTGGAGTGCAGCACTGATCAAGATGACAGCAGTGATGATGAGGATGATTGTTAGTGTTAAAGCTTTATGCTGAAGTGCATTTCATGCATTCAGCATGCCACAGTTCTGTATCTGCGCGTCACAGGGTCCCTGACATATCTGACACATACAATGTCAAATGTAACTTAGGTCGTTACTGTAGACTATACTGGATTGTGCCTTAGAGGGTACAACACCCTAGTCTATATATCCTTGTACACACATTCCAGTTCAATCATTTTCTTTCTGATATGGTATCATAGTAGGTTAGATCCCCCCCTAGCCCGCTCACGCTTCCGCCCCTACGTTCCTAGCCGGCCCCCTGGCCGTTCGCGCCTGTCCCTAGCCGGCCCCCTGGCCGTTCGCGCCCGTCCCTAGCCGGCCCCCTGGCCGTTCGCGCTCGTCCCTAGCCGGCCCCCAGGTCGTTCGCGCCTGTCCCTAGCCGGCCCCCTGGCCGTCGCGCTCGTCCCTAGCCGGCCCCCTGGCCGTCGCGCCCGTCTCTAGCTGGCCCCCTGGCCGTCGCGCCCGCTCCTAGCCGGCCCCCTGACCGCCGCGATCTCTCCTAGCCGGCCCCCTGACCGTCGCGCCCGTCCCTAGCCGACCCCTGACCGTTCGCGCCCGCCCCTAGCTGGCCCCCTGGCTGTCGCGCTCGCCCTTAGCCGGCGCCCTAGCCATCGCGCCCGTCTCTAGCTGGCCGCCTGTCCGTCGCGCCCGCTCCTAACCGGCTCCCTGCCCGTCGCGATCGCTCCTAGCCGGCCCCCTGGCCGTTCACGCCCGTCCCTAACCGGCCCCCTGGCCGTTCGCGCCCGTCCCTAGCCGGCCCCCTGGCCGTCGAGCCCCTCCTAGCCGGAGCCCTGGCCGTTTCGCGCCCGCTCCTCGCAGGCCCCCTGGCCGCTTGAGCCCGCCCCTAGCCGTCGCGGCTGCTTCTAGCCGCCGTCGCGGCCGCCTCCCGCCGTCCCTCGGCCGCCCCTAGTCGTCCCAGCCGCCCCTCGCCGTCGCGGCCGTCCCTAGCCGCCGCCGCTGCCGTCTCCAGCCGCCTCACGGTCGCTCCTGCCGTCGTGGCCGCCCCTCGCCGCCGTTGCGGCTGTCCCTAGCCGCCGTCGTGGCTGCCCCTGGCTGCCATCGCGGCTGTCCCTGGCCACCGTTGCAGCTGTCCCTGGCCGCCGTCGCCGGCCCGCCGCTGCCTCGGGTTCGGCCCGTTCTTTCCGATCAGCACCGCCCTCCGAACCCCCCCTCGGTACCGTACTGCATCGCTTTGCACCGCACTGCACCGCTTTGTACCGCACTGCACCGCACTGTACCGTACTGTACCGCACTATACCACTTTGTACCGCACTGCATTGCACTGTACCGTACTGTACCGCACTGCACCGCACTGTCCTACTCTACACTGCCCTCTATTGTCACTCATGGCGGCGGTGCTTTGCTTTGACGCTGAGGGCCAGCCGATTGAGTTTGATGCGTGGCTTGCTGACCTCCGTCGCCATCTCACTGGTCAGTGGCAGGATGGCCACTCGCTGTCTGTCCATCTTGATGGTACCCTCCCCTGCCTTGACCCCCTCGCTGCCCTGTCTCCTGACCCCTCGTCCGCTGAGCGTGAGTCTGATGCAGCCGCTGCCCTTGCTCGCTCTGTCTGGCTGTCCCGTAACGCTGTTGCATAGCTTGCTATTAGCAATGCCATCCCCCTTTCCGAGCGACCTCGCTTCAGGTCTATCACCACTGCCCAGGCTTTCCTAGATGCTGTTGTCCAGCGCTATTCCACCCCGCCTGCCGCCTCGGTCGGTCGTCTGATCCTCCGCATGCTCTTTCCTGACCTTGCGTCGTTCCCCACTGTTGCCGACCTGGCCGCTCACCTGCGCACTATAGACGAGACCTGGCGTGCTGCCTGCACCCCCACACAGCTTCTAGCCCACCAGCCGCCCCTCACCTCTACTCTCTACCTGCTAGCCACCCGCCTCCCTGACCGTCTTGCCACTGCCCTTAACCGCTTTCTTAGCGTCCACCCCGCAGACCTTACCCTCACTGACTTTATTGACACCCTGTCCGCTATAGAGGCCCGCCACCGCTCTATCCCTCAGACCAGCGGTACTGTGCCGGTCCCTATCTTTCAAGGTTGTGCCCCCGCTTAGTGCACCTTCTCCGACGGTTCTGCTGCTGTGGCTGAGACTGCCGCTGCCGCACAGGTTCGCCCGGGGAAGGGTCGCCACCCCAAGGCTGGACGTGGCGACGGGGGTGGGGGTGCGAGTGTAGGTGGTGCTGGAGTTGGGTCACCTAGTGGTGGTGCTGACGCGGAGACCCTGACAGGTGCAGCCGAGCAGCCGTCTCAGCAGTCGCCGGTGTTGCAGCCGGACCCGCGCCAGCCGCAGCCGCCGCAGCTGCACCTGTCGCCACAGCCGCAGCAGTCGCAGCCGTAGCACAGGCGGACGAGTCGTCTTCCACCTGGGTGGCCCGGCGCTGGTGGCAGCGCTGGACGTGGTGGTGGTGCGCGTGGTGGGCTGCCGAGTGGTGGTTCGGGTACCGCGCGCTGTCAGTACCTGCTTCAGACCGGTCCTCGCCATGGCTTCGTTTGCGGTAAGATCGTTCATACCTCCGTCCGCTATTTCCGTCGCCTGGACGACCTGTTTCGTCAGCGTTTCGGCCCGTCGCCCGAGCTCCCAGACTGGCACAGCTTGCTTAGTTGTAGGGTTCAGATTTCTTATCTGGACATCGATGAGATTGTTGCGGCTCTGTATGTGATGTATGCTGATGACTCTAGTGTGCTTCCGTCTTATTACCCCTTGTTGCCTAGTATAGGTGTGCCTTCCTTAGACTCCCCTGTTGCGTCAGGCGTAGGATCCCCTGCGTTGTTTAGCCTTGGTGCTTCCGTCGCTATTTCGCCTCCGGCCGCCACTGCCGCGCTCTCCTTCACCCTCGACTCTGGCGCTTCCCGGTGCTTCTTCTGCGAATCCACCACGTTGACACCGCTTCCTATCCCTGCTGCCGTCTCCCTGGCTGACCCCTCCTCTCGCCTTGTAGTCGCCCACAGTTCCACCACCCTCCCCTGCCCAGCGGTTCCTTCGGGCTCTCTCACTGGCCTGCACATCCCCTCGTTCTCCAGGAACCTAGTTGGTGTTGGCTGCCTTCAGGACCTTGGCGTCACCACTACGTTCCCTGGTCACGAGCGGTACGCTGTCTATACCGAGGCCGCCATTGGTGCCCCCCTTACCACGTTCCCCCGGGACCCGGTGTCCGGACTGTTCACACTGGACACTGTGACCCCTCCGGCTGGGACCCCCCCTCAGTAGGCTGTGTCTACCCAGGTTGCTGCTGCCTGCTCCTGTCGATCACTCACCCACCCGACTCTCCTGTGGCACCACCGTCTAGGTCACCCTGCGCTCCCGCGTTTGCGTCACATGTCACAGCACGGTCTCGTCCTAGGCCTCCCTGGGTCGTTCTCTGAGTTTCCCTCCTCCCCTGCCCCACCTTGCACGCCTTGTGTCGAGGGCCGGCTTCGCCGTGCTCCTCACTCTTCCTCGTTTCCCCCTACCGCCACACCGCTACAGACTCTGCACATGGACGTCTAGGGCCCCGCCCCCGTCCATGGGCCGCGTCGAGAGCGCTACTTCCTAGTGCTTGTCGACGACTACACACCACTGTGTTCCCCCTAGAGCGGAAGGCTGACGTGCCTGACTTTCTTATCCCGTGGCTTGTCGCTGCGCGTGTCCGTCGCGGTCTCCCTGTCTTGCGCCTCCACTCCGACCGTGGTGGCGAGTTTGCCTCTGGTGTCCTTGGTCGTTTCTGTCGTGCGGAGGGCATCACCCAGACGTTCACCTTGCCGGACTCCCCGCAGCAGAATGGGGTCGCTGAGCGACGCATCGGTTTGGTCATGGAGGTGGCTCGCACCTCCATGATCCATGCCGGTGCACCCCCTTTTCTGTGGCCGTTCGCCGTTCGCTACGCCGCTCACCAGCTTAACCTGTGGCCGCACCCCCAGCAGCCTCAGGTTTCGCCGACCCTCCTTTGGTCTGGGTCACCTGGTGACGCGTCTGCGTTCCATGTCTGGGGCTGTCTTGCTCACGTTCGTGCCTCTGGCACGGACAAGCTCACTGCCCGCACCCTTCCCTGTGTCTTCCTCAGCTTCCCCCTTGACGCGTCTGACTGGCACTTCTATCACCCCCCGTCTCACAGGTTCTTTCACTCCCGTGACGTCACCTTTGACTAGTCCGTCTCCTTCTTCTACCGCTTCCCCTACCGAGGTCCCCCGGTTACCCCCCCCCTGTTCCTGGTCACCCCTTCCCCGGTCGTCGCCGCCCCTCCTCCTCCCCCTCCCCGTCCTGCCCCCTCTGGTGTGTCCCACGTCACCCCACTTACGTCGGTTGTACCGGTTGACGAGTCTGCTGACTCTGGTGGTCCTGCGGCGCAGTCCTCGCGACCTGCCCCTTCTCAGGTGTCTCCTCCTCCGCCGCCTTCGCAGCCGCAGTCACCACCGCTGTCGCAGCCGTCGTCACCGCTGCCACCGTCGCTGCAACCGTCGTTGCGACCGCCGCCGCCGCAGCCGTCGCCGCAGCAGCTGGTTGCCTCTGGGGGTGCTGGAGTTGGGGTGGGTACTAGTCCTGGGACTCCTGTCGTGGCTTGTCCCGGCGGGCCTGGAGGTGGTACCGGTGCTCGAGGGGTTCTGAGCTCCGGGGGTTTTTCTTCTGGGGGTGCTGGTGTGGAGTGTTCTGGAGGTAGCCGCCCGGCAGCTTGCGGTCTCGGTGTCGGCGTCACACCGCCGTCATAGCAGTCCCCCTCGGCCTTCCGTCCCCTGACCCTGTGCCCGTGCCTCCTCCTCCTCCTGTCTCCGGCCCTGTGTTCCCTCCTTCGGACGCGTCTCCGGCCCGTTTCCCCCCTCGTTCCCCTCCTGTGTCCCCTCCTCTGTCTCCTGACCCGACTCCCCCGTCTCACGTCTGGTCTCGCCGTCCCTCCCGTGCTCGACCTGTCTCCCCTGTCTTGCGCTCTCACCCTATATTGCTTCGTTCCAACGCGTCTCGTCCTCCCCTTCTCCCGTCGCCCCCTCCGTCCTCCCTTGTCATTGCTCCCCCTCCTCTATCTGACTACCTGCGTGCCGCTTGTCCTCTTGTTCCTCGGGTCCTTGCCTCTCTCGTTACCGACCCGTCTGTTCCGGTTTCGAGCCTTGACGCCCTTGTCGTTGCGGTCGCTAACTTTGCCTCTACCCGCCGCCTTGACTATGCCACCGCTCTGGTCTCTGACCGTGCCTGTCCTCCGTCTGTCGGGGGTGCTCCTGCCCTTGGCAGTGACGTCTTGGAGGATCGCCAGTACGAGCTTGCTTTCCTGTCCAAGGCTGCTTCTCTATTCCATGCTTCTAGTCCCTGAGGGTGACCCCGACGCTTTCGACATCCCGACCCCTCGCACTTAAGCTGAGGCGGTTTCAGGACCCTGGGCCTCTTAGTGGATAGCTGCCATGGAGCAGGAGATGGCATATTGGAGATCCACCGGCACCTACGTCGACGCAGTTCCCCCACCTGGGGTGAACGTAGTCGATGGCCGCTGGCTCCTCAAGGTGAAGCGCCCCACTGGAGAGCCGCGTGTGTTGAAGGCGCGCTATGTGGCTAGAGGTTTCAGTCAGCGTGAGGGGGTGGACTTCTTCCAGACCTTCGCTCCGACCCCGAAGATGACTACTATTCGGGTTCTACTACACGTAACAGCGCAGCGTGGCTACGAGCTTCACTCCCTCGACTTCTCCAATGCGTTTCTTCAGGGCAATCTAGACGAGCAGGTCTACCTGCGTCGCCCTCAGGGCTTCACTTGTACCTTCCCTCCTGGGACCCAGTGAGTGGCACGACACACTGCGTGCTACGCTTGCTGACCTCCAGTTCTTTCTGTCCTCTGCAGACCCCTAGCTCTTCGTTCGTGCTGGCCAGACTCTGTTCTACATTCTTGTTTACGTAGACGACCTGGTCTTCGCCACGGCAGACAGGAACGCATTGGCCTCCGTGAAGGCAGAGCTGCTGAAGAAACACACCTGCACTGACCTTGGAGAACTGCGCAACTACCTTGGCTTGCAGACCTCCAGGGACAGAGCAGCCCGCACCATCACTTTGACTCAGTCACAATTGGTGCGCCAGGTCCTTCAGAGGTTCGGCCTTCAGTTCTCCTCCGCGCAGCCTACTCCTCTGCCTCCAGACTACAGGCTCTCCGCTCCAGTTTCTGAGGAGTCAGCAGAGCCGAGTGGTCCTTACGCAGAGCTGGTGGGTTGCCTCAAGTACCTGATGACTTGCACTCGCCCAGATCTCGCATACCCTCTCAGCATCCTGGCTCGCTTTGTGGCTACAGGCACGGTTTAGGGTTTAGGGTTACAGACGGCGGCGAACGGCCACAGACACCGACCTCAGCACTGGTCTGCCGCTAAGAGGGTTTTGCGTTATCTTGCAAGTACATCGGGCATGGGGTTAGTGCTAGGAGGACGTAGGCCAGTGGTCCTTACTGGACACACAGACGCTTCTTGGGCAGACGACGCCGAGACCCTCAGGTCCTTACAGGGCTATTGCTTCAGCCTTGGTTCAGGTGCCGTCTCGTGGAGAGCTACCCGCTCCTCATCTGTTGCCCAGTCCAGCTGTGAGGCCGAGATCTACGCCGGTGCCATGGCGGCACAGGAGCTCCGCTGGCTGACCTTCTTGCTCACTGACTTAGGTGAGCGGCCTAGCTCTGCCCCGGTCCTGTACGCTGACAACAAGGCCATGATCCTCCTGTGTCAGGAGCCTCGACTTGAGGGCAAAGCGAAGCACATTCAGCTGCGGTACTTCTTCCTGCGTGAGCTGCAGCAGCGTCGCCAGGCGCGCGTAGTACACTTGGCCTCTGGTGCCAACACAGCTAATATCTTTACGAAGGCGCTTGCGCCTAAAGATCATCAGCGGCACTGTGTACAGCTGGGTCTCGTTCCTGTAGCCTCTCACTTGCTAGGGCTTTGACTTTGTACTGTCCTTTATATATATTTTACCCAGACTGGCCTTGTGTCCTCTCCCAGTGGCTGGACTAGTAGTGCCGCCCTGGGCTTGCTCTTGCCTTGTCTGTACTCCTTTTGACTGGTCTTTAGACCCTGGTCTCAGAGGCTGGACTAGTATTGCCGCCCTGAGCTGCTTCTTCCCTTGTTAGGCACTGCCCCTATATAGTCTAGGGGGTGTGTCAAATGTAACTTAGGTCGTTACTGTAGACTATACTGGATTGTGTCTTAGAGGGTACAACACCCTAGTCTATATATCCTTGTACACACACATTCTAGTTCAATCATTTTCTTTCTGATAGACAGCGGCGTATGCCACATGAGGGCCACGTTTTGCTTTGAGGAGCTGGCGATCTTCGTCCTCTTTATTTCCACTGTAGGTGGCCACAAGGCCGTTCACCACCTGGCAGGGGCAGCATCTAGAGAGGCGAGAAGTGTCATGTAAATGCCTGCAGTGTGGTTGAATCAGCAGGTACAACGCTAATTGGGCGGCGCCATCCTCAGCTTTGGTTATCAACACAGCTGCACGAAGCTTCCTTGCTGGATGCCGCTTCACAAACTCTTGGATCATCTTGTAATACGGAGCATATTGCCCCTTCAGGTGCTGAACACTGCTTGCATAAACCTGCACAACATGGCATCAAAAGAGTGGTAAGTTGGTTGCTGCATAACCTCAGAACAGAAAATGTATCTATTGTTTTACCCGAGTTCCTGATGTATCCGCAGTCTCATTCAGCCCCGTCACACTCAAGCCTAGCTGTAAGTAATTTTGCAGCCGAAAATTTAAACTTGCGCTTCCTCTGTCGGGATTGGATACAGAAACCACGAAGGATGAGTGCTTCACATCTGATGAAATCTCGTCTGCTGCAAGTGCGTTGAACTGATTCGATGACTTGTTGTAGTCAAAATATTGCAGTGCCCCGTTTCCACAATGTCGTCTACCTGGTAGTAAAGAACCGAGATTGGGGTTAGAGCCGTCCATCCGCCACTTTCTCTATATTCAGCTCTGGGGCTTACCTTTCAGACGTGAATTCCTGATGTACATGTGAGATCGTGGACTTTCCAGTCCAGCATTGACGTTGCTCGTGGATGTATCATTGCCTGCGATCACTGCCAAAGCCTTTTCTGTGCTCTTTCCTGAGCAAATGTTCAGCACTCTGCCTTGATATCTCTGCATGAAGGAATGGCGAATTAGTTTTAAAGGCGCTTTTAGAAAACACTTCTCCTGGCAAGAGACGTTGAAGTGGCCCTTACCGCTAGAACTAATTCGTCGACAGTGGGTTTACCGTAGCATTTCCACAACAACGCAAAAAGTAACAGCTCACGAAGCCTATGAAGCATTTGGGTCTTATTGCCCATTTTGTTCAAACTCCAAAAATCAGGCGCAGGTCCAGAGATTGGAAGTGAGCCGGCATGCCTTTAGTTGAATGATCGGCCATTGTATAGTTCCAATGTGATGACCGACTCGAGGGTCGATGAGTCTGTCGTGAAGCACACAGCAGAAAGGAGTTCGCAAGGGATTGAACTTGGTTGTACCTTGTTGACAAGTGCGAGATGTTTTTGGGAACTCCATTTGGCTGGCCCACATGATCGGGCCGCAACAGCTGATAACCTCCAGAACAATGACATTTCACGAGAACAACGCTATATTGGCTGCTTCGACACAAATATTTGGAGTAAATTTTTGAGCTGGACTCATAAATTCCACACAATTGGAGGGAACGGGTTGGAAATGTGAAATTGCGTGGAGCGATAGCCGCACTAACGAATGTCAGAAAGCACACAGGGCTTGACAGTCAGACTTGGACCTTGGGCTTGCCAATTTGTTGTGTTGGGCAATGGCAGCAAGGTGAGGCACACCAGACCATACCAGAGGTGAGCCTGTCGCGGTGCGAGAGCGCAACGAGCCGCAAATACATGCCATTCGCCTTGCTGGAGCGGCTCCCGCCTTCCCGCCATTCGGCTTCCTGCTTTCCTTGAAACCTCACCGCGGTCCTTCTGTGTGGGTTTCCCTGCCCTTGATTTCGCCGGGCACTTTTGAATACCGTACAAACCCCCATCCATTCATGAATTACAGAAAGGACTAGCGAAATGTGTCAGCAAGTATTACTGTAGTCCGTGATTGGTCAGGAGGAAGGAGGAAATCCGAAGGCACACTGCCTTGTGCTCATGTTTCCAGCTTGTCTCCCATGCTAGCCCAGCCAACGAGCGCGTTGTGTATCACCATCACAACCAGATTATCAGTGAGCATCCATGGCTTCGCCGTGTCCTTGATATTCCAGCAACTGGTGAGTCACGGTTCCCTCTACACAGCACCCAGCTCCAGCAACTGTCACTAACACTCACCTGGCGGGTGCGGTATTGACACGTGGGTAGTCATCGTACGATTCTGCGTCGCCTCTCCTGTTACAATAGCTTTAGCAGTACCGTCAGGGGTGAGGTGATGGACATAGTCGTAAGAGTCTACTAGTCCGTCAGTCAAATTAGGAGCGTCCGAAGTTCCATCGTTGTACGTCGATGCACTGTTGATAAGCTCCTCCTCTAGGTTAGCTCTGGATGAATGTCTAAATGGCGATTCCTCATGCAACTGAACCTGTAACACCGAGAGGTCAGGAAGCAGATAGTACCTTCATCGAGGTGTTACAGGAGCGGTCTCATGGCAGCAACCAGAAGGCACGAGACTTGCCAAGCCCTCTGCAGCACTCGAGGAGCCCTCTTGTCCCAGCATCTAGACGCCAGAGGCCAGTTTTCGAAACCTTGTGCGAGAATGATCGACCAATCCTTGGCGAGCAATCAGCGAATCTGACACACGTTCAGGGATCAAACCACCATTTTCACCCTCATCAGGCTTTTCCGCAGGACCTTGCTGGTCCGGCAGCCAATTCACACTCTCCCTCTCCCCGTATGGCCAATGTCAGCAGCGGTGGTGATAGAGCACACGAAACCATAGTTTCATGGAGATTCACAGCATTGCCGAAGTATTCTAGAGATCCGTCCTTGATTCCTGGCTTAGAGAAGCCTGAGATTCCCGACGGAAAGCGTCAGGTGCGGAGGCAGGTATCTTCCAAATCCAGGACAGCCTTAGCGCCTACGCTATTACCGGAGGCTAGAAAGTGGTTCGCCAGGCGAGACCTCCGGCGAATCTTGCTGCACTTTCGCATGAAGATGTTGCTGCTGATGGTGGGCCTCCTGATGGTCGGAGCATCCTTGAAGTCTATTCCTTCTTTGCATAAGGTATGGATTCGTGTCTCCGTCTTGATTCAGTCTTCTCATTGTACGAGTTGGTTTGGCCATCAACCATTGTTTATCATAAAATCCTTCATACGCTGACTGATCGCCTGATATTTAGACAGATTCTGGGACTACAACGCATCCAGCGAACTCGATTTCCCCCCTTCTGGGTCCATTCCGTTTATCGTAACCTCGTCTTTGCAGACGCGAGGACTCATGAAGTTCCTCCCTTCGTCGTCCTCCGCGTTACCACTGGAGCTCGCCGCTTCGTCGTTATCCGACCAACAAGATTCCGAAACAAGTACGAGCAGCGCAGCTGGTGCATCCATTGAACGGAGACGAGCAGCGGAGTCGCTCTTCTTGTCAGATTCTGCTGACGGCCGGGGGGATTCAACCCTTGCGCTGCAGAATGAGGTGAGGGCAACGGCTACTAACAGATGCTTTTTGTGTGTGGGGGGGGTCTGTCTGTTTGCGTGGAGGCGGAAGGGAGAAGGGGTATCTGTGGTTCGTTAGAATCTCGCGTGGGTTGAACTCTAGATGCGGAGCTAGCGCGTGTGGTCCTCTGGGAACAATATCGCACAACGCAAGGTCGTACATTTCACAGAGTGTGTTGGCCTTCCCCTCATTCGGTTCGTCATCTCTGCTAATGGTGATCCGTGCATTTCTATCTCCGCTGCTTCCATGTCTCAGCGAGCCGAACAGATCCCGTCTCCCTCAACGACGTTGTTGGCTTCGGCAAGCACTCCAGGTACTCAAAAAGGGCTCCCAAAGCCCGGCGACAGCAGCGAGGCAATCGCGCTGGACGGACCACTAGGTGAGGCTGCACAAGCCGCAGCAGCAGTCGCTGGTGCGGAAGCAGCAGCGTCCGCAGTGATTGGCGCAGCGGGAGCAGGCAGGGGAAGAGCGGGGAGGAACGAGGGGGAGGGGGAGGCTTTGCAAGGAGTCGGGCTACATTCTGGGCCGAGTGGAAGCTCGTTGGTCATCCCCACGCTGACTGTAGCGGCTTCCAATGCAGAGCTCTCCACGTCACCGCCTTCCGCTTCCTCCTCCTCCTCGTTCCCTCCTCCTCCATCCTCCGCCTCCTCCCCCTCCTCCTCTTCCCTTATGTTGCCTTCCGCGATTGGTGCTTCATGGACGTCCGGGTTCAATGCGTCTGGGTCGCACGCTCCGCGACGGTCGTCGGAGAAGCTCCTGTGGAGAAGCCCGAAAGTGGAGCACATTGAGCAGTGCATCGCACGGTCAAAGACACACAAAGGTAGGTCTCACGGTTCCAACGTCAGTTTCACTGTTCACTGTTAGTAGTGCCGAACATTGTGGTATTCGTTCCTGTTGTGATCGTTTTGAAAGCTCAGGAAACATTGGTTCATTATCCCCCTCCTCCCCCCCCCCCAAACCCCCCTCCGCTCCCTCCCTGTGCAACGCGCCTTCCTTACCTGCTCCTCCTGCCCCTCCCAGTCCCCGCGAAATCAGCAACGAATGGCTATCTTCTGGTGACGGCGAATGGAGGTCTGAACCAGATGCGAGCTGCGGTAAGTGCAGCCACACTGAACCAGCCAAGGAAGCGTTTCCTTGCAGAAACCCGCATCGAAGGGGATATTTTATACCAGCCAGTGATAATGCTGTCATAGAAATGACAAGGTGAGAAGACAAGAGGGACAGTTTCTAGTTCATGGCTCCATATTGAACTTCTAGCAGTTTCCTGTGGAATATGTCTTCCTCTTTCCCTGTGCTTCCAACACACAATTGCCCTCTCCCCCATCCGCGTGCTGTGGTCCCCCTATGCCTCGCCCACCCGCATGATCTTTCCAATGGCTCCTGTGCCTCCTATACCTCCCAAACCCATGGCCGCCCTCAGATCTGTGACATGGTGGCGGTGGCTCGCATCATGAACGCCACTCTTGTGGTGCCAGAGCTCGACCACACCTCCTTCTGGTCCGACCCAAGGTATGCACCTCCTTCTGGTCTGACCCAAGGTACGCGTGTGGTGCAAAGAGATAATTGCATACCTGCCCATTTTCCTTTTTGTCTTCTGAGAACAACATTATATATTTGCTCTGAACCACTTTGGTGCCACGCTCGCTCAGGGACGACATCTTCTTGTGCCCTCACCATGCCTTCTCATCTTTTCTCCCCTTCTTCTTTACCCCTCCTGTGTGCCTCGTTCCAGCGAGTTCGAGGACATTCGACCTGGAGCACTTCATCGCGATGCTCAAGGACGACATCCCCCTGTGCCCTCACCATGCCTTCTCGCGTTCTCTCCCCTTCCTTACCACCCCTTGTCTGCCTCACCAGCGAGTTCGAGGACATATTCGACCTGGAGCACTTCATCGCGACGCTCAAGGACGACATCCGCGTGGTCAGGGAGCTGCCTCGCAGAGTCGCCCACCGCCGCGTGCTCGAGAAGTTCCCCATCTCCTGGTCGCCGGTGTGTACTTTGGAAGCCATAAGAGGGGGGAGGGGGGGGGAGGGGGGGGTAGACAAATACGCCCTAAAACTCGCTGGCTAGTTTTGTTCATGTTGTGTCTGGTGTCCTTTCTTCCATGAATGAGTTTCCTCTGCCATGCCAGCTCTGGTGGCTGTTCTCCACCCCTGACTCGCGCCATCGAAATTATTGTTTTTTTGCGCTCATTTTGCTCCACCGCTTTCCCCCCCACCTCCCAGTTCTCCCACTATCGCGAGGATCTGCTTCTTTGCCTGAAGATGCATCAGAAGTGATGCGCTTTTCCCTCACCGACTCCTGCTCACTCGATTCACTCCTGTCATTTCACCCACCTATCTCCGCCCGCTCCCGCCTCCCAGTTCTCCTACTACCGCGAGGACCTGCTCCTGCGCCTGAAGAAGCACCGTGTGATGCGCTTCCCCCTCACGGACTCGCGCCTGGCCAACAACGGCATGCCGGAGTCCATCCAGCGCCTGCGCTGCCGCGCCAACTACCGCGCCCTCCGATACACCGACACCATCTCCCGCGTGGCCAGTAACCTTGTCGCCAGGATGCGGAGGCTGGGTCCCTATATCGCCCTGCACTTGAGGTGTGTACGTTGCACAACACGGCATATGGGGTGTGTAGAAAGGGGCGCTGAGGTCCCTGAAAAACGTTTTCCACATATGAGGAGGTCTTGCTGGCGTTCAATGGGTGCGTCCACAGGCTGATCGCTGTGCGTAACGACTTTATTTTTTAGTCGACTGAAAAATAGTCTCATTACATGCTGAGGTCCCTGTAAAACATTTTCCACATATCAGGAGGTCTTGCTGGCGTTCAATCGGTGCGACCACAGGCTGATCGCTGGTCTCTGAGCTGACGGACATGCCAGGACATGCAGACCAATCCACTGCCGCCTCCCCCGTTCCCCTGCTTCCTAAGGGCTTGGCAGCACATAATTGCCATCTGCTCTCCCGCTCTTTCCTCCCCCCCCTCTTCCGACTTCCAGGTACGAGATGGGCAAGTTTGTGTTCACAGGGTGCGACCACAGATTGCCCAAGTCTTCAACCCTCCCTTTTCCCTTGGCCCTGCCTCCCTTCCTGTTCTCCTTTTCGCCGTTTTCAGATACGAGAAGGACATGCTGGCGTTCACCGGGTGCGACCACGGGCTGATGCATTGGGAGAGTGGCGAGCTGAGGGCGATGCGGCTCAACAACTCGAGGTGGAAGGAGAAGGACATCGACGGGGCTGCCAGGCGCACGGAGGGCGCGTGCCCCCTCACGCCCAAGGAGACTGCTCTGTTTCTGCGGGCTATGGGTTTCCCTAACAAGACGGTCATCTACATTGCTGCTGGAGACATCTACGGCTCAAAAGGCCTTGCGGTACGGAGAAAAACAGGATGCTTGTTCACACTCACCCCCAAGGACACTGCCCTGTTATTACGGGCTTTGGTTTGGGGTTCCCAAACAAGAAGTTGATTTATTTTGCTGCTGGGGATATCCACGGCTCAAGAGGCCTTGCGATAAGGAGAAGAGCAGGAAGCCATCGGAACAGGAAGCTAGCCATCTGTTGTTTCTGCCGTGCGCTGTGGATCCAGTGCGACTACAACAACTTGTTAAACTTCCCGAAACTCTGTCTGATGAATGAACTCCACTCCATTTCTCCACACCCCGTCTCTTCCCCCTTCCCGTCCCCTGTCCTTCTGCTTTACCCCTCCAACACCTTTCCCTCACTAGGAGCTGACCCGGTACTACCCCAACACGTTCTCACACTCCACTCTGGCAACGGCGGAGGAGCTGGCGTATGCTTCTTGCTCCTGCTCACAACCTCCCACCCCCTTCTCCCCCCCCCCCCGCTCTCTTTAGGAGCTGACCCGATACTACCCCAACACGTTCACCCACTCGACGCTGGCGACGGCGGAGGAGCTGGCGGCGCTGGGTGGTTTCCAAAACAGGCTGGCCGCCGTGGACTACACAGTGGCCGTGGAGAGCGACGTGTTTGCGTACACGTACGAGGGCAACATGGCGCGGGCTGTGCAGGGACACAGGCGATTCGAAGGGCACAGAAAAACGATTATCCCGGACAGGTGAGGAAGCAGAAGGGGTTGATGCAGGGTACTGTAAGAGGTTGGCAGCCGCGGACTACATGGTGGCCGTGGAGAGTGTTGGGCATGGGAGGCTCGAGGGACACGGAAAGGAAAATACTCCGGAGGGGGGTAGGGTCAGCAGGAAGATGGTGCGCAAGCAGGTCAGGAAGCCGTGTGTTAGTAATTTCGCTTTGAAACGTCTCAAAACAGAACTTGTTCCGGAGGGGGGCGGGGTCAGCAGGAAGATTATCCGCAAGCAGGTCAGGAAGCTGTGCGTCAGTGATTTTGCTTTGAAACGTCTCAAAACAGAACTTATTCCGGAGGGGGGTGGGGTCAGCAGGAAGATGGTGCGCAAGCATGTCAGGAAGCCGCAAGCCCTGTTGTTTTTGCCAATTCCGACTTTATACCCGAACCCTCCTATCCCTCTACTCGCCTCCCCCATACCCCCTTCCAGGGAAGCTGTGGTACGGCTGATAGACTAGTTCAAGGCGGGCGAGATCAACTGGAAGACACGAAACAGTAAGCCGCGACCCCTATTTCAAGCTCCAGTCTGCTTTTGCCTCTCCCACTTCCCCCATACCCCCTTCCAGGGAAGCGGTGGTGCGACTGATTGACCAGTTTAAGACTGGCGAGATAGCTGGAACACCTTTCGCAAGCAGATCAGGAAGCAGCACAAGGGCCGGGTGGGGGGGGGGCGCACCAGCATGAGGCTGGGGAGAACCCTATTGTCTTCCCCCGTTCCCTGATACCTTTTCCCAAACGTCATTCCCCCGTTTTTTACCATTGTCCCTTTCAGGGAAGCCGTGGTGCGGCTGATAGACCAGTTCAAGACCGGCGAGATCAGCTGGAACACCTTCCGCAAGCAGATCAGGAAGCAGCACAAGGGCCGCGTGGGGGGGCCGCACCAGCGGGAGGCTGGGGAGAACCCGAAGCTGGAGGAGAATTTCTATGCCAACCCGCTGCCCGGGTGCATGTGCGAGGTAATCAGACAGCCAGGGAAGGCAGTCAGGGCGTGTCGGATGGAAGGCGGGCAGCGGAAATGCAGGGAGGTAGCGGAGGAGGAGGAGGCGTATATCTAGTCGAGCGCTCACCAAACGGAGGCTGGGGAGATCCAGAGCTTGGGGAATCTGGGAGGATCAGAAGTGGGAGGCTGGGGAGAACCCGAAGTGCCAGAAGTGACCCAGGAGGAGGAGGCAAGAGGAGGGACATGCAAGAGGAGGGACTAACCGGGGAGAACAGGAAGCTGGAGGCTGGGAGGAAGCCAGAGCTGAAGGCTGGAAAGAGCCCGAATCTGGAGGAGAGTTTCTTCGCCAATCCAGGAAGGGATAGGGAGGTTCGAGAGTTGGGAGGCTGCGGAAGAAGTGGAGAGCCAGATGATTGGCGGATTTATGTGACCAAGGGGGGGGGGGGGGGTGTAGATATCAGGCTAACCATTGTAGGGTATGGGTGTCATGTGTGGGCTGGGTCAGCTATTTCGACCTTAGGCGGGCATTGATTGACCAGGGGGTAGAGTAGTTGTTCAAGGGAGTAGAATTGACAAAGGACTTCCGCAGCAGAGCAGTTGGGGTTATAGGCGTAACCGTGTAGCGTACCAGGTGTGACAGGTGATCACATAGCAGCTGAGCAGGCCTGTCGACTTGCCGGACAGTGAGTGTTGGTGATTCAGTTGAAGTATGGGATGGGAGGAGATTCGTCTCATCTCTGGGGGTATGCAAAGCAAACCACCGACCATCATGGCACTGAAACCTCCTCCTCACCTTCCTTCCTCCAACCATCATCAAACCCCCTTCCTCCTCCAGTCATCTGGCCGGTAATCAACTTCCGCAGCTGCCTGATTTGGGTGTGCTTGTGCTTTCCACATCATGCCACCCCTCGTGTCCAACGAATTTGAGTCACTGCCATGGGACAGCACCTCTGCTTCAACCCCGGTTTCATACCTCTCCATGATTCAACCCCCATCAGCCACAGCATTCGTTTAGCCGCAACACTACTTCAATCAGCTCGCGACACTCTGCTATCCCTATTATTCCAATTGTCCGCTTCGCCTGTCTCTGCCTACCCATGGATTCGCCGCTCGCGCATCTTACATCATGTCTCACTGTTCATGCCAATGCCATGCTGGCACCAAGTGCCCCGTCCATAGCCTAAATCCTCCGATCATTTATAGATGTCATCACCACACACGATCATCCTGCCCACCATCAGCTTGGTATCTGTGATGGGCTGTTTTGGGGAGCCTGTTGCTATGTCTGTCTCTCTTTACCCGTCCCCCATCCCTCACCTTTTTTAAAGTCCAGGCATCTTCGATATATGCCAACCCCACCTGATTTCCACCAGCTGTTGTGTTCCACTATCCAATGCCCGATACGCCCGAACATTCAGATGGTTACCAACTAGCTGTGTTGCTCTGCCTATTTCACCAGACCCACAAGTGCAAAGTTCAGCAACAGGTGGTATTCAAAGTTTTTCATATGTTATTCACTTGTTTGTATTGGTATGATTTGCTCTAAAGTAAAAGGTGTAAAATGTTATGCTTTGTGTGGTTGAAAATATGAACTCCTTTAGTGATGAGAGTCTTCTACTTAATGATACGGTTTAGTCCGGTTCTTGACATTCCAAAGCGGTACTACTCGAAAACCATCATCCTAATTATTCTGACACTGCAGTGCCATCTCGGTATCTCGATATGTCCTCACAGGCATCACTGAGTCCACTTTTGCGAAGAAAATACTCCCAGCCGTGGAAGGACATCATGTCCGTTGCCGCACTCAGGCGCGATCGGTCATTTGGTTGCATCCGTCAGTGATTCACTGATGAAGGGTGCGGAAAGGGAGGTGCGGGTTCAGAGGGAGGAGAGGCTTGAAGCGGAAGAGGACGGTGAGAGAGATAGACGACGGGACCGACGAGAGCGCAGGACGGTTTTTGAGGCGCCTCTAAAATCGTCTCAGAGCGAGGGGAGGCTCGAGGAGGAAGAGGAGGGTGAGAGAGGCAGACGACAGCATCGAGGCGAACGCAGGGCAATTTCTGAGGCGCCTCAAAAGTCGCCTGAGAGGGAAAAGAGGCTTGAGGAGGAAGAGGTCGGTGAGCGAGTTAGACGACGGGACAGACGAGAGCGCAAGGCGATGCGACTGAAAAGCAGCAGTGAGAGTGCTGGAAGCGGGAGTGACAGCGGAACCGACAGCAGCAGGAGCGGTGACTTGTGGGGGAGAAGGAAGGGTAGGAATGGGGGGAGTAGGGGTAGGGAGGTTGAGCGGAAAATACGGCGCGGGAGAAGCAGAAGTAGGAGCAATAGTAGCGCCAGCGACTCGGATGGTGCAGATCAACGGAGAAGCTTAAACGGCGACAAGAGGAGCGAGTCGTTGAGTGGGAGAAGCTTAAACCGCGAGAACCGGAAGCGAGAGGCTAAGAGGAGAAGAAGACGAAGGAGTAGCTCGTCTGGTGGGAGCAGCGGAAGCAGTGGCAGAAGTAGCGGCAGTGAGACCGAGAGGGAGAATCAGGAGGTTGACAGAGGCAAAAAGAGGTGAGGATCTGCCAAGCGTTTTTTTTTTTTTTTTTTTTTGGTTAATTTATTTCTTCCTTTCTTTCTTTTCGTTTTCGTTTTTCCGTTCGTATTGTTCATCTTTCCCCCATCGCTCGTTCCAGCTGCTTTTCAAACGGCATCTCTCTCTCTCTCTCTTCGTTGGCTTAGTCCGCCTTTGTCCTCTCTGTGTGGCTGACGTGTTTCTATTCTACAACAGTAGGAAACGTGCAAGGGACAAGGCAAGCGTCAGTAGGAGATCCAAGAAACCGAGAGGGAAGAAGAAGAAGCGGAGGAGAGAGGAAGGGACTGATGATGCCACGTCATCAGATGATGGGAGCAGCGAAGGAAGGCGGATTAGTAGCAGTGACACGAGCAGTGGTGACAATAGTGATAGTGACAATAGCGCGAGCAGTGACAGTGGAAACAGTAGTGACAGTAGTGACAGCGAAGGGAAAAAGCAGTCAAGGAAGGGGAAAAAGAAAGGCAGGGGGAAGAGAGGGGAGAAAGGGAGGAAGGAGGAGCAGAGGAAGAAGAGGAAAGACAGAAAGAAAGACAGGCAGAAAAGGAGGAAGAAGCGTGAGGGGAGGAGAAGGGATCCGGGGAATGAGGGGAGCCAAGGAGGCGTCGGAGGAGGAGGAGGAGGAGGAGGAGGGGACAGCATGGCGAATGGGCAGCATGGCCCGAGCAGCAGTGGAGGGATGCTGCCTGGCAACGCGATGGTGACTAATGGAGCCGGGGCAGACGACGATGATGGGCGCAACGACCTGAAAAAGTCCTTCAGCCACCTGCATGTGAGATCCCTTCCGCGGAATGGACGATGATCCCTTCCTCCCTTCCTCCATTCCGCCGTTCCGCGTCCCCCCTTCCTCCCCTCCCCTCCCCTCCCCTCCCCCCCCCTCCCCTCCCCTCCCCCCCACCCCACCCCTACCCAATGGAGTGTCTATCCACGATGGCGGATGAATCGACCTGAAGAAGTCCTTCAGCCACCTGCATGTGAGATTCTCTCCTGCCTTCCACCCCCACTTTTCACTCCCCGCTGCCCTCCCTCCCTTCTCCTCACCCTTTCCGTCCCCACTCCCCTCCCCCCCCCCCCCCCCCTCCCCCGCCTTCCTCTATTAATCTCTCCTCCCTCCTTCCCGTCTTCCTCTCCCTCCTCCTAGCTGTCGTGCCGCTCGTGTCTTTTCTCGCATTTCGTTCACCCCGCATCTGTTTCCCTCTCCCCCGCGCCAGGCCAAGATGGTGGAGCAGGTGGAGCAGAAGGAGGTTCTCCGGCAACGAGCTCAGCATGCGAAGGTAATTTTTCATAATACTAAAAAAGCTCGCACAACGAGCACCGCATGCAAAAGTAGCACCTTGTTGGGGCAACCCGGGAAGCATCGCAGAAGCTGCATACGCTATTGTTTCCAGTCAATTCGGAAAAAAAGGAGTATGAAAACAGAGCCGGCAACTGCAAGGGGGGGAGTTTTGAAGGTCCTCCCAAGAGGTTGTTGCCATACTTACATTTTCGCTGTCCTCCACCACTCTACACATATCCCACCACCCACCCACCCCTCCTGCTCCTAATGCTCTTCCCCCTACTCTCCTCGCTTCCCTGCCTCCCTCCCTCCCTCCCTCCCTCCCTCCCTCCCTCCCTCCCTCCCTCCCTCCCTCCCTCCCTCCCTCCCTCCCTCCCTCCCTCCCTCCCTCCCTCCTCCCTCCCTCCCTCCCTCCCTCCCTCCCTCCCTCCCTCCCTCCCTCCTCCCTCCTCCTCCTCCCTCCCCCTCCCTCCCTCCCTCCCTCCCTCCCTCCCGCCCTCTCTCTATCCTCCTCTCCACCTACTCTATGTCAGAAGCAACTGCGGTCAGGAGAGTGGAGGAAGGCACAGGACGAGCAGACGAACATGCAGCTGTAGACATATGTGAATTTATATCCTTCTCTCCGCTCCCCCCTCCTTTCCTCTCCCCACCGCACATCCCATCAGGAGCAATTGCGCACAGGAGAGTGGAGGAAGGCACAGGACGAGCAGATGAACATGCAGCGCTTCTTTGGCTCCGTTGACTGGAGGTGTGTTTTGGCTCCTGCCACTCTTCCCCTTCTCCCCTGTCGCTTGCTTCCCATGCTCTCTGTCTTCCTCACCTTGTGCTTCTGTTTCTCTTCCTCTCACAGCACTCCCTCTCACCGCACTCTCACTCACCGCGCTCCCACTCACCGCACTCCCTCTCACAATCCTGTCCCGCATCGTCCTTTTGTCATGGCAGGGAGCAGAAGAAGCTTCGCATGGAGAAGAAAGTGAGTCATACCCACTTGTTGTGCTGTGCGCCTATTCGGCTCGTTTCATTCAGGATTAAGGGTGTCTCAATTACGGTAAGTGTGGATTTTAGGAGCCTCAAATTTCCTAAACTACACCACTTTTGCCCTTCTATATGCCTTGATCACCTCCCTGGCATTTTTGAGAGTTCTAGAAAATACCCTGAATTTCCATGTTGGAACTTTCGAAACTGCTGCCGTTGGCGAACTATGTATGAAGACTGCGTGATCACCTCCTCTGCATTCTCGGCTGTATTAGGCTTTTGAGAATTCTAAAAAACCCGACATCACCTCCCCTGCATTCTCGAAACTGGAATGCATAGAGCATACGGGAATGTGCATTCTCCGTGCTGCCCCCCTCTTCCCTCCCCTTCCCTTTACCCCATCCCAGAAACTGGAGCGCACAGTGCACGCGGGCAACAAGCTGGCGAAGCTGGAGGACACTGAGCTCTTATCTGTCTCCCTCACTCCCCTCTGCTGTGTTCCCGCACTTCCTCCTCCACCAGAAACTGGAGCGCACAGTGCACGCGGGCAACAAGCTGGCGAAGCTGGAGGCGAAGGAAGCTGCGAGGATGGACGCCTTCAGAGCTGCTGTGAGTGAGAGGGTTTGTCTAGTCTTCTTGACCTGTGCTCTGTACCTTGTCTTCAAGCATTCCCATGCTGCACCATGCCTTAAAGCATTCCCATGGTGTGCCATCAGGAGAAGCTGCGAGGATGGATGCCTTCAGAGCTGCTGTGAGATGCCTTGCCTCCCCATAGCCCCTGTCATGCCATGGCATGCCATGCCATACCACATGCCTTCGACCATTGCCATGCCGTGCAATGCCATGCCATGCCATACCATGCCTCAGACCATTGCTGTGCCATGTCATGCCATGCCATGCCATGCCATGCCATGCCATGCGATCAAGAGAGGCTGCGAGGATGGGCGCTTCCAGAGCTGCTGTGAGCTGGCGTGTCCATTCTTGACCCATGCCATGTCATCTCATGATGCCCGCTCATGGCATGTCATCTCATGATGCCCGCTCATGCCATGTCATCTCATGATGCCCGCTCATGCCAGAACCATATCTCCAAACTACGTGGCATTCCCCTCCCAGCACCCTCGTCACTGTCTCTCCTTCACCCCCCCTTCCCAGCACCCTCGTCATCCTCTCGCCTTCTCGCCCCCTTCCCAGCTGGGCCAGCCATCATCGGAGGCACAGCGGCAGGCAGAGTGCCGCGCAGCAGCCACTCAAGCCATGGCTTCCTTGCTCCTCCTTTCATCCACTCCCTTCCCCTTCCCTTCCCCTTCCCCTCCCCGTCCCCTCCCCTTCCCCCCCCTTCCCCTCCCCTTCCCCTCCCCTTCCCCTCCCCTTCCCCTCCCCTTCCCCTCCCCTTCCCCTCCCCTTCCCCTCCCCTTCTCCTCCCCTCTGTTCCCTTCCAGCTGGGCCTGCCCTCGTTTCTTCTGTCACCCTCCCTCTCCACTCCAATCCACTCCAATCCACTCCTTTCCCCTCTTCACGTACCCCCGTGACCTCTCTCTCTGCTCCCTCCCCAGCTGGGCCTGCCCTCGTTGGAGGCACAGCGGGAGGCGGAGTGGCGCGCAGCAGCCACCCAAGCCGTGCCTGCCCTTTCCCCCCTCTCTCTCCTGCTTCCCATTTACTCCCCTGCCCTCCTCTTCCCCATCCCCAGCTGGGTCTGCCATCATCGGAGGCACAGCGGCAGGCGGAGTGGCGGGCAGCAGCGACGCAAGCCATGGCTGCTGCTGACGCTGACGCGGCAGCTGCAGCTGCTTTTGCTGCTGCTCAGGCTGGGGGCATCAATAAGTTCAGGAGCAGGGAGCAGAGGTAGCGTCCAACCAAGACATGGCTGCTGCTGACGCCGGTGCGGCAGCTGCAGCAGCAGCAGCAGCGGCTGCTGCTTCTCAGGCTGGTGGAGGCATAAGAAGGGTTAACAGCCGCGAGCGGAGATAGCAGTGATGCTAGTGCTGCTGCTGCTCAGCCTACTGCCATGGCTGCTGGGGTTAGTGTTGTGGAGTCAACAAGGTGAGTAGGGCCAGAGCAGGGAGCAGAGGTAGCAGTCAACAGCTGAAAGCAGAGATGGCAGCCACTCTAGCCATAGTTGCTGCTGGCTATTGTGCTGCTGCTCAGACCAGCGAGGTCAACAGGGTCAGCAGCAGAGAGCAGATGTAGCAGTCAACAGGGTCAACAGCTGAAAGAAGAGGTGGGGTCCTCATTGTGTCTGCGGCAGCAGAAGCAGCAGCATAATGCAGTGCAGTCACAAATTGGTGGTGTGAAATGTATGACATGAAAGAGAAATGGCTTGTTTGTTTGCACAAATTTTGTCTTGCTCAAAATTCCCGAGTCCTTGAGATGCTAACGTGGTAGATGGGAAACTGTGTAGCTGCTTGTGCAAATGATACTGTAGATCAGTTATGGTATCGTACTGAAAAGCCCAAAGAGATTTCTCACAGCACTGTGGTGCTCTCCTGTCGAGCAAAAAACAGCATAGAATAGGAAGGCTGATGTTTCTCAACGACGCCGGTGTAAAATAAGTGTTGAGTTGATTGATTGGCCTTCAGTCATCGCCTCTGCCTTCATTGTTCTTGTGCCATAGCAGCCTCGTAAACCGACCACCCGCACCGCTATCTGTCCAAGTGGCATGGCATCACAATCACTTTCGTGAACAGGTGCCGTGCCGTACCACCCCAAAAATACAAGCGGCTTAATAAATTCTCCCTGGTGGTACCAGTAATCGGGATAGCCAGGTTCAGCCCATTTCTCAGTCTGCTTTGGGCTTGCTCGCGTCTCCTCCACCACCGCCATCCGACCTCGATCTTCGCAGAACGGACGAGGAGGGAGAGGAAGAAGAGGAAGAAGACGGCAAACGCCTCGATGAACCAGGAGGATCAAACAGATCGCAGGATGGAGCCGGAAGCACGGGCCGAAACCCTACCCGTCCCTCCAGGCCTGATCCCGACCCTGCCTCTTTTTGAGTAAACTCAGAAGAACCTGCCTCTGCGCGTTTTCCCTGGAACGGACTAGAGCTGCTTTTTCTCACTCCTCTACCACCCCGACCGCTTCTCCCTCCTCTCCCTCCTCCTCTTCCCGCATCCCTCCGATCCTCCTTTCCCCTTCCACCTCCTCTTCCTTCATCCTCCCTCCTTCCTCCAGCTGCTGCTGCCGCACTGCTCCTCTCACCCCATACTCGAGACACCCAGCCTTGCAACGCACCCAAGCGAATGTGACTGAAGCGGGTGTGATTCAAACGAAGGTGCTTCACGAACCACAGCCACCGGCCGGGGTTTCTGCCGGCCGCCTGGATGGCAGCAAAGAACGCGAACACCTTAAAGGGTCCGTCTATAAAGGAGATAACCGCGCGATAGTATCTGAAGGCGCACGACCAGCGGTAGTCGCAGAAGGGGAGGGCGGCGAGCATGATAAGCAGCTGGATGCCGGAACCGAGGATGAGTATAGCGAGTACGGAAGCCGCGAGCTGGGATGACCAATCATGGTTGCGGTGGCGGGTGTGACTGTAAGGGGGTTGCGGTGGCTGGGAGCTGGGTTGGGAGGAAGACCTCGATATTGCCACTGCGCGTGCGGGGAAAGATGCATCAGATTAGTGTCCGGGAGGGGGGTCATGTAAGAATCAGCTTTTGAGTCGACTCAAAAGAAGACCTCGATATTGCCACTCTCAGATTAGTGACAGGGAGTGGGGTCGTGTAAGAATCAGTTGTAAAGGCCAGCTAGAGAACTCGGCACGAATACACACACAGAGCTGTCACTCAGTATTCGCGACGTTCTCCAGCTAGGTTACCGGGATCTCTATATTACGCGAAATTCACACATGCGCTATAGGCAAGCTCCTCCTGATTCGATAAACGAAACTAGTCGAACGGAGCTTACGACCTACGACCGACGGTGGGTAAGACTGGACTACAAACCGAGCCAAGCTGGTAACTCTGCGACGCGCACCTCGCCAGTGGTACGTCCCCGATTGTATCACATCCGATTCAGTCAGCACGAGGGGTGCGCCCTGCGACGACTTCTCCCCCAGCACGAGACACCCCGGCGACCCCGTGAGACGCTCCAACGCGTCGCACACCTCGCCGGCCGGCTTGCCGCCTAGGAAATGCGCCACCACAGCGTCGGAGCGCGCATCACGGACGACTATGGGTGTATGAGGGGAGAGCGCTCGTGGTGGCGCCATGCAAGGGAAAGCAGGCCACCAACCAAGAGCAGCTGAACAAGTACAGCAAAAACACTTTACTATTTTTGAATTGCTCCGTTACAGACATCGGCCTATTAGCTCAGCTGGTTAGAGCGTCGTGCTAATAACGCGAAGGTCACAGGTTCGAGACCTGTATGGGCCAACACTTTTGCCAAAATTACGATATCCTTTCTCTTCCCATTCCTTACAGGGCTCGACTATAGCACGTATGCCCTCGACTCACGGAAGTCCAGGCTCGGCCAACTTCTTACGTCCCAAACCATTTCGCGAACCCAAACCTAGACGTGCAGCGCTACACTGGCTTTCACCAACCAGACCGCCCCAACCTGTTCGCGTGGTTCTCGGCTAGCTTTGTTCGTGCCTATAAATGCATAGGCCCTCATTTGTATCGACACTTTTGAACCACGACTCCATTATTACACTACGTGTTATTACTCTGATAAATTCATGACAACTGGTATCAGAGCCCCGTTCCTGCCCGATTAGTCTTCCGTAGATTAGTCCGTTTATATCGGGGGAAGACCCGACAGAATAGGGGGTTGGCCTGCGGTTGGTAGGTGAGTTCGTTAAAGCTCATCCAACTAGAAGCGTGTGCACCCTCAGATTTGTCAGTTAAAAATTCCAGCATGTCTATCACGCCGAAAACCTCTGCCCGTCGTAATGTTAGGAACGTGACTCATGAGGAAATTGACAAGTTGCAAGCCAGGGCGGCACTGCAGACCCAGCTTCAACAACTTGCCGATAAGTTAGAGTCGCTGGGAAGCGAAGTGCAAACGCTGCGCAACGAAAACTCGTCGCTTCGCCAGATGCGGGGTGAAACGCGTCAGGGGCGGCCTATTACCCGAGACGAAGATATTGCGAGCGAAGCGAGGGCGTCAGCGACACCTGAAGCAATTGAAGAGTCCACAGCGAGCAGCGGGCGGCCATTAAAATCAAACCTCCGATGCCACCACCATTCAACCTGACCGGCAGGACAACTACAGTGAGCAGGTGGCTGTTCGCCATGGAAATCTTCTTCACGGCAGCAAGTATTAATGACAACGCATCACGTGTCAACTTGGCTGTGTCGCTGCTGAGGGGACCGGCACTCGACAGGTAGCGCATGCATCTAGACGAGGGAGGAGCCCCGGCAGGGAATCAACGGGTGGTAGATGGGGAGCACAGTTCATCAACGGCGAAGGCAGAACCGATATTTGGGTCGGCCACGATCCGCACGTGCAAAGCGTGGGGCGAAGCGTTGAAGCGTAGATTTGAGCACATATCAATGCGCGAAAATGCTCGCACAAAGCTTCGGATGTGGAGACATAAGGGCTCTGTCCAAGAATACATGGCGTCGTTTCTGGCAATCTGCGACCAAATCGGAGGGCTTAGCGAAGACGAACGCATCGATCGCTACGTGGGTGGACTTAAGCCGGAGATTCAGCAAGAAATTGTCATGCGAGCCCCGACGACATGCAATGAAATAGTTCGTATAGCAGACGCGCTGGACGCGCGACGTGGACTCGGGGGAGCGGGAGGGAAATCGCTTTCAAGGCCAGCCCCAATACACATCAATCAACGGCGTGGACGTGTTTGCAGCCCGAGTATTTTCGGGAACTTGCTTCCATTGCAACCAGCCGGGTCACATGGTGAGGGACTGCAACCAGTCGGGTCACATGGTGAGGGACTGCCCACAGTTGAAGAGGAACTTAGCTAACAACAAGAAGCAGTCGGGAAATGGAGATCGTCAGTAGCAGATGGGCCACCTACTGACTTGACTGCGTTGCCCAAACGCCACCACCCCCACCAGGTTATAGTGCCGATTTGGGCTATCGACCATTCCTGACTGAATAACATGGGTGAACCGGTTGATCGCCCCGTGCTCGTTGAAGGGAGAGTTGGCGACACCCGCATCAAAATATTCGTTGATGGTGGGGCGAGCCACAGTTTGATGGACGTAATGAAGGCGAAAAAATTACGATTGCAGCTGGAGCGCTGCATGCCTGAAACCGACGCGAGATTGGTTCATGGCACACCACTTGCAATTCGGGAGCGGGTACCTCACGTGCGAATAACATGTGGCGAAAAATTTCAGTTTCACGACGAAGATGCTGGCGACAACTTTGGACGGGTGCGATAGCTGCTGGGACGCGATTGGCTACGCGAACACAACCCAAGCATTAACTGGCGGACGGGCGATTGTTGCATCAAATGGAGTGGCGAGTGGCGCCGACTACCCAAATAGAGCTGTCAAGATTCGACCACATCGACGGTCAGCACTGTGATGATCAAACGAGCCATGATTCGAGGGGCGCCATTGTATGCCGTCCGATGGATCGCATCAACGGCTGTCGACACGCCGACCGATATCGACAAACTCTGCGCAGCTGTCCCGAATGACTTGGCGATGGTGATTCGGAAACACACCGGCATTTTTCCAGACGACCTACCAGTAGGTTTGCCACCTGCGCGAGAACATGAACTCAAAATCGAGCTGGAGGCCGGCGCGCAGCCTACTGGTCGGACTCAATGGCGGCTGACTCAGCCCGAGCTAGATGAACTTCGAAACCAATTGGACTACCTGCTCGATAACGGTTTCGTTCGCCCCAGCACCTCACCGTTTGCAGCTCCAATACTGTTCACCCCGAAGAAAGATGGCGGTCTACGCATGTGTATTGACTACCACGCCTTGAACCGGGTTACCATAAAGTCTCGCTACCCTATCTCGCATGCCGACGAACTCATCGACCAACTTCGTGGAGCTAAATTCTTCTCGAAAATCGACCTGCGTGGCGGTTACCACCAAATATGCGTGAACAAAGCTGACTGTTACAAGACAGCGTTTCAAACCCGGTACAGAAGTTACGAGTACACGGTAATGCTTTTTGGCTTAACAAACACGCCTTCGACGTTCCAGTTAACCATGAACGAGGTTTTTCGGCTGCTGCTGGATAAATGCGTCATCGTGTACCTTGACGACATACTGGTCTATAGCACTATCCGCGAGCATCATTTCAAGGATTTGACAGCAGTTTTCTCTCACCTGCAGCAGCACCGATTCATCACCAAGGGCTCTAAGTGCGAGTTTCCTCAAACACGAACTGGAGTTTCTTGGCAATGTAATTTCCATCGACGGTGTTAAAATCGAACCCAAGGAGATTGCGACAATCCAAGACTGGAAGTCGTTGACTAATCTCCGTGAACTTCACAGATTTCTGGGGATTGTGAATTACGTCCGCTGTTTCATTCCGAACATGGCGGGGATAACTTCCCCTCTCACGGATCTCCTGAAGAAGGGCACGTTTTATGAGTGGGGGGGAGAGCAGCACGCTGCGTTCGAACAGCTCAAACTATTCCTGACTACACCTCCGGGCATTCGAGCTCATCACCGACGCTAGCGATCTGGGCGTTGGCGCAGTCCTGTTACAAGACTTCAGCGAAGGCCTCCAACCCATCGCCTACGAGTCACGAAAGCTGAACCCGGCCGAGCGAAATTATCTTGTCCACGACAAGGATTTACTCACCATCGTTCAAGCTTTCAAAGTCTGGCGCTCCTACCTGACGGGCGCTGACGTGACAATCCGAACAGACCACGAGTTGCTACAGTTCATCCGTGCCCAACCGACACAGAATCCCCGGCAGATTCGCTGGCTCGACTACCTTGAGTCCAACTTCCACTACAGAGTCACCTACAAACGGGGGGTTAGCAACATCGCCGACGCACTGACCCGCCCTTTAGTCCACACCGTCGCCATCCTAATTACGCAAGCTAATCCGCTGCTTACTGGCCTATTCACCCACGGATACAGTACTGACCCATTCTTCACCACTAACAGTCATCCCCAACTGACAGTCAAGCAAGGGGCCTATAACCTAAAATCCGGTACCAATCGGATTTGGGTTCTCGCCTACCGTACCCTACAGGAATTACTGATCCAGGGGACACATGATTCGAATTTCTCAGGTCATTACGGCTTCGACAAAACCGCCAAATTACTGAGCTGTAATTATTACAGGCCCGATTTGCCAACAGACGTGCAGTTGTACGTCACCTCCTGCGCTACTTGTCAACGCATGAATTCTTCCCGGCTTCGATCTGCTGGATTGCTGCAGCCACTCGAGCCACCCAGCCGACCCTGGCAACAAGTGATGATGGATTTTGTCAATGGCCTGCCAACTGGTCCAAGCGGTAACGACACGATTCTCGTCGTCGTTGACCGCTTGACCAAGATGGCCCACTTCGCCGCCTGCAAGACAACGATTAGTGCCGAGAAGACACAGAAATTGTTCCTTACGAACATCGTGCGGCTACACGGCATCCCCTCGGGAATCATCAGCGATCGTAACCCACGGTTCACGTCCAACTTCTGGAAAAAAACCTGGCAGCAGTACGGTACACGTCTGCATCTGTCCACGGCGTACCACCCGCAATCAGACGGCCAGACTGAGCGCACCAATCAAACGATGGAGCAGCTGATTCGCACGACGTGCACAGAACCGGGCCAATGGGAAGACGCCCTTCCCTTGATCGAGTTTGCGTACAACAACGCCCCATCGGCCATGACTATGCAGACCCCTTTCTTCCTTAATTTCGTGATAGATCCAACAACCCCTCTATTGCCCCCGATAGAAAACCCGGCACCAAGATCTCAGCAGTTCGTCGAAAACCTCCGACAATCTCAACAAAAAGCTACCGATGCCATCCTTAAAGCCAACCAGAGGGCTAAGCAGCAAGCTGGCCGACGACGCCGAGACTTAACGATCGCCCCTGGGCAATTGGTCCTACCCGACACCAGAAATTTGGGAATTCCCCTCCCAAATAAATTACGACCAAGATTTTGCGGCCCATTCCGCATCATTCGCATGGAGACACCAGTCACTGACCAGCTGCAACTGCCGACCGACTGGCGAATCCATGATTCGTTCCACGCCAATCTCCTGCGACCGTTCGTCCCGAGTACGACTAATCTCGACCGTCAACACATCAATCCTACGGTCAACCCAGTACCCTTGCCAACGATCGAACCGTCCAAGATTCTCGCTCATCGCGTATGAGGCCAACGAGATACAGCAGCCATTGATTTCCTTGTACGATGGGTCGATCGCACGACTAACGACGATCTTTGGGTCCCCGCAGCTATGCTCGGCGAACACAAAGTCGTCGTCCGGGACTACTTTCACCGAAGACGTGTCCCAGATGTGGGTAGTCTCATCCCGGAAGGGGGGGTGGTGTAAGGAAATTCCATTTTCCTTACTGGGCTCGACTACAGCGCGTACGCTCTCGACTCTCGGAAGTCCAAGCTCGGCCAACTTCTTCGGTCCCAAACCATTTCGCGAACCCAAACCTAGACGTGCAGCGCTCCCATGGCTTTCGCCAACCGGACCGCCCCAACATGTTCGTGTGGTTCTCGGCTAGCTCTGTTCGTGCCTGTAAATGCCTAGGCCCTCATTTGTATCGACACTATTGAATCACGACTCCTTTATTACACTACCTGTTATTACTCTAATGAATTCATAACACTTCAAATGATGTGCTATGGAAACAATCTCAGTTGTTGTAAAGTGCTTACCTAATAGGGCTTCATTATCAAATTCTCCATGATTACACGTAGAAAGAGTCATCAGGGCTCTATAGTAGTGATTGTCAGCTAAAAGATGTATCAAAATTATGGGTTTTTTGTATTGACATATAACATGTTATGAAATATAACGCAGAGTACATCGCATAATTCTATAGGGGAGAGTGACTACATAATGTGTTGAATGTCATATCCAAATGAGGCCTAGGGCTTATACAGTGGGAGTTGACCAGATTGAACCTTGAGAGTTGAACCAGTCAAAGGCTCGGTAGTCCCGAGGACAACGTGGTCAAATTGGGTTCGGGGCGCCTAGGTAACACGTTCGGGGCCGAATAGGTCGGCGGGGGTGGACGCGAAAATTGAGGGCCGAGGCTGTGGACGCGAGACTTGAGGGCCGAGGTTGCGCACGCGCACTGTTCGTGGTACTTGCTATGGCGATCCCCAGTAAGGATTCGTGAAATCCTTGCATCCTCCCACCTTTTAAAGAAATGCCCTCTGTATATTAAAGGCCGAACGGTGATTAAAAGTAATCCCCAATGTGACTGTAGGTCTTCAGCACAATGACGAACGTAATGATTGCGCCGTCCTGACGAGATCTTCAGGTCGAACTTCAATTGAGGGTCAGAAAGCATCGAAACGATCGCTTTTAATCTCAGCCGTTGATGTCGGTCGAATTCTTCAGCTCACCAAACGGGCAAGGGTAAATACTTCAGCGAAAGCCTTATGAACAGTGAAAATTGTCGAGTGGGCAGTTGATGATGACGCGTGGCAGGATGAATGTCTTCAAATGATGACTGCCAAATGACGTGGATGGTCGAAATGAAAATCCGTTCACCAAACGCGAGGTCGTTCGTAATACATGCGAGAGCACGAAGTGTAACGGTGATGAATATAGATCGCAAATGGATGATGGAACACGTCGGAAGGTTCAAACGAAATCTGCAGCGCAGCTGTAGTCATTAAGTGACCAGTCCTAACCACTAGGACAAGAAGGGATATCCTCATGAGATTTAGGCTCCATATATCCACATTCCCCAAGGAAAGCCTCCCTAGTACCCTCCCTAGAGAGAGAGGAGGTTCGACAGGGCTATCCCAGTGCCACGACACCCCCCCCCCCCCCCTCCCCCCCCCCGCTGGGATAGCGTGTACACCAGGAATTGAACCATGGATCGCTCTAATACCAAGTCATAAAGTCACCAGTCCTAACCATTGAGACTAGAAGGGATATCCTCAAGAGAGTTAGGCTCCATTTATGCACCTTCCTCAAGGAAAGCCTACCTAGTACCCTCCCTAGAGAGAGAGTTGGCTCGACAGGGCTATCCCAGTGCCACGACAGCTACACCTCTCCCCCCCTCCAAGAACAGGTAAACTCTAGGAAACCCAATGCTCCACGGTAGTAGAAATACCCATACTGCTGCTTAAATTCCTGTACAAGTCAACTTCGAAGATGCCGGTGAAGAACCCCAACTATGATAATCCCGAAATCCGCTCTTAGTAAATTTCTTCGTTAGGGTAAACCTCTCCCAGGGTCTTGAAAAACAACAACAACTGCCCGAGTAGACGCCTATGAGCTTCAAATATTCTTTATGAGTCAACACACCGCTTGCGAGTTGGCCCCAACACAACTCCAATAGGTGCTGATACTCCCAGCTGCCAAATCTCATATAAATCCGATACTGCTGCTTGTCGACTCGGATGACAACGCGGGGTCGTGTTCACACAATCAAGTGAATTGAGGATAGAGGTGGTAGCGGGTGGTGACGAGAGGAAGACGACGATGATGATGACCTGCAACGTGTATTGAACCACTCCAGTAAAAAACCTCGAACAGAACCCAGAGAAAAATGCCGCGAGCTGCATCAGCTACTTTGTCCGTACACGCCGAGATATTCGGGAAGAAATGAAACAGCTGCTGCTCTCCTTCCCCTCCATACAACCAAAACATTCCGATAATCACGGTCGATGTTGCTCGTACCCCTGAAGATAGCGGGCACAACTCCAACTGTAAAAACCTGCTCCTCCTCCAGCGAAAATGTCGGAACTACCCGAGACTTAACAAATACTGCAACTCCGCTTCATAGCTGCACGTGCTTCACAGCTACGCGTAAATCCTTGATGCGCCGTCCTTTAGCTGCACCCCCATCGGCCCGTCATTAGCTGTATGCATGAACTGAACCCTTTAATCAAGGGTAATCATTGTTCACCGCCCAAGCATGGGTCTTCGGCCGTCGATCATGGCTGGCGAGCATCATACGCTGTCGATCTCCTCACAGGTGTAACCCAAACCCGTAATATACTTTTGGTGCCCCTGACTTTCAGGTGCTTAACAGTTGCGCCGCTGGTTTTCAAAGAATTCACCACCAGGCACCAAGTGTTTAGCAGCGCGCCGACGTTCACCCATCATTGCGCTCGCCTTGATACCACAATAGGCCCTAGGCATTATCGCGCGTCGAAGTAGCCCGCGTAATCAGGGTCAGCTCCCTTCCGCATAGCCGCACTCCAAAAACTTAGGGAATAGTGTCGAACTCCTCCAACTGTAACCAAGCTGTACCCCTAACCAACTGGCCGTTAGACGTTCACCCATCTCGCGGCTGCTGCAGGTTATCCAATTGCTTCGCTGCTGTATAACTAACTCCGCTAAAACATGCACCGTCAGAGGCGTGAAGGGCACACGACAAAGTCGGATGGACTAAAGAAGTCCCCGCACGACCGCTGGACACCTACTGCCTCCCGACGTGCCAGGGTGAGATACTCAGAACCTTACACCCGCAAAAGTCGGAAACTTCTTCTGTTGCACCAGGTAAAACCCTCAGCTCCACCACAACAGTAACTTCTAAATTTTTGTGGACACCCCTCAGCACTGTATAGATTGCACGTTCACTCCCCTTTAACCATGTGTGGATGACCCATAGTCGATACTACGACATTGTGGGAATGGTGATCTTATGGCGACGAAGCTCTGTCAGCGGGGGATCCGTATGTTGCCTGGCATTTAACTAAAATCCAGCTTCTTCCAGCCGTTTTACTTCAACTACTTCAGCTCTTTACGGTTTGACGCTTGCGGCGCCACGGTGGAAAACACTTAATACACACCCTTATGTGGTGGCCTCTGTTTCCATTCATCATAGGGGGTATGAACAATGCTCCATAAAAACGCCTCCCCAACTCAGGAAGTCGCCCTCGCTGAAAAGATTCCGGAGCCGCTTCATCCTCCAAATGAGACAGCCCATGCAGAACAGCCGATGTAGTTAGCCTCGTGCTGCTGCTGTCTGGCTCACCCATTCGTGTGACTGTGCGATGGTGGCAGTGGGAAATAATCGTAGCCGCCCCTTGCCGCTATAGCTTGTGAAGTCCTGTCCATCGCCTGCAACTAGCCTGCTGGAAACGCCGATGCTAGGGACGCAACTGCACTTCACTATGCAGCTACATGGCACGACAGACGTACATCGCTGTACGTCCCGTCATTTTTGCCCTTTTGTGCGCTCCTGACTACCATCTCCCGGCCGCCCGAGGATTCCAGTGCGTCCGTCTTCTCCTGACGACTCCTCGCAATTTTCGGAAGCCAATCGTAAAACTCCGTCCGAACCTCTGAAAATTATGAAACACTTGCGAACATACCCGAAAACTCAGACGAAAACGTTGTCATCTCTTCGACGGAAAATAATTCCGTCTACGCTCTGGGAAGGGGAGGACCAGCTAATCCCAGCCGTCCATCAGACAGGATCCGGCGGCATCGGAAACGCTACGCCACCAGCATCCTTCCGCCCCCTTCCCCGATAGGGACTGCTCCCCTATCGGAACCTAGATGGGCATAATCGTGGCTCCGATACCAGCTGTTATGAAATATAACTCAGAGTATAGCGCAAAAGTCTATAGGGGAGCGTGACTACAGAATGTTTTGACTGTCCTATCGAAATGAGGCCTAGGGCTTATATAGTGCAAGTTGACCAGGTTGAACCTTGAGAGTTGGACCAGTCAAGGGCTCGGTAGTCCCGTGCAGGGCTGTCGATTGGTTTGGGACCAATACTTGAGTGGCTGAGGTCCCCCGAAAACAGCCATGAAATTTCCGGAAAGTGACCAAACCGAGCCCTGAAGCGTGCGGGCTGGGGTCCAAACCGGAACTTAAAATCAGGGCTGCGTCGGAGTCCGTACTTTGCTGGAGAGAGAGAAAAAAACTTCGTAATCGTACATCAGGTTAGGCAAGATGCTGAGTGGGGAGGCCAGCCTATTTTCACAGGAGAATTTGTGTGCCAAATGTGTTAGTAGTGCACATTTCTCAGTTATTCATAGGTGTCACGGACTTGGCTAGTTCCTGGGATGCGGGAGTGTGTGGGAGGGGCTTGTGACTCGCTTTGGAGACGACATTTTTTTTTTTTTTTTTTTTTTTTTGAAAAAATCCGTGGAGATGGGGGAGGGGGAAGTGGGGGTGTGGGAGGAGGGGATGTTGGAGTGTTGTCTCGGGCTGTGGGGGCTTGTCGAATTCTCTGGGGGTGCGAGGGGGGTGGGAGGAATGTCTGTGGGGGTGGGGGACTTCATCGACTTTCCTATGTTTGGTTGGGGTGTGGGAAGAATGTCTCTGGTTTGGAGGACTTAGAGAGGAATTTTCTGGCTGGGGGGATTCTCTGGGGGTGCGAGGGGTGTGGGAGGAATGTCTCTAGGTGTGAGGGACTTTGAGGAATTTTCTGAGTTCGGTTGGGATAAGGGAGGGATGTCTCTGGTTTGGAGGACTTAGCCAAATTATACTAGCCGAAGAGGAAGGTGGGGTGGTGTGGGTGGGCAAGGAAGGTATGCCTAGGTCAGGGTATGTCTAGACCCTGTTACGGAAAATCAGGGAAAAGCCTCAACTCCGCCCTGAACGAATCCGGGAAAGGGCCGAACGAAACCCTTAACCATTACGGGCTAGTCCCGAATCAAACCCGTAAAAGTCAAACCCTGACGGACGGATTACCCGGAATGTTCAGGGCATTAAGGGCATTTGCCCTTGAATCGACAGGCCTGGTCCCGTGGGCGACGGGGTAAAATTGGGTTCGGGGCGCCTAGGTCATACGTTCGGGGCCGAATAGATCGACAGGGGTGTTTTAACGCGAGACTTGAGGGCCGAGGCTGCGGACGCGCACTGTTCGCAGCACTCGTTGTGGCGAGCCCCAGAAAGGATTCGTGAAATCCTTACATAACATGCATCATGACCCTACCTCCCACCCGGAACAGTCCAAATTGCAATCCCACCTACCTCGTTCCCAGCATGACTCGTGTTGACACTGAACCTGATTGGCTGTAGTATGAACGATAGCGAACAACCAAGTCGTATTTTGACAATTGCGAGTTTATGAGTTGGGACGTCGTGCAAGCAACTAGTCTAGTGCATGAGCGAGATTTTGTAACCAAGTGTGCAGTGCTTATTGTGGGTTGTCCCCTTCAAGGTTTCGTTTGCCCTTGTTTTACCATTTCCTGCTTACAGGCTCAAGCCGCGTGCAAAGAAAGTAGGACTAGATAGGAGGAAAGGTGTAGTGTAATGGTGGACTCTCACTACCAAAGTTCCGTACCGCATGGCCGATTCGGTGGGTTCCCAGGGTGGATCTCGCGTCGCACTCGTTAGGTGCACATTTCTGTTTCTAGGTGAGGACGAGTCATTTCCCTTCGACATTGCAAAGCCAAGTGCGACGGGGGATTGTTTCGGCAACTGGGACGGGACGGATGCTGGCTGCTCATGGCTCGGTTGTGCTGCACTCATATCACGAGTCTCAACTACTACCGTAGCAGCTCCGTGGACTTGAGTTGAGTTTTGCTCGCAGCTCGTCTGGTTTGGCTCATTTCACAACGCTAGCGTGGTTCAGAAGAGAAAACGCCTTGCCGCCTCAGGAATTTCGTACCTCCATAGTACATCTACGACGTCAGTAAGAAAAATCCGTAGGGCTTCCGAACGCTCACAGCCATGTATCATCCTCGTCCTTCCCGCGCAGGGCCTCGCGCCGTCGCGCGGTACATAGAAACCGCCGCCGACCCGCACGATCAGGAGCGACGTCGTGCGAAGTTCACCGCGATGTCCAACGACTTCAACTCCATTCGCCAGCGATTTCGCGAGGTGCAAGAGGACGACGTGTACCTTTCGCAGGAGCTCGAGCGCATGCAGCGGCAGCGGGAGGAGGAGGCGCGCCACGAAGCCAAGCTGGACTTCCGCGGCCTGAGGCTTTACCGCGAGCTAACGTCAACATCAGAACCCATGTCATGGCGCGAAAATCCTGAAAAAACGGACAACTCTGGAGCTAAATCAGCTGTACCGGCTGCTGGTAACCCGGGTTGCCCTCCAGGTGGCAACATGTGGAGTTACTCCGCCGTCGCTCCTTCAGCGTTGGGCCCTAAGCGGCAGCCTCAGGCTCAACAAGTCGCTTCTGGGGTGACGTTCTACGGCGCGAATGGCGGCGGGAAGAGCGGGCGAATGGAGACGTACGAGAGTGCTGTGAAGAGTGAGGGGAGTGAGGGGAAAAAGAGTGAGGGCAAGAAGGCCGGTGGTGGGTTCGCGAGCTGGCTGCTGGGAGGGCCGGACCAGGAGCAGCACCTGCTGTGGGATACGCCGGAGTATAAGGCGGGCGAGGCGAAGCTTATTCTGTGAGGGAAGGATGGAGGTAGGCTGTAGTAAGGTCGCGCCTGAGCTTGTAGTAAGGCTATGAAGCTTACCCGGTCTCTGGTTGAACGGTTTTTTTGCTCACCATGTGTGTATACGGTAGTTCGGGTGGTGTTAGTTGCTCCTTAATTTTCAAAAGCCTTCGTGTACTGTTACAGGGAGTATTAAAGACAGCAATTTCTCTATGTTGAGGAAGAAATGACAAATAAATGCATACACGATATGTACAGTGAGGAAATCCATGTGAGTTATAAGAGAGATTTGGCTACTTAGCATTTTGTACCATAAGCGTCTTCCGAAAACAATACGGTTTCGTGTATCGACGAAATCATTCACAGCACCTCGTTTCTGTCGTGGTGCGTATTATCACAAGGGTTTCGTCACGCACGTCCCCCCACATCCAGAGCCCCGGTGACGTGGAGAGCGACTCGAAATGCGAGACGCCTGCGATTACAGCACAGCAAGCGTCCTTGACGCGCCGCGAATTCAATGTCGAGGGCGCGCTTCGGGGTTCAAGCCCCACATCCCCTCCGCTCCATCTCCGTCCATCTCCTCAATTCTGCCCCGATACTCGCCCGCGCCCCCCCCCTTGCTCCTCCCTCCCATCCCATCCTCAATCTCCTCTCCCCCCACCCACTCGTACAGGCAGGCTCCATGATTGCCATCCAATACTTGGGTTGGGTGTATCAATTTCGCCTTCTTGATTTCTCTGCTCCATCCCTTGTGAGTGACGGTTCTGTGTAGTGTCCTGCCTCCCCAACTTGCGGTATGTTGGCTGTGTAAACTCAACAGAAGCCCATCAGCATTTTGACATCCTCTAGTGTATAACGACTTGTCTGCTTGAAAAGTCCCGAGCCCGAACGGAGATGCACGCCCACGGACTTTGAGACATCTTCAGTATACCACGTTTCGACGCATTCAGAGATATATTCCTCAAGGCATGTATTCCCACGCGCCTTATGGCGAGAGGCGACGGGGCCGCCCGTCGCCGGCGGAGTTCTACCTCGAAGATCGCGGCGAGCGCGAGCGACGTCGCACGGAGATTGGCGACTTCAGCAAGGACCTGAGCGACATGCGACAGCGACTGCGTGCGATGCGAGTCGAGGAGTCGCAGGAGATTCAGCAGCTGCGACAGAAGCAGGAGCAGGAGGCGTTCGACGCGGAACAAGCGAGGAAACTTCGCGAGCAGCAGATTCTCCTCCTGCAAAAGCAGCGCCAGTTAACTTTTGCCACGTGGCGCGGCGAAGGCACGCGACCGTACGAGTCGCCGTTCGAGCCGGAGTCGGAACTCCTGCCCTCCGCATTTCACGCTGTGGTCGGCAAGCCGCATCTGCCTGTCGCAAACGCACCAGTAAGAATCGACCACGTGGAGCTTCCTCCGCCTGTTTGGTCCGCATCGCGTTCGTCCGCAAGCCTCTTTAACTACGCGAGCCGCGGCACTGGTTCCTACAGTCGGGCCACCGGATCTGGCGCGCGCGGCTTAGGCGCCGCAATGCCCGGCGCCAGCAGCGGCGCGAGTCGGAGCAGCGCGGGGAGCAGCTTGTCGGACGCCGTTTGCTCCAGTAGCAGCAGTAGCGGCTGCGACGTGACGGCTAGCCGTCAGACTGACGGAAGCGGGTACGTGACGGCCGGGGGCTATGGTCACGGCAGTATCACTAATGACGTGGCGATGACGTCACATCCGTTCAGCGGGATTGTCCCTCCTTACACCGGCTTCAGCTTTAAGAACGGTACGAGCGGGGCTGGCGAGAGCGCTTTCTACAGTCACACTCGCAGCGCAACCAGCAGCAGCAGCACGGACGGAAGGGACAATATCGCGGGATACTTCGAAGCCACTTTCGAGCCGCCCGCGCTGTCCGCGCCACCCGCGCCACCCGCGCAGCCCGTTCCAAAGCTCCCCACTCCGCCCGCGCCAGCCCCCGTTGCTATCACCCCGCAGACCGTTCCGCTCGCTGTTAGCACATTTGCTAGTGGCACATCCGTTAGTACTATGGCGGGCGTTTCGTCCGCGCCCCCTTCGGAACCGTCCACGCCCATCGTGCTCTATTCGCCCACCGCATTCGCCGCTCGGCATCCGTCCTTCCAGCCCTCGTTCAGCTGCTTCCTCACCACCGCCGCTCTTCACTCCTCTTCCTCTTCCTCTATTTCTTCTTCCTCCCCTTCTTTCACCTCCACCACCTCCTTCTCCTCGTTCTCCGCGCTTTCCGCTCCTGCTGACGCTGCCGATTCCGACGACGCACCCCTTCTCCCGCTTTCTGCTGCATCTCGCTCTGCGACCGAAGGCAACGCGCGCGCTGCCCTTCCGCCTCCTCCCCACGCAACCCTTCCGCCTCTGCCTCGCGGTTCCGCGGCCGCTGCTGTTGAACCCTTCCCGCCGACAGCCACGTCAGCACAATCCGACGTGGCAGATGCGACTATAGCATCGGATGCTTCATCTGCGCATTCCGCCTTCCCTCACTCCTCCGCAAGTCGCGCCGCGTTTGACGGCGGGGTTGCTCCTTCTCTGCCTCATGCATCACTCCTTATGGCCTCTGACGATTTCGCGCAAGATTCCGAAGCGACGAGAAAGGAAGAGGCAGCGGCGAGCGAGGCAAGCGTGACCACCGCAGCTGGCGCCGCGTCTTCCGCCACAAATGGCGCCGCAACAGCCGCCGCCAGTGGCGGTAGCTCGTTTCTCGGGAGTCTCTTCTCATGGACGCGCGCAGAAACGACAACGCCGCCACCCAAACCCGTGTCGCTGCCGCCCACGCTATCTCTCGCGTCGGCACAGGTATTCACTGCGCCAGAGTTCCACTCCACGTCATCTTACTTCACTGCCACGTCATCAGGCGGCTCCAACCGGTCAATCGACGGCTACGATGCGGGAAAGGAGGACATATATGGCTCGCAGATGAAGGGGGAGGGGAAAGGGGAGGAGAATGACGGTGAGAACATTAACGAGGATGACAATAACGAGTTCGACGAGCCGCTCTATCTGCTGGACACCAAGCACGGGGCGCGCCGAGAAGTGGGAGGTGACTATAGCGAGCGTTCTATCAACGACCCGAACGGCGCTGCTCTGAGCAGAGCTCTGAGCAAGCTGGCTGAAACGAACGGTGCTCCTCAGAATGGAGGCTCTGCGGCTACAGCCGCGGCTACAGCAGCTGCTGTTACAGCTGATTCGCACAGCAAGGCCGAGTCAGCTGCTGCGGATGCGCCTGCTACATCCGCGGCTACATCCGCGGCTACATCCGCTGCTACAGTTGGCAGTACGGGCAGCCTGAGCTTCACTAGCCGTCTGAGCCAAATGATTGGGTTCGGCAGTAGCGGCAGCAGCAGCAGCAGCGGTGGCGGCGGCGGCGGCGGCAGTAGCGGTGGCGGTGGAAAAGGATACGCGTTATTGAGTCTGGATGATGCTGGGGCTGTGACGTTCGATGAAGCGAGCCCGTCCTGCTGGGCTCCCACGTCAGCAGCCACGTCAGCCGCCTTATCTTCCACGTCACGCGGTCAGAGCAGCAGCAGAATCAGCAGCAACAGCCTTGGCACCACCACCACCGCGACTGGGGCTGGGGCTGCTTCTATTGCGGTAATAGGAGGAGGTTTGGGCGGGTTTGAAGCGTCTCAGGGCACGACGGCAGTAGCAGCAGGTTTGGGCGGTTTGGAGGCAGCTATGGATGGGGAGGTTCTACTTGCTGCTGCTGCTCCTCCTAATGGATTGTCCACTCCAGCTACTCCTGTTCTTGTTGCTGCTACTGCCACAGCTGCTCCTGCTGCTCTTGCCCTTCCTGCTCTTCCTGCGTCTGCTGATTTTGTTGATCCAGCTGCTGTTGCTGTTGCTGGTGCTGGTGCTGGTGCTGGTGCCAGTGCTGTTGATTCGTTGACCACTGAAAACAAGGGTAAGGCGCCCAAGTCGGCGGCTAAAGCAGCGGCTGCGGCGGCCATTGCTGCCGCTGCTGCAGCTAAGATCGCAGCCTTGGGGATTGGAAAGGGGGAGGAGAAGAGTCAGGCTGAAGGGGAGGGGGAGAGAGGCGCGGAAGGAGGTTATGGGGAAGGGGAAGGGGAAGGGGAGGAAGAGGAGGAAGAGGCGGAAAACGGTGTGGGGAGAGAGGGAGGGCGGAAGGCGTTTTGGGACGAAGGGGAGTATGGGGGAGAGGAGGAGGGGGAGGAAGAGGTGAATGAGATGCTTGAGCTTCAAGAGTGGATGGAGGCTCAAATGCTGGTGGAGGGAGTGAGGAGAGAGCTGATGAAAGGGGGCATTGGGGGAAGAGGAGGGGGGGGAGGGAGTCAGCGGCAAGCAGCAGGAGGGGCAGGAAGGGAATCGGCAGCAGCAGGGGCAGGAGGAACAGGAGCAGCAGTGGCAGCAGCAGCAGCAGCAGGGGCACCAGTGAGTGTGTGTGACCCTGAGATGGAGGCGTGGATGCTGGCTCTGCCGCCGCTGGTGGTGATGGCCCGCAGCGATGATGAGAGGGACGAGGTGAGTGAGGAGGAGGAAAGGGAGGAGGAGGAAAGGGAGGAGGAGGAAAGGGAGGAGGAGGAGGTGGTGGTGATGGAAACGGAAGAAGGGGAGGAGGTGGAGGTGATTGAGTTAGAGGAAGGGGAGGAGCTGGAGGAGGGAATGGAGGTGGTGGAGATAGTAGAGGAGGTGGAGGAGAGTGAGGCGGAGAGGGAGGAGGGGGAGGAGGAGAGGGACGAGGAGGGGGAGGAGGAGAGGGAGGAGGAGGGGGATGCTGGGCAAACAGATGGAGACGAGGAGAGAGAGTACGAGGGCGGAAGTGGAGGGGCCAGCGACAATGGGAGTGAGTATGAGAGCGAGAGAGAGAGTGATAGGGAGAGTGATAGGGTGAGTGTGAGTGGAAGTGAGAGGGGAAGCGAGAGTGGAAGTGAGAGGGGAAGTGTGAGTGATAGGGAAAGTGAGAGTGAGAGGGAGAGTGAGTGTGGCAGTGAGGCTAGGAGCGAAAGTGGGAGTGTGTGTGGGAGCGAGAGTGGGAGTGAGTGTGGGAGCGATATTGGGTCAGGGAGTGAGGTAGGAGACGATGTGAGTGTGAGGAGCGACAGTGAGAGTGAGGGTGAGAGAGAGGAGGGCGAAGGGAGTGAGTGTGGGAGTGAGAGGGAAGTGGACAGCAGCGTGAAGAGTGAGGAGGAGAATGAGGATGAGAGGGAGGGGAGCAGCGAGGGGAGTGAGGAGAGGGAAGAGGGGAGAAGAGCTGGTGCTGAAACTGGCAACGGGGAGGAGGGGATTGACACCGAGGAGGGGTGTGATGCTGGTGAGACCATGAGTGACGCCGGTGTGTCTGACGCCGACTCAGAAGGAGCAGAAGCAGACGAAGGAATAGAGGCAGACGAAGGGGGAGACCAAGAGGAAGAGAGTAGGGAAGGAGAGGAGGAAGGCGGGGGCACAGGAGAAGCACTTGCCGTTCAGGGGGGTGAGCTGGAGGAGGAATCGGAGGGCGGAGGGGAAGAGGAAGGGGAGGAAAGGGAGGATGGGGAGGAGAGGATAGGGGCAGAGGCAGCAGGCGGTGGGGGAAACGAAGGAGAGGGGGAGGAGCTGGGGGTAGAGAGTGTGGGAGAGGGAGTGAGGGAGGAGTGTGAGAGGGACGAGGTAGAGGGTGAGGCCATGGGTGGGAATGAGGACGAGAGCAGGATACTGTGTGAGAGTGAGGAGGTGGAGGAGAGTGTGGGGGAGAGTGAGGAGGAGAGTGAGGAGGAGATTGTGGGGGAGAGTGAGGAGGAGAGTGTGGGGGAGAGTGAGGAGGAGAGTGTGGGGGAGAGTGAGGAGGAGAGTGTGGGGGAGAGTGAGGAGGAGAGTGTGGGGGAGAGTGAGGGTGAATGCTGCACCGATGAGGGGAGTGGGATGGGAGGAGAGGCCCAATTTGGGGAGAGAATCAATGAGGCTGTAGATGTGGTAGGGAGTGCTGACCTGGCAGATGATGCTGACAGTGTTGACGTGGCAGACGGTGCTGTCGTGGCTGATGATGCTGATGTGGCAGACGGGGCTGTCGTGGCTGATGATGCTGATGTGGCAGAAGGTACGGATGTGGCAGAAGGTGCTGATGTGGCAGGTGCTGATGTGGCAGAAGGCCCTGAAGAAGGCGACGGACTGACAGTGGCTGTCAGCTGTGGAGCAGGGGGAGAGGAGGGAAATGAGGAGAGTGGGGAGAGTGGGGAGGAGGAAAATCGGGTGGGGAAGAGGGGTAATGAGGAGGTGGAGGAGGCGAGTGGGAAGGAAGAGGAAGTGCGAGAGGAAGAAGAGGCAGAGAGGGAGCACGGAGAGCAGGAGGAGGAGAAGAGTGTGGATGACGCTGATGCTGATGCTGCTGCTGCAGAGCAGGGAATGCAGGCAAGTGGAGAGGAAGGGGAGGAGAGAGAGGAGCGAGACGAGGCCAGAGAGACAGTGGATGGTGCAGAGATGGTGGGAGAGGAGAGGGAAGAGAGTGTGGAGGAGAGCGCAGAAGAAGAGAGTGTGGAGGAGGAGCAGCAGGAGGGGGCTGAGGGGAAAAGAGAGGAAGAGGTGGAGAAGGCGGAGGTGAAGGGTGAGGAGCAGGAGGGAGAGGAGGTGGAGGTGGAAATGGAGCAGGAGGGAGCTGAGGTGGCGGAAGAGGAGGTGGAGGTGGCAGAAGAGGAGGTGGAGATGGCGGACAAGGAGGTGGAGGTGGTGTGTGAGGAGCATGAGGGAGAGGAGGGCGAGGTGGAGGTGGAGGAGCAGGAGTGTGTTGATGGAGAGGAGGTGGAAGGGGAAGTGGAGGAAGAGGAGGTGGAGGTGGGGTATGAGTGTGTGAGTGAGGGGGAGGTGGAGGAAGAGGGAATGGCAGAGGAGGGAGAGGTAGCAGCAGAGGGAGAGGAGGATGCAGAAGAGGATGAGGAAACAGAAGCAGCACAGGAAGAGGTGGAAGAGGAGGTGGAAGAGGAGGAGGAAGTGGAGGGGGAGGTGCAGGAAGAGGAAGAAGAGGTGATTTACGAGTATGTGAATGAGGAGGATCTCGAGGAAGGGGAGGAAGAAGTGGAGCGAGTGGAGCAAGAGGAGGAAGAGGAGGAAGGAGTGATTTACGAGTATGTGAACGAGGAGGATCTCGAGGAAGGGGAGGAAGAAGTGGAGCGAGTGGAGCAAGAGGAGGAAGAGGAGGAAGGAGTGATTTACGAGTATGTGAACGAGGAGGATCTTGAAGAAGGGGAGGAGATCGTTGAGATGGTGTATGAAGACGAGGAGGGGGAGGGGGGGGAGGAGGAGAGGGAGGAGGTGGGGGAGGAAAGCGGGGAGCAAGAGGAAGTGAGTGAGGGGGAGGAGGGCTATGAGGAGCAGTCAGCAGCGCCAAGAGATGAGGGTGATAATGGGGAGGAAAGGGAGGGGTGTGAGGAAGATGAGGAAGATGGGGAAGCGGAAGCATATGAAATCGTGGAGGAATCAGACGAGGAGGATGGCGGAGTGGGAGGGGAGGATGAGGAGGACGCAGAGGGGGAGGAGGGAGAGGAGCATGACATATTGGAAGGTGAAGAGGAGGAAGGGGTGGACGAAGGGGAGGAGGTGGAGGAGATACTATCTGAGGATGAGGTAGAGCAGCTGTTGAATGATGATGCCTACCTTGATGATGGGGCGGAGGGGGGGAGAAGTGAGGGAGAAGAGGAGAGGGAGGGAAGGGAGGGAGAAGAGGAGAGGGAGGGAAGTGAGGGATTTGAGAAGAGTGAGGGGAGTGAGGATGGAGAGGTGAGTGGGGGAGAGGAGATGACAGAAGATGAGGAGCAAGGGCAGGGGGGTGCGGAAGTGGAAGGAGAGGGTGAGGAGGGAGGTGAGGGTGAGGATGTAGAAGATGGTTCGGATAGTGGGTCCCACATAATGAGACCATCGGAGGAAAACGAGGAATGCAATAACGAGGATGAGGGGGGTGAGGAGGGGAGTGTGGAAGGTGATGATGTGAGTGTGGATGAGGGGCTGGAAGGGAGTGAGTATGGGGATGACGTCAGCTTGGGGAGTGATGGGGAGTACGAGGAGGTTGAGGAGGAATTGTCTGATGTGAGTGAGGGGGGAGGTGAGGAAGAGAGTGAGGGAGAGGAGGAGGTGGGTGGAGAGGAGGGTGAGCAGGAGGAAGAGAAGGAAGAGGAAGAGGGAGAGGTGAAGGAAGAAGGAACTGCAAGTGGCAAGACAGTGGCTGAAGAGTCTGGGTTTAGGGAGGAGGAAGTGGCAGAGGAGGGTGACATGGAGGAGGAAGAAGAGGGCTCAGAGGATGGGGAGTGGGAGGAAGTGGGGTCAGAGGAAGGGTCATGGGAAGGGTCAGATGAACTTTCAGGGGATCTCTCAGAGGAAGGCTCACTTGAAACGGCCAGCTCAGGGACAGCAGGGGAGGAACTCAGTGCCGCTGGTGCCCCAATCAATGCCCCTTGCCAGCAGCACAAGGTGGGGAGGCGAAGGCGGAAGAAGGTCCCCAAGGCAGGGGTGTCGTTTGGGAAGTTCATCCCCCCAGAGCTGAGCGAGCTGGAGTCCCATGAGATGGAGCAGGAGAAAGAGGAGGGGGAGGGGCGCAAGGAGGGAGAGCAGTAGCAGCGGGTAGAGCACATGGCGTGAATTCATTCCACCAGAGGTGAGTGAGCTGGAGTCACACGAGCTGGAGCAGGAGAAAGAGGAGGGGGAAGGGGAGCAAGTACGGCGAGCAGCAGCATAAGGGAGAGCACATGGCATGAATTTATCCCCCTTGAGCTGAGTGAGCTGGAGTCTCATGAGACCTGTAGCTGGGTGCAAAGCTGTGTAGCCTAGAAGAGCTCATTGTTTTTGTTTGCTTGCATGTTTAGTATAGAGTTGCCAATCTTTTTCTTATTTTCAATAGCTTGTTTAAAAAAATGTCTGTTGTCACCATCGCTGGGAGGGTCTCTCGAGTATTGGATGGTGGCTTCGCCAATCTCTTTTTGAATGAAGTTGAGAGATGAGCGGATTGGAATACTCCCTCATGTATGAAATTTTACTACATGAGTCTGGAAGTAGTATTGATTATTTTCAACGTTAATGCTTGACCGCTGTGGTTTGCCTTGACACTGCTGCACCAACCATGGGATGGTTCGCATCGTTTATGCAAGGCCCAATCGGGTGCATCCATTTGCGAACGTCCAATAACTTTCCGGCTCGCGCGTGACCGTGCGACTCGCGGGCAGCACTGACGACAGCAGCCCCGTGTTTGCGATGCTTTCGCCCGGGTGCTGCTCAGCCTGTGGCGAAATCTTCCGTGCTCGCTGCAGGCTGCAAGAAACTGGTTGGTGGGTTGGGGAGGGGATGGATGGATGGATGCGTGAGGTCTGACGGCAGCCGGTTGAATGTCAGCTGAATGGATGGGAAAGTCAAGAAACAGACGGGACAGGACGGAAGGGAACGGAGAAATTCGGAACCCAGGCGAGCAGAGCGAGTTGGAACTGGAGAGTGAGGAGAGGAGAGGAGAGGGGAGGGGAGAGGAGAGAGGAGAGAGGCCCAAGCGAAACCCTAGCTTCTCCCTCCCCCAACCCCAAGGCAAACCCAGATTCATTGGGCCTGTCGGCGTAGTTCTCACTGTTGGCCGCTTGGCCCACACGAAAGGAGAGGAGAGGAGGAGCAACCACACCACCACCTCGGCTCGGCTCACCTGAGGCAACCAACCAACAGCTTCAACTGGATTACTGACAAACTTTGCAAGGCAGCTTGAAAGTGAACGATCCATTTGTATTTTCAAGAGAAATTTCTCTTGTCCGTTTTAGAGGTTACGTGTAGCTGCTGCCTTCCGACATTCTCCCGTATTGGGGCTTGCTTAGCGCTCGCCCCGATATGACACCATGGCTTTAGCTCGAGCCTTTTTAGGGCGTCGGCTCAGCCCTGAGATTAGAGTCGCGAGGGTAGCACAGTCCCTTCAGAACTAGCGTCTCATTCCCGAGGCTTAGTTCAGTTTAGTTCCTTCGAACAGGAACAGAAACGGGGAGGATGGCTAAGAACCGGAGTGCTGGCGCGGGAGGGTCGGTCCCCAGCAGCTCTGCCGGCCTGTCTAGGAGCGGCAAGCCTGTGGGAGTGTCCGGTCGGCTGGCGAACGTGTTCGAGCAGCTGTGGAACCGGCGCAAGTTCGACATCCTGGGACGGAAGGTCAAGGGCGATGTTCGCGCCAAGTCCATCGGCAAGGCCCGGAGCGCTGCGGTGGAGAAGGTTAGACTTAGCCTTAGGGAGTTTAAGAGACAGTTTGGGAAAGGCTCGTGCAGACTTTGCTCGTTCCTCGCGCTTTGTGGTAATCCTGTCGTGCGGACTTTTGCTTCCTTTTGTTCCGAGACACCCCTTTCTTCCTTCCCGTTCATGTCTCGTCGCGTTATTGATGTTCTGCGTCACGAATAGTGTTCCTCAGGAAGGAAATTGATTATATCGTGTTTGTGGATGATCCTTTGAGTCCTTCAAACGGCTGTTCGTAGCTCGTTTAAATTAATATCTCCGTGACTCCCGCTTACCTCTCTCGCTCTCTCTCGCCTTCCGGCTTCCGCCTCCTCCGTCCCTCTTCTTGGTTTCTTTCCGTCTAATCGTCGCTTCACCACCCTCTCCCTTCCCGTGATGACTTTTGAGTCGACTCAAAAGTCACCTTTCCTTGGCCCTTGAGTCGACTCGTTAGCCACCTCTCGTTGGCTCTTTCTTTCCGTCTTAGCGTCACTTCAACACCCTCTCCCTTATCGTGATCTTGTCTCGTCCAGTTTTGAGGCGCCTCAAAACTAACATCCGTCCCTCTCCTTGGCTCTTTCTTTCCGTCTAATTGTCGCTTCAGCACCCTCTCCCTTCCCGTGATCTTTCTCCCGTCCAATCTTCGACTGGATCCGCCGTCCACACTATACGAACGCCGTAATTAGCCGTGCCTTTTCCGTTCCCGTTCACATCGTGAGCCCGGTTGTATTTTGAGTCGACTCGAAATACAATTAGCCGTGCCTTTTCCGCCGCCTTTCACATCCTGAACCCGACCGTTAGAGGAAGGCGACGCCGCTGCACGAGTTCCAGTCTCAAAGCGCTTGAAATTCCTGACCGTTTTAATGAGTCGATTTTTGAGTCGACTAAAAAATTCCTGACCGTTTAACCGTCCCCGTTTGTTCCCTCGTCTTTCCCCTCTCCCCCCGCCTTCCCCCCCGGTGACCCCAACCCCAAGAAGGCTGCAGGAGTTCCAGTCGTGCAGCATTTGAAAACCTGACCTCTGTCATCGTCCCCGTTTGTCCCCCACCACACCCCCTTCCCCGCCCTCCCTCCCCCTCCCCCCCTCCCCCGCCCCCTCCCCCTCCCCCTGCCGCCCGCCATCTCGACCCACCCCATCAGAGGAAGGCGACGCTGCTGCAGGAGTTTCAGCAGCGCGGGAATGCGAACCTGTTTCTGGATCGGAGGTTCGGCGAGGGAGACGAGTCCATCCCCGAGGGCGAGAAGGCCATCGTGCGATTCCAGAAAGAGCGCATGGTACGATATGGCATGACTTGGTCGTCATTGCGCTCACGCTTTTCTTTAGGAAGCGCCTTATCTGGTGTAGGGCCTTGTTGTAACTTCTTCCCATGCCTCGTTCCGTCTTGCTCTCGTTTAGGATGCGCCTTATCTTGAGTTTTTTATCTTGAGGACTAGATCTTTCTCCTCCGTTTTCCCATTTACCGCAGGCCCAGCTGAGTCGCAAGAACCGTTTCGCCCTCGGGGATGACGACGACGGCGAGGACGACGAGGAGGGGAGCGACGGCGGAGCTGGGGGGGGCAGCGGCGGACGAGCTGGGGGAAGTGAGGGCGGCGGCTACCGGCTGACGCACGGCGGGCGGGACATAGATGATTTCGACGACTCGGACGTGTCTGGCTTCGGGGAGGACGACGACGACGACGATGGAGCGCGTGAGTGGGATGATGGTCGCCTCATTTCGCCGCCCAGCGGCTACACGGCTGCTGGACGGAAGCCGCTAGGAGTGTCGTCTGTCCAGATATGACTGTTCGTGTCACCCCGCTGTGGCCGATTGCCTTGTCGCACACTCACTCCCCCCTGCGGTCCCCCTTCACCTATTTGGGCGGCCTCCCCCTGTCCTCCCACTCCCCCCCCCCCCCTCCCCCTCCCCTCTCCCGCTCCCCTTCCCTTACTCCCCCGGCGTCCTCATCCGTCCGTCCCTTGTGGCGCCTGCCGTCGTCCAACGCGCGTGTGTGCTGTGGGCGGCCGGATACTGCAGGCTCATCGGTGTGCTGTGGGAACTTTCCATTCCGTTTGAGTCGACCCAAAAGTCACCGGGATCTTTCCGTTCCGTTTCCCCCGGCGATCAGACTGTGCGCGCCTTATCATTTCCGCGAGAGCTCTCCTCTCCGTCCGTCCCAGCCCCTCGCTCCCCACCCTTCCCTTTCCTTTCCTTGCACGCCTTCCTCTTGTGCATGTGTCTCCCCCCCCCCCCCCCCTCTCTCTTTCTCTCTCTCTGCAGTGGGCGATCGGATTGTGCGCGACTACTACCGCTTCGCGTTGGTGGCGTGCGCGTGTATGACTCATCCGTCTCTCTCCTGTGCCCGTGCCTTCCCCCGCGCCCTTGTGCCTTCCCCCGCGCTCTTGTGCCTTCCCCCGCGCCCTTGTGCCTTCCCCCGCGCCCTTGTGCCTTCCCCCGCACCCTTGTGCCTTCCCCCGCGCCCTTGTGCCTTCCCCCGCGCCCTTGTGCGCGACCAGCTGGGCAGTGGGCGACCAGCTGGTGCGCGACTACCATTTTGGCGGTGGTTTCATTCCCAAGGCCAAGTCGGCATCAGATGCAGATGTGAGCTTCACCCGCCTCCTTACCCGTCTCATCCGTCTCTCCCTGTGTCCGTCTCTTTCGTCTCTTCCCCTCTCGCTCTCCCTCTCCCCCCCTCTTCCCCCCTCTCTCTCTGTGCAGTGGGCGATCAGCTTGTGCGCGACTACCACTTCGGCGGTGGCTTCATTCCCAAGGCCAAGTCGGCGTCGGATGCAGAGGTGAGCTTCACCTGCCTCCGTACCTCCCTCGCTGTGCCTGCTTGTATCTCTCGACGTGTCTCTGGACGCGTTTCTTTCGCTGACGTGTCTCTTTGACGTGTCTCTGTAATGTGGTTCTTTGATGTGGTTCTTTGACGTGGTTCTTTGATGTGGTTCTTTGACGTGGTTCTTTGATGTGGTTCTTTGATGTGGTTCTTTGACGTGGTTCTTTGATGTGGTTCTTTGACGTGTCCCCTTGATGCATGATGGCGAAGAGCAAGCTGTTCAAGGCGAGGCGGCAGGCGGAGGAGGAGGAGGAGGAATACTCTGTCTCATGTATCCAACCAAATGCCCTTCGTTTCCTGGTGTTTTGCAGGGCGATACTGGGGCGGAGGAGGAGGGGGAGGGGGGAGAAGAACGGCAGAAGACGAAGCGCGAGGTGATGGAGGAGGTGATGGCGAAGAGCAAGCTGTTCAAGGCGAGGCGGCAGGCGGAGAAGGAGGAGGACGAGCAGCTGAGGGAGAAGCTGGACGAGGACTTCCGCCACATAGCGCAGTCCGACGCGCTGCTCGCACTCACACGCGCGACCAAGGGCGCAAAGGGCGACAAGGGCGGCAAGGACGCCAAGGGCAAGGAGAAGGCGGGAGGGGGAGCGGAGGGAGGGGGAGGAGTGTCTGGAGCTGGGCCTGCTGCTGCTGCTGCTGCTGCTGCGAAGGTGCCGGCTGCTGGTGGTTCGCTCCTGGCCGCTGATGTGGCTGAAGAGGTGCGTCTGTCGTGCGTTCTGCCAGCTGTTGTCACTGCTTGCGAGCAATGCTGCTGCTGCTGCTGCTGCGGTTGTCGTGTTGCGATTGCTAGCTTCGCTGCTGTTGCCACAGGCTGTATTTTCAGTGAACTCTTCCCAATCTACCAAGCAACAAGTACGTTATCAATATAAAAACCACGTGTAATGAGTCTGCTTTTGAGTTGATTCCATGCTGCTGCTGCTGCGGCGGCGGGGGCGGCGGCTGTCGTGTTGCTAGCTTCGCTGCCTTGGCCACAGGAACTGCCTTGCATCCAGCAGGCTACGTTGCTGCTATTGCGCTGCCAGCCACATCTCTAGCTTCTCTTGTCCCCTCCGTTCTGTGACCTTGCACCCTCTCCCCGACACTCCTTCCGTGTCGCCTTTCGTTTCTCCCGTGTTTTGAGTCGATTGAAAACACCTCTGCTGCCACATCTCTAGCTTCTCGTATCCCTTCCGTTCTTGGTCCTTACACCCTCTACCCCACCCTCCTGCGTCCCGTAGGTGATTTTTGAGTCGACTCAAACTACATTTTGAGGCGCCTCAAAAGTCGACACCTTCCGTTCTTGGTCCTTACACCCTCTACCCCATTCTCCTTCTTCGTCCCGTCGTTTCTCCCATGTCCTCTCCCCTCTCTTTCCGTGTTCGTTCGCCCTCCGCTCCTCTTGTTGCTGCTGGTACTGCAGGAGCTGGACGACAAGCAGTACGACGTGCTGGCGCGGGAGACGGTGTTGGACATCCGACTAAAGCCTCGCTTGGTTACGCCTCCCTCTTCCCCCGCTTGCCCCCTCCCTGCACCTCTCTTTCACCCCACTGCGTACTGCAGGAGATGGACGACAAGCAGTACGACGTGCTGGCGCGGGAGATGATTTTTGACATCCGCGCCAAGCCGGGGGAGCGCAGCAAGACGGCAGAGGAGGCGGCAGAGGCGGAGAGGGCGCGGCTGGTGAAGCTCGAGGTGAGGTTGATTGAGATAGAACGCCTTTGCGGGCGCGTGTGTAGCACGCGTTTCCATTAGCGCGTGTGCAGCGCGTGTTCGGTTTACCAGACGTGCGTGCGTAACTGTAGTTGCTTGCCACTGTGCTGAGCACGCCTGTGTGCTGTGCGTGCCTGCGTGCTGCATGGCGATCAACTTTTCCCGTGCCTTGTTCGCAGGCTGCAAGGAAGCGGAGGATGGACGGGGAGCCCAGTGATGATGAGGACTGCTAGTGCTAGTGTAGTGCACAGTTGTTAACTATCATCTACTCCCCTCTTTGCCTTGTCCACTCGCCCTTCTGACCCGTTTCGCAGGCTGCAAGGAAGCGGAGGATGGACGGGGAGCCCAGTGATGATGAGGACTGCGAGTGCTAGTGTAGTGCACAGTTGTTAACTATCATCTACTCCCCTCTTTGCCTTGTCCACTCGCCCTTTTGACCCGTTTCGCAGGCTGCAAGGAAGCGGAGGATGGACGGGGAGCCCAGTGATGATGAGGAGGAGGGGGAGGAGGGGTCGAGTGAGGAGGAGGGCGGGAGGGGGAGGAAGAAGCGGCAGAGAAAAAAGACCAAGAGGGAGGTCTCTGGGGACGATTTGGGAGAGAATTTCGTGCTTGATGAGGAGGATGAGGAGGATGAGGAGGGCGGGAGGGAGAAGAAGGGGTGGGTGTATGACGTGCTTGCTCAGAGAGAGGAGGAGGAGGAGAGTGGGAGTGAGGGGGAGGAGGGGAGTGGGAGTGAGGAAGACGAGGAAGAGGAGGATAAGGAGGAGAATTTAGCTGACGTGGAGTGGGAGCAGAGTGACGAGGAGGCAGGAGGCGAGAGAGGGGAGGTTAAGCGGGGGCCGGTAGGGGATAGGGCGGTTAAGCAAGGAGGGGAGGAGAGTGAAGAGCTTGAGGAAGGGGAGGAGAGGGAGGAGGGGGAGGAGAGTGATGAGGAGGACGAGGAAGCGGAGGCGGAGGGGAAACCGTCGACACAACAGCAGCAGCAGCAGGGGAAAGTGGTGGGCCCAGGGACGATGGAGGAAGAGGAAGAAGAGGAAGAGGAGGAGGAGGAAGGAGGAGGAGGAGGAAGAGGAGGAGGAGGAGGAGGGGGAGGAGGAGGAGGAGGAGATGGAGCGCATAGAGCGGGTGTTCCGTCGGCGCGAGTTGCCGTACGTGATAGAAGCCCCCCAGCAGTTGAAGGACCTGCAGCAGCTGTTAGAGGGGCGCGCAGCACCAGAGGTGGGGGTGGCCATCGCGCGCATCCGCGCGTGCAACGCGGCGCACCTGTCCCCCGACAACAAGCGCAAGATGCAGATCTTTTACAACGTGCTCCTGCAGTACTTTGCGTCGCTGGCTAGCGATAGCTCTCCCGTGTATCAGCAGCAGGGGGAGGATCAGCGGGGGAAGAAGCAGAAGCAGCAGCACCACCAGGAGCAGCAGCAGCAGCAGCAGCAAGGGAGCAGGCAGCAGGAAAAGCCGCAAGCGGGGGAAAAGAAAGTGCAGAAGGGCGCGGAGCAGGGTGCGAAGGAGCAGGAGGAGGAGCCGACGAGTGCGCTGCAACAGAGGGCGCCGTCAGTGGCAGCGGCGCACATCAACGTGCTCGTGCAGCCGCTGGTCGAGCTCTCCGCCTCCTTCCCCCTCTTCGCTGCCGTCTGCGCCCGGGAGAGGCTCGCCCGCATGCAGAAACGCCTGGTGACCCGCCTCAAGACAGGAGGTACGAAAGAATCCCCATTGTTTCCCCAACCCCCACATCAACGTGCTGGGGCAACCCCTCTAGTAGAGCTGTCCGCCTTGAGCAGAGGGCGCCGCCAGTGGCAGCGGCGCACATCAACGTGCTCGTGCAACCTCGAGTCGAGCTCTCCGCCTCCTTCCCGCTCTTCGCTGCGGTGTGCGCGCGAGAAAGACTTGCTCGCATGCAGAAACGCCTGGTGACCCGCCTCAAGACCGGAGGTATGAGTGAATGCACATTTGTCTCCCAACCCAATTCCCCACACTGGTGCGCTGGTGCATCCCATATAGTAAAAAGTCCGCCTCCAGCCAGAGGGCGCCGTCAGTGGCAGCAGCCACGTGCTCGTTCAGCCGCTGGTCGACCTCTCCGCCTCCTTCCTGCTCCTCGCTGCCATCTGCGCGGCTGTGGGCGCCCGTCTTCCCCTCCTGACTTCGAGCTTTGAAACTACCTTCTAAACCGTCCTCTCAAGCACCGCGCTCGCTGGAATTATGTCCGTCTTCCCCCCCTCTGTTTTTCCTACCTGCTAAGACGGGCGCCCACAGCCGCTGTCCGGAGATCTGTGCGGCTGTGGCCCCCCGTCCTCCCCTCCTCTGACTTCGAGCTTTTAAGCTGTTTTCCCTACCTGCCAAACCGTCCTCAAGCACCGCGCTCGCTGGAATTATGTCCGGAGATCTGCGCGGCTGTGGGCGCCCATCTTCCCCTCCTCTTACTTCTGCCACCCCGTCATGACCCCTGTCGCTTTTCTATCGATCCATCCATATCTCTTCCCTCTTCTCACAGCCAGCGTGGCCCGCTGCTCGCGCTCCTCCTGTGCCTGTGGGCGCTCATCTTCCCCTCCTGACTTCCGCCACCACCTGATCATGGCGCCCTACATTGCCCTTCTCTGTCCATCCCCCGTGTTGCGTTCCCCTCAGAGCCAGCGTGGCCTACTGCCGCACACTCCTACTCCTGCGTCTGTGGGCGCTCGTCTTCCCCTCGTCCGACTTCTGCCACCCTGTCATGACCCCTGTGCAACTTGCCCCTCTGCCGCCCCATTTCCCTTGTCTTTGTTGCTTCTCAGAGCCAGCGTGGCCTACTGCCCGCACGCTCCTACTCCTGCGTCTCTGGGCGCTCATCTTCCCCTCGTCCGACTTCCGCCATCCCGTCATGACGCCCGTGTCGCTGCTGCTGGGGCAGTTCCTCTCCTGCTGCCCTGTGCGCTCCACCAAGGACGTGGCTGCCGGGCTGTTCATCTCCGCACTCCTGCTAAATGTGAGAGCCGTTCGTCAACCTCTCTCTCTCTCTCTCTTCTTCTTCAATGATGATGCCCCCTCAAGTGGTCATGTCATGACCTCGTGTCACTGACTGCTGCTGGATCAGTCTGTCGGTTCCTCTCAGGACGTGCCCCGTGCGCGTGCGCTCCTCCAAGAACGGGGCGTTTTTGAGAATTCTCAAAAACAGGCAGTTCCTCTCCTGCTGCCCCGTGCGCTCCTCCAAGAACGGGGCGTTTTTTAGAATTCTCAAAAACAGGCAGTTCCTCTCCTGCTGCCCCGTGCGCGTGCGCTCCTCCAAGAACGGGGCAGCAGGAGAGGAACTGACTGACTGATCCACGCCACCGGGCGCGGATCAGGGAGCTGACTGATCCAAGAACTTGGCCACCGGGCGCTTTATCTCCGCGCCCCTCCTCAAACGTGAGAGCCGTCGGTCGCTTCATTCCTTCTGGGTAAGTAAACGGAGTCCCCATCAGTAGCCATGGCCCATGGCACTGGTGGTGGCGCTGCCGCTCCTGCTGCCCTGTCTGCCCTTCATAGGTGATTTTTGAGTCGACTCAAAAATCACGTACTGCCCTTGTCTGCCTTCCTTGCCCCTCTGACTCCTGTCCAGATGGTGACCTAGAGTCGTCATTTTGTGCCAGAAACCCTCGACTTGCTCCACGCCCTGCCTGCATGCTTTGTAGCATTGAATCCTCTCAAAAGGCGCTGCCCCTGTTCTCCATTCTCGCACCATGCTCACCCCCCTGTCATGCATTCTCTCTCTCATCCCCTCTGTCCCCTCACCTCACCCATCCCAAATTGTCTCATGTCACGCGGATTTTATCAAGGCGGGCTGCCCCTGTTCTCCATTCTCGCACCATGCACACCCCCCTGTCATGCATTCTCTCTCTCATCCCCTCTGTCCCCTCACCTCACCCCTCCCAGATGGTGTCGCAGAGCCGTCGGTTCGTCCCAGAGGCGCTCAACTTCCTACACGCGCTGCTGTGGAGTGCTGTCGCCCCTGCGCTCAAACCACTCAAGCCCAAGGTAAGGCCTTTCCTCTTCCCAGTGCGTTTTGAGTCGACTCAAAACATGCCTTTCGTGCCAGAGGCGCTCAACTTCCTACACGCGCTGCTGTGGAGTGCTGTCGCTCCTGTGCTCAAACCACTCAAGCCCAAGGTATGGCTGCGCTCAAGCAGACCAGGCAAAGTATGCCCTTTCCTCCTGCGTTCCCCCCCTCCGGCTCCCCTCTCTCTTCCTCCTCCCCCTCCCCCCCCCTTCCCCCCTTCTCCTCCCCCCTTCCCCTTCCCCCCCTCCCCCGCCCCCTTTTGGACATGTGTTTTTAACCAGCTTAAATTGCACCTCCTCCATCTTCCCCTTTCAGTCGTCAACCATTTTCTCCCTCCGACCCTCGTTGCGCGCCTTGCTACATGCCGCTGCAGATGTGCTCGCAGCAGCGGCTCTGGACTCGACGCCCTGTGCCAACTTGTGGAGACTCATTAGAACGTCTTCCCTTCCCTTCTCCCTCCCACCCCTCTACCTTCCTCCACCCAGGGCGTGCCCCGCTACATGCTTTTTCAAGTCTGCTCGCAGCAGCCGCAACAGCCGCAACAGCGGCTGGACCCCCTGTGGCGACGGCCACAACAGCCGCAAGCGCAAGCGCATGAGGGAGCCGGGAGGACAAGCCTGAGCCCTTTGTTTCGACCGGATCTTCCTCGGCCCTTGGGGCGCCCATTCAAACCCCATTTCCACCCATCCTCCCCTCTACCCCACCCCACGTGCCCCTCCACCATCCCTGCTACAGGGCGTGCCCCGCTACATGCTTCTACAGGTGTGCTCGCAGCAGTGGCTCTGGACCCCCTGTGGCGACGGCCACAACAGCCGCAAGCGCAAGCGCGAGCCACTAGAGGACAAGCCCGAGGCCCTCGATTTTGACAGGATCTTCCTCGGCCCTTCGAGCGCCCATTCAAACCTTATCACCGCTAGCACTACCACCACTACTACCACCACCGCTACTACCACTACTAACCCGTCGCCCTCCGCTCCTCCTGCTGCTCCTCCTGCCCCAGTGGGCGTGGAAGGCAGTGCAGCAGGGACCGTGGCAGAGGCCTACTTTGGTTCCGACGTCTTCAGGTGGGTTCAGTTGGTTCCGGCAGGGCTCAGGTGGGTTGCTGGGTCGTTTGGGCTGGGTTGCTGGGTCGTTTGGGCTGGGTTGCTGGGTTGCTGGGTGGGTTCAGGTGGGTTCCAGGGTCGTTATAGGCTGAGTATCCCCTAGCGGTGCTCAGATCCTGCCAACCTACGGGCTGCTCTACCCCTGTGCTGACATTGTTCCTCCAACTCCCCACACCTGAAGCCCACCCCCCCCCCCGCCCTTCCCTAAAACCGTCCTCTTCATTTGTGCCCACCTTTGCTCTCTCCCGCCCCCACCCCCCCGCCCACCCCCCCCCTTTCTCCTTATCCCATGCTGTTCACCTGTCAGGCTGAGCCTGCTGCTAGCGGTGCTCAAGACCCTGCGCTCCTTCGCGCTGCTCTACCGCCCCATGCAGCCCTTCCCCGAGATCTTCTCCCCCTTCCTGCCCACCCTTGCCGCCCTGGCGGAATCCGGGCAGCTGCCCGAGGAGATAGAGCAGGAGCGGGCAGCGTGGGTGAAAGATATTGAGGGGGCAGTGGCGGAGGTGGAGGGGAGCAGGCAGCCGCTGCGGCTGAGGGTGAAGCGGGCCGTCCCAGCCAAGCAGTTCAATCCTAAGTTTGAAACTGAGTACGTATGGAGTGTTATAGAGTGCTGTTGGTTTGGGGTTGCTGAGTGTCTTATGGTCTGAGGGGAGCATGGCTGGCTCCACTCTTCCCCTTGCTGTTCACTGTGACCTCTTTTCCTCCCGTCATTGCCTCCCGCCTCCCGCCATTGCCTCCCTCCTCCCGCCATTGCCTCCCTCCTCCCGCCATTGCCTCCCTCCTCCCGCCATTGCCTCCCTCCTCCCGCCATTGCCTCCCTCCTCCCGCCATTGCCTCCCTCCTCCCGCCATTGCCTCCCTCCTCCCGCCATTGCCTCCCTCCTCCCGTCATTGCCTCCCGCCTCCTTTTCTCCTACCTTCCCTTGCTCCTCTCCCCCTCCAGCTTTGCCGGGGGCAAGGACTACAGTGGAGTCACTTTTGAGAATTATAAAAAACGGCTCCTTCGTGGCCTCCCTCCTCGAACTACAGTGGAGTCACTTTTGAGAATTCTAAAAAACGGCTCCTTTGTGGCCTCCCTCCTCGGACTATAGTGGAGTCACTTTTGAGAATTCTAAAAAACGGCTCCTTCGTGGCCTCCCTCCTCGAACTACAGTGGAGTCACTTTTGAGAATTCTAAAAAACGGCTCCTTTGTGGCCTCCCTCCTCGGACTACAGTGGAGTCACTTTTGAGAATTCTAAAAAACGGCTCCTTTGTGGCCTCCCTCCTCCTTTTCTCCCTCCTTCCCTTGCTCCTCTCCCCCTCCAGCTTTGCCTGGGGCAAGGACGACGACCCGAACAGGGAGCGGGCGGAGCAGCGCCGGCTGCAGCGGGCGATAAAGCGGGAGGCGCGGGGCGCAGCAAGGGAGCTGCGGAAGGGCAACCACTTCTTTGCCGCCACCTGGGCGCACGAGGCGGCTGCTGCTGCAGTGGGCAACGTGGGGTGCTCTCCTCATTAATCTCCCTTCTTTTTCTCTCCCCTTCGCCTCTCCTCCCCCTCCCTCGCCTTCCCCTTCCCCCCCCCCCCCCCCCCCCCTCCCCCGCTCCTCCTCCCCCCCCCCCCCCACTACTGGCTCCCTCCTTCAGCTTTGCCTGGGGCAAGGACTACGACCCCAATAGGGAGCAGGCGAAGCAGCGCCGGCTGCAGCGGGCGATAAAGCGGAGGCGCGGGACGCAGCGAGGGAGCTGCGGAAGGACAACAGTTCCTCACCACCGCCCGGGCGCACGAGGCCGCCGCGCCGCTGCTGCAGTGGCAACTGTTGGGCGCTCTCCTCATTTATCTCCCCTCCCCTACCTCTCCTGTGCCCCTCTCCTCCCTTTCTCCTCCGTCCCTCCCGCTCCTCACTCAGCTTTGCCCGGGGCAAGGACTACGACCCGAACAGGGAGAGGGCGGAGCAGCGGAAGCTACAACGGGCGATCAAGCGAGAAGCCAGGGGAGCAGCAAGGGAGCTCCGGAAGGACAACCACTTCCTCGCCGCCGCCCGCGCGCACGAGGCCACTGCAGCAGCAGAGGAGCGGCGGGAGAAGAGCCAGCGGGCCATGGCGTTTATGGAGCAGCAGGCGCACCTCATGTGGTCGGGGCAGCTGGGCAGGAAGAGGGGCGGCGGTAGCAGTGGCAGGGGTAGGCGCTAGAAGGGGAGAGATGCCTATGGGAGGGTGACGAAGAGGGACGAAGCGGGGGGGGTTAAGGGCAGCTAGTTGGGGGGAGATGCCAAGGTGGGTGTGGGTCTGCAGCGGCCTTCCTTGCAGTGTCCCTCTCTGCGGCTGCAGCGGAGGAGCGGCGGGAGAAGAGCCAGTGGGTCATGGCGTTTATGGAGCAGCAGGCGCACCTCATGTGGTCGGGGCAGCTGGGCAGGAAGAGGGGCGGTAGCAGCAGCGGCAGGGGCAGGCGCTAGAAGGGGAGAGGTGCTAAACGGGGAGAAGAGAGATGCTAAGGAGACGGCGAGGTTAAGAAGAGGGTTTTTCGAGGGCAGCTGCTGCAGCAGTGGAGAAGCCCGGATGAAGCCATGGATGTGGAAGAGGATGAGGCGTCGAGGGAATGGTTGTGTGAAAGTGGTCGTGAGAATGGTCGTGTGAAGCTGACATTTTGACTTGTGCATGTGTGTGCAGTGGATCTAACATTGTTGGGTGTGGCTAGTGAGCAGTCTGCATGTGGGTGTGGGAGGAATGCCAGCTCCTTGTGCTGCAGGTACTGGTATGTGCGTGCGCACATGTGTGCATGTGTTTGGGGGTGTGTGAGTATGTTCGCCTGTGAGGCAAGCATTAAGACTTCGGTCACCCCAAGAAAAAAACGTTTTGGTACGGTATGGCACACTAACTTTGGTGTTACTGTGTGAACTGGTGACCTGAAGAGGATTAAGGAGGGGCTGAGAGCGTGAAGGGTGGCTGATGGCAATGTGTAGACAGTGGGATGATGTGCAGCTGAGGGTGGAGTTGGCATGAAGGGAGCATGGAGGGACCATGGAGGGAGCATGTAGCATGGACACTTACCGTGGAGGGCATTTCAGCGATGTAGAATGGGCTCTTGAAGCGGCTTGGATCAGCAAGGCACCTGCAACGGGGGGCGTGTGGAGGTTGGACGAAGCATAAGAGGCAGGTTTTGGGAACTGCCCAATGCAGGGAGTGGGAGGTGGTTGGAGGATGGAAATGGCTCTGCCTGTTGGTGGCACCGGGCATGCTCGCTGTATGGCTGCCGATGCGGTTATGTGACTATGCAGTGCCATGGTGCCACCTGCTGCTGCTGATTCTGCCCTTTTTGTGTTCTGAATGAGCCCAGGCAGTGATTGCATGTGGTACCGGTACTTCCTGCTGTGGCTGTGATGTAAACTTTTCTTTCCTCGTGCTGCTTACCCCCTTTCTTACCCTCGTGAGCATTCTGTCTACGCTGGACAGCGGAATCTGCTGTGGTGGGGGTAGGCATTTTTTTTCCTGTGGCTGCCGGGTGTTTGTACATGTTGATGTGTACATGTACTACCACCCGGCAGCATGCTTGCTATTCATCGAACTGAATGCATGTATTCTCCTGCTCTTTTGTTATTTCACTGAACACTTATTAATTAGTCCTTGAAATTGCCGTTTCATTCCCACGTACTAAGCAACTTCTAGCTTAGAAGAACCATCTCGTATTGAGGACACGCCAAATACGGAAGTTGAAATTGATACAGGACAGAGTCTCAGCTCGACGCCATCAAGTCCGCATCCACCTTTGCCTACAGCGCGTATTTTTGACCAGGTCCAATTCTTTCTCCACCGACCTGCGTTTGAGGGTCTGGCTAGGTGGTCAACGACTCCACGGCGTGTCCGTCCACCCACAGGCGAGTTTTCCAGACCAGTCGCCAATCTGCTTTGGGCGTAGAGATCGCAAGCTGACTGGGTCCACACCACACCTGCCCGTTCAGGAAGGGTCAGCCCAAACGGACCATATTTTCAAGCCTCAAAACATCGACACTGAAATACCTCGAATCGGTGAAACTGTACCAGCTATATTTCAATTGGACCAATCCAGTAGGCAGCCCAGATATTTCTGCATTGCCCTGAATGCGAGGAAATCAATCGCCGCTTCTTCCTAGCACTTTCTCTGGCCCCCGCGTGGCGCGTGGCCTCGTGAAACCGCTTGCGCAATCAACTCCGCCAATTCCCCTCCACCTCCCTTCGTAACTGCCGAGCTTTGCTCCACAGCTCAATCCCCTTGCCTTTTTTCCTTTCCTCCACTCCGCAACACAACCGCTCTTCCTGCTGCTGCTGTTGAGTTGACCCGCCCGCCGCGCCGCGTCACCTGAAACTCGCTCGAAAGGCACACGACACGACTCTGGCTGGGGGAACCACTTGCGCGCAGAGCAGATGCGAAAGGCCAGAATTTTCGCCATCCTTTGTCGCAATTCCTGCCCCCCTTCCCCGAAATTCTTCCATGCGCCAAGCAGCATGCGGAAATTCCTCGCATGCCCACATACCCTCTCCCCCCCCCCCCCCCCCACCCCACCCAACAAACCCCTTCCAGGCCCAACCAGCCAGCCCAGGGCCAGTCACAGGCGCAAGCGAACCCGCAGCGCATCTGCGGGATTCTCCGCCGGTTGTTTACGTCCACGCCCCTACTGTACTGCACAGTACGAATAGGGGGGCAAGCAACGAAAGCTCAGCCTCCCCCCGCCCCGCCCCCCGCATCCCTCCCCACTCTCCGCTCCCATCCCGCGCCTCACGGAAATCTCAGACCAGCGGAAAAGCAGCGAGTCCGCCAAAGTGCGACTCCCTTCTCCCCACCCTTCCCATTCCATTCCTGAAACCTCCATGGTCTGGCTTTTTCGTGCGCTGCTGCAGCAACTCCCTTGTTACAAATGCATTGACGGTGCCTCTTCCACAGTCCGTGAGTGCGCCTCAACGAAGAACGAAGTGCACGCCTGGTAAAACAAATTCGCGACACAGCCTCGCCTTTCCCCTCCCAGACTTCATCCCTCCCAGCCATCCCAGTGTCTTCCAAGAGTCTGACTGCATTCGGTTTCCTTCCAATGCACGGTCATCCGCAAACGGCCCGCCGACGGTCGTTTTCGCGCTCTCTCGCCGGACAGTCGTCGGCCAGCAGTACGTAACGTAGAGGTGTTTCGGACTCTCTTCCTCTCCCACGAATGCCGGAGCCCTCTCCAGTCCCGTCCTCTCGTTTCTCTCACTCGCTCGTCTTGTCACGTCTAGCCCCGCTTTCTTTCCCAATAGCACATTTTTTACCAATGCATGAACCCCTTCCGCATGCGACGTAGACGACTTTTGAGGTGCCTCAAAAATCCCTTCCGCATGCGAAGTAGACGACTTTTGAGGCGCCTCAAAAATCCCTTCCGCATGCGAAGTAGTACATCGTAGGCGTGTTCTACATGAGAGGCGCTACTAGCCTGATTCCGTGGACCACACTGCAGCAGTCGCCGTCCGGATCATATCGAGCCTACTTTCGAGCCGCCTGAAAAGCAGTCGTCCATCCGCCTTCGCTATGCGGCAGTACTTTGGAAACCCTGTTGCAGTCACTACTAGCTAGCTTTTGAGTCTTCACTAGGCTCCTCGTGGCTAAGCAGGCTACGGAAAACGTGATTAATAACCTCTCTATTTTGCGACGCGACGTTATGGCCTCCCAAATCCTCGCGAGTCATCATCATCGTCACCTCGACAGCGGGAGTTATTTCGAGAACGATTCAACGGCTGCGGCGCGGGGAAGCACCATGATGGCCGAGGGGCCCGACTGTAGCAGTAGCGTGGCAGAGTCCGACTCTGCTTCTGCTAGTACTAGCAATTATCCCAATCCCAATCCCAAACCGAATGCGAATCCGAATCGACACCATCGTCGTGGTCCCGTTAGGCCGGCCCTGGCGAACCGGCGGTCCCGAATCGACTTCCCGAGCGCCGCGACCACCCGCTGCCACGTCAGCATGCTTCTCGACCAATTGGAAGAGCGATGCCGCCTCGCCGCTCAATCGCCGCGGTTTTACCAAGGTTCGGGTTGCAGCCGCGGCGCGCCGAACCAACAGATCGACCGGTACTGCCCGCCAGGCTGGCGGGAACCGTGGCTCGTCAGCAGCAGCTTCGGGCCGAGGCTGGAGGGTCGGTTCGAGGTTGGGAGGGAGCTTGGGCGCGGGCATTTCGGCGTGGTGCGGGAGTGCTGGGAGAGGAGGAGCGGCGAGACGTTTGCCTGCAAGACGATCAGCAAAGTGTTGCTCCAGGTGTGGCGCCATTCTTGTCTCCTCCTTTTTTTTCTTTTTTTTTTTAATGACAAACAAACAAACAAAAACAAAACAAAACTCCATGTATGGTTCGTCAAAGATTATTCCACTTCTCACGCTGTCAATCCATTCCTTGCTCCCCTCCTTGCCTCGTCGTGTCCCGTCAGGGCCCGAGGGAACTTGAGGAGCTCCGAGCCGAGGCGCTGACGCCGCTGCTGCTGCAGCAGTCGGCGGAAGAGGAGGAAGCGGCGGAAGAAGAGGAGGTGGCGGGAGAAGTGGCTGGAGCTGCAGAAGACGAAGAGGCGGCAAGTGAAAAAGAAGATGGCGAGGGCAGTGTCACTTCAGCCCAGGAGGAGGGGCAGGATGGGCAGAACCCAGAGCCTCACAGCAAGCAGCATGCCCCCTGGGAGAGGCTGGTGCGTCTACATTCAGTGTACGAGGACAGCTGGGGCGTGCACCTGGTCATGGACCACTGCAGCGGAGGAGACCTGTTTGACCTCGTTGACCGGCATGCTGACTCAGCAGGCATGCCGGAACAGCTGGCAGCCGCTGTTGTGGGCCAACTGGCTGCCACGCTGGCGTGGATGCACGCCGTGGGGGTGGTGCACCGGGACTTAAAGCCTGAAAACATTCTCCTCGCCCGGCCTTTCCCAGGGGATGCTCATGGGCATTCCACCTTCAGCACCTTTTCAGAACTCCACCTTCGGATCGCCGATTTCGGGCTAGCGAGGCGACTGGCCCCTGGCGAGCACCTGACAGGGCTAGTTGGCAGCCCTTTCTACCTGGCTCCTGAGGTCGTGAAAGGTCATCTGTACAACCACCAGGTGGACGTGTGGAGCCTTGGGATCATCCTCTACACGTGCCTTTCCGGGAAGCTTCCATTCCACGGCCCGAACCACAACGCCGTGTTTGCTGCGGCGTGCCAGGCGGCGCCGGACCTGAGCTCGCCGGAGCTGTGGGGCGGAGTTTCTACCGAGGCTAAGGATCTGGTTCGGCGGATGCTGGAGAAGGAGCCGGGGAGGAGGATAAGATCTTGCGAGATACTTTCGCATCCGTGGTTTGAGACGGTGGAGAGAGTGGGAAGAGTAGGGAGAGGGGAGCGAGAAGAGCATAAGACTGAACTAAGGGCAGAATCACGACGCTTTGGGACGAACGGTATCACGGGCAGTGCTGGTATCAACACCAGCAGCAGCAGCAGCAGCAGCGGTGGTACAGCTGCTATGGAACCGGCACCAGCAGCAGCAGCATGCAGCGCATACCATCCGGCAGCTCCCAGCAGCGAGCTTCCCCTGATCAGTACTGAGAAGCAGATGGGCTCGTTTCTGCCGTGGACTGGAGTGGATTGCAGCAGCACTGGAGGAAGTGTTGCTGCTGGGAGCGTGAGTGCAGCGAATGTGGCTGTGAAGAATTCACCTATCGGGGGCATGAGCAGTCCGAGTATTCTGCACTCGCAACCGTGGCAGGCAAACCAATGTTGTCAGCCACCTCCATCAAGTCAACCGAAACAATCAACTACACCACATCAAGGCAGTCAACCCAGTCAACCCAGTCAACCCAGTCAGTCCTGTCAGCCAGATCAACGGGACCAGTCTTGCTGTGCGGAGGACACAGATGATCCCAACCACACCACCGCCATGCCCACCCTCCAAGCACCCACCAACACTGCAGTTCATCCCAACCTCTCCACCCCCTCTCCTCCCCCCCCCATATCTCCACCTCCTCCACCGACTCTCAAGACCCCACCAACCCCACCCCCCTCCGTCCTACACTATCTCGTGCCCTGTCTGCCCGTCCGCGAAAACCAGCCACCCAATCACCACGACCCGCCAGCGCTACCCCTCCTGCCCTCCCCCCCTCGCTGCTGACTCAGCTCCGGGCTGACAGGGTGGCGGATCTGATGAGGCTGTTTCAAGCCTGCCAGGCTGGCAGTTCTGGAGAGGATTCGAGGTGTCAAGGCAGCCCAGCAGTTAGCTCAGTGCGGCTTGAACCAATCAAAACATAGATTGTAGATCTTCTTGTCTAGTACCCTTAAATATTGAGCTGGTTTTTGTAGTCTAGGCTATATAAGACGAGTGCTGTAAACAACATGCACCTGTAAATTGATGAGTAGAATATGAAAATTAATAAACTCCAGCCAAGTAGGAACCTCGGTACGGCCAGTCCAAGAGCAGGGTAGTATCTATCCCAAGAGAGTAGCGCCAGAAAAAAATTTTATTTCCTTTGTAAAGGGTACCATCTCCTAATAAAGCTACAAGAAAGCGTCGCGCCAAGTGAATGTGCCCAAAACGGATTCCCCAAATGTGCCCGCAAACGACTCCGCTGTAGTCAGCCCTTTGGCGTGTCCGCATTTCCCCCGACCCACCACCCCCCCACCTTCCACCAACTCACGCCTCCGCCATAGTCGCGCGGAGGGTAATATAACTCGTAGTCCGTACTTATCGCCTAGCGAGGCAGCTCTGAAACGAGGATGCATCAAACACTAGGAGACGGGAATTTTGGTGGAGCCGATCCACGAGTTGAGTTGGATGAAAGCATTAGGGTTGTATTGGCTGACGTCACTGGATGACGCAATTCCGGGCTTGGCCCATTTGACGCGCGAAGGCTGGGCGCCCGGCCCCTTGCTGTTGACTTCCGCGAGAAACGGCTTTCCGCCGTACGTCTGGCCCGCCCACGTCATCCAGCCGTCAGCAACGACTTTCTGCGCACGGCAAAGGGGGAGGTGGGGGGAAGAGAGGAGGGGGGAGTGGGGAGGAGAGGGGAGTAAGGGGGAATGGGAGAGGGAGGGAGGGTGGGGTGGGTGGTAGGAGAGAGGAAGAGGGAGGGCAAGGGAAGAGAGCAGAACAGAAGACGAGCTCCACAACATAAGAGAAGCAAACGGGTTGGGAGGGAGGCATGGATGCACGAGGAAGCGAGGAAGGAACTCTGGTGTGAAAGAGAACACGAGAGAGACTTCAAGCTCGATTGGCACCGTGAAAACACTAGGGCCGACACACTTACATTCGTTAGCCAAACGTTGATAAACACCGACGTCGCATAGTCCTTCCACGGCCGACCGAGGAACACGCGCGGCGCGAACGACACCACGCGACTGTCCATAACCACAATCCCGGTGTTGGACGACTTGCTCAGGCGACCCGACGCCGTGATCGTCGTGTCGTACGGCGACATCTGGACCTTCAGCTGCGAGTTACGAATCACAACCGCCGCGTCGCCGAACACGAAATCTACGGCGCCGTCGATGAAACAGCGGGTGTAGTATTGACGGCCCGTGCTGGCAAACAGAGTGTCTTGAAACGCGGATATCCGGAGCTGGTAAAATGCGGCTTGGTCGCTGTCGACGCGAAGCGCGACGGCCTGCTGACCGTCGATGCCAGCTGTGTTGCGAATTGTCATGCTCATCGCCACGAAATTGTCCGCGTTGACGCCTGCCACGTGGCACATGAGCGAAAAGGGAAGCTCAGCAACGAATAGCTGACGGGTAAAATATAAGCGTACCCTTGCTTATTGATTGCGGTAGAAAAGTGGGCTAAAAATTTGCGCGTGAAGGCAGCCGGAGCCAGGAAAATTCGCGCGAACGCATCCTTACCAACTGTAGCGGAGGTGATAATATCGTAGCCGGTCTTCTGGCTGGCGTCGTTCGTAATCACCGTCTGATCCATGCCCGCGCCAATCATCGTGATTCTATCCGTGCTCACTTGCACCTGCTCGTTGTAAACTCCCGCCCTGATGCGAATTGTCGAGCCGGGGCCAGCCGCGTCCACCGCATCCTGAATCGATTTATAATCGCCGCTGCCGTCTGCGGCTACAACCACGTTGATCGCCTGCGTCGCGCCAACCTTGGCCTTCTGGCCCTTCTTCTTGCCCTTGCCGCCAGAATTCGAACTAGAGCCACCGGAGGAGCCCTTCTTAGACTTCTTGTCGTTGTTATTATTGTTGTTGTTGCTGTCGTTGTTGTCATTGTTGTTCTTGTCCTTCTTGCTCTTATGGTTAAGAGTCGCTGCGAGCCTCGGCTCGCTGGGCCCCCCTGCCGGCCCGGCCGGCTCGGCCTGCGCGACGGCGAGGCCGGCAGATTCGGCAGTGAAGTGCAGACGCGTGACAGCGTGAAGATTCTGCCGGCGCCACGTGGCGAGCAGAGAGAGCAGCTGCGTGAACGTGGGGGTCATGGATGCGACTGTATCGCGAATGGACGACAGCTGCTTCGATTTCTTCGTCTGCGGGTTCTTATTCAGCACTGAGAGCAGGGTCTGCTGGTTGGAGTGCGCGCGATTCACGTTGCGAATCGCGTCCTGGAGGTTTTGCACGGATTGCGGGCGCGTGCGCCACGTGTCGTACATGTCTTTAATCGCCCACACCAGGCTCCTGCTGATGAGTTGAGACTGGAAAACATGAACGAGTTTGGGGAGGAAATGGAAACGAGATAAGCCGCATGTTTCATGGGACAAAACGAGTATTACACCTCATGCAATGTCACGTTATGGTATCCAGGTTTCCCGAGTTCTGTATTTCTGATGATCCATAATACCTTGAGCCACGTTCGAAAGATCATGCATACGCGTTATAGGATTCAAATACGGTCTAATTAAACGCACCTCAGTGAGGACGCTGACGAGGATCGTGCCAACTGTCTCCCACGTTCCCGCGGTCACCTGCGTTCGGACTTCCCCGGTCTTGCCGACAAGACCCTGCGCCAGCTGGATCGCAACAGGCGTCGCACCGCCGCCCAGCAAGTGTCGCCGAAGCGACGACTCATCGCCGGCGATCGCAGGGGCACTGGTCGTCGCAGCGGGGGTGAGGTCAAAGTCCACGGGCTCGCCTTGGAGCACGAAGGCGCAGACGGAGATGTTGTGAGCCGCAGCTGCTGCTGCCACATGATCGCCGAATTCGTCGCAAAGAATGAATGCGGTTTCTACTTGCGTATCGTCGGCGAATGCTACGGAAACCGCGAAACAAAACAGGATGCCCAGCAGGAGAGAATGCGCGGGACGGATCGAGGCTCCCATTTTGGGGGGGAAGGAACGGAGGCCCTAACGACTATGGTGGAGGAGGGAGGACTTGTGAGCAAACAGGCGCAGGACCCTAACGGCGCTTGATAAGTTTAGCACTGCGTTATAACCATATAAAAGTACAACGCCAGAAGAAGGGATAAGCACTGCGGGGTGCCAGCACATGCTTGGGAGATACGGGAACAAGCTTGGGGCGGCAGCTGAGGCCAGCACCAACAACGCAGCCGAGAGGTACGGAAGGGGCAATCACGTTCAATGCTACCCAGCCATTCCCATCTCGGACTTTACCAATGACATTCAACAATTCGAGTTGCTTGCACGGGAACCGAGCCGCAAATGCACGGAATTGAATGTGCATGGTCGCGAGTCGGGATCACGTCCTGGTCAGAGGTCGCTCAGTCGCGCATCCAATGGGGGCGTATTCTCGACGAAACGCTTGGCGATGATTGGTCCTACGCGGACGCATCCGATTCGACTTGTTTCTAGCTCACGTTGGCGACCACTAGAAAGCATGGAGCTCTCGCTCATGCGGTCACAATGCCATCGTGGGCGATCCGAATGCGATTCACCACCGACACCTGAGTTTCGCTGAGACCTCAGAAAACACCTGAGCAATTTCGAAAACACTTCGCCTCAAAACAATGTCCATTAGAGAATTACTTCCACAGCAAGAATACAAATGGCGCCAATCATGTGTTATGCACCTTGCTAGTCCACCTTCCCAAAAACAGCCTTGTTGAATAAAGAAAAACCAACCATGATTCCACAGTAATACCATTATATCAAGGAAAAACACGTATGGGCACTGATCAACCCCTGTATGACTAGTTTTAGTACCTTCCAAGGCCCAAATACAGAGGTTGTCCATCAGATAGCATGCATGCATCATCACCTGGTCAGCTCAGGAAAAGCCCCTGATAGGGCATCCTTAATCTCTCCCCATTCCTCCATCATCTCCTCATCATAAGCCTCGGAATTCTCGGGGGGAGTGGCAAAGGTGCCAAGCTTGCTGCGCCAGAAGTCGTCGCGGAAGGTGAGGAAGTTGAAGAGCTGCTCCACCTCCAGCACCTCCCACGGGCGCAGGCCAGGGATGCGCTGCGCCAGCTTCTTCCTGTTGGGGTAAACAATGAGGAATGGGGAACGCGATATGACACACAGAAAAGAAGGAAGTAGGCAAGGGGGAAAAGGGGAGGAGGGGGTGGGAGAGCAGGGGGACTCCCTCAAGCAAACAGAGATGGCCTCGACTCACCTCTGCTCGTAGGAGATGAACTTGCTGGGAAACCTCTTGGGCTTCTGGTCGAGCACTTTAGTGAGCTCTCCACCACTGGCCCACAGGAAGAGCGCGTGCGCGGGTGCCTGGTTGCCCGGCCACGCGCCCCCGTGGTTGCGCAGCACGGTGCGCTCAACCTCCTTCTCCGCCACTGCCTCCTCCTGCCGCTCCTCGAGGGATCTCTTTGCCCCCTCAAAGCCCTTTTTGACTTTGAGAGGGTTCATGCCCCGCCCGATGCGGTGCAGCATGGCTGTTCCTGCTGTGGCCAGGCGGACTGGAGATTTGGGCAGAAGTGGAGGGGAAAAGAAACAAAGGAAAAGAGGAAGGGGTTCAGGGGTTTGGGGTTCAGAGTTGCCAGCACGGTGCGCTCAACCTCCTTGTCCGCCACTGCCTCCTCCTGCCGCTCCTCCAGCGACCTCTTGGAACCTGGCCTCTTGGAGTCAAGCCCTTCTTGACTTTGAGAGGATTCATTCCCCGGCCGATGCGGTGCAGCATGGCTGTTCCTGCTGTGGCCAGGCGGACTGGAGAATTGGGAAAAAGCAGAGGGCAGGCAAGGAAAACAGAGAGGGGTTCCAGGGTTCAGAGTTGGGCAGCACTCGTCCATATCGTCGCCCCACACAAAGGTGTTGCCGTGCCGTCGATGATCCCGGCCGCCCACGCCGTGCCGAGAGTCCACAATCACCAATCGTGCCCCCCCAACCACCTAGCCACCACGAGCCATCCACGACTCACTATCAGGAGTATCTATCGCCTGCTTGAGCCCGTACACCGCGTCAATCGGTGCAAACGTGACCATGTCGTCGCCCCACACAAAGGTGTTGCACCATGGTGTACAGCCTTCTTACACACAACACGCAAGTACCAGAAGTCAGAGATACAATCAGCCACACATCCACTCACCATCAGGAGTATCGATCGCTTGCTTGAGCCCGTACACTGCGTCAATCGGTGCAAACTCGTCCATGTCGTCGCCCCACACAAAGGTGTTGCCGTCGATGATCCCCGCCGCCCACGCTGTGCGCAGGTTGATCACCTCACAGGGACCTCGGGTGCGCCCCAGCCTGTCCTTGTAGTACCACGTGCTGCCACGCAGGGTGACTGTGTAGAGGAGAGGGGGGAGGGGGGGATAAGCTAGAGTTGGAATCGTGACTGCAGCCTGTCCTTGTAGTACCACGTGCTGCCATGCAGGGTGACTGTGCAGGGGTGGGGAGAACGGAGAGAGGCAGGGGCGGCGAGTCAGGGGGGGAAGGAAGTGGGGACGGGGGGTGGGGATAAGCCGGAATAGGAATGGAGAGTGTCTGCCGCCCCACACAAAGGTGTTGCCGTCGATGATCCCCGCTGCCCACGCCGTGCGGAGGTTGATCACCTCGCAGGGACCTCGAGTGCGCCCCAGCCTGTCCTTGTAGTACCACGTGCTGCCACGCAGGGTGACTGTAGAGTTAAGGGGGGGAGGGCAGGTAGGGTTGACTTGGATTTGGAAGCACCATATCAAGACGCTTGTCAACTTAGATTTAACGGCCTGAAATCAAGTCACCTCGCAGGGGCCCCGTGAGCGTCCCACGTGTCATTGTCACACCATGTGCTGCCACGCTGGGTGACTGTAACGGCAGAGAGACAGAGAGGTGGGGATACAGTCACCCCAGGTAAAGATGGAGTTGGACGGAGGGGGGTAAGTTGGAGTTGAAATGAGGGGCTCTCTCATCACTCACTTACTTGCATGATGAGCCTTGATGTGAGATTCATCACATCAACGCACTCACTTGCAGAGTACCACCCAAGCACCAATCAACGACCACTTGCAACTAGACATGGGCATGAGCCGAGCCTGGCTCGGCTCGGCTCGTTTGGGGTCAAGCCGGCTCGGCTGGCCTCGAGCCGGGTCCTCAGGATCCCTGGCTCGGCTCGGCTCGTCAGAGGGGCTTGTGCGGGCTCTCAATTGGGGCCACGGGGTTTGGGGTCTCTAGTATAGGGGATAATCCATATTATTTAGCTGATCGTCTGCTCCTACATCTTACAAAACTATCAGGAGGAGCTGCCGGTTCAAATATGGCTGGCTGAGGTCGATAGACTAGCGCGACAGGGTGAGGTTAGGGTTGGCAGACAATATTGGCAGGGGGGGGGGTTGTCGATCTAAAATTTGACAGTCGCCAAACCCCCCTTTCCCTAGCCGCGAGCCGGCTGGCTCGAAATCGAGCCAGCTCGAGCCGGCTCGACTCCGGCTCGCCTGATTTCACGTTCGCGAGCCAAGCCGAGCCGCCGGCTCGAGTCGAGCCGGGTACCAAAAAAGAAGGCTCGGCTCGCCTTAAAGGCGAGCCGAGCCGAGCCGAGCCAGGTGTGGCTCGGCTTGTGCCCATGTCTACTTGCAACCACTCACAGTCGAGGTATCTCTTCTCGAGGAACTTGCTGCCCACGACTTGCTGGATGTCAAAGGGCTTCTCAGCGGGGTAGGGGGCTGCTGGTAGCCCCAGGTAGCCCCACAATCAAGTTTATCTCTCTACCACTCTACCTACCACTCACAACCACTCGCAACCAATCATAACCACTCACAGTCGAGGTATCTCTTCTCGAGGAACTTGCTGCCCACGACTTGCTGGATGTCGAAGGGCTTCTCCGCGGGGTAGGGGCGCTGCTGGTAGCCCCACAGGCCGAAGTGGAAGGTCTTGAAGAAATCGAGAAACACGTTGGACGCCTTCTCCTTGTTGCCTGCAAGACCCAGCCGCACCAGCTTGCCGGTGCCAAAGGGAGCTGATGGGGGGGGGGGGGGGCAGGATGTGTGTGGGAGGGACGGGGGAAGAGGAGAGGCAAAAGTGTTTCTCGAGCAGCTCAAGAGTGCTTTCGGTTGACTGGGAAGGCCCCAGAGGCCGAAGTGGAAGGTCTTGAAGAAGTCAAGAAACACGTTGGACGCCTTCTCCTTGTTGCCCGCCAGCCCCAGCCACACCAGCTTGCCGGTGCCAAAGGGAGCTGAGGGGGTGTTGGGGGGGAGGAGGAGGGGAGAGGGAGGAGGGAGGGAGAGGGAATGAAAAACGTTGGACGCATTCTCCTGGTTGCCCGCCACGACCAGGCTGGCTGGCAAGCTTGCCGGTTCCCAAGGGAGCTTGAGGGATGGCGAAAAGGGGGGGCGGATCTCCGGACCTCCGGACATAATTCCATCTTTCTAACTGCGCTCACTGGAATTGTGTCCAGAAATCTGCCAGTTCCAAAGAGAGCTTGGGGGGTGGCGAAAAGGGGGGGGCGGGGGAGAGGGGAGAGAGGGGTGTGAGGGAAAGGGAAAGGAGCCACGCTGGACGCTTGTTCCCTGCTGCCCGCCAGACCCAGCGGCACTAGCCTGCCCGTGCCATCATGCCATGCCCACCACCTACCCGGAATGAGCGGTATCTTATTCCAGAGCCCCTTGTCCTCCGCATGCAGTGGCGCGGAGTACCTGTATATTCTGCACCCACCAACCGTTACCCTCCAACCTAGCAGGAGTCACCTGCGTAACCCTTCTCCCGCACCAGGCCTCATATGCGTAGACTCACATGCCTACCCACTACCACATACCAGGAATGAGCGGCATCTTCTTCCAGAGTCCCTTGTCCTCTGCGTGCAGCGGCGCGGAGTGCCTGCGGATCTCCTCCTCCTGCTGCCGCCTCGCCAGCTCCTCGGACTTCAGCAGGAACTGAGTCATGCGGCTGTTGGCCACCTTCTGGTACAGCTGTTAGCAACGAGCGGGAGAAGGGGGAAGAAAAGGGCCATGGGAGCGGTGTTATTAAAGTCGAGTCAACAAGCTCCTCGGATCTGAGTTGGAACTGAGTCCTGCGGCTGTTGGCCACCTTCTGGTACAGCTGTAAACAAGGAGCGGGAGGATGGGGAAGAAACGAACCCATGGAAGCCAAGGGATCACGTTTGAGCCGAGCCAAGGGATCACGTTTGAGCCGAGCCAAGGGATGACGTTTGAGCCGAGGCAAGGGATCACGTTTGAGCGGAGGCAAGGGATGACGTCTCGCAAGCTCCCTTTTTGAGGCGCCTCAGAAATAGAATCCTCTCGCAAGCTCCTCTGATTTGAGTCGGCACTGAGTCATGCAGCTATTGGCCTCCTTCTGGTACAGCTGCGGGTGTGGTGAGCGGGAAGGGCGGTAGGGAGAAAGGGAATGGCTGTGAATGTTGCTCTTTGTGGTACGGAAAGAGGCAGGGGAGGACAGGGAAGGGAAGGGACGGAGGTGTTAGCTGACAGCTGGCCACTTTTCTTTTGAGTCGGCTCAAAGTCGTCTAAGTCATGCGGCTGTTGGCTACCTTCTGGTACAGCTGCGGTACGAAAAGAGGCAGGGGCGGACAGGGAGGGGAAGGGGCGGGAAGGGAAGGGAAGGGAAGGAGGTGTTAGCAGACAGTTGGCGACTTTCTCACACAGTTGAGGTATGCATCACCTTCCAGCGAGGCTACAACCCGAAAACCCTATCCCCATCCAACTGACTCGAGCGTCAGATCAAGTTCGTCCAGAAACCGTCGTCTACTCGAAGCATTCTTCGAAAATAATCCTAGAAGCGGCACGTTACCAGGCAATGCCACCACTCCGCATCCTGGAGGTAACTTCCGAAAAGAACGGTAACTTCCGAAAAGAACGGTAACTTCCGAAAAGAACGGTAACTTCCTAATCGGGTGTCGGACATGGAGCGGTGGTTAAGTAGGTTAGTTCTGGGACGTCTCAAAACTAACCTACCTTCCACCCATCCGCATCCAGGTGGTAACTTCCTAAAAGAACGGTAACTTCCTAATCGGGTGTCAGACATGGTTACCAGCGCTAACGAGCGCCTCAGAAGTCACGGCACAGCATCCTGGCGGTAACTTCCTAATCGGGTGTCAGACATGGTTACCAGCGCTAACGAGCGCCTCAGAAGTCACGGCACAGCATCCTGGCGGTAACTTCCTAATCGGGTGTCAGACATGGTTACCAGCGCTAACGAGCGCCTCAGAAGTCACGGCACAGCATCCTGGCGGTAACTTCCTAATCGGGTGTCAGACATGGTTACCAGCGCTAACGAGCGCCTCAGAAGTCACGGCACAGCATCCTGGCGGTAACTTCCTAATCGGGTGTCAGACATGGTTACCAGCGCTAACGAGCGCCTCAGAAGTCACGGCACAGCATCCTGGCGGTAACTTCCTAATCGGGTGTCAGACATGGTTACCAGCGCTAACGAGCGCCTCAGAAGTCACGGCACAGCATCCTGGCGGTAACTTCCTAATCGGGTGTCAGACATGGTTACCAGCGCTAACGAGCGCCTCAGAAGTCACGGCACAGCATCCTGGCGGTAACTTCCTAATCGGGTGTCAGACATGGTTACCAGCGCTAACGAGCGCCTCAGAAGTCACGGCACAGCATCCTGGCGGTAACTTCCTAATCGGGTGTCAGACATGGTTACCAGCGCTAACGAGCGCCTCAGAAGTCACGGCACAGCATCCTGGCGGTAACTTCCTAATCGGGTGTCAGACATGGTTACCAGCGCTAACGAGCGCCTCAGAAGTCACGGCACAGCATCCTGGCGGTAACTTCCTAATCGGGTGTCAGACATGGTTACCAGCGCTAACGAGCGCCTCAGAAGTCACGGCACAGCATCCTGGCGGTAACTTCCTAATCGGGTGTCAGACATGGTTACCAGCGCTAACGAGCGCCTCAGAAGTCACGGCACAGCATCCTGGCGGTAACTTCCTAATCGGGTGTCAGACATGGTTACCAGCGCTAACGAGCGCCTCAGAAGTCACGGCACAGCATCCTGGCGGTAACTTCCTAATCGGGTGTCAGACATGGTTACCAGCGCTAACGAGCGCCTCAGAAGTCACGGCACAGCATCCTGGCGGTAACTTCCTAATCGGGTGTCAGACATGGTTACCAGCGCTAACGAGCGCCTCAGAAGTCACGGCACAGCATCCTGGCGGTAACTTCCTAATCGGGTGTCAGACATGGTTACCAGCGCTAACGAGCGCCTCAGAAGTCACGGCACAGCATCCTGGCGGTAACTTCCTAATCGGGTGTCAGACATGGTTACCAGCGCTAACGAGCGCCTCAGAAGTCACGGCACAGCATCCTGGCGGTAACTTCCTAATCGGGTGTCAGACATGGTTACCAGCGCTAACGAGCGCCTCAGAAGTCACGGCACAGCATCCTGGCGGTAACTTCCTAATCGGGTGTCAGACATGGTTACCAGCGCTAACGAGCGCCTCAGAAGTCACGGCACAGCATCCTGGCGGTAACTTCCTAATCGGGTGTCAGACATGGTTACCAGCGCTAACGAGCGCCTCAGAAGTCACGGCACAGCATCCTGGCGGTAACTTCCTAAACGCGCCTCAGAAGTGCAGCACGGAGGACAGCTATCGCTACTGCTGACTTCGTTTTTTAGCCGTCTACGATCCCCCATTCACAATGTACTGACTCCAAGTTGAAAACTTTCTCCTCTACGCATCCCCCCTGAAATGTCCAATCTCCCCAGCACGTACTAGGAATCTCTGCAACTTCACCAGCGGACTGCGGCGGACTGCACGTACCAGCGGACTGCACGACCAACGGACTGCACGTACCAGCGGACTGCACGTACCAGCGGACTGCACGTACCAGCGTACTGCAGCGTGAAACCTCAGCGTGGCAGTCAGCAAGCACGATTTCAAGTTCATTCCTCTTTCCCTGCACCTGACGCCACGCCATTTCCTCTTCCCACATAAACCAAACGTAACCGGCCATCCCTGCCGTACCTCCTTGTTTTCCGCCAGCTCCTTCCCCGTCGCCGGTCCCTTGCGCACGTATTTCAGCTGCTCCGAGTCGTCGATCTCAACGTATCGTTTCGCCTTATCCCATCCTAACCGGCCATCCCTGCCGTACCTTCTTGTTTTCGGCTAGCTCCTTCCCCGTCGCGGGTCCCTTGCGCACGTATTTCGGCTGCTCCGAGTCGTCAATCTCAACGGGATCGTTTCGCCGCTCCCATTTCTGCTGCAGATCAGCGGCAAGTTGCTTCTGGGCTGCGGCCTCGCTCGCTGCTGCTGACGTGGCAGCAGGTGCAGCGGCAGCTGTACTTTTCTTCTGCGGAGCTGGCTTGGCCATGGGTCGGCGTATCACTACCCTCGGGTCTTAAAACTCGGTCTCAAAACGGATTCCTTTATAGGAAAGGCGCGAGAGGTCCTTACGCCTGACGAATCGGAGAGACTTGAACCGAAACGGCTGGTCCTCTGGAGCTAGAGACAGGCTAGGATGAAGCCGCAAGGATCAATGCTACCTGACCAATGTAAGGGTGAAGCTGCGTTACCAGAAGTGAGCAGATAGAGGGAAGGACGGCACGCCAGGAAAAGGTATCCTGGTCAGGGTGCCTTAGAACGACACTAGAAGCCGTTAGAGAGCCCGAGCTAAAAGCCCTAGATTTTAGTATGCACTACGCTTCTACAAGATTTTCTAGGAAGCTGAGATCGGTGCCTAGGCTTTCTCCACGGTAAAGAGGAAACCAGTCTGGTACAGTGGTACGTTGGACATGCCCCCAGGATTGATCGCAAGATTAGGAGTCGCCTGGTGGTTGTGGATGTGGGGGGATGATGAGCGAGGGAGGGGGTGGATGTCGGAAATGGATGTGGGAGACACGTGCCCTTCAACAAGAGGGCACTCGCCACCGTGTCCTCACGTTATCAAAGAGGGACTCTAACGCGGCCTAGGAGGGATGTGATTCAACCACACCCAAACTTCGCAAATAGCACTAGGTGTCAATGTACCTATTTATTCATACAAAGAGACCACCACTAGAAATCATGTTTTCATCATATCTTCTAAGTGAATACAACCATTTTATGTCACATATTATGAAATTATTTCATAATGAAATATGTGTCTTGACCAATAGATGTCACCTGTTATTGCTCATGTGCACAAATATCACAAACTAAGTGGTGTCTGTATAATGGTACAGTCGGATTCGAACGTGTAGCGTTGTATGAAACCAGTAAAGGTTGGTGACGAAGTGGTCGGTGACAGCATAACGCTGGACAGTTTCGAAGCCTGCGTATCAACATATCGCCGTTGTGGAGCAACGGTACGGGCAGGGCAGACAGGGACAGGCTGGGCGCTTGCCCATTGGTCAACATTCAACATCGATGCTGCTCTTCCAGTGTCGTCACGTCAGTGAGCAGGTGGTTGGCAGGAATCGACGCGGATACTGCGAATTGCGACACCCCTAACCTGCGCGACGGATTCACACCGAAACGAAAATGGTTCGACGACGCTTATGGACGAAAAGCTTGACTGGAGATGTAGGGTAGGTCGCGAAAACTGTTCGCTTGTGGGCGGGTTGTGATTGGGTGCAGAATTTGTGGTACAGGCTGAAGGAATATTAGTCGCGTCGCATGTGGGTCTATGTGTGAGTTTCTCCATACATCCAGCATGACGTGTCCTGAACGACTGGTTGCGATGCTTTGCGAAACACCTGGGCTGTCCACTGATCCAGAGTTACAAACGGCAATACATCGCTACCATCCCTAATGTCGACGACAAGTGGCCCCTGTCCTCTTGGTGTGCTGTGGAGTGTGTGTAGCATCTGAACTGCCCGAGTCGCAGATTTCTGTTCAGTTGATCGCACCATGCATGGCCCTCTCGGATTCCGCCCAAACAGCCAAGTGCCTGATGCTTGCCCTCCAAAACCCACATGCACTCCCTCCTGCCATACAAAACAGGAAGGCATTCGACATTCTCACAAACAATTCCAAAACCTTTCAATCGACAAACGCGCATGTGTTGTTAGAGTGAACCGTGCAGGTGAACCTCACTCAGCGCTGAGTGGTGCTCGACAGGCTCGCCTACTCGGCAGAAAACCCACCCCTAGCTGGAACCTCGCTCCCTCTGGTCACTTGCACCGCTCCGATCATTCCCTGGTTTCCATTTTTTTATCCCCGCCTCAAGAATCTGCTGAAGTTACGACGAGCAGATAAGGCATTTATCTAGTCTCTCATACAGCGCACTAGTTCAGCCTCGCTATTCTAAATCTCCACCCCGCACCCCATCGAGTGATCATGGCACAGCAATACCGCGTTCCAACCCTCCTCTCCCTCCTCCTCCTCCTCTGTACATCTCTCCCGTCCGCCTTCTCCTCTCCAAATCACCGTCGCCTCACCCCTCGCGAGAGGATCCTTCGCGACGGCGCGCTGCTCGCCGACAGAAGCCACTCCGTCATCTTCAAAAAGAGCGCATCAAGCGTCGATTCTGCCAATTCCGGTGTGAGCGAAGTCGCCGCAGACACCCGACGAGGCCTAACCGGCGGCGGCGGCCAGCGGCAGGGGTCGTCATTCGCGATCGCCAACGGCATTTCGCGCGGCAGCTTGATCCAGAGCTTGCCCGGGCCAGCGGGCGACTCGGAAATCTACGATTTCGGCAGCGACGCCCGGCGTTACGAATCCGCTAAAACCGAACGGTTTAAAGCGCCTAATGATGGCGATCGATCCGAAGCGCCGTCGCTTACCATATTCTGCGCGCCGAAACCCTACCCTTCCATCCTGGACCCTTCAGACCCTAACCCCGACCCGCAGCGGCGCGCTTTGCTGTCCTGGCTGCGCCTCTCCCCGCCCCCCCAAATCGTCCTTTTCGGGAACGACACGTCGTTCCACGAGCTCGCGCGTCGCTTTCCCGCGCAGATCTCCGTCGAGCCGCTAATCGACAGCAATTTCTACGGCGTGCCGCAATTCCACAGCATGGTGGCGCGCGCGCAGGCCGCGACGACCGACATCTCGATGATCATTAACGGGGATATTATTCTCCTGAATGACGTCATGCTCGCGCTGCAGAAGACGCACGGAACCTTCCAGCACTGGGTGATGACCGCGGCGCGGTGGGACATGCCGGAGGATTTTCCGTACTCGTTCGAGCCGCAGATGTGGGGGCAGAGGGGGCTGGCGCGCGGCCGCAGCCACGCGGCGATGGAGGAGGAGATCCGCGGGTTCGTACGCGATATAGGCACGCTGCACACGTACGGCGGGGTGGACTTTTGGGCGTGGAACAACGACTCGCCCGCGCCGCTGCACGAGGGCGCCATGCCGCCGTTCTCGTTCGGGCGTGGGAAATACGACAACTGGTTCACGCATGAGATCGTGTCGGCAGGATTGAGGAACATGGTAGACGCCAGCGAGGCGGTCACGGCGATCCACGTGGCGCATTCCTATTCGCACGTGGTTGAATCAGCGGCGAGCAAGAGCATCGGCAGCAGCAGCGGCGGGGGGGGGAGCGGAAACGGAAACGGTAACGGGTTAGCAGGGCAGAATTTCTGGAGCACGAGGAAGAAGAGCAGCTGGGAGCTGTTCGCCAACATCCACCTGGCAATGACGCACGGTTCGTACGCCAATCAGAAGGGTACAGCTCTACACGTCCCCTGGAAGCTCGCCACGTGTCACGAGCCCTCCGTTCACAACATGTGCCTGCAGCAGCGCCTCCGCCCCGCCACGTGCACGTGCGAATCCGCAAATTTTGTGAAATCGAGCCAGACGGACCCGAAGCTGGATAAGACGGGCAGGAAATGGACATGTGGCAGCGTGTCAGTGGACAGGAATTCGGACTACACCATTCCCACTGTTCCTCCTCCTGCGGCTGCTGAAGCCCCTGTTGGCCTCCCTCACACTATGGAGCAGCTTCTGCCAACCATCGCTCGGAGTGTGCCGGATGGGAAGGGGGGCTCGTTGCAGGTGGTGACGCTGGTGGCGGTGACGGCGGGGTACGCGGAGATGCTGATGAGCTTTGTGTGCCGCCTGCGCTCCCTCGGCCTCGCCTCCAACCTCCTCGTTGCTGCGCTCGACGAGGACCTCTACCGCTTCGCCTTCACGCAGGGCCTGCCGGTTTACTATGAGCAGGTCAGCCAGGGGCTCAAGGGGGTGGACTCAAAGGACTGTGCCTTTGGCAGCCAGTGCTTTAGGCAGTTTACCAAGCTGAAGTCCCGGGCTGTTCTTCGGGTGCTCAAGGCTGGTTACTCTGTGCTCTGGACGGATGTTGACATTGTCTGGTTCACCGACCCTCTCCCGGACCTGCTGAGTTACGGCCCGGGGACGTTCCCGATCCAGAGCAACGAGCCGAACACGACGCTGCCTGGGACAGGCATTCGGCGAATCAACTCTGGGTTCTACTTTGCTCGGGCAGATAAGAAAACAGTCGACGCGTTTGAAGCCATCACTGCACATGCAGCTACCACGAGGCTATCGGAGCAACCTAGCTTCTACGATATTCTGTGTGGGGTGAAAGGTGAGAACGTGGTGGAGGGGAAGGAGGAGTGTGTGTGGCAAAACGGCCTTCGCACCATCTTCCTTGATAGGGTGGTTTATGCGAATGGTGCTGCTCATGCGTTCTGGGATGAGGAGGATGTGGAGGGGACGTGCAGGAGGAAGGGATGTGCCATTCTGCACAACAACTGGATTGCTGGAAAGGATGCGAAGAAGCAGCGGTTTGTGGTGAACTCATTCTGGCACTATGATTTGGAGAAGAGGATGTGCATGTGGCGGTGGCATAGTAGCGCGCCTCAAAAAAGAGTTGCGAGCAGGATTGCAGCCATGAAGTGAGCTAATGGGATGAATGCATTATAACAAAATTCTTTTTTAGTGAAACATTTATATAAACATAAACGCATTGTATTGTATCCGTTGAGGCGTGTCTGAGAAGTGTAGCATAGAGGCCAGAATTCACGGTGCGTATCGGGGCCGATTATATGACGGAAGAAGACGAGGGACCCACGCTGAGACTTGCCTCACTTGCCCTATGGATCCCACCAGGCAACCTGGTCAGAGTCGATGTTGCTTCCATGCGAAAATAAGCTTTCAAAGCTGACATGGCAAAAAGGGGATTGGTGCTGGCTGCCAGGCAAAGCCAGCCTGCCCGCCCACAGGCAATGCCTAAACCCCAACACCACCCTACCTGCCCCTAAATGCATACATTCCCCCACCCTCAGTAAGCAAACACTCAAGACGAAGAGAATCTCGATGGTAACAGCGTACCACAGACTGATCACCTCGTGTGACTGGAGCGAACTAGGTTCGAGCAAGCTTTCGCGCTCCTTCGTCGTGTTGTTGTCACAAAGTTTACTTCGCATAGCTCATCCATACGAAACCAATTCCCCTCCTTCGCATCGCGCTTCCTGGACAGCTTTATTCTTCCCGGCAACTAGCCATCTTTCTCCGTCGTGACTCTTGCATGATAGCCTTATGCATTCCGCCATTACCTCACCAATAAGTACCTCCAAATTCCAGCATTCTCGCATTCGCCTGTCGCCATCAGATTATTTGACACCGTCGACACACCGTAGTCACACTAATAGTAGTCACAAAGGAGGCAATTGTCGGTTGTACTTGGCATAAATTCGGAAAACACTTCCCGTGAGCAGCATTTGGGATCCAATGGCTCCCCATAGATGCTTACTCCTAGCAGTAATAACCCTGGCCGTCACCATAACTCTTCTCCCCGTCGCCACTGCAAACAAGCACACCCCACAGTCACACCGCCACCAGAAGCAACCGCAGCAGCAGCGCCAGCCCCATTTCCTCACCATATTCACAGCACCCAAGCCCTACACGTCCATCCTCGACCCTTCCTCCCCCCACGCGGACCCGCAGCGGCGCGCGCTGCTCTCCTGGCTGCGCTTGCGCCCGTCCCCCAAGATCGTCCTCCTGGGGAACGACTCCTCTTTCCACGCGCTCGCGCGGCAATTCCCCGAGCACGTCGCGGTCGAATCCGCTATCGACACGAATTTCTACGGTGTGCCGCAGGTGAGGAGTCTATTTTCGAGGCGCTTTATAAGGATTCTATCTTTTTGCTACATTTTGTAGTTTATTTTGGTATATTTTTTAGGTGCCTCGAAACCGCCACCGATACGAATTTCTACGGCGTGCCGCAGGTCCATAGCGTTATCGCGCGCGCTCAAACCGCGGATACGCCCGTCTCGATGGTCATCAACGCAGATGTCGTGCTACTGAACGACGTCATGGCTGCCATGCGAAAAGTTCACGAAAGCTTTCGCCACTGGGTGGTAACCGCGGCGCGGTGGGACATGCCCGAGGATTTTCCGTACTCGTTCGAGCGGGAAATGTGGGCGGGCCGCGGCCATCGGGAACATGAGGCGACAATTCGCGAGTTCGTACGTACGCACGGCACGCTGCACACGTACGGCGGAGTCGACTTCTGGGCGTGGAACAACGACGACCGTACGCCGGTCCCGCTGGTGAAAGAAACCGTACCGCCGTTCTCGTACGGTCGCGGGAAGTACGACAACTGGCTGACGCATGAGATCATCGCGTCGGGATTGCGGGAGATTGTCGACGCCAGCGAGGCCGTCACGGCCGTGCACGTGGCGCACTCCTATTCGCACGTGGTGGAGTCGGCGTTCACGAAAAACGCGGCGGGATTGGCGGGGAAGAGCTTCTGGAGCACGCGGGTGAACAGTAGCTGGGAGCTGTTCGCCAACATTCACCTCGCGCACACGCACGGCACGTACGCCAATCAGAAAGGGACACCTCTGCACGTGCCGGTCAAGCTGATGAACTGCCTGGAAGCTTCGGGTGAGACTATTCCTCTTGGTGGCTCCGCCATGATATAAAATCCCCTGCATGAATTCCCCTGCATCAATTCCCCTGCATGAATTCCCCTGCATCAATTCCCCTGCATGAATTCCCTTACATGAATCCCCTGCATGAATTCCCCTGCATGAATCCCCTGCATGAATTCCCTTGCATGAATTCCCTTGCATGAATTCCCCTGCATGAATCCCCCTGCATGAATTCCCCTGCATGAATTCCCTTGCATGAATTCCCTTGCATGAATTTCCCTGCATATATTCCCCTAGAGAAATATCTTATTTTCGCCTTCCCCCGGAATTTAAGTTCTACGAGTGCCCTCCAATCCCCTGCATCCTTCTTTCCCCTGACTGGCCTCCCCACACTCCCCATTTCTAGGGTCAACTTTCCCCCTTGGCCCCTTGGCCTTCACCACCCACTCCTCCTCTGACCGACCCCAGCCCATACTCCCCTCCCTCTCCTCCCAGCCAACTTCCTTTGCCTGCAGCGGCACCTGCGCCCCGCGGTCTGTCCGTGGAAGTACTCCTCCTCAGTGGCCTCTCAGACGGACGCCAAGCTGAACATTCCTCGCTCTCTCGCCCATACCCCCACCCCTTCCTCCCCATCCCCCCCACAGCCAACTTCCTTTGCCTGCAGCGGCGCCTGCGCCCCGCGGTGTGTTCGTGCGAGTACTCCTCCTCAGTGGCCGCCTCTCAGACGGACCCCAAGCTGAGCGCCAAGCAGCAGCAGTGGACGTGCGGGTCTGTGGCCTCCACCAACGTCACCGACTACACCATCAACCCCATCCCCCACACAGCTAACTCCTCCAGCAGCAGCAGCAGCAGCAGCAGTGCAGGAACGGGGAATCCAGCCAACTCCTCCTCCTCCTCCTCCCCCTCCTCCTCTCCTGTGGGCCTCCCCCACACCATGGAGCAGCTGCTGCCAGTGTTAGCGCGCAGGGTACCGGACGGGCAGGGAGGGGAGCTACAGGTGGTGACGCTGGTGGCGGTGACGGCGGGGTATGCAGAGATGCTGATGAGCTTTGTGTGCCGCCTGCGCTCCCTCGGCCTCGCCTCCAACCTCCTCGTCGCCGCCCTCGACGAGGACCTCTACCGCTTCGCCTTCACGCAGGGCCTGCCCGTGTACTACGAGCAGGTGGGCTAGCTCTCTCCCCCTGCCTCCCTCTTCTTTCTCCCTCATTCTCTCCCCCCCCTCTTCTCTCTCTTTCTTCCCCCCCCTTCTCCCGTTCTTTCTTCTTTCCAAGCTCATACAGGCAAGTGAGGAAGTAGAGCACATGAGAACCTGTGAGTGGGGCTACGGCAGCCGGTGCTTCCGCCATTTCACCAAGCTCAAGTCTCCGTCTGTCCTCAAAGTCCTCATGGCCGACCACATTCTTATTCACTCTCCCCCCATTTGCCCCCCTACCTTGCAGGCAAGTGAGGAAGTCAAGCACATGCGTGCCAGTGAGTGTGCTATGGCAGCCAGTGCTTCCGCCATGTCACCAAGCTCATTTCATGCCCCATTCTCCTCACTTCCTCCGAAACAGGCAAGCGAAGAGGTGAAGCACATGAGAGCCAGTGAGTGTGGCTACGGCAGCCAGTGCTTCCGCCATTTCACCAAGCTAAAGTCTCGCTCCGTGCTCAAAGTCCTCAAGGCCGGTTACTCAGTGCTCTGGACCGATGTCGACATCGTCTGGTTCACCGACCCTCTCCCGGACCTCCTCTCGTATGGCTCGGGAACTCTCCCAATCCAGAGCAACGAACCGGACGCGAACCTTCCAGGAACCGGTGTCCGGAGGATCAACTCGGGGTTCTATTTCGCCCGGGCAGACCAGAAAACAGTCGAGGCGTTCGAGGCGATCACTGCGCATGCAGCAGCGACAAAACTTTCGGAGCAGCCGAGTTTCTATGATGTTCTATGTGGGGAGGCAGGGGAGCTTGTAGCTGCCGGAAGGGAGGAGTGCGTGTGGAAGAACGGGCTAAGAACCGTGTTTCTAGACAGAGCTCGATACCCCAACGGTGCGGTACATGGCTTGTGGGAGCAGAAGGATGTGAGCCGGGCGTGTGCCAAGGTGGGATGCTCCATTCTGCATAATAACTGGATTTCGGGGCGGGAGGAGAAGATGAGGCGGTTTCTGATGAACGACATGTGGCATTACGATGCTGAACGGCACATGTGCGTGTGGGAGTGGCATGGGAAGGTGCCGCCGTTGGTGAGGCATGGGGGGGATGGGATAGGCAGAGTTGAGACGAGCGAGGGAGCTGGTGGGGCGATGCAGAGGAAGAGGGTCCGCAAGCAAGCTTCTGCAGCAGCACTGTAGGGTATGGGTTGAGTTGGGTTGATTTGACTTGCTTGCACAGTTAACCACGCAGTTCTATGAATAGCAGCACTTTTTCGGGGGGGCCTCCCCTCCTGTGATTGAGTTGAGATGCCTTCGTGAACAATGGTTGCTCTATTTTGCTTGCAAGCATGCATCCCTATGGTGAATGACCTACCTAGTCACACAACTGCAGCACAGGTGACATATTCAGCAAGAGTGAATATGATGGGATGGGGTCCAATAAAAGCACCTTCAAATTAGGCTTCTAAGTTACTTTAGTACGTTTCATGTCACTAACAATTTCCTACATGGTACTACCGTAATAGTGAGAATCAGTATCGCCATTACATGGCTGTCAGCATTGCGAGCCCAAAACACACATAGCGTCACATCAGGCAGAATTAGCAGATTTTGGAGGAAATGAGGAAAATAGCTAACCCTAGCTACAAACTCCACCCTAGGCACGATCAGAAGCATACATCAGAAAAGCATACCAGAAGATGAGAAAACCCCTGCAGAGCATCAGCTTGAGCCATTCACGGCTTCTCAATCAGCCAGCGAGTTGGAACTGATGTGCTTCCAGGACCGAGTTCTGCTTCAGTCCAATCACTTCCACCGTGTCCTTCCCTTGAGCGCGCTCGCCGTGGAAGGTAAACCTGAGAGACCCGGGAGGCGCGCCGACCTTCTTTTCGTACGTGTCAAACACCTTCTGCATCTTGGCGCCCTTCTTGACCTTGTACTGAACCTCCTCGCCTTTGTCGCTCACGATCTTGATCAAAATGGCCTCCGTTTCGGGAGTCGCCGCAACCTCTTCCACCTGATCCACGCTGCTTTTCGTCGGAGTCGAGCTTTCATCGGCAGTAGCAGAGCGCCCGCGACGGGTGGCCATGTTGTACAGATTCGATGCCTCTGTTCTGTAAGGAAAAAGCGGTCACGTCCCGTCGGATTCGACGCCCCTGTTCCGTAGGAAAAAAAAGAGAGGAGAAAGCGGACGACCTAGACTAAGGGCTGGTCACGTTCTGAAAAGGGTTCGGACCTTACGATGCCGAGAAAATAACGCTACTACGAACCAATGAATGGGCAGGTTGGAGGACGACTAGGCAAAGGCGACAGGACCATGGGGTGACGAAGGTGGCAAAGACGGCAAAGGTGGCAAACGCCCAAGCAATGTCGCGAGCCGGGAATCAGATAGGCTAGGCGCAACACGTATCGGTTATTTCTACAGAGAGTAATGTTAGGGGAACCGAAGACGAGTCAGATGGAGGAATAACGGGAGTGCAGAGCACTGCTCGTCGGGGAAGAACGAACAAAGCCTGGGCTCAATTCTGAGATGTCTCAAGCTAGTAGTGCTCCAAGGCGTGTCAGATAAGAGGATAAAATAAAATGCTGAAAACATGCACGAGGAGGAGTGTTTCGTGAGGGAAGGGAGGAGAAACACCTGCTACTGTAGTGAGCAGAGAGCCAGCGAAATCTGAGCGGGCCCGACGCCGCGAATGATGGGATGTGCAAGGTTCGAACGGCGGCGATCTGCACTCGCGTACGCGTTAACGGGAGATAGCGTTACGAATGGAATAAGATTGATATCAGATTTCAGTTGCCCTGAAGTCGCATCCAAATATCCATACAATATTATTGAAGCGAAATATATTGTTGTTTACACGGTATTATATGGATTAAACCTTGGTATGTGAAGCGCTAGTAGAAAGATATGTTGGAACACCAGTGAGAAAATCGCTTTCCCTTACACCACACAGTTGTTCACTCATCGTCATCAGAGTCAAATGTGATCTTGGTGGCTTTCTTTGTGACTTGGGAGATGTCCTTGAAATGAGCTCCATACAGCTTGGACTCCTGCAACGAGGAAATAACGAAGTTACCAACCGTCAGCTTCCGATGGGACGTGACAGGAAGATGGAAGCACACCATGGCATGGAAAACTCGAACAAGAAGCTGTGCGTTCTGTCCCGCCCTGCTTTAAAAGAAAATCAAGTAAATTGATGCAACATGTCGTACACCAAGACGTCCATGACGATCACCTTTTTCTTGACGGAGAGGTCGAACTTGAAGAGGCCTTCGGGCACGGGTTGATTGGCCTGGCGCAGCACATTCACCAGCTCGCCTGCACGTGACTGTAATGAACGGACATAGGGGCAAGAAAAAACTTATCAGTTTCATAGGGCGACAAGTGGCCTGGTGCAGCACATTCACCAGCTCACCCGCACGTGACTGTAATGAAGGGGGTTGACACGAGAGGAGTTTCGGCGATTGGTACATCGGAGCCGGCTTGGCACAGCACGTTACCAACTTGCCTGCACGTTACCAACTTCCCTGCACGTTACCAACTTGCCTGCACGTGACTGTCTGTAACAAGGAGGGCTGGATGAGCGAGGAACAGCAAGGAGCCCAACATCCCAAAAGGAGGCCGCTCTTACTGTTGCCTGCAATTAACATTGTGTGCGCAATGCCCTTATCCTCCCCATTACCTCATCATCCAAAGTGCACAGAGTGTGAGCAATGCACTTGTTGCCTGACCCCTGTGAAACCCAAAAGTACCGGCCGTTTCAACACTGTCCCCCCCTCCCCCTCTCCCCCCCGCCCCCCCCCCCTTCCCCATCTCCCTCTCTCACCTTATCCTCTGAAGTGAACAGTGTGTGCGCGATGCCCTTGTTGCCCGCCCTGCCCGTGCGCCCGATGCGATGGACGTAGTCCTCGGTCGTTAGAGGGAAGGTGCAGTTGATAACCACTCTGCGAGAAAGCAGTTGTAGGGGAAGGGGAGAGAGCGGTAAGGTCAATTCGATGCCCTTTGTGGCTTTGGGGCTTGATGCACTTAGTCCTCGGTGCTTAGAGGGAAGGTGCAGTTGGTTACCACCCTGAGAAGGGATGCACACAGCCCTCTGTGGTGAGAGGGGAGGTGCAGATGGTTAGCCACTCTGAAAGGGAAAGGAGAGATGAAAGGGAAGGTTTGGGAAGAGGCCGCCAGTGCAGTTGAACCAGTCACCGCGCTACGCAATTTGCAAGCATGCCAGAACTACCTCGCAAGTTAAGCCGCCTCATCCCATGCACCCCCACACTCAGCCACTCAGCCACCCTCCCAGCCACTCACTCAACATTGGGAATGTCGAGCCCCCTTGCTGCAACGTCCGTAGCCACCTGACACAATGGTAAGGGGGGGAGATGGGATGGAGGGAGGGAGGTGAGTATATGCCTCGGTGTATGCTCGTCTGCCTGCGTGCATGCGTTTTGCTGAAATTACTGACTGCCTTGGTGGATGTGTGAGAGTGGGAGGAATGGGGAGTGTGAGGTGTGTGTGTGTGTGTGTGTGTGTGTGTGTGTGTGTGTGTGTGTGTGTGTGTGTGTTTGGGTGCATGCTCCTAGTCTCACCAGCACAGGCACAACGCCGCTCTTGAAGTCGTTGACAGCCTTGGTGCGAAGGTTCTGGTTCTTGTTGCCGTGGATGCCGCCCACCTTGAACCCACTGGGATGAAGGAAGAGGGGAGCAAAGGGAGACAGCAGGGGGCCAAGGGTGGGGGGAGGATTGTTTAGGCGCCTCAAAAATCCACTGGGATGAACGAAGAGGGGAGCAAAACGGGACAGCAGGGGACCAAGGGTGGGGGGAGGGAGAGGAGAGAGGAAGAAGACAAAAAGAGGGGTTAGGACAGGGGGGGTAGGACAGACAGAGCAGGCGAGGGAAGGGAAGGAGGAGAGAAAGGAGGAAGGGTAAGGGCGGAAGAGCAGAGGACGGCAATTGAACACCAATGGTGGACGGCAGCAAGCAAGCATCGATATTGCGCGTGACATACTAAGGTTTAGGACTAGAAACCAAGTGTTCAAAAGGGGAGCAGGCACCAGGTGAGCAGAGGCGGGTAAGAGGGAGAGGGGGGCGCCGGGGGGGAAGGGGGTGTGTGGAGCGTGGGTTGAGTTGAGGGTGCGAAAAAAGCGGCGAGGGTGAGAAAAAAGCGGCGAGGGTGAGAAAAAAGCGGCGAGGGTGAGAAAAAAGCGGCGAGGGTGAGAAAAAAGCGGCAAGGGTGAGAAAAAAGCGGTGAGGGTGAGAAAGTAGGGAGGGAGGAGGGGGGAAGCGGTGGGGTGGAGTACGGAGAAAGGGAGGGGAAAAATGGCGGACTCACTGTGAGGCGAGCAGCGCTTCTATGCGCTCCGCCTCCACCTTGTAGAGCACGAAGACGAGCACCCGGTTGCTGGGAGGGGGGAGGGGAGAGGGAAGGGAGGGGGGAAAAGAAGGGAGGAGAGTATGCTTCTATGCGTTCCGCCTCCACCTTGTAGAGCACAAAGACCAGCACCCGGTTGCTGGGAAGGGGGAGGGGAACAAGAGGCAACGGAGAGGAGAGGAGAGTGTGCGTCGTCGATCGATGCGTTCCGCCTCCGCCTTGTAGAGCACAAAGACGAGCACCCAGTTGCTGGGAGGGGGGGGGAAGGGGGAGGGAATGGGAGGGAATAGAGGGAATGGAGCGGAGCTACACAGCCTCCATTCCCCTTCACCAAGGGAGAAAAAAAATGGGGAAGGGGGGGGGAGTCGACTCGGGAAATCGAGAAGCATCTTCACTGCCATCCCCATAGCATGGGGAGACCGGAGGGATGGTAGGATCCCCATGATGCAACGGTGCGATGATGCGATGGTGGTGCGTGTGTGTGATCTACCGTGGACGGAGCCACAGCTATGAATAGCCCACGAAGGTGATAAATATGAATAGCCTAGAGCGGGTCGCAAGCAGCTCAGGAGCATTGAACGAGCAACACTGCCTCCACTCGCCTTCACCAAGGGTGAAAACAGGGAGGGAGGCGGTTCAGACTCGGGAAATTGAGAAGCATCTTTGCTGCGATCCCCACTGCATGGTGGGATGATGGGCGGATGGGATGATGTGATGGTGCAATGATGCTGCGATCTAGCAGGGGGCCACCATGAAGGCAAGAGATCTGAATGTGCCAGAGCCAGAGGGGCAGCAGCTCAGGAGCATTAAACGAGCAACACAGCCTCCACTCCCCTTCACCAAGGGTGAAAAAAGGCAGGGAGGCGCTTCAGACTCGGGAAATTGAAAAGCATCTTCGCTGCAATCCCCATTGCATGGTGTGGTGGGACGATGAGATGGTGGGATGATAGTATGGTTGTGGGATGATAGTATGGTGGCATGTATCCATGTATGATGGGGATTAAATTTAAAAGGTAGCAGCTCAGGAGCATTGAACGAGCAACACTGCCTCCACTCCCCTTCACCAAGGGTGGAAAAAGGGAGGGAGGCGGTTCAGACTCGGGAAATTAGGAAGCATATTCGCTGCCGTCCCCATTGCATTGCATGGTGTGGTGGGACGATCGGATGATGGGCTGGTGGCATGGTGGCATGGTGACATGGTGGCATGGTGGCATGGTGGCATGGTGGCCTGGTGGCATGGTGGCAAGGTGGCATGGTGGTAGGAAGTCATAAAGGCATGTGCGTGTGAATGTATTCATGAAGGGGCTTTAAGGGGCAGCAGCTCAGGAGCATTAAACGAGCAGCACGGTCCCCATTCCCCCTCACTAGGAGTGGAAGGAGGTGAGTCAGACTCGGGAAATTGAGACGCATCTTCGCTGCCATCCCCATTGCATGGCGTGGTAGATGATGAGATGGTGAGTCCCACCACACCATTGCATGGTGTGGTGGAATGATGAGGATGATGGGGTGTTGGGATGGTGGTACAATGGTCGGGGGTCATAAAGACAGGCATGTACGTCTGTATGTATGTATGTATGTATGTATGTATGTATGTATGTATGTATGTATGTATGTATGTATGTATGTATGTATGTATGTATGGATGGATGGATGGGGCTTGAACGGTAGCAGCTCAGGAGCATTAAACGAGCAACACTGCCTCCGGTCCACTTCACCAGGAGTGAAGAAAGGGAGGGAGGAGCTTCAGACTCGGGAAATTGAGAAGCATCTTCGCTGCAAACCCCATTGAATGGTGGCATGGTGGGATGATGGCATGATGGCATGGTGGCATGGTGGGATGGTGGGATGATGGGAAGGTGCTGTGATCCAGCACGGAAGGAGGCGGTTCAGACTCGGGAAATTGAGAAGCATCTTTGATTCTTCGCTGATGAAGGTGCTGCGCAGCTTCGCTGTGATCCCCCAGTACAGTGTACAGTTGATGCTGGGTGTTTTTCAGAATTCTCAAAAACACCCTGAGAAATCTAAAAAACATCCTGTTTTTCAGAATTCTAAAAAAACACCCTGAAGCATCTTTGATTCTTCGTTAATGAGGGTTCTGTGCAGCTATGCTGCAACCCCCCAGTCCAGTTTACAGTACCCTCATGAGGGTTCTGAACAGCTATGTTGCAGCTTGTATGTACAGGCTCCAGTTACAGTCCACGGCTCGCTCCTCTCATCCCTGGAGATTGCAGAGCCAACCAGCCCTGACTGTCGCTCACCTCCTGATTTTTGATTTTTGATTTTTGATTTTTGATTTTTGATTTTTGATTTTTGATTTTTGAATCACCTACGACTGTCGCTCACCTCCTGGACTTGTGGTATTTCTTGAGAAGTTCGACGAGCAGCTTGTTCTTCTGCCATGGCTCCACCACCTCCACGATCTGAGTCACGTCGTCGTTGGCCGACATGCCGCCCGTGCTCCGACCCACCATCACCTGCCATGCCGTGCCATTGCAATGCCGTACCATGACATAAGCCATGCACAGTGGCAAAAAGGAGCAAGCCAGACACCTTATTATATGCCCTCCTAAACGCTTCGTTTAAGAAGCTTAGCGAGCAGGCTTAAGTTATTACCAAACACAAACACAGACACAAAATTACATCCAGCAGGCTTAGATTATTACCTTGATGGGGTTCTTTTTTTGAGGCGCCTCAAGAATCGGCTTAGATTATTACCTTGATGGGGTTCTTTTTTTGAGGCGCCTCTAAAATCGGCTTAGATTATTACCTTGATGGGGTTCTTGAGGAAATCGCTGGCTAGCTTGGAGATCTCAGGCGGCCACGTGGCACTCAGCATGGCAGTCTGGCGGTCTGATGGATGGAGAAACGGGGGATGGGGATGGGGGGGAACGGGGGGAACGGGGAACGGGGGGAACGGGGAACGGGGGGAGAGAGAAGGTGAGGAAAAGGGGGGCGTGGGGAAAGAAAGGAGACGCAGTGGTGGAGTGGGAGAAGGGGGAAGGGAGAATTTTTGAGTCGACTCAAAAATCGACTCATTACACACGTGGGAGAAGGGGGAAGGGAGAAGGAGTGGATAACGAGGGAGAAAATAGAATTTAACCTGAACCCCCCCCCCCCCCCCCCCTCTTCCCCACTTCCTCCCCCAAAATAAAAACCTCCCTTCTTCCCCCTACTCCCCTTCGATCCTCCTCAAAAGCCGGTATTCGCCTCTACCCGACTTACCAGCCAGCGTGGCTTGCAGAATGAACCGGATGTCAGGCTCGAACCCCATGTCCAGCATGCGGTCCGCCTCGTCCAGCACCTGTTGCGTGGTGCCACGTGGAAGAAACAGGTTCAAACGGATACTTTAAAGGCTCGAACCCCATGTCATGTCCAGCATGCGGCCCGCCTCGTCCAGGACCTGTTGCGGCATCCATGGGACGCACATGGGCACGAACAGATTCAGGCACATGAGAGCACAAAATACGTGTTGGGAGGGAGGGGCACCTTCTAGTACCCCTTGAATCCCATGTCACGTCCAGCATGCGATCCGCCTCGTCCAGGACCTGTTGCGAGGAGCCACGTGGAAGAAACAGGTTCAAACGGATACTTTAAAGCCTCTGACCCCATGTCCAGCATGCGGCCCGTGGCCACCACCACGCCCGGCGATTGCAGTCTCTCTCCTGAGTCCGCTCATCACCGCTATGCACCATTTCATACCGATATGTACCGTTTCTCACCACGAAGGATGCAGCCGCGAGAGAAATCGTGCCGTCCTGCATGTGGTCCTTGAGGCGCCCCGGCGTCGCCACCACCACGCCCGGCGATTGCGCCAGCGCGGAACGCTGAGCGCCCTTCGGCGCGCCGCCGAACACGCACACCACCCCCACCCCGCAGCGCTTCCCCGCCGCCTCTAGCACCTCCGCGATCTGGCGGGCAAAGCAGAGCAGAAGGAGGGAGGAGGGGAAGTTTGAACAGGGTTGGGGCGGAGGGTGGGGGGGGGGGGGGGGGGGGGGGGGGGGTCGGGTAAGGAGAGGGCTAAGCGCGCGGAGTTTGCAGTAAAGAAGAAGGGAAGGGGGACAGAGGAAGAGCCCCCCCCTATCGACAACACCCATTCCCCCTTTCCGCCACCTCTTCTCCCCACCTTCCCCACCCACTTTCCCCATCCTCCACCCCGCGCCAAACCCGCCCTGATCGCCTCCCGCGCCCGAAAAGAAACCCACCTGTTGCGCAAGCTCGCGAGTCGGCGCGACGACCAGCATCGACGGCTGCGCGGAGCCGTTCCGCTTGCCCCTTCCGCCTCCGCCCTTGCGCGCTTCCAGCGCGTGCTTCAGCCCGGGCACTCCGAACGCCAGCGTTTTCCCCGACCCCGTCGCCGCGATCGCAACCAGATCGCGCCCGCGCAGCAGCACCGGCCACGCCCAGCGCTGGATGGGGGAGGGGGACGCGAACGACGCGCACGCGGAGAGCAGATCCGCGGGGACGTGCGGCGCAGCTTCCGCGAACGAGGCCAGTGGGCGGAGCGGTTGACACGCGGCGGATGATGGGTCAGCGCCGTCGATCTCCAAGCCTTCCACGCGGACGTCCACGTCAGCCCAGCTCTCGAGCTTCGCGTGGGCTGGGGCGGAAGGAGCCGCGGGGGCGGCGGTGGGGGAAGCGGATGCTCTGGCGGGAGAGGAATCGGGGGAAGCGCTCGGCGAAGCGGCGCTGTCGGCGCGCTGCTTCTTCTTGCCTTTCTTCTCGTCTTTCGCGGGCACCGACGCGGCTGCCTCGGTGGCATCACCGCTTAAATCCTCCTGTTTCCGCTTCTTCTCGGCTTTAAGTTTCTTCTCCTTTTTGGCCTTCTTCGCCTCTCTCTTGTCGTCCGCATTTCTCGATCCGATAGACGCATCCGCGCCTTCCGTTGTAATCTCCGCGTTTTCCGCTTGGAGTTTCTTCCCCATGGCGGATTAAAACCCTCGCGCGGGAACGGAACAAATGGGATAAGCGACGCGACGCGTTGCGGTAAGCTCAGCAGCACGAGAGGACAAAGACACAGCGGCGAGAGGTAAGGCAGGAGATGTGGAATTGCAAGTTTCCGCGCTCCGCTCGGGCAAGAGGGAGGCACTGGAATGGTGAAACCGTACCAACCAGAAACGTTGGTTGGTGAAAGAGAACGATAAGTGTGCGAGAAAGCAGCTTTTGTTGCTGCCAGGGTGGGTGGGAGAGAGGAGGGGAGGGTGAAGGTGTGCGACTCGCAACAAACGAAGTTCGAACTTTCATAGAGGTTGAAATCGGTGTGGTCTTTTGCGGTAGGATGTTGGCGAGGTTGGTACTGATGTGGTTCGGTGTGGGTGGAAGCTCGAACAAGAGAGTTCGATTTGGTGCACGCTGAGGGTTGTGGAAGAAGGGGGGAGGCGAGAAGGAAAGGACTAGATGGGATGGGAGGGCGAGGGGGAGAGAGACCAAACAGGCGGGGATGCCGTGGGTGAATGGTGAAACCCTAGCAACTGCCAGCGCAGCGAGGTCGGGAAACATGCAATTCCACAGGTCATGGTTGGGGAATAAGAATTTAGTATCGGTGTATCCATGAATGTAAAGCACAGACAAGTTGCAGTAATCAGACTGTACAGGTGTCAACAAACTTCTTTATAGAGAGGATATTGCCAAGGTGGCGTGAGCTGTTCAGTCGCAGAAACCGCGAATCGCTGACAGCGGAGCCTCATCCACTCCACGTGGCCGCCACTTCTCATCCGCCGTCAGACTCTATGGAATGTCGTAATTCAATGTTCCCTCGATTCAAAACCACAGCCCACAAGCCACGGCCCACAAGCCACGGCCCACCATACCATGACATGATCCATGGCTCCAGCAGCAACCCACTTCAGTTGCCAGTTTGTTCGAAGACCCTGGCAGGCACCTTGATATTGCCTCGGCGTCGCAGGATCTGAGGTCTAGGGCCAGATGTGAGCTTCATCTGTACCATTGCTTTCGCTGTTTTGGCATCTGAATCGGGGAACCGATCAGGCATCGCTGACGGGCAAGCCTTGGAATCCGCGGGAACTGGCCCTTGATAAGTGTGTGGGTATAATAGATTCAAGTCAGACTACTCATATTCGTTGGTTCACAGCGTGAGTTCTGTTTTCGCTCGTTACTCTGCGTTAGGCTGCGAGTTGCGCATCGCACACGCCACCTGGTTGTCAGAGTCGCAGAGCTAGGTTTCGCTACTGAGACTGTAAGGTCACCTGCCAGATATTGGTGAACGGGTGTAGATTCGGGAGATTGAGGTGTACTTGTGCGTTAGTCGACCATGGCTGATTACTACGAGAACCGCCCTGTAGACGATGAGGACAAGGACGATGACGTGGACCCTGACGTGGGCAATGCGGCCAGGGAGGACGCGGAGAGGCTGTCCGAGGGCCTGCCACGTGTCCTGATCGTGTCGCGACGGACGCTTCGCAAGAACAAGTTCGTCGATTTCGTTGGTAAGAGAGGTTGCCGTTGCCGAGAGCAGGAGACCAGGGTGAGCAGTTACTAACTGGCCGGAGAACTTAGTAAGTCTCGGAACGAATGGCTGTTACATCCGTAACGGGTCTTGCCTCTTGTAGCGGAGGATGGCTCTGATTACCTGACGTTCCACTTGACGTTCCACTTGACGTTCCACTTGGCGTTCCACCTGACGTTCCACTTGACGTTCCACTTGACGTTCCACTTGACGTTCCACTTGACGTTCCACTTGGCGTTCCACCTGACGTTCCACCTGACGTTCCACCTGACGTTCCACCTGACGTTCCACCTGACGTTTCACCTGACGTTCCATCTCCACGGGTTTTTTAGTCGACTTTACCATTCATCCATAGCCTCGGAGTGACGAAAACCCACGCCCTCTTCTCTCTGACCCCACACCCTCTTACCCTTCCTTGCTCATTCAGGTGAATACCACCTGGATCTGATCGTCGCCTACGGCGCCGTCCCCGTGATCGTGCCACGTGTCCCCGGCGTGGCGTCGCTGCTGGACGCGTTCGAGCCGATCCACGGCGTGCTGCTGTGCGAGGGCGAGGACATCGACCCCGAGCTCTACGACAGCCAGCTCACCGCTGACCTGTCACCCGAGGAAGTCGCGGAGATCCGCGCCGCGCACGCGAGTGACACGGAGATTGATAAGGCCAAGGACTCGATCGAGCTGTCGCTCGCGAGGCGGTGCCTGGAGCGGTCGATTCCGTACCTCGGGATCTGCCGCGGTAGCCAGGTGCTGAACGTGGCGTCTGGAGGGTCGCTGTACCAGGATGTAGAGACGGAGGTCACCTCGCGCAAGGGCCTGGACTTGAAGCACATCGACTACTCGGACTACGGTGAGAGAGTAGGGCACTTAAAAGTCACCTGACCTCACATCGTGCAAGGGCCTGGACTTGAAGCACATCGACTACTCGGACTATGGTGAGAGACGAGGGAAGCGGAATCTAGTTTTGAGGCGCCTCAAAACTAGACGAGGGAAGCGGAATTGGTGGAATTGCTCCTGTTGCTGTCGTGCCCCTTTTCCCCCACCCCAGACGGCCGCCGGCACCCCATCTTTGTGGCGCTGGTGCCGGACACGCCTCTGACTGGCTGGGTCAACGAGCATCGTGAGTTGCTCCAAGCAACGCTCTTCTCACTAACCTCCTCTTCTTACATGCCTCCTCACCTCCTGTCTTGCACCTCCTCGTGCTTCTTTCTCCCCAGACGGCCACCGGCACCCCATCTTTGTGGTCCCGGACACACCTCTGGCGGAGTGGTTTGAAGGGTCGCTGGAGAAAGCCCGCGAGGCCACTGGGGAGAACGAGCTGCTAGTCAACAGCTACCACCACCAGGTGAGACTAGCGGCACCAGGTGAGACTAGCGGCACCAGGTGAGACTAGCGGCACCAGGTGAGACTAGCGGCACCAGGTGAGACTAGCGGCACCAGGTGAGACTAGCGGCACCAGGTGAGACTAGCGGCACCAGGTGAGACTAGTGGCACCAGGTGACATAGTCAACCGCTACCACCACCAGGTGAGACTGCAGGTACAACCAGGTAAAGTTGTGAGAGTAGCACTACTGGGTGAGACTACCAGCACCAGGTGACATACTCTACCGACACCACCACCTGGTTTCTTTTTTAGAATATTTTGGAGTTACCACCAGATCAATTTTGTAAGAATCACCACCACAATCAGGTAACATGGTAACAAGCTACCACCACCAGATAACAGGACAGACCACCATATCGCACCCGAATGTCAACTGTATTCTTTCCCAACTCTTCCCTCCCCCCCCCACCCATCACTGCGTGCGCGTGCTGGCCTCTCGCTCCCGCCCCATGGCCTTTGCCCCGGGCGGCCTCATAGATCGTACTACGACCTGGACGTGCACTGCCCCCCCAGGGGCGGCTTCTTCGTGGGGCTCCAGTTCCACTCTTAACTTCCCTCCCTCCCTCCCTCCCTCCCTCCCTCCTGTGTCATAACCTTCCTCTGATCTCACGTCATTCCCCTCTTCCCTCCAGGGCGTGCGGGTGCTCGCGTCTCGCTTCCGCCCCATGGCGTTCGCCCCGGACGGCCTAATCGAAGCCTACTACGACCCGGACGTGCACTGCCCCCCCAGAGGCGGCTTCTTCGTGGGGCTGCAGTTCCACCCTGAGCGCATGCGCAGATTCCAGGACGGGGAGGTGCTGCCTGGGGGAGGGCCCAGCTCGCCGCGTGAGGTGTTTGAGTACCCCGAGTGCCCTAGAGCATACCAGGTGAATGGGGCTCCTGAGTCTTCCTTTCCTCTCGGGTTTGGGCTTACCTGATTAGAGGTCTTTAGAGGCTCAAAACAGGTCAGTGGGAGTTTTTGGTGGCAGTGTTGGAATACAAGCGCAGGCTGCGGCTGAGAGTCCCGCACCCCGTCTTCCTCACAGCTTTCCTCCCTTCCTTGGTCACTCACACTCTCCCTCACTCACTCACTCAACCATTCAGGAGTTTGTGGCAGCAGTGGTGGCATATGAACGCAAGGTGCGCCCCAGAATCCCTCGCCCCGTCGCCCTCACAGCACCCCCCACCAGCATTGCTGGTGCGGCCGCAGCTGCCGTTGCTGCCGTTGACGCTGCTGCCGATGCAACCGATAGCTTGGCTAGTGGCATGGCTGCTCTATCCCAAGGAGGAGCAGGAGGAGGGGGAGAGGAGGTAGTAGCAGGAGGTGCTATCACAGCAGGGCCAGGGGCGGGTGGGGTAGGGTCAGCCAGTGGGAAAACACCCGGGGCAGCAGCGGCAGCGGCGGCGGCAGCAGCCGCGGCAAAGGAAGCAGAGGAGCGGGAGAAGCAGCAGGGGAGGGAGAGGGAGAAGGGGTGGGAGGAGGAGTTGGAGCGACGGCGGCTGAGAATCCAGAAGAGCTTCCATGCGGCCAAGGTGGTGTACGAGGAGCGGGTGGTGCTGCGCCGCAACGCCACGGAGAAGGGGGGGTCGTCTGCACTGGCAGCTATAAGGAGGGAGCAGGCTGGCGGGTCGGCTGGGGGGTTTGGAGGGCTTGGGGGGCTGCCAACCTTGCCAGAGGAGAAGCAGGAGCTTGCAATGGGTGCCTCGTTCCTCAAGGTGAGTTGTTCTGTAAAGAGGGGAAATGCCTCAGATTGTAAGCACTTAGAGTGATTGGGTGTGCATTGAGAGAGGAGTGTCCATGCGGCCAAGGTGGCGTACGAGGAGCGGGTGGTGCTGCACCGCAACGCCACGGAGAAGGGCGGCTCGTCCGCCCTGGCTGCTGTAAGGAGGGAGCAGGCTGGCGGGCCGGCTGGGGGGTTTGGGGGGCTTGGCGGCTTACCAACCCTGCCAGAGGAGAAGCAGGAGCTTGCGATCGGGTGAGTGACTGACAGAGAGACAAAGGCAATATGCCTGGTTTTCTACAGAAGGGTAGTCACTGGGTGCGCATCCAGAAGAGCTTCCATGCGGCCAAGGTGGTGTACGAGGAGCGGGTGGTGCTGCGCCGCAACGCCACCGAGAAGGGGGGATCGTCCGCCCTGGCTGCTATCCTGAGGGAGCAGGCTGGCGGGTCGGCTGGGGCGTTTGGAGGGCTTGGCGGCTTACCAACCCTGCCGGAGGAGAAGCAGGAGCTTGCAATTGGTGCCTCGTTCCTCAAGGTGAGTTGTTCTGTAAAGAGATGAATTGCCTCAGATTTTAAGCACTTAGAGTGATTGGGTGCGCATTGAGAGGAGTGTCCATGCGGCCAAGGTGGTGTACGAGGAGCGGGTGGTGCTGCACTGCAACGCCACGGAGAAGGGCGGCTCGTCCGCCCTGGCTGGGATAAGGGGAGAGAAGGCTGGCGGGTCGGCTGTTGGCGGGTCTGGAGGGCTTGGGGGGTTGTCGTCTCTGCCAGAGGAGAAGCAGGAGCGTGCAATGGAGGCCTCGTCCTCGAGGTGAGAGCCTCCTTCGGAAAAGGAGTTCATCATTCTGTACAGTGAAGCTTCGGCCAGCAAGTGGAGCAGTCGTCTGAGGTAGGAGCGAGCAACAAGCCTCAAGCTAAGATCTCGAGGGAGTGCAACGTCAAAACCTTTTAAATTCTCCCTCTCTGCTTCCCCACCCCAGAAGCTCATACCTCTCTGTCTGGCCAGCAGGTGAAGCGGCTATCTCAGTTGGAGGAAACAACAGTGCGCAATGCGCATGTTAAGAGAGAAACGCATGCTTCCCTTGTCCGCTCTTCCCTTCCTTCTTCCTACCAGAAGCTCACACCGCTGTCGGGCCAGCAGGTGAAGCGGCTATCGCAGGTGGGGGCAACAACAGTGCTTAACGGTGCGATGTTTCAAAGAACCTTCCTTTTCTCTTCCTCCCTGTTCCCATATCCAGGAGCTTACCCCCCTGTCGGGCCAGCAGGTGAAGCGGCTATCTCAGGTGGGAGCAACAGTGCGCAACGCGTCGCATGTGAAAGAGGCGCTCGAGAAGAGACGAAACCAGCGGTCGGCGGCGCGGGCGGCACTGGAGGCACTGCATACGAGCGAGCTGGAGGAGATGGTTGCTTTTCACAAGCGCATGGCCGCCTCTGCTGAAGAGGTGCTGGACGCCAGGAGGAAAGCTAGAGGGGAGGTATAGAAGCATGGGCGGTACCACTGGCGGGGCTGCATATGGGCGAGTTGGAGGAGATGGTTGCTTTTTCACCGGCGCATGGCTGCTTCTGCTGAGGAGGTGTTGGAGGCCAGGAGGAAAGCTAGAGGAGAGGTGTAGCGAGGAGTGCGTGTGGGGGAGGAGGTATAGACGCATGGGTGGCACTATGGAGGTGCTGCAAATGCGAAGAAGGGAGCAAGGGGAGAGGTGTAGTTAGTGAGGAGTGGGGGTGGGGGAGGTTGGAAGCATTGGGTGGCACAGGAGGTGCTGCATACAAAGGAGAAAGGGGGGGGGTGTAAAACATGAGTAGGGGTGGAGGGAGAAAAGAAGCATGGGGTGGTGGGCTCTGGAGGTATTGCACGCGAGCGAGGAGGACGAGATGGTTGTTTTCCAGAGGAGGACGAGATGGTTGCTTTCCAGAGGAGGACGAGATGGTTGCTTTCCAGAGGAGGACGAGATGGTTGCTTTCCAGAGGACGAGATGGTTGCTTTCCAGAGGAGGACGAGATGGTTGCTTTCCAGAGGACGAGGTGGTTGCTTTCCAGAGGAGGACGAGATGGTTGTTTTCCAGAGGAGGACGAGATGGTTGCTTTCCAGAGGACGAGATGGTTGCTTTCCAGAGGACGAGATGGTTGCTTTCCAGAGGAGGACGAGATGGTTGCTTTCCAGAGGAGGACGAGATGGTTGCTTTCCAGAGGACGAGATGGTTGCTTTCCAGAGGAGGACGAGATGGTTGCTTTCCAGAGGAGGACGAGATGGTTGGTTTCCAGAGGTGCACGGCCACTTCTGCTGAAAGAGGTGTTGGGCTGGGACTAGGATCGGAAGCAATGAGGAAGGCGGGGGGGGGGGGGGGAAGTGTAGAAGCAGGCGGTGTGTGTACGAGCGAGGGTGATTGAAATGAAAGAGGTGTTGAGAACTGTCGAAAGATCGAGGGACAACTACTACTGTGGTGAAGTTACTGGTAGTCTGGTAGACAATGACGTGGAAAACCCTAGTGGAAAATGTTCAGAAACGCCGACATCATCACATCAGGCTGTCGTGGTCCTGGACTCGACTTCGTGGAATCAAGCATGGCACTCTTCACTGTTCCATCATCATATTGTGAGAGAGACAGCAGTGACGGCTGCAGTAGCGCACTGATTCGGCTGCCTGCACATTTCTTTCAGCTGGTATTAGTTAGCACTGGACGGTTTGTCTTTCCTTCCAACCCATCCCAGTAGCTGCAGCAAGCAGAAGAGACCAAAGCTGGACCCCAAGCAGCCGCAGAGGCGGTCGCCGCCAGTAGCGGTAGCAGCGAAAGCTGATTGACACGCCACACACATGGAATGTTGTGGCCGAACGCGCACTTGAATCCTTTCTCCTGTGCGTTGCCATTGGACTGCATACCCCACGGACTGGTCGTACGTATATCTATCGTCGGTAGCGGTGGCGCTTGAAGTTGATGTACACGTGCAGAATGCCTCGCTCGAACGTGCACTTGAATCCTTTCTTGTGCGAGTACTCCCACTCCTTGTTCACTATGCGGAACGCCTGCAGAAGGGGATCGAGCGGAACCGCGGAGAAAGAATTCACAGGTCTGATAAAAAGCAAAGTCGATTTCCAGGCCTGATGTGTAATACTGTAGGCTAGGACAAATGCGAAACTGACAAACACCCTAAAGGAGAAGGGAACCGAAGGAATCTCAAAGGTGGTGAGGTGGCTTTTGAGTTGAGTCAACTCAAAGTCACCATGGAAGGAATCTCAAAGGTGGTGTCCGTTGAAACCATGGAGGAAAGGAACCGGAGGAAACTGGAGACACCAAAAACACCAAAGTCACCCTAAAGGAGAAAGGAGCGGAAGCCACTCACAATGTCCTCATAGGGCGGGCCGGCATGAAAGCGGATCAAGCACGTCTCGCCGTCGCTGCCATCCTTGTCAATGTGGTACGTCGGCGGCTTGGACCGGTCGATCAGGTCCGGATAAAATATGTTGAACTTGTAGCCCTGTACGATCTTGGGCGGCGGGTTGTCGTGATCGTAGTGCGTCTGGTTGTACTTGTTCCACTCGTACCCCGTGTGCACACGGTTGAAGTACTTGGGCTTGCGCGGCCGGTACTTGTCGTGCCACCAGTAGACCTGCAGAGGGGGGGGGGGGGGGGGGGGGGAGGAATTGGGGATGGGAGGGCTTTAAAGGTGGGTAAGACATGCGGCCCTTGGTCACGCCACCAGTGCGCCTGCTGAGGGTAAAGAAAGAAGGGAAGATGAGGGGGAGGGAGGGAGGGAGGGAGGGGGGGAGGGGGGGGGAGAAGGCAAGAGGGTTAGGGTTATCGTGGTGGCAGTGCGTCTGGTTGTACTTGTTCCACTCGTACCCCGTGTGCACGCGGTTGAAGTACTTGGGCTTACACAGCATGGGGGGGGAAATATGGAAGGGGGAAAGGGAAGGGAAGGAAGGAGAGGAGGCAGGAGGGCTCTCGTGGTGGTAGTCTCGAGGGGCACCTCCGCCATCCGCCACTGGGTCTCCCTCACCTGAACATTGTGCTCGACCACAAGCTTGATTTATCAACCGAGCCTCTGCCTGAATCCTCACCTGACTTCTCACCTGAGTCTCCAGGGGCACCTCAGCCATCAGCCCCTGTCTCTCCCTCTCCTGAAATGAACAGTGTGTTCAACCACAAGCTTGATTCCTCAGCCACTACCTGAATACTCACCTGAGCCTCTACCTGAATCCTCACCTGAGCCCCTATGTGAATTCTCACCTCGGCATCCACCCACCTGAATCCTCACCTGAGTCTCCAGGGGCACCTCAGCCCCGGCACCAAACGCCACGTCACCAGCATCCTGCCCCATCATCTTATTGGCCGCCGCCTTCTCCGCAGCGCTGAGCTGGCGGTCCTCCCCTGCTGCCACGTTACCAGGCGCCCTCGCCACCAGGGCCCTCTCTGCTGTGCTGACGTTAGCAGCACCAGCACCGGAAGCTTCCAGGACGTTGCGTTGCCGGTCTGCCTGTATCTGTGCCCTCTTGCGCTCCTGGTGGAGGGGAGGGGGAGGGGGGGGGGAGGGGGGGGGAGAGAACGGATAAGAGTAAAGGAAGCAAATCCGTGCCATCCACCTCATACGTGTGAATCAGCCCAGTTACCCGCAGAGCTCTTTAAAACCCCCTTTTACTTGCACATCACTCACCAGCTCTCTCTGATCCGCCTCTGGGTCAACCATGTCCGTGCCATCCACCTCATACGTGTGAATCAGCCCCCTGACTCTAGCATGCTTCAAGGCTAGCAGCAGCCCACTCACCAGCTCTCTCTTGTCCGCCTCTGGGTCCACCACGTCCGTGCCATCCACCTCATACGTGTGAATCAGCTCTGGCGAAAACCCTCCCTCAGCCCCTCCGCCCTCCCCACCCTCCTTGTACCCCTCCTTAGCCGCCTCTTCCATCGTCAACAACTCTGGTGAAAACGACCCTGGCTCCCCCTCCTCCCCTCCTCCTCCTCCTCCTCCTCCTCCTCCCCCTCCTCCTCCCCCTCCCCTCCACTACCACCACCAGCAGCAGCAGCACCAGCACCCAACTCCTCCTCCTCTTCCTCCCATCCCCGCCCCTCCCCTCCTCCCTCCCCCTCTCCCATCCCCCTCTCCTCTCCTCCCCCTTCCCTTCCCTCCGCCCCTCCCGTTTCCAGCAGGGCCAAGTGCTGCCTCAGCAGGTCAGCATGGATCTCTCTAAGTCTCGCCTTCGCCTTGAAAATCTTCAGCTTTTTCAGCACAGCCTCCCAGTACTCGACAACTTTCGCGCTGCCCGTTTCCATCTGCCCGGCGATCCGCTCCTCCATGCGCGAAAGCTCCTCGCTGCCCGCCACGGCCAGGGTTTCGGCCACGTCGGCCCCCACTGCCGTGTGCATGCCCCTCTCCTCCGCAATGAGATCCTCTGGCGGCTCCTCCCCTCTCACTCTCGCGCGGTCTATGATGTCTCTGCGGGTCGTTTCGGCTATCTCGTGGTTGCACACCACCATCATTGCCTGGGGAGAAGGGGGAGCGAGAGTGGGGACAGGACAGGACAGGGGGGAAGGGGGGTGGAGGGGGGATGGTAGACATAAAGGGTGGGCTTAGTAGGAAGATTAGGGGGATGCAGGTACAGAAAATGGGTCACGTCTGCCCCTACTGCCGCGTGCATGCCCCTCTCCTCCGCTATGAGATCCTCTGGCGGCTCCTCCCCTCTCACTCTCGCTCGGTCTGTGATGTCTCTATGGGTCGTTTCGGCAATCTCGTGGTTGCACACCACCATCATTGCCTGGGGAGACAATGGGGGGGAAGGGGGGAAGGGGGAGGGGGGGGGGGGGTTAGTGGACATGGGAAGTTGGATTAGAAGGAAGACGAGGGAAATGCGGGCATCTGGAATGGGCGACGTTTGCCCCTACTGCCGTGTGCAAGCCCCTCTTTTCTCAGAGAGTTTTTTCAGAGCAAAAATTTCTCTCTACCAAACGATAAGTGTTTGACAAGCCCGCTGCCACATATGGCTAAAACTACCACCAAGTGGTGTTCTCTCGGTTTGCCCCTACTGCCGTGTGCATGCCCCTACTGCCGTGTGCATGCCCCTACTGCCGTGTGCATGCCCCTACTGCCGTGTGCATGCCCCTACTGCCGTGTGCATGCCCCTACTGCCGTGTGCATGCCCCTACTGCCGTGTGCATGCCCCTACTGCCGTGTGCATGCCCCTACTGCCGTGTGCATGCCCCTACTGCCGTGTGCATGCCCCTACTGCCGTGCATGTGGCATGCCCCTACTGCCGTGTGCATGCCCCTACTGCCGTGTGCATGCCCCTACTGCCGTGTGCATGCCCCTACTGCCGTGTGCATGCCCCTACTGCCGTGTGCATGCCCCTACTGCCGTGTGCATGCCCCTACTGCCGTGTGCATGCCCCTACTGCCGTGTGCATGCCCCTACTGCCGTGTGCATGCCCCTACTGCCGTGTGCATGCCCCTACTGCCGTGTGCATGCCCCTACTGCCGTGTGCATGCCCCTACTGCCGTGTGCATGCCCCTACTGCCGTGTGCATGCCCCTACTGCCGTGTGCATGCCCCTACTGCCGTGTGCATGCCCCTACTGCCGTGTGCATGCCCCTACTGCCGTGTGCATGCCCCTACTGCCGTGTGCATGCCCCTACTGCCGTGTGCATGCCCCTACTGCCGTGTGCATGCCCCCCTGCATGCCCCCCGTGTGCATGCCCCCCCCCCTACTGCCGTGTGCATGCCCCTACTGCCGTGTGCATGCCCCCCTACTGCCGTGTGCATGCCCCTACTGCCGTGTGCATGCCCCTACTGCCGTGTGCATGCCCCTACTGCCGTGTGCATGCCCCTACTGCCGTGTGCATGCCCCTACTGCCGTGTGCATGCCCCTACTGCCGTGTGCATGCCCCTACTGCCGTGTGCATGCCCCCTACTGCCGTGTGCATGCCCCTACTGCCGTGTGCATGCCCCTACTGCCGTGTGCATGCCCCTACTGCCGTGTGCATGCCCCTACTGCCGTGTGCATGCCCCTACTGCGTGTGCATGCCCCTACTGCCGTGTGCATGCCCCTACTGCCGTGTGCATGCCCCTACTGCCGTGTGCATGCCCCTACTGCCGTGTGCATGCCCCTACTTTGCCACGGTGTGCATGCCCCTACTGCCGTGTGCATGCCCCTACTGCCGTGTGCATGCCCCTACTGCCGTGTGCATGCCCCTACTGCCGTGTGCATGCCCCTACTGCCGTGTGCATGCCCCTACTGCCGTGTGCATGCCCCTACTGCCGTGTGCATGCCCCTACTGCCGTGTGCATGCCCCTACTGCCGTGTGCATGCCCCTACTGCCGTGTGCATGCCCCTACTGCCGTGTGCATGCCCCTACTGCCGTGTGCATGCCCCCTACTGCCGTGTGCATGCCCCTACTGCCGTGTGCATGCCCCTACTGCCGTGTGCATGCCCCTACTGCCGTGTGCATGCCCCTACTGCCGTGTGCATGCCCCTACTGCCGTGTGCATGCCCCTACTGCCGTGTGCATGCCCCTACTGCCGTGTGCATGCCCCTACTGCCGTGTGCATGCCCCTACTGCCGTGTGCATGCCCCTACTGCCGTGTGCATGCCCCTACTGCCGTGTGCATGCCCCTACTGCCGTGTGCATGCCCCTACTGCCGTGTGCATGCCCCTACTGCCGTGTGCATGCCCCTACTGCCGTGTGCATGCCCCTACTGCCGTGTGCATGCCCCTACTGCCGTGTGCATGCCCCTACTGCCGTTGCATGCCCCTACTGCCGTGTGCATGCCCCTACTGCCGTGTGCATGCCCCTACTGCCGTGTGCATGCCCCTACTGCCGTGTGCATGCCCCTACTGCCGTGTGCATGCCCCTACTGCCGTGTGCATGCCCCCCCCCCCCCCCCCCCCCTACTGCCGTGTGCATGCCCCTACTGCCGTGGCATGCCCCTACTGCCGTGTGCATGCCCCTACTGCCGTGTGCATGCCCCTACTGCCGTGTGCATGCCCCTACTGCCGTGTGCATGCCCCTACTGCCGTGTGCATGCCCCTACTGCCGTGTGCATGCCCCTACTGCCGTGTGCATGCCCCTACTGCCGTGTGCATGCCCCTACTGCCGTGTGCTGCCCACTCCGGCCCCCTACTGCCGTGTGCATGCCCCTACTGCCGTGTGCATGCCCCTACTGCCGTGTGCATGCCCCTACTGCCGTGTGCATGCCCCTACTGCCGTGTGCATGCCCCCCCTACTGCCGTGTGCATGCCCCTACTGCCGTGTGCATGCCCCTACTGCCGTGTGCATGCCCCTACTGCCGTGTGCATGCCCCTACTGCCGTGTGCATGCCCCTACTGCCGTGTGCATGCCCCTACTGCCGTGTGCATGCCCCTACTGCCGTGTGCATGCCCCTACTGCCGTGGTGTGTGCATGCCCCTACTGCCGTGTGCATGCCCCTACTGCCGTGTGCATGCCCCTACTGCCGTGTGCATGCCCCTACTGCCGTGTGCATGCCCCTACTGCCGTGTGCATGCCCCTACTGCCGTGTGCATGCCCCTACTGCCGTGTGCATGCCCCTACTGCCGTGTGCATGCCCCTACTGCCGTGTGCATGCCCCTACTGCCGTGTGCATGCCCCTACTGCCGTGTGCATGCCCCTACTGCCGTGTGCATGCCCCTACTGCCGTGTGCATGCCCCTACTGCCGTGTGCATGCCCCTACTGCCGTGTGCATGCCCCTACTGCCGTGTGCATGCCCCTACTGCCGTGTGCATGCCCCTACTGCCGTGTGCATGCCCCTACTGCCGTGTGCATGCCCCTACTGCCGTGTGCATGCCCCTACTGCCGTGTGCATGCCCCTACTGCCGTGTGCATGCCCCTACTGCCGTGTGCATGCCCTACTGCCGTGTGCATGCCCCTACTGCCGTGTGCATGCCCCTACTGCCGTGTGCATGCCCCTACTGCCGTGTGCATGCCCCTACTGCCGTGTGCATGCCCCTACTGCCGTGTGCATGCCCCTACTGCCGTGTGCATGCCCCTACTGCCGTGTGCATGCCCCTACTGCCGTGTGCATGCCCCTACTGCCGTGTGCATGCCCCTACTGCCGTGTGCATGCCCCTACTGCCGTGTGCATGCCCCTACTGCCGTGTGCATGCCCCTACTGCCGTGTGCATGCCCCTACTGCCGTGTGCATGCCCCTACTGCCGTGTGCATGCCCCTACCCGTGTGCCCCTACTGCCGTGTGCATGCCCCTACTGCCGTGTGCATGCCCCTACTGCCGTGTGCATGCCCCTACTGCCGTGTGCATGCCCCTACTGCCGTGTGCATGCCCCTACTGCCGTGTGCATGCCCCTACTGCCGTGTGCATGCCCCTACTGCCGTGTGCATGCCCCTACTGCCGTGTGCATGCCCCTCTTTCCTCAGCTGTGAAACCCTCTGGCGGCTCCTCCCCTCTCACTCTCGCTGTCTATGGCGTCTCTGTGGGTGGTCTCAGCAATCTCGTGGTTGCACACCACCATCATTGCCTGGGGGAGACGGAGGTTGAGCAGGGTGCGCATGGGAGCTTGAATGAGAAGGAAACGCAAGGTAATGCGGGTGTCTGGAATGGGCAACGGGTGTGCAAGCAATTGCCGTGTGTGTGAGCGCCCCCCTCTTTTGCTGTCTGGGCTCCTCACTCTTGCTTGGGCTACAATGTCCCTGCAGGAGCGGGAGGGGGCGAGGGGGTGAATGGTTGGGAGGGGGAAGGGAAAAACGGTATGAGGAATGGGGAATCCTAAACCCGAAACCCGAAACCCAGATGCACTGCAGAAGGCAGGTGGATGCATGCCTTCTGAGGATGCCACAGCCCAGCTGCACTGCAGAAGGCAGGTGGATGCATGCCTTCTGAGGATGCCACAGCCCAGCTGCACTGCAGAAGGCAGGTGGATGCATGCCTTCTGAGGATGCCACAGCCCAGCTGCACTGCAGAAGGCAGGTGGATGCATGCCTTCTGAGGATGCCACAGCCCAGCTGCACTGCAGAAGGCAGGTGGATGCATGCCTTCTGAGGATCCCACAGCCCAGCTGCACTGCAGAAGGCAGGTGGATGCATGCCTTCTGAGGATGCATTACATGCCATCAGAAGCACCCAATCACTCAAGCCAAGACAGGAACCATCAATTTCATTCCAAAACCTATGTACCTCCCAGAAGCCCGTCGTACCTTCCAGAACCCCCCGCACTACTGTACCTTCCAGCAACCCCCCTACCGTACCTTCCAGAACCCCCCACACTGTACCTTCCAGAACTCCTGGTGCATGGGGTTGTTGCGGTCAAACTCGAGGTGCATCTTGATGTCCTCTTTGAGCTCCTCCATCTCCTTCACCGTGAGGCCCTGGTGTGATGCACACACACACACACACACAGATGCACATGCACACAGATGCACATGCAGACAGATGCACATGCACACAAATGCACACATACACAGACACAAATTCAGAAAGCGTAGAAGCACAGCAAGGTGACTTTTGAGTCGACTCAAAAGTCACCTCAAAAGTCACCTCGTAGAAGCACAACAAGGTGTTAAAACGTTTCACCCCCCCCCCGTCGACCTCAATGCCAGCATACTATGTTGGAGGATTAGAATCCCTTTCACTATATTGAAGGATAAGAACCCCTTTCACTCAGGCTCTTATCGTCTTTATTGACTCATAACGCACCTTGAAGATCTTGTACGGCTCGTTGACCTCGATGTCAAAGTCCCCTGAGAGCGTGAGGTTCCTCGCAAGCACGTCGATGGGCTTCGCCCGGCCCTCCCTCAGGCGGATCTCCGAGCGAACGCGGCTCTGCTCAAAGTGGAACTGCGAGGGGGAGAGAGAAAGGAAGAAGGAGCGCAGGGAGAGAGAGTGAGTGAGTGAGACCCGGCCCTCCCTCAGGCGGATCTCGGAGCGAACGCGGCTCTGCTCAAAGTGGAACTGCGAGGGGGAGAGAGAAAGGAAGAAGGAGCGCAGGGAGAGAGAGTGAGTGAGTGAGACCCGGCCCTCCCTCAGGCGGATCTCGGAGCGAACGCGGCTCTGCTCAAAGTGGAACTGCGAGGGGGAGAGAAGTGGGGGGGAAGGGGAGGGAGGGAGGAAGAGAGGGAGGAAGAGAGGGAGGAAGAGAGGGAGGAAGAGAGGGAGGAAGAGTGAGTGGCGGAGCATGGGAAAGAAGTAAGACGCTCGTTCCTCTGGATCTTTGAGAGGAAACAACGGGGACTTTGACCCGTTGTTTCCTGGTGCAAGGACTCTCCTTGCGAAACGGAACTCAGCATGTGGGGGTTGCGGGGAAGAGGTGAGGAGGGGTGAGAGAGGAAGGGGACTTAAGGAAGGGAGTGAGGGAGTGAGGGAGTGAGGGAGGGAGGGATGGAGGGTGGGAGGGAGGGAGGGAGGGAGGGAGGGAGGGAGGGAGGGTGGGAGGGAGGGAGGGAGGGATGGAGGGATGGAGGGATGGAGGGAGGGAGTGAGGGAGGGAGGGAGGGAGGGAGGGAGGGTGGGAGGGAGGGAGGGAGTGAGGGAGGGAGGGAGGGAGGGTGAGAGGTAGGAGGGAGAGAGGGTGGGAGTGGGGGAGGGAGGGAGGGAGGGAGGGAGGGAGGGAGGAGGGAGGGAGGGAGGGAGGGAGGGAGGGAGGGAGGGAGGGAGGGAGGGTGGGAGTGAGGGAGGGAGGGAGGGAGGGAGGTTCGGATTCAAAGCAAAGCAACTCAATTGAGCAAAGCAATGGGCGGCGCCCGTCCCTCAGCCAGCCAGACCTCAATTGGCCTAAACTCTGCGTCTTGTAACTCCTGTTGCTGCTGACCAATCCAAAGAAAAGTGTATGTGTGAGAGCATTGTGTGTGTGTGTGTCTGTGTGTGTGTGTGCAACCGAAAGAAAGGCAGAGAAAGGGGGGGAGGACGAGCGAGGGAAGCAGTTACCTCATCTTCCTTCTCCTCCCAGTCTTGGAACTCGGCTCGAGCCCTCTCACGCGCCAACATAGCCTGCAGAAAGGCACACACGCACACACACAGACAAGAGGGAAGCACGAGGTAAGCACACAAAACGAGGAATGAAAATCCTTTCACCAGAGGACAACGGCCCAAGCAACCCCCATGAGAAAAATGTCGAACCCACAGCTTGTGTCAGCCTAATCAACTCTCGCCTCCACACTCCATCCCTCCCCACCAAACAACCCACCGTCTCCTCGTCGTGCTGGGCCTTCTCCAGCATCCTCTCCTCCTCCAACCCCCCATCTCATGGGACCATGTTTCACAACCCACCAGCACATAAATTTGCCATGCACGCACAACTCCCCATCTCTCCCCACCACTCACCATCTCCTCGTCATGTTGAGCCTTCTCTAGCATCCTCTCCTCCCGTCGCTTCTTCACCTTCTCAATCTCCTCCTGCTCGCACGTTGAACAAGAGCGCGTGGGACGGAACACGGGAGGACAGTTGTATTTTGAGTCGACTCAAAATACAACAGAGCGCGTGGGACGGAACACAGGAGGACAGGCGGTTCAATGGAAGGATTGACAGGAAGACAGGTGGTTGCAACTTAAGCAAGAGCAGAGGACGGATGCATCAATCACTATATCCCAACCACCAACCCACCATGCGGGCCTCGAGCCTGTTCCTCTCGTTCTGCAGGGTGATCTCCCGCGGGTCCAGGGTTCTCCTCAGAACGCCCCAACCAACGCCCCAACCAACGCCCCAACCAATGCCCCATACAACCCCCCAGCAACACACCATGCGGGCCTCGAGTCTCTTCCTCTCATTCTGCAGCGTGATCTCCCGCGGGTCCAAGGTGCCCCTCAGCACGTCCTTCTCGATCTTCTTGCGCCACACGAAGCTGCGCGCACCAAGTGATGGGCGGGGAGGGAGTACAGGTGTGTGCGCGGGAGGGAGGACAAGTCAGGGTAACAGTGGTGAGCGACATCTTATCTAAAAAAAAGGTGCCCCTCAGCGCGTGAGGGACCTCTTATCTTCTTGCACCACACGATGGTGAGAGCAGGGGAAAGGGAAAGGTAGAGAACGGGAGGTTGGAAATGACTAGGGGGGGAAGGGTAAGTTGAGACTTGCGAAGGTGCCTCGCAGCACATCCTTCTTGATCTTCTTGCACCACACGACGGTGAGAGCAGGGAGAGGGACGGGTGGGAGGGAAAGGGACGGGTGGGAGGCAGGCCGGGAAACATGGGGGGGGAAAGCGAGCAGTGAGTTGTCTCAGAAAGGAGCCTCGCAGCACGAGTAATTCTCGATCTTCCTGCGCCACACGAAGCTGCGCGCACCAACCAAGGGATGGGCGGGGGGAGGAAAACACACGTGAGTAAACGACTTCTGAGACGCTTTAGCAGGGTGCCCCGCAGCACGAGTCCTTGTTGATCTTCTTGCGCCACACGAAGCTGTGCGCACGGAGAGGGACACATGCGAAGAGAGGGATGGGGGGAACGGAGGGAGGGAAACGTGAGGTAGAGCGCGAGAGGAGTCTATTTTTGAGGCGCCTCAAAACATGCGAAGAGAGGGATGGGGGGAATGAGGTAGAGCGCGCGTGGTGAGACGTCTCATGAGGCTGATTGCACGACGCTCAGAAAGGTGCCTCGCAGCACGTCCTTCTCGAAAACTGGTTGCAGGGAGGGAGAGGGACGGGTGGAGGGACGAAATCACGTGCGAGTAAACGACTCCTGAAAAGTGAGTGTTCCCCCGTGGGGGTTTCCCCCAAGCACGTCCCGCTCTATCCTCATTCGCCACACACACCAGCACAACTCACGTTTCAGTGAGGTTGGTGTCCCCGAACGGGTTACTGTCATTCGTGTAACCAGACACGGCGTTCGGCTTGAGCTTCTTCGCCAATTTCGCCGCCTTCTTCTGCGCGCGTTTCGCCAGGTACTCCCGGAGCTCCTCCTCAGACACCTTCTTCCCTCTCCCGCCCGACGGACCCCCGTCACTATCACTCCCGCTATCGCTCCCACTCCCACTCCCGCTACTATCCTCTGATCGCTCCGAATCCGACGGTTCCCGTCGCCGCCGGGAATCCCGCTTGCTCTTCTTGTTTCTTTTCGCCTTCCTGTCTTTCTTATCCTTTTTGCTCCGTCCCCTGCTCCTGCTCCTGCTTCTGCTTCGGCTCCTGCTCCGACTGTCATCGTCACTCTCGCTAGAGTCACCCTCGCGGAGCTTTTTCCGGCTCCCGCGGCTCCGCCGTTTGCGGTTCCGGCCGCGATCGCCGTCGGAATCCGACGTGGAGGCAGCATCGTCCTCGTCAGAATCGTCGTCGCTGTCCTTCCGCGATTTCCGGCTCTTCCTGCTCCGTCTCCTGCGCTCGTCCGAATCCTCGCTGTCCGAATCGTCCCGCTTGCGCCGCTTCTTCTCGTCGCGACGAGCCATGGCAAAACGGGCGGGTTTAGTCAGGAGTCTTTTGGGAGGAAGGGGGTGAAAACAAGGCAGACGGAACTATTGCGGAGGCACCGAAAGCGTCTCACAGAAGCAACTTCCGGTGAAAAATGGTGAAAAACAAGATCGAGCTAATGGTGCGGTGGTCTGATTGTAAGCTGCAGTGAGAAATCTAGGAATATGGTACGGGTGAGCTATGTAACATAAAAGCTTGTATGTATCCCATATTAGGACTTTTGGCGCACTGTAGTTGGCTGACTCGTACAAAGAATGCCGTTTCAATGTACAGAGCCTGACTTTGAAGTTTGCTTCACTGTAAAGAGGAGACAGCTGCGCAAACCTAGTTGAGCAAGGGCCATTTTATATTTTATAAATAAATTACACGTAGCTTGAACGACGTGACATGCTGTGCCAGTGGTCTAGTGGTAGAATAGCACCCTGCCAGGTCAGCACGGTGCAGACCCGGGTTCGATTCCCGGCTGGCACATATCCCCTTTTGCCAACTTGGATTTTCCCATGTGAGCCTTGAAGTTGAGGAATTCTCTATGGATCTGCACAGAATATTTCGTGCTCGCTTTCGCAAAGATGACTTGAAGGTTTCGCTACTCTCGCCACAGATTTTCGCTGCGGTGACTCCAGTTTCGTTACAAGAATTCACGAATCCGGTTTCGTTACCTGAACTCATGCACGAATTTGTTTTTCGGGAATGCCTTGAATATGCAAGCAAGATTCATGATCCACCCCCCCAATAAATTTGCCTAGCACTACTGCCACCGCCATGGCCGCTTCAGTTCGCCTGCACGATCAGGTGATCGCGTCGCTCAAATCCACCATCTTAAGAAATCCTCCAGCAGTCTCTGATTCGCCAAGCGAGTCGTCCTTTCCCGTTATTCTCGGCTGGTTAGTAGGCCCTTCGGCCTCGTTCTTCTCATCTCGCGACCCACGCCCTACCTGCTCCGTTCTGTCCTGCATCCTCGTAGACCCGCGATTCAGGGACGTCGCACTCCAGCAGCGTGGCGACAGCGACGGCGGTAACGGTAGCTCGCGAACCTCGCCGAGTGATGTCGCAGCCAGATGCGACGTCGCACAGCGTGATGTCTCCGCGTGCGACGTCGCCAAGTCGGAGGCGCGAGCTCTTTTGCCGCTGCTTCCTGGGGGGCTTACAGTCGTCGGGGTTGCGGTGCGAGGGGAGTTTACCCCCGAAAATCAGGCTCTCCTGAGGGCACCGATCGCCGAATTCCGGCGAATCTTTCATGATGTGGCATTGGCGCGCCGCCCTTTCATGGTGACGTGGACGAGTGTCGCATTCGCCTCGAGTGAAATCCCCCTGAAATTAACCCTTTTGGCGGGAATCGAGCTGAGAAGGGATGACGTGGCAGCTGCAGATTGGTGGGGACAGGATCTCGCAGAGAAGGCGAGGGATGATGAGGACAGGGAACGGATAGGATCGGAGAGTGAGGGAGATGAGGGGGACGGCAGAGAAGAGGGAGATGGGGGGAACGGCAGAGAAGAGGGAAGGGGAGCGGATAGGCGAAGAGAAGAGACTGAGGCTGACGTGGCATGGGAGATTGCGAAGGAGGAGGAAGGGACGGCTGTGGAGGTAGAGGTAGTGGCGACTCGAGGGGGTAAGGGAGATGTAAGTAGTGCATCGTCTGTTTCATCTGCCCCTGCTGCCGCTGCTTCCAGTTCTGGTGCTACTGGTGGGGAGGAGAATCCGCTGGAGGAGGAGTTTTGGGCGGCACACTGCCCGCTGGTGTGTGACGTGGCAGCCACCCTGCCACTGTTCATCCACGACAAACAGAGTGAGCTTCGCTCCGCCCCCTCATCCCCCCACTCCTCTATTTCACAGATTCCCACGAAACACATCACTGCTCTTCCCATAGATTTCCTAACCCGCCATCTTATCTTACCAGCCATTCCCCCTCATCCCATCATCTTGCTCGTCCCATCGATTCCCTCACCCCCAATCATTCGATCCCCTAGTTTTGAGGCGCCTCAAAACCTCACCCCCAATCATTCGATCCCCTACCTGTTCCACTCTCCTCCGTCCCTCCTCTCACCTCGCCATCCCCTCTGCGCATCCCTCTCAGCTATTCGACCTTACCTTACTAGCCATTTCATAAAACTGGCCCCCCCTTCCCTCCCTCCCCCCCTCTCCCCCCCTCGCCGCTTCTGGCTCCCCCTTGCCCCTGTCCAACCTCCCCCCCCTGTTCCCCCCCTTCCCCCCTTCCCCCCCCCAAAACCTTCCCCTTTTTCCCCCTCCCCTCCACCCCCCCCAACCACCCCTCCATACCTTATTCGCCAGCCCTGTCGTCATCACTATCCGCGTCCCTCTCAGCCATTCAAGCTGACGTCACCAGCCCTCTCGCCCTCTGGTTGCTGCACCCACCGCAGCCACCCTCTGCTGCCACGTCAGCATCTGCCAGCTCGACATCAGCTGCCAGCGCCACTGCTGCAGGAGCCGTGCGTCCGTTCCTGATTGGCTCTCTGCCGAACGGGAGAGCTCCAGGAGCCAATGGCAGCGTGACACGTGGCAGGGATGGTGGGGGGAGTGCAGAGGGGATGGTGTGTGGTGATCTGCTGACGTCAGTTGAAGGGGCTGGGGGAAAGGGGGGAGGAGAAGGGGGAGGAAAAGGAGGAGGTGCTAGAGGGAAAGGGGGGAAGGGGGTTAGTGGGGGAGGAGGGGGAGGGAGAGCAGAAAGCCAAGCTTCGAAAAGAGTATGTGGCTGGTGATGAATAGATGCATGCTACTAGCTTGATTCCCTTAATGATTCCCTTAAAGCCCTTTCCTCATCTCCAGCGCCCGCACTGCCCTCCTGCCCTCGACTCCACTCTTTCTTCCCCTTTCTCGTCCCGCCTCCCCTTCACCCTCTCTTGGCTCACAGCTGGCATCGACGACACGTGTATCTCTGCTGCTCAACCAATCGCCAGCTGCCACGTCTGCAGCATTCGAGGGGCAGAAGAGTGCAGCTGTTGGTCTCAGCTACACGCCAGGTAAGGAGCAGTGGGTGGGGTGTCCAGCCATACAAGTAGCACTCGTTACGGTTATTGAGTCGACTCAGAAGTGCAATTACCACCACCAACACTCCTTCAACGCACCTTCCACGTACCTTCAACGCGCCTTTAATTCAACTGAACATGGAATTGCAATTGCAAGTTTGTGCTTTAAAGTGCACTCTATACCACTCGCTAGTGGGCGACTTTGCTCGTCTCATTCACTCCCCCTCACTCACTCGCTCACTCACTGCCTCTAACCCAGTCCCCCCCAACCAACCCCCTTCCCCTGGCCCCCCTCTCTCGATTCCCCCCCGTTCTTCCCCCAGCCGCCCCCAGCATCCACCTCCACCAGATAAGCCTGTCCTTGAGCTGCCTCGTCTTCGCCCCTCGCCAGCTGTCGCTGCGGGCGGCGCTGCGCCGTCTCGTAGTGCCGGGGCTGCTGCGGCAAGTCAAGGCGGTAGAATGGATGGTTGGGGGCGGGGGAGGGGGGGGACAGGACGGCGAGGGGGGGAGGGGAGGAGCGGGGGGAGGACAGGAAGGGAAGCGGAATGAAGGGGAGGGGGGGAGAGGGAAGGGAGGAAGAGCAATAACACCCACGGATGGAGCAAGGGCAACAGGCGATGCAGCAAAGGAAGCAGCTTCAGCCGTTTCCTTCCAGCTGGGACTCAAGGTCGTCCCTCTCCTCTCTCTCACTCCTTCTCTCTCCCTGCCACCCCTCCATAATCCAATCCCGCATTGCCCTCCGTCCATTTTGTATATGTCACGCAACTGTAAGCCTTTCACACTTCCTCCACGCATAACCTAATCCTATAGGTGCTGGGAACAGGGCATTGGAGCATCCTCTTCTGGCACTCCCTCCCCTGCCCTCCCTTCCTCCTGTACCCCTCTCCTCACTCTCCCTCCCCTTTGATCCACGCCATGCAGTTCGGTGCATGCCACTTCCTGCTTCCCTCCCGGCTGCACCCGGTCACTGTGCACTACCCGTTTCCCTGCGCTCCTCCTGCGCCTCTGCCTCCCCCTCTACCCCCTTTCCCTTCCCTTCCCTCCCTTCTGCATGATGCAGTTCCGTGCATACCACTTCCTGCTTCCGTCTTGGCCGCACCCACTCACTGTGCTCTACCCTCTCACGTACGGCGAGGGGCAGCAGAGCCTGGGTGAGTGCTGAACAGAATACGTTGTAGGGTTGGTTTTTCCGAGAATTCCAAAAAATAGGCAGCAGGGCCTGGGTGAGTGCTGAACGGAATATGTTGTATCTTGGGGTCTGTTCACTACTTGCCCCTGGGCACAAGTATTTCCTCTAAGAGTGACTTTTAGAAATACCTGCTTGCACCAGCATATCTCTTTGGCATCCCTCACTTCCCCCCTTCTTCTCCTCTTCCCTCCGCCACCTCCTCCTCACAACCCTCCCCAACCCCCCAGTCAACATGCGCCCCCCCTGCACCACCTCCTGGGCCTGCCTCTGGACCGACCCATGCTGCGCATCGTGTCCTGTCTCCTGCCCCTCCCTATCGTTCACCCCCCTCCGCACCTTTATCCTTCTCCCAACAACCCTCCCCAACCCTGCACCAGCGCCTGGGCCTGCCTCTGGACAGACCCCTGCTGCGCATCGTATCCGCCCTCCCCTGCCCCTCCCTACTGTTTATCCCCTTCCTTCCCCTATCAACCCTCCGCGACCTCTCAGTGGACATGCGCTCAACCCTGCACCACCGCCTGGGGCTGCCTCTGGACCGACCCATGCTGCGCATCGCGTCCTCTCTCCCGCCCCTCCCTATCGTTTACCCCCCTCCGCTCCTTTATCCTTCCCCCATCAACCCTCCCCACCCTCCCCAGTGGACATGCGCTCAACCCTGCACCAGCGCCTGGGGTTGCCTCTGGACCGACCCATGCTGCGCATCGCATCCGCCCTCTCGCTCTCTGCGACGGCTGCTGCTGCGGATGACACTCAAGCACCATCAAAAGGTGAGTCAGTGCGCTGTATCTCTTCTCCGTTCACATACACTCCCACTCACTCCCACTCCCACTCCCACTCCCACTCTCACTCACTCCCACTCCCACTCCCACTCACTCCCACTCGCACTCCCACTCCCACTCACTCCCACTCCCACTCCCACTCCCACTCACTCCCACACTCTCACTCCCACTCAGTTGTTCGCACCCGTCTCTCCCTTGTTCTCCCTTTCCCTACGTGTGTGCTTCCCCGCATTTTTCCTGCGTCATGTTACCACCTGCTCTCTTCCCACGTGAACTGAGAGTGCTTTTGAGGCGCCTCAAAAGCATTGTTCCTTCGGGATGTTACCACCTGCTCTCTTACTCCCCCTTACTCCCCCTTACTCCCCCTTACTCCCCCTTACTCCCCCTTACTCCCCCTTACTCCCCCTTACTCCCCCTTACTCCCCCTTACTCCCCCTTACTCCCCCTTACTCCCCCTTACTTACTCCCCCTTACTCCCCCTTACTCCCCCTTACTCCCCCTTACCCCCCTTACTCCCCCTTACTCCCCCTTACTCCCCCTTACTCCCCCTTACTCCCCTTCGTCAAGTGCATGTCTTTGCCCATGGGACATAGATGTCCGAGTGAACACCACTTGGGTGCCGTAGGTCTTTTGAGCCAACTCAAAAGTCTTCCTCCCCTTCTTCAAGTGCAGGTCCTCGCCCATGGGACATAGATGTGAACCTTCTGTACAGAAGATGGGTCCATCTACTCCTTCCCCTCCCCCCCTCCACGTTTTCCTTACTTTAATGTGCAGCTCTGCACCTCCTTATTTCCGCCTTCTGCCTTCCCTTGTTCCCCCTGTTGGAGATAGGCTGCAATGTTGCACATTTGTGTGTTAGTCATTTGTTTGTTTAGGGTTAGGAATGTTTGTTAGGTTGGGTGTAGCTTTTTTATCCCCAACCTATCCCAACGCAATCCATCCCAAATCCCCACGATTTGGGAGGATTCCCTTGGGATTCCCTTGGGATTCCCTTGGGATTCCCTTGGGATTCCCTTGGGATTCCCTTGGGATTCCCCTTGGGATTCCCTTGGGATTCCCTTGGGATTCCCTTGGGATTCCCTCCGATTTCCCTTATCCCTTCCAACCCTCGCCTATGGTTAGTACTTAAGCTTGTATGCCCTCTCTCATTTTAATCAATCAAAGTCCCGTTTTCTTACACCCCCCACCCCACCCCTCCGCCAATGCCCAGCAGCTCTTCGCCTCTGGGACGTACACGTGGGCCTTCCTCGCCTACCACACTCCACAGGTAAGTCCACAGAAGCAAAAAGCACGTTATTTCTTTTCTCTGGTCCCAGGCACTGTTCCTTCCCCTCGTCTCCCTCATCCCTCCCTCACATGCACCGCACTCGTCGCTCAGCCTCCTCCTTCCAGCCTTCTCCATCATCGCCCTCCCCGCGTCCCCTCCCACGATTTCAGCCTTTTTTCTTTCTCCCACTCTTCCTTCCACTCTGAATTGAACCCTGGAATTCTAGGTTCAAGGCAGTACCTGCAGGGATCATACGAGTATTACCACTACATGCAAGGCAGTATTGTGAATAGGTCCCCTCCCTTTTCCACATCTTGCTCTTTCCCGTTTCCCCTCTTCCCTTTTGCTCTGTGTCTCCAGGGTCGAGGCATTACCTGGTGCAGGGCTCATACGAGTATTACCACTACATGCAAGACAGGATTGACGACAGTGTAAGTCTCCCCCACCCTCCACACTTCCTTTTTTCCTGCTCTTCTCACCTCCACCTCTCAGGGTTAAGCTGCTCCTCTCATCCTCTCATCCTCTCATCCTCTCATCCTCTCATTCTCTCATCCTCTCATCCTCTCATCCTCTCATCCTCTCATCCTCTCATCGCTTGCACCTTTCGCTTGCGTCAAACCGTCGTCTCTCGGTGCTGCATTCAGCAGTGCACTTTCGTGCGTTTTCCACTTCCCTCCATCCCTCCCTCTCCACCCTCGCCTTTCCCGCCATCAGGGAGGGGGGTGTGCCTATCGATCCCTAGTTTTGAGGCGCCTCAAAACCCGCCATCAGGGAGGGGGTTGCGCTTATCGATCCCTCCAGACCATCGTGTCCTGGCTTCGCATTCAGCAGTACACTTCCCTAAGTCCCCCCCCCCCCATTCCCCCTTTGCTTTCCCGTTTCTCCTTCCCCCCCACCTTTCCCTTCCCCGCCGTCAGGGATGGGGTTGCGCCTATCGCTCCCTTCAGACCATCGTGTCCTGGCTCCGCATTCAGCAGTACACTTCACTCCCCGTACCAAGCCATAGGTACGCGCTGTAAAGTGTTTGCCGTTGTCATGTACACACACACACCATCGGGACACGCCATCTCATTGGTTGGCACACACACAGTGCTTTTCCTAGTCCCACCTATTGCCCAGTCCCCCCTTACCTATCGCTCGTTTCTCCCTCCATATCACTCCTCAAGCTGCAAGAAAACTGTTATTCCATATCAACTGTTCATTGCAGCAGTTAATTCCATATCAACTGTTGATTGCAGCAGTTTATTCCACGTCAACTGTTGCAATAAATGGGTCTGATCGCAGCAGAAGATTCCCCGTTTAATCGATAGACCGAACTACAAAGCAGAGTGAGAAATTTCGAGCAGAAGAAGGACTTACTAGTCAATCACCTAGACAAGCATCGCCTGGGATGTGCGTGTGAATGCGTTCCAGCTCAGCTGGATAGCCTTCTAACTCCATATATTGCAGGGTGTTTGTGAGAATTCTCAAAAACATTCTCCCTCCATATAATTCCTCAAGCTGCAAGTAACCATATCAACTCCACATTCCAATCCGTATCCGCCATCACCTCTACGTTGCTCCGAGCGGTATTGTCCACTTGTTCCCTCCTATGGCCACTCACGCTTCCTTCCGGAAGCCTAAACGCTGCCATCGTATCTCGCTCATTCTGCTCCCACGCCTTACCAATCCCTCCAGGCGCATTCAGGAGGTGCTAGTGGAGCTGGGCGCCAAGGAGCCTCTTAAGCTGACCTTGGTCCCTCCACGTCCCCCCTTGACCGTCGTCGGCATGTCCGTCTACCATTCCCCCCCACTGCCTCACCCCCGCCAGGCGCATTCAGGAGGCGCTAGTGGAGCTGGGCGCCAAGGAGCCTCTTAAGCTGACCTTGGTCCCTCCACGTCCCCCCTTGACCGTCGTCGGCATGTCCGTCTACCATTCCCCCCCACTGCCTCACCCCCGCCAGGCGCATTCAGGAGGCGCTAGTGGAGCTGGGCGCCAAGGAGCCTCTTAAGCTGACCTTGGTCCCTCCACGTCCCCCCTTGACCGTCGTCGGCATGTCCGTCTACCATTCCCCCCCACTGCCTCACCCCCGCCAGGCGCATTCAGGAGGCGCTAGTGGAGCTGGGCGCCAAGGAGCCGTTCGTGGTCCCTCCCCGTTCCCCCTAGAACGTCATCCTTCTACCATTCCTCTCCGCACTGCCTCTCACCCCTCCCCCCAGGCGCATTCAGGAGGCGCTAGTGGAGCTGGGCGACAAGGAGCCGTCGTTCGTGGGATCCAGCCAGTGGATTGGCGCTATAGAGCTCAGTTTCATTCTGGACCACCTTCTGGGGGTGAGGAGTTTAATTCTTAAGGTGTCATCTACGGTTGGTGTCTTTGAGGGTGCATGGTGCATGGTGCATGGAGCATCGTGCACGTGGTAGTGGATAGGTGCACGTGTATATACCTCACTGTGTCGTCAGGAGCATACATGCCATATAAGGGCCAGAAGCTAGCAAGGGGGATGCCCCCTCTCTCTTATGTCTCATCCTGAAAGGTCGATTTTTCCCTCCCTTGGTGGATTCGTCCCTCACCTCCAGGTGACATGCAAGGTGCTGACTGTGTCATCCGGAGCAGACATGCCATCTAAAGGCAGACAGCTTGCGCACCATTTCACCACCCAGGGCACCCCGGTGATGATAGGAGGTGGTGTTCTCGCATACACCCTACTAGGCGTGGACTACGATGAGGCGACAGGGGAGTGTGCGTTTCTCATTCTCGACCCGCATTACACCGGAGGGGAGGACATCAAAACGATAAGGAGTGGGGGTTGGGTTGCCTGGAGGAAGGCCAAGACGGATGGTGGGGCGGACTTTTTCGTCCGGGATGCTTTTTACAACTTGCTGCTGCCGCAACGGCCGGCTACAGTGTAAGCACTCTGTTAGGCAACCCGAGTATTTCGACGACGTAGTATTGTATGTTAATATTGTATGATCATTCTTTTCCAGCTGTTGGCGTAGAATGCGGACACTAGGGGTCACGTGATTTTGATGCATTGAGTTGTGCTTTAAGTTCAACCAGAGCAATTGTTAAGATGTAAAATGTTCGTAGAGGTGCACTTACAATAGTTATTCATTCCTATATCGTCACAGTCATGTAGCGTGCTTCGTGTTCTCACGCACTCCTCACAGCCTTGTATCGCGCTCTTGGTCATTCCCCATCCAGAGGTGCTGCTGTCCCCCCATTTTGGGTTTGAGTTCTTGCTTCTTATTATTATGAGACCAGTTGACGAGCTAGATTTTTTCAGTCTATCCGGACTGGTTTCCAGTCTCGGCTTGCTTGCGTTGCACTAACCCCCCCAAAGTGTGCACGAACGGCGCTCCATCCTGTATTTTATACTGTATTCTCTAGGCGCTCAAGGTAGAAGACGGGGAGCAACTGCTACAACAGCCATCGCTGTCCGTTTCAATCATGCCGCAGCAGCAAAACCAGCGGCAGCAGCAGCATCCGCTTCTCCGTCCGCCTCCGCCTCCGCTCCCGATCCCCCTCCTGCCGCAACAATCCGCTCCCCCATCGCTTCTGCCACTGGCGCAACCCTCGGCGCAGCAGCAGCCGCAACATCCGCAACAGCCGCTGCAGCAGCCACCGCAATGCGATCAGCCGTCTAAGCCGAAACCAGCACCGGCGGCGGCGGCGGCGGCGGCGGCGGCCGCGGCTGCGCCACTCGCGGAGCAAGTTCGCGCGGGTTTCGCGAAGCTCCACGGCGAAGATTTCGAGTATTTCGTGCAGTCGTATTCGATCGTGCTCGGTCGCAACAGCAAGAAGTCGTCCGTCGATCTCGACCTCTCGGTGCTAGGCGGCGGGATGAACGTCTCGCGAAACCATGCGAAAATCTTCTACGACTTCGCCGCTCGCGAATTTCGCCTGGAAGTGCTCGGGAAGAACGGGGTGTATGTGGACGGGCAGCCGAAACCTTCTGGATCTGACCCGGTCCCGCTTAAATCCCAGCAGCTGCTCCAGGTAGGGGATAAACGGTTCTTTTTCCTCCTTCCCGCCAAGAATCCCCAACCTCCTGCCAAACCTGGACCACTGCATCAGGTTCGGCCACCACCCGGGCTGACTTCAGGTTCGGGAGGAGGGCTCAGCCAATTGGGCTCTGCTTTGGCCGCAGGATCGGTACCCAGACCTCTGGCGCGTGCCTCGGGATCAGGCTCGGGAATGGCTGCAAGTACTAATGGTGCCATGACTGGTGGTGGGGATGCAACCCCCACTAGTGCACTGGCTGCTGTCGCTGCTGCTGCTGGCGCTAGGGTCTTACCTCCCCTTTATCTTCCACATATTAATCAACCACCCCAGAATGCACCTCCTCCGCCTCCCAATCAACCTCCCCCGGTTACCCCCTCTGCTCGTGTCTCAGTGTCAGCTGGTAGTGGGGGCGGAGGGCGAGGAGGGAGAGCAGCAGCAGCAGGAGAGGGGAAGAGGGGCCGAGGCCGTTCTAGGGGGGGCCGTGGTCCCAACAGTAACAATAGCCCTTCTAATAACCCGTCTGGTAACCCTTCTGGTAACCCTTGTAACATCCCTTCTGGTAATTGCAGCAGCAGCGGCGCTGGTGCTGGTGCTGGTATCGGTAACACTACTAGCAGCAGCAACAGCCATGCAGCTTTCAACAGCAGCAGTGTGAGCGTAAAGGGCGCTACTGCAGCTGGCGTGACAGCTGGCATGACAGCTGGCATGTCATCTGGCATGACAGGCACTAACGTGACTAGCTTGGCTGACTCCCAGGGGCCCTCTGCACCATCAACGCTGGGGGGCCTCCTCCCCATGTTTTCACTGCAACAAGCGGGCGCAGGTGCAGGTGCAGGCGCGGGTGTGGGCGTGGGTGCGGGCGCGGGTGCAGGCGCGGGTGCAGGCGCTGGTGCAGGCGCGGGTGCAGGCGCGGGTGCAGGCACGCCTTTCATGTTTCGGCACGGCGCCGCCACACCTCTCGGGCAGGCCACTCCGACACATCCAGTGCAGGCCGTACAGAGTCCAAGACCCGAAGGGTCGAGTTTTGTTTCTGAGAATCCTCAAGGACAAAACCCAATGCAGGGCGTCCAGACTCCAAGTCTCCAAGGCTTGAGATCTGAAGCGCCTTTAACAACCGGAATCCGGGGGAGGGGTAGGGGAGGCAGGAGGGGTTTACAGGGTGGGATGGGAAGGGGGAGGCGAGGAGGGAGGGTGGGACCAACGGGGGTGGTGGAGGGGACGATTGGAGGGTTAGGAGCGGTGGTGAGGGGTGCTGGGAGGTTGGTAGGTACTGGGACGGGCAGTGGGGTTGTGGTTGGTACGGGGATGGGTGGTGGAGTTGGTGGTAGGATGGCGGAGGGAGTGGGAGGGCTGGGAGGGAACGCGGGAGACACAGGCGAAGAAACAAGAGGAGTTGAAGCAGGTGGGAAAGGAGGAAGGGAGGAGAAGAGTAGAAAGAGGAAGGGTGCACTGCTCGACAGGTGATGGTGGCGAGGAGGCCACGAGACAGCCTAGCGCTGCTACCAGAAGCAAACTCACCACAGCTCCCACCATTGTCATCATCTGCAGCAGCAGCAGCAACAATGCCAGCAGCAGCGGAAGCAGCAGCAACAGCAGCAGCAATGCCAGCAGCAGCAGCAGCAGCAATGCCAGCAGCAGCAGCAGCAGCAGCAATGCCAGCAGCAGCAGCAGCAGCAATGCCAGCAGCAGCAGCAGCAGCAGCAGCAATGCCAGCAGCAGCAGCAGCAGCAGCAGCAGCAGCAGCAGCAGCAGCAGCAGCAGCAGCAGCAGCAGCAGCAGCAATGCCAGCAGCAGCAGCAGCAGCAGCAGCAGCAGCAATGCCAGCAGCAGCAGCAGTAGCAATGCCAGCAGCAGCAGTAGCAATGCCAGCAGCAGCAGCAGCAGCAGCAGCAGCAGCAGCAATGCCAGCAGCAGCAGCAGCAGCAGCAGTTGCAATGCCAGCAGCAGCAGCAGCAGCAGCAGAAGCAGCAGCAGCAGCAGCAGCAGCAGCAGTTGCAATGCCAGCAGCAGCAGCAGCAGCAGCAGCAGCAGCAGTTGCAATGCCAGCAGCAGCAGCAGCAGTTGCAATGCCAGCAGTATCACCTTGGAGTAGCTCTCAGTCTGGAGGCGGAGGGGCTGTTCGTTCTGGGCCAAGGGCCCATTTGGCAACAGCAATGGCAGTGCCAGTGAGAGCAGCAGCAGCATCAGCGGCAGGAGAAGCAACAGCAGCACGGAGCAGCAACAGCAGCACAGAGCAGCAACAGCAGCACGGAGCAGCAACAGCAGCACGGAGCAGCAGCAGCAGCATGGAGCAGCAGCAGCAGCACGGAGCAGCAGCAGCAGCACGGAGCAGCAGCAGCAGCATGGAGCAGCAGCAGCAGCACGGAGCAGCAGCAGCAGCATGGAGCAGCAGCAGCAGCACGGAGCAGCAGCAGCAGCACGGAGCAGCAGCAGCAGCACGGAGCAGCAGCAGCAGCACGGAGCAGCAGCAGCAGCACGGAGCAGCAGCAGCAGCAGCAGCACGGAGCAGCAGCAGCAGCACGGAGCAGCAGCAGCAGCAGCACGGAGCAGCAGCAGCAGCACGGAGCAGCAGCACAAGCAGAGGGTCTGATGGAACACCTTCAATAATCCATCTGGATTTGGAGCGAGCTCCAGAGGAAACTGGTGCTTGACCCGCCCTCGGAGGCAGCAGGAGCAGCAGGAGCACCAGCACTCCCACGAGCAGAGGGGCTGACGGGACTAGTGACCGGCCCAAGGGTTCGCTTGGATTTGGAGCGAGCTCCAGAAAAAACTGGGACCGTACTTGATCCGCCCGCGGCAGCTCCTCTGCCATAGAGGAAGTGATTGCAGAGGGGGTAATGAACATTCGGTAAAGCTCCTTTCACCAAGTTTTAGAGGGTTAATAGCAGCTGACCCATGCCTATTTCACAGGTTGTTTCGAAAACACTTCAAATGAACATGCGGAACCTTCAGCGAAGTTGCCCCAGCTTCGAGCTTGGAAAGAATATGCCTTATCGGAGACCCTAAATCACTACTGCAGGTTCAAACAAACCCAACCCACCCTCTCTATTTACATGGCGCGCCCAGTGTGCGCGCATGGTGACTTCTGAGTCGACTCCCAAGTCACCAGAATCACTGCTGCAGGTACAAACCCACTCTCTATTTATCTAGCATCCTCTGGGGGTGCAAGTGTGCAGTGCATGCCATTGGTTGGTGGCATTGCCCGGTAGCGAGGGAAGAAACACACAGTGCTGGAGATCAGTAGCCTACCATATGGCCTTGGCCTCTAGAACAGCCAAGGAGTGGCAGAAAACCAGGAGCCTATTTTGAGGCGCCTAAAAGAAACAAGCAAGCAGCTGACAGGTCCTGCAAGATACACCTGGTTTCCTTCCACTACAGCCACTACAGCCACTACAGCCACTACAGCAACTACCATACAGCCTTAGCCAAGAGAATAGTCCGCTCCAAGCTACAGAAGGGAAGAGAATCTGTAGCTACGCACATGTACTACTAGTACCAGTACGCGTCTGCTAGCTATGCAAACTCACCTACCAGAACCATCTGAGCAAATCCTACAGTTTCCAGACCATATATCGAGCCGGCAGCAGCTCAGCAGCAGGCACAAGCTTTCCAGGAATAGAGGTGGTTTCGATTCGCACAACGACCTGAAAGATGCTCTCCACCGCTTTGAACCCCCCTACCCACCTGCTGCACCTGTCTCCTCCATGCTTGGTGACAGAAGCCCTCGACCAACATGCCCAGCACCACGTGAGTGATGCCGTTGCGTGCATGCCTCCTCCGCAAAACCACTAGTGTTCTCCGTTCCGTTCCGCACCGCACATCCGCTCCGCTGCACCTGCTGCATGCTTGGTGAGGAATGCATGCACATCCTCAGGAATAGTCTCACCAAGCATGCCGTTACCGCACATCCGTTCCTGAGGCACCTCAATAACGAGCCCCGCATCATGAGAGACATTTGCGTGAGGAGTCTATTTTTGAGGCGCCTCAAAAATAGACCCCTCCACTCAACACAGCGCATGGCCCCTTCATGCGTTAACAAGTGTGCTCGCAGCATGAGGAGTCTATTCTTGAGGCGCCTCGAAAACGTGCCCCACATCACGAGAGACATTTGCGTGGGGAGTCTATTCTTGAGGCGCCTCAGAAACGTGCCCCGCATCACGAGAGACATTTGCCTGCATGCATCTGCAAGACAAGTGCCTTCCTCCCCCAACACATCCACTCCGCCACAGTTGCCTGGATGCTCAACGCCAGGTGCCCATTGCCCCCTTGCCCAATCCGCCCAGCAACATGTGAAGCCTCTGCATGCACGCCTCCTCCGCAAGACCAGAGCCTTTCTCCCCCTACACATCCGCTCCGCCGCATCTGTCTGGATGCCTGGCGACAGATGCCCAACATGTGCGGCAGTTGCCTTCATGCCAACACAAAACCAGTTGTCTTCTCCCCCCACACATCGTTGAGAGGCCTTTGCCAGATGCCCCTTTGCCTGCCTGCTCCATGGCAGATGCCCATTGCCCCCTCGCCCAACCAGCCCAGCATCATTACTCATGAGAGGCCTCTGCCTGCAAGCCTCTATGAAACAAGCAACGTGCAAGTGCCTTTCTCAAATGCAACGGGAAAACGAACCTTTCCCCAGTACAAGGGGAGGCTGAGCTTTCTCCCCCAAAGCCTCCCCCCCAGAGCCTCCTCCCCAGAGCCTCCCCCCCCAAGCCCCTTCCCCAGAGCCTTCCCCCCAGATCCACTCCCTTTCACACGATATGGCCGTCGCCACGATGTTACCGCTTCTGTTACAAATATCGGTTTCTGCTTTCGTAACTGACCGCCCCTCGACTGCCCCTCGACCTCCACGAATGGTGAACTCACGGCGTTACAGCTGCGTTACAAATCTCGACTTCTGCTTTCGTAACCTACGGCCCGTTGACTGCGAGTTTGGCAGCAGCAGCTGCTGCAGTGAAGAAGTACTGCCTGCTGCTGCCATTCGCTGCTGCTGCTGCTGCTGCTGCTGAGCTGTGTGGGGTTGGTGTGACAACAAAACACTGTCAGTTGACACGGCCCTCGGATACTGTTGCACCTCCTGCTGCTGCTGCTGCTGCAGAGGGGGAGTGCCAGGTGCCATCCGCTGCTGCTGCTGCTGCTGTCTCGAAACCAGTGCCGAAGTAGGAGACGTCCAAGCATACTTCCTAAAGCTGGCCTGCTTTTCTGGCCGGAAGTCCGGGTCTAACAGCAGCAGCAAATGCCCGGCCCAGTATCGCGTCTCCGACGGGCCCTCCTTGTACACCTTATGAGCTATCTCGAGCCCGTCATTAGCGAGGATGAAGGACGCAGAGACGGGGTGCGAGCTGAGGACGTAGAGGGTCCACGCGCAGGTCTTGGCGGTGGCACGGGGGGGGGAAGGGGCAGCGGCGGAGGAGGAGGACAGGAAGGGCGGGAGGGAGTCCCCTGAAACGCCTGCAACGCGTGAAACGCCTGCTGATGCTGATGTTGATGCACCCTCACCACCACGACCACCGCCACTAGCACCACCACTAGCACCGCTAGCAACAGCTTCAGCATCAGCAGTAGCAGCACCATTTGCAGCAGTGACGGCGTGGAAGAGGAGGTCGAGCAGCAGCGGCACGGCGCCAGCAGCAGCAATGGCGAGCTTGTTGTCGCTGCTGTTGACTGCCAGCGTGCCCAGCGCCAGAGCCGCCCGTTCCTGCTCGCCTGGCCCCCCGTCTCGCAGCATGCCCACCAGAGAGGGAATGGCCCCTGCCTCTGCCACTGCGATCTGTAGGCGGGGGAGAAAAGGGGGGAGAGAGTGTGGAAAAAGAGGGGAGAGGCAGAGATTGTTATTGCTGCTGTTCACTGCCAGTGTACCCAGCGCCAGAGCAACACTCTCCTGCTCGTTTGCTCCCCCGTCCCTGAGCATGCCCATTAGGGAGGGGTCTTCCCCTGCCTCTGCTACTGCGACCTGTCAGTGGGGAATAGGAGGAGTGAGGATGAGAGTTCAAGAACGAGGTAGAGAGGGGGGTGCGGGGTGGGGGGGTGGGCGGGGTGCGGAGTGAGGAGAGGGAATGGGCCCTGCCTCTGCCACTGCGATGTGTGCGTGATGAGAGTGGGGAAAGAGGGGGGGAGCAGAGGGTGGGAGGGAGGGAAGAGCGAATAAGGGTGAGGAAGAGAGTGAGATAGGGAGTGAGGCGAGGGGATGGGCCCCTGCCTCTGCCACTGCGATCTGTGAGTGGTGAGAGTGGGGAAAGAGGGGGGGAGCGGAGGGCGGGAGGGAAGCCCGGATGGGGGGTGGGGGGAGGAGGGATTCAGGGGAGAGTGGGAAAGTGCAGGGAAGGGCGAGAAAGAGAGTGAGTGAGGAAGAGAGGGGAGACGGCCTCCACTTCTGCCTCCGCCATCTGTGAGTGGGGGTGGGGGTGGGGGGAAGCGGGTTGAGAAAGCAGCCCTTGTTCTGCTCGCCTGCACCCCCGGTCCCCTGTCACGTAGCACGCCCACCAGATAGGGCTTAGCTACCTGCAGGGGGGTGGGGTGTGTGGATGGAGGAAGAGGAGGAGGTGGGGGGGAGGGGTAGGTAGGAAGAAACGGAGAACTAGGAACTCTCATCAGCTACCCGCCATTGTAGCGCCTTCATTCCGTTTGAAGGACAATTTTTGAGGTGCCTCTAAAATCGCTTGAAGGACAATTTTTGAGGGGCTCTAAACTCGTTTGAAGGACATCATATGTTATTGGCAGCGACACAACATAACCTCGTGCCTTTTCAAGCTGACCACGTGCCTTTTCACGCTGAGTTTGAGTCGAGTAAAAAGTTATAAGCAGCAGCATAACCACGTGCATTTTCCCTATTCCCCTCAAAACCCCACACCAACACAACACCCCCTCCCCCGTTTCCCCCTCCCCCCTCCCCCACCTCCCCCTAGCCAGCTGCCGCACCGCAGCAGCCCCTTTCCTTCCCTCACCTGTCCCCTGGCAGCCCAAAACGCAATTCAGAAATTGGACTCCTCTCCTGCTATCCCAGGTGATTTTTGAGTCGACTCAGAAAAGCAATTGGACTCCTCCTTCCTATCCCACCACTTCGCTGCTCACCTGGCTCCATCTCAAGCCCCTAGGCCCCTAGGCCTCTAGGCCCCTAAGCCCCTAGCCCCCTTCATTCAAACACACGTTTCTCACCTAGACCTAGTGCATTCTCAAACCCTAGGCCCCCAACCCTCCCGCGCCACCCCCTCCCCTCCCTCCCACCGCCACTTCCACAGCACCCTCGTTCCCTCCCTCACCGGATGCCTGTCTGCCAAGCCAACCTTTCCCTCCCCTGGTTATTTATGAAGCGCCTCAAAATTAGATGCCCCCGCCACCACCCCTCCCCCCACCCCCACCCACCGCCAACTTCCCAAGCGCCCTCTCTCCTTCCCTCACCTGAAGTGCCAACCTTTCCCTTCCCTGTTTCCTTCTCTAACCTCCGAACCCCTTAGAACTCCCTGTTTCTCACCTGGTTCTCCCTCCCAAGGTGTCGGCAGTCAGGTGCACGGTGCGCCATCACGTCTGCAGCCTCCTGCTTGGCAGCAGCGAGCTGTTCCCTCCCGTTTTTCTCACCTGTTATTGGCAGTCAGGTGCACGGTGCACCATCACATATGCAGCCTCCTGCTTGGCATCAACGAGCTGTTCCCTAAGCCCTACCTACCCCCCTACCCCTTAGAAACCCGTTTTTCTCACCTAGTTCGTTTTCTTCTGCCCACTCGGTTCTTCTCATATTGGCAGCCAAGTGCACCATGGCGCCTGCAGCCTCCTGCTTGGCTGCAACGACGACAACGTGACCCCACCTTTGCCAGTATGTTTAGAACCCTGGAACCCCTGTTGCCCACCTGGTTCTTCTCGTTGTTGGCAGTCAGGTGCACGATGGCATCTGCGGCCTCCTGCTTGGCGGCAGGGTCGGTATGGGACTGCAAGATGGCCACCAGCGACAGGATCGCCTCAGACGCCGCGATCAGCACCTTGGAGTTGTCGCCCCCAGCCCCACCCCCTCCCACGGCCAGCTTCAAAAGCACCCGCGCAGCCACGGCGCGCAGGTCCGGCGATCCGGTTCGGAGGGTGGTGACTAGGATCCGCACACACCCGGCTTTCACCACCACGGCCCGGTTTTCATTCAGGGAGACTAACGATAGGAGCAGCTTCAGGGAAGCCACCTTGATTTGTTCACCGATAATCGACGCTGTGACACCCTGGTTACCGCTCCCATTCCTGCTGCTGCTAGCACCACCAGCAGCGTTCGAACTACCACCCGCACCAGCTGCCCCACCCACCCCCCCGGGCCCACCGCTGCTTCCGAAGCTGCTGCTGCCGAAGCTGCCTCCCAGGTCCGGGAGATTGAGCAGCACGGCAATCACAGGAACCGCCCCCGCTGCTGTCACGTGTAACTTCCCCATGTCTGACGACTCAGATAACTCCAAAAGCGCCGCCAGTGCCGCCCGCTTTTCCAGCACGGAGCCCCGTGAGAGCGAGGCGACCAGCTGGCGGGCGGCAGCCGGGCCGGCGGAGAAGGCAGAAGCGCCAGTGGCGGTGGAACTGCGGGGGGAGGAGGCGCCTGAGGGCAGGAGGCGGAGGGGGGGGTGCGGAGGGGTTGGGGGAGCGGAGGTGGTGAGCGGGATGGGCGGGGAGAGAGGGCGGAGCATGCCTGGTGGTGGGGCCGCTGCTAGGGCGGAAGGGGGGGTTCTGGTGCCGCTGTGCGTGCTGCTGCTGCTGGGCTTGTTTCTGGTTGATGTGGCAGCTCGCCTACTGGGAGGCAAGAGGGCTGCAGCCGCAGCAGAGCCAGAGCCAGAGCCAGAGCCAGAAACAGGAGCAGGAGCAGGAGCAGGAGCAGGGGGAGAGGCAGCGCGGGCAGCGCCACTAGAGCTGCTGACACCCCTGCTACCGCTGTGTTTACCTCCGCCTACTCTGGTAGTCCCCACAGTACTGTGGCCACCGCCCATAAATAGCGACTTATCAACCATGGAACTCGAGGGAAACGCTATATCCTCCAAGCTTCGCCGCCTCTGCTGCTCCCGCTCCTCCTGCTGCTGCTGCCTTTCCTGCTGCTGCCGAAACCCATACCCTTCACCTATACCTCTTGTACCTCCTCCTCCTCCTCCTCCGCCTTCTCCTCCCCTCTCTCCTCCGCCTTCCCCCCGTCCGAGTGAGCTCCCCCCCCCAAGACTCTGAGTGCGGCTGTAAACGGTGAAACCCTGGCCCAGCAGAAGCAAGCACTCCGTGTGACATTGGCGGATCTCAGCTAAGCACGCTTTTAACTGAGAGGTGAGAGCGGAGGAGCAGGAAGAGTGGGAGGAGGTGAAAGGGATGGACGTGGTCGAAGCTGAGGACAAGGCTCGGGAAAGCGGAGGTTCGGCACCCAAACTGACTGGGTTAGGTCCGGCAGGAGGTCCGGCATGACTATCCGTTCGGGTTACGGCACAGGAGGAAGAGGACGCGAAAGGGGAGAAGGCGGATAACGACAAATGCCGCCGACCAAAGAAGCGGCGCAGGCTCGCCAGTGGATTTCCGCTGGATCTGCTACACGCCTGGAGGGCGACTACAGTGGTTTCCAGCTCCGTTACAAGCCGTTGGATGATAAATAACGCACGAGGGTCGGCAGCGAGGCTCGGCGCTGCCGGACCTTGCAGTTGGATCAGGATCGGCAGGAGCTGCTTGATTCGTTGCGAGACACGTTCGGCAGCGAGGCGGAGGGCGGTGTTTCGAATGGGGGGAAGCGGGGAGGCGGTCGGGCGGAAAGGGGAGGCGGAGGGGGAAGTGGGGAGGGATGCGGACCGCCCTCGGGCGGAGCTGTGGTTTTTAGAAGAGGTTGAGGTGGAGGTCGCGAGATGGACAATGCGGTTGCAGAGAGCTATGGCTGAGGAGATTAGGGGAAGCACGGACTCAGATAAAGGTCCTGGAGCGGACGGAGCGGGTCCAGAGGACGCTACTAACGAGGGCGCTCTTAACGAGGACGAGCTTAATCTGTTGCGGTTGGCTGCTTCGGTACCGGTAGGGGAAACGGCTCCGCCCGGGTGAGAATGGGAGAGCGACGGAGAAGGGGTTTCGCCGCGATCAGTCGCAGCGGCGGGCTGGCAATGGCCGTCGGCGTCATTCAGACGGTGACCGTTTGGTCCCTGACGGCCGCCGTTAGGTTCTGATTCGCGGCCGTTCCCATGCTGACGCCTGGAAGCCGTTTCGCGAGTGTGGTGAGCCGTTGATTGAGATGCGCGCTGCGCGTATAACGGGGATGCGGATCCGGGACTTATGTCGGACGGGGGAGTGTGAAATCCGCCGCTGCTGCTTCCTCCGCTGCTGTTGCCGGGGCTTCTGCGGCTTCGGAACGCCGCTTCTGTGCCGTTGGCTTCCTCCGACATACGCTGCTCCGGCATACGCTGCTCCGTTTGTGGTCCTGAGTCCGCGTGTGGCGTAGAGTATTTGTACGGTCTGACCTTATCAGCCCTTGATGTGGGACCTTGGGAATGCCGATTATGGCTCTGCTGCGATTGTTTGGGGCGGGAATCGTTACTATGACGAGGCTGGACATTGTTACTGTAAGGATGGTCGGAGAGCGAACGGAGCGACGACGGAAGAGGCTCGGGAGGGGGGCTGTGAGGCTCGGGAAGGGGGCTGAGACGTTCGGAAGAGGGAATGAGAGGATTCGGAGAGGAGTCGAAAGGTTCGAAAGGGTAGGCAGGAACTAGGGGATCGGAGGCGGGGAATCGGGGTCGGGAGTTTGTGGAGGTAATCGGAGCGGTGCGGTAGAATAATGGAGCATTCTGGCTTTGCCGCTGCCCACCATGATGTTTCGGTGCCTTGGAGCTCCATACCTGCGATCCAGACAGCCTGAATAATCTATCAAGAATGAATTAAGAACATCAAATGCGATAAATCTGTCGAGGTATAATCTACGGAGGGCAGCGCACGCACCGCCGTCTGGGCTCTTGAGTCGACAAGAAAAACACGAGGGAAAAAGAAGAGGAGCGGGCTTAGAGAGAATGCAACGGCGGGACAATGGCCGAAGAATATGACTCTGGGTCGACTCGATAGAGAATGTAATGGCGCGACAATGGCCGGAGAATACGCACCGCTGTCTGGACTCGCGGTCGAGGCATCAGGAGTCGACGCGAGGACTCTAGCAGCGAGGAGTGCAATAGCGAGGATAGCCGTCACGATGCGCCTAAGAAAAAGTTTCGTTGTCCCTTGGGCAACTAAACGGTAATCTGACGGCCATGACGCATGGCACCGCGTTAGGGTAGCAAATGTATGATGGTGGATGGTCGCGACAATGTCGCCTCGCAGTGGAAAGGAGTATGACGAGGGAAGTGCCGGTATTAGGGCACGAAGTCGGGGACGAGGGGGAAATCTAAAGGTCCAACCCGGGATACAGCTGCGGAAAAGAGCGTCATCCGTACATCCTCCTGCAATTTATGCAGTCACGCTGCAGCTAGAAATACTAACTTGGAACTCTGACAAAGCCTTCCCCTATGACCAGCGGTCTGACCTAAACGGAGGGGTCAAGCAGAGGGGCCAGGCAGAGGGGCCAAGTGAAGGGTTGACCTTCGCGTGGGGTGGAGTGGAGTGGAGGATTTCCCTCTCATCACAGAGTCACATCACATACAGTACACTGTATTGAACAGTACAACCTAGACCTCGTTAAAATCAAGCGTGTATGTCAGGACGGCTGCGTTTGTTTTTAGCGGAATGTGATTGTACGTGACACAGCGCGAAACCGACCGTCGGGGGTATTTCCCGAGCACCCGAAGCAGTAGTCGTGTACTCTGGAGTGATGAGTGTTTGGCCCCACTGAGAGGGTTAACTGGTAAGGAGATTTAAAACACTGGAAGGGTCACAACAGCCAAAAAGACCCGCGCACTGGATCGAATGTTGTTCCTGTACCGTCGTGAGCAGGATGACTAGTTCCCTGTTTCCTTCGAGTTTCCAGATGTTCAGGTGACGCTGTGGGATGTGTTGAAGTTCGTTTGGAGACCCTGGGGCAGTTCAAAGAGGCTGGCTCAACCCGTTCTCGTCTGTGGGTTTTCCCAGACTAAGCCATATTTGGTCCAGAGCCATGTGAAATTCCATCTCACAATGTGATAAGAAACCGATCTGTACAGCAACAGACCAGCTCAGGGAATTGTTTTCGCAGGCAAAACACAGCGCGTCCCTTTGTCGTCTTGTCCCGACCTAGCGCATGATGGCCAATGGAAGGAAAGGCATGGACGAGATCGGTTGTGGAGGGAGAGGGGAGGGCTGGTTTGGGGGGGCGAAACGCGCAGGTCTCGATGATTGCGTCGCATAACGACGAGGATGATACATCATCCCAAGTTGATGATCACGCTGCTTGGTGAAGCGCTGGCGAAACCTGTTGGCGGAAATGACGAAAAGTAAATGAAGTCCGACGCAGCAACAAAAGCAACACCTACTGCTACAAGATTTCACCCACAAATCCTAGGTTAAAATTTGGCCTTACAAGGGAAACCTTACAACAAAGCATAATACATTGAAAAGCTTACTACCAGAATTTTCCACCACCTATTGGAAGATTTCCCCCCTCTTCCTTGATACCATAATCTGATTCCAAGCCAGCCCTGCCACTACTAAAATCCCACAACCGGACCCATCTGCCTTCAACCTCCACCACTTGTTGCTGCATCCTCCTCCCAAGCACAACCCTCCTGCGATAGCTGACCAACGTGGCAACCACCAAACCACTACACGCATGCATACTCTCCACTAAAACTCGCCTAACAGTCTCGTTCAAAGTAGGGCCGTGACTAGCGCCAGCGGTGGCAGCATCTGCTGTAGCAGCTTCCCCAACATGGACAACATCAGCATCCCGGTAGCTACCAACACCCCCATGGTTACCACCATCTCTGCAGTTACCACCACCACCACCATCACCACCATCACCACCACCACCACCACCACCACCACCACCACCACCACCACACCACCACCACCACCACCACCACCACCACCACCACCACCACCACCACCACCACCACCACCACCACCACCACCACCACCACCACCACCACCACCACCACCACCACCACCACCACCACCACCACCACCACCACCACCACCACCACCACCACCACCACCACCACCACCACCACCACCACCACCACCACCATCACCATCACCATCACCTTGATCACTTTCATCCTCTGCTTCCACGAGCCAAGGGGGCGGAGCAGTAGCATCCAATGTGCGAATCTCCTCCCCGGTCTCTGCATCCCACACACTCAGGAACCCGTCTCCCCGGCTGCCACTAATGCATTTATAGCTGTCCAAGTACAGAAAATCCACTGTACCGTTATGCGCTTTTGAGCAGGCAAGCAGCTTGAAGCCAGCTATGCATGCCGACAGTTGCCTTGCTGACCCAACAGTCAATGCAGCGTGTGGCCCCCCTGCTTCTACTCCCTCCTGCAAAGGCCCCACGCGCCACATTCGCACATAGCCATCCTCGAAGCCTGCTGCGATGATGTGGCGAGATGGGGAGGAGGAGAAGGAAGCGAGGGGGGAGGATCCGCAGGGGAGGGAGTGCACCTGGGGGGGGGAGGGGGCGAGAAGGAGGGGGAGACGGGAGTGGAGGGAAGATGACATTACTCGAGCTTTGCTGGTCTGAAGGAGTCATAGTAGAAGCAAAGCTCGAGGAATCATAGTGAGGAAGTTGCCTGGTCTTCCAAGCTGCTTAGTAGTAGACACCGCAAGCACAGATAGATTGATCTATTCGTGTAGCTGTAAGCACAGACAGATGGCTAATCTAATGGTAGTGTACGTGTTTCATTGAGAGCAGGTCGATCATGGCCTCCGGACATAATTTTGAGGCGCCTCAAAAATAGACTCCTCACCTGTTTCATTGGGAGCAGGTCGATCATGGCTATGCCGCCTCTGCCCACCACCGGGCTCAGGGCATGGCTGGCATGCTGCTGTAGGGCTTGGCTGCTGTACCTGCTACACCTGTCGCTGCACCTGGTTCGCTCATGCCTGTTACTGTACCTGTTTCATTGGGAGCAGGTCGATCATGGCTATGCCGCCTCTACCCGCCACCAGACAGAGAGCACGGCTGGCATGAGGCGGGAGAGGGAGGAGGGCGAAGGGGGAGGTAGGCGTGCGACACGTGCCGATGCAAAGAGAGGAAGAGGAGGAGGAGGTGGTGGGAGGGTTGACGGTCGAAGGCACAATGTTGCGGCAATCCCACAGACGCAGCTGTTATCAACAGGGAAGTAAAGGAAAATAGAGAGGGATGTTCAGGACCGTCTAAGTAAAATGTAGCGGCAATCCCACAGTCGCAGCTGTGGTCAACAGGGAAATAGAGGGGGATGTTCTGGACCAGATGATAGAAGTCTAGTTTTGATTGAGGCGCCTCAAAACTGGACCGGAACTGGAACGTTTGTAATGAGTCGATTTTTGAGTCGACTCATTACACACTCAAAACTGGACCGGAACTGGAACGCTCAAGGAAAATGTAAAACAACCAACGAAGGATCGGCGCCAGTCAAGTCATGTGATAGAAGTCTAGTTTTGATTGAGGCGCCTCAAAGCCGCGTGATAGAAGTCTAGTTTTGAGGCGCCTCAAAGCCATTCAAGTCATGTCCAACAGTGCACCTGGAAGAATGGATGGAATATGAAAGCGGAGATGCACATGAAAGAATGGATGGAATATGGAAGGGGAGATGCACATGAAAGAATGGATGGAATATGGAAGGGCAGATAGTCCCAGGAAGGCATACAGGCATCTGATGATGGCAGAGAGAAGAGGTGATGCTCTTCGGCAGGTCCTCTTCTTGAGGCGCCTCAAAACTAGAATCCAATCACACAGTTTTTGAGGCGCCTCAAAACCATCTGATGATTGCAGGGAGAAGAGGTGATAGTCCCACGCAGGCCCTTAAAGAAGCTGCTGGAAGTAACCCTCAAAAAAGCTGCTGGAAGTAACCCTTAAAGAAGCTGCTAGAAGTAAGAACAGAGTAGCAGACAGGAAGGGATAGATCCTTAAACCTTAAACCCTGAACCCTAAACCCTGAACTCTGAACCCAGAACCCTGAACCCTAAACCCTGAACCCTGAACCCTGAACCCTGAAACTTGAACCCTAACCCTGAACCCTGAACCTTGAACCCCGAACCCTGAACCCCAAAACCTAAACCCTGAACCCTGAACCCTAAACCTTAAACCCTGAACAGAGTAGCAGACAGGAAGGGATAGATCGAAGAACCCTTCGCTTCGAGGGTCCTTTCCAAGCTAGCGCGGGTTGGAGAAATCCTTACCTTCGCATCTCGAGCCACACTGGTCAGAAGGAAGGGATTGTGACTGGCAAGACGATTGGTGGGAATAGGGAGGGAGAAGGAGGGAGGAGGAGAGTGTGAGGATGAGGGTGAGGGTGAAAATGGCAAAAAGGCATGTGTAGGAGAGAGAGGGGAGAGGGGGGCGAAAGTGAGGGTCGAGAGGGTGACGCTGGTATGCTGCATGTATATATGGAAAGAAGGCAAAAAGAAGGCACAAGCATGCAAGTAGACAGAAGGAATCACCCACATTGCAACAGCCAGGGCAGTTATCGGCCCCTCATGGCCTTTCAGTGTGGCAACACACGCTGACCGACCTTTCCCTGGAAGAAAACACCAGAGAGGGCGAGGGGAATAGGGAGGGGTAGTGGAGAGAGACAGAGGTGAGTGAAAGAGTGATTGCTTTTAGGTGGAGAGGAGATTAGGAAGGGATAATACAGAGCGGGTGGGAAGATGTAGGAAGTGAGACGATGGAGGATTAAGGAGGAGGACCGGTAACAGAATGAGAAAACACCAAAAGAAATAAATGAGAAGAAAGGAGCCATGTTGAACACACAGACCAGACACGTGCCTGAAGGGAGGAGGGACCAGACTCGAACAGTGCTGTCGCTGCTGCCGCTGGCAATGCAGGGGAGAAAGGAGTAGGAGGGAGTAGAGCCAGAGGCATCACTGCTCCCCATGGCAGGGGCGTGAGGTGCCAGAGTGTGAAGTGCCGATGATCCGATCTGCCAGGCAGAGAATGGGGCCCAAGTGACCTGAGAACGTGCGCAGGCAGCTATCCTGGTGGAGGGGAGGGGGGAGACGGGGGTAGAGGGGGGTAGAGGGGGGTAGAGGGGGGTAGAGGGGGGTAGAGGGGGGTAGAGGGGGTAGAGGAGTGCCGATGATCCCATCTGCGAGGCACAGACTGGGGCCCAAGTGACCTGAGAAGGTGTGGAGATGGGGGCGTTCTCTGCACTTTCTCAGCGCTGCTCAGAAAGGACAAGCTGGTTTTGAGAACTCTCAAAAGCCAACTTTCCTCAAGGAGGGAACAGGTGACCTGAGAAGAGAGGTGTTTTTCTGGGAGGGGGTGGAAGAGAGGTGTTCCAATGGCAAGTATTTTTCTGGGAGGGGGTGGAAGAGAGGTGTTCCAATGGCAAGTATTTTTCTGGGAGGGGGTGGAAGAGAGGTGTTCCAATGGCAAGTATTTTTCTGGGAGGGGGTGGAAGAGAGGTGTTCCAATGGCAAGTATTTTTCTGGGAGGGGGTGGAAGAGAGGTGTTCCAATGGCAAGTATTTTTCTGGGAGGGGGTGGAAGAGAGGTGTTCCAATGGCAAGTATTTTTCTGGGAGGGGGTGGAAGAGAGGTGTTCCAATGGCAAGTATTTTTCTGGGAGGGGGTGGAAGAGATCACTGGAAGGAGAGGGAAGGAGAGGGAAAGAGAAGGGCCAAGTGAGGATGCGGGTGGGCGACTAGAATGTCCCCCAGAGACGCAGCGTGCAGTTAAAACTGGCAGACAGGGGGCGAAGCTGCGCGAGGTGAGCTGAGGTTTTTTATTAAAAACCATTCGCCTTGCCCCCAAGGCGCAGGGTGTGGTCCAGACTGGCGGAGAGGAGGAACTCGTGCTCGGGGAGCGGTGGGGAGCGGTGGGGAGCGGTGGGGAGCGGTGGGGAGAGGCGGGGAGGGGAGGGTCGGGGAGGGGAGAGGCAAGGCGCACGGCTAAAACCAGAAGAAAAGGCATGCAGGAAAGAACTGTCTCGCCTTGCCCCATCCACAGGCGCAGGGTGCCGTCCAGACTGGCGGAGAGGAGGAATGTGTGTGAGGGGAGCGGTGGGGAGAGGCAAGACGTGCGAGCTGAGGTAATTAGAGAAAGAGCTCCTCACCGTGCCCCATCTCACCGTGCCCCATCTCACCGTGCCCCAGAGGCGCAGCGTGCGGTCCAAACTGGCGGAGAGGAGAAACGTGTGTGAGGGGAGCGGCGGGGAGAGGCGGGCAGCGGCAGGGAAGGGGGAGAGGTCCACTGGGAGCACGGCTGTGATGCGGCCCTTGTGGGCCGTGAGAACCGCTGATAGCTGAGGCTGGCCGAGCCTTGGCCTAGTCAGCAGCACCGCTGGTCGGCGGGTGTGTAGCTGTGTTCCCCTGAATGCCGCCTTGCACCGTGGAGCCGTCCAAAGGAGAATGTTGGAGCCCTGCACGGGAGGGGGTTGCGGGGCCAAGGGGAGAAGCAGAGGGGCAGGGAAGGAGGAGAGGACGGCTGGGAGCACGGCTGTGATGCGGCCCTTGTGGGCCGTCATTATGGCTGCTAGATGAGTTTGTAACCGTGTGTCTCCGAGTGCTGCTCTGTGCCCAGCCTTGTGCCCAGCCTTGTGCCCAGCCTCGTGCCCAGCCTTGTGCCCAGCCTTGTGCCCAGCCTCGTGCCCAGCCTTGTGCCCAGCCTTGTGCCCAGTCTTCCACAGGAGAATGTTGGATCCCTACACGGGGCCAGGAGGAGGGGAAGCAGAGGGGGCTGCTTGGCGGACTTGTAGCCGTGTTTCCCTGAATGCTGCGGGGCGCCCTGGCTTGTATCGTGGTGTGTTCCAAAGGAGGATGTTGGAACCCTGGACTGGAGGGAGTGATGGTTGAGTGCAAGGCGAGAAGGACAGGAGTGATGCACATGAGGAAGAGGTGAAGGGTTGTGCATGTGCATGTGCATGTGCACGTGCATGTGTGCGTGCGCGTGCATGCGCGTGCACGCGACACCCCGAAACCCAAACCCCGTGCGCCGAAACCCTAGCCTTGAACCCTGAACCCGCGCCTTGAAGGCCAAACAATCTGTGCGTCGCAAGAAGAGAACGAGAGCAGCATGCACCGGCACGGGCACCAGGCTGCACGCACCGGCACGGGCACCAGGCTGCACGCACCGGCACGGGCACCAGGCAGCACGCACCGGCATGGGCACCAGGCAGCACGCACCGGCACGGGCACCAGGCAGCACGCACCTGCACTGCCACCACATGGTGCCACACTGCACTCCCTTCCTCCTCCTCCTCCTCCTCCTCCTCCTCCTCCTCCTCCTCCCCCTCCCCCCCATCCATGAAAAGCCCTGAACCCCAAACCCCTTCTCCAGATCTCGCAGCAGCAGGGTTGGGGACGGCAGTCGAAGCTGGGATGGCGGATAAACCCTCCCCCCCTGCAAACACCAGAACCTCGCTCACTGGCTTCTGTACCCCCCCTTCCCCCCCCCCATCAGCCCCCATCCCCCCACCTCTCCTTCCCCCAACTCCCGCTCCCCCTCCCCTTGCGCCCCCCCTGCCCCTCCCCCTGCGCCTCCCCTTCCCCATGCTGCTGCTGCCGCACCTCCCCCTCCCCTCTCCCCCTCTCCTCCTCGTCCTGCACCCTGATTGGCTGCTGCTGCTCCCCCTGCGCCCCCAGATAGGGGCCATGCACACGAGGCAGGGTCAGCGAACTGCAGCTTCTGTGCTGCCACGTGGCGCTCTATGAATGCCTGGTGGAGGCCCGGGAGTGAAGCAGCCTGGTGTGCAGCAGCAAGGAGAAGGGGAAGAGGAGGGGAGGAGGGGAAGGAGAAAGGGAGAGGCCGTAAATTTCATTCACCGCGTAGAACATTTCAACGAGATTCTGGATTATGACAAGGGCGGTCAGCACGGCCTAAGAGACAACCTGACGGGGTAGCCCTCCTTGATGTGCCACGTGGCATGCCCACGCTGCATCGCTGTTGGCCAGCTGGCGAAGCGACGAGCAGCAGCAGGAGAGGTTGACGAGGTCGCGCGGGGAGAGCCATCGGCAGCAGTGCGCGAAGCAGTCCGCCGTGAGGTCCGCTAAGGACGTTTGGGAAGCCATTGGGAAAATAACGTAGTTATCTGCCTGGTGAAAGAGTTGAAATTTAAAAAACATTTTCTTATTAACAAAGCGACGACAGTTTTCATGTGTTCATGCCGGAGTGGTTAACGGGACAGACTAGAAATCTGTTGGGCTCTGCCCGCGCAGGTTCGAGTCCTGCTGAACACGTTTTGTTTTCTCTGGTTACAGTTTTGGCCAGTTTGGCCCCCAAGTCCACATGTGCACAGCATGCCAACACGTTCCACAACTCACGACCTTCGTTTCCTGAATGAATATTATACAGGGTGTTGGTAAGCTACGGCAGTGGTGCATGCTAGGCTCCCAGAAATACATCCGGACGTCAGCGTTTCTAGTGTATCAGTGTTAAGTCAATCTCCCAGCATTGCAGTTAGATGTCAACCATCTTCCAGCAGTGGTTTTGATGGTAGGCATGGCTGCACACTGCATGTAAAGAGAAAAAGACCAAGGGAGAGAGGCAGGAGGGGTTGTGAAAGGGAGGCGGGGAGGGAGACGGGAGGAGGGAGAGGGGGACGGGAGGAAGAGTAGAAGGGAGATCAGTGATTGGCAGACAACGCAGCACAATCCACGTCGAGAGAACTAGAAGAGATAAGGGAGAGAAGAAGGCCTTTGGGTTGACAAAAAGCCTGCCCCAAACATCCCTGGGCCTACCATACCTTACAGTAGTAAAGGGTAGATTTGGCCTACCACACCTTACAGTAGTAAAGGGTAGAGTGGCCTACCATGTCTTGGCCTAGCATGTCTTGGCCTAGCATCTCTTGGCCTAGCATGTCTTGGCCTAGCATGTCTTGGCCTAGCATGTCTTGGCCTACCATGTCTTGGCCTACCATGTCTTGGCCTACCATGTCTTGGCCTACCATGTCTTGGCCTACCATGTCTTGGCCTAGCATGTCTTGGCCTACCATGTCTTGGCCTAGCATATCTTGGCCTACCATGTCTTGGCCTACCATGTCTTGGCCTACCATGTCTTGGCCTACCATGTCTTGGCCTACCATGTCTTGGCCTACCATGTCTTGGCCTAGCATGTCTTGGCCTACCATGTCTTGGCGCGGTGCAGCACGGAGTGCATGCGGAAGAAGGCCCAGAAGCCCTGGTACCAGTGCAGGCTGCCTGCCTCTGTAGGTGAGATGAAGATGCACCTCAGCATGCCCTGCCGTGACATGGCTTGCCTCAACAACCCAACATCATGGCCCCCTTGCCTCATCAACCCAACATCATGGCTCCGCTCTCACCCCCACCGCCACTTCACTCACCATGTCTTGGCGCGGTGCAGCACAGAGTGCGTGCGGAAGAACGCCCAGAAGCCCTGGTACCAGTGCAGGCTGCCCGCCTCTGCCACCGCTGCCGACCGCATCATCGCCACCACGTCCCTCAGCAGCTGCTGGTCCTCGGGCTCACTGTTTTGATGGGGGGGGGGAGGTAAGGGATCAGACAAGGAATCACCACAGCAGCAGCAGCAGCAGCAGCAGCCATGAGCACATTAGCGCATGCAATCGGTCCAGGCCTACCTTGCAAGCCGAACCTACCAGTGGGGCGAGGTGAGGCGAGGTGAACCTACCAGTGGGGCGAGGTGAGGCGAGGTGAACCTACCAGTGGGGCGAGGTGAGGCGAGGTGAACCTACCAGTGGGGCGAGGTGAGGCGAGGTGAACCAGTGGGGCGAGGTGAGGCGAGGTGAACCTACCAGTGGGGCGAGGTGAGGCGAGGTGAACCTACCAGTGGGGCGAGGTGAGGCGAGGTGAACCTACCAGTGGGGCGAGGTGAGCCACGCCAGCAGGTCCTGAATGGCTTCGGACCGCAGGAGGAGGCGCAGAGAGGTGGGGCGGCGGAGGGCCTCGTTGCGCACGAGGAGGGCGAGGTGGCGCTGGAAGAGCAGCGTGAGCTCCGCCATGTTCATGCGCGCCTCCACGTACTCCCCCTGCTGCGATGCCTGCTGCCCTGCCTGCTGCTCATGCCCTGAATGCTGCTCTGATGGATGCTGCCCATGGCGTTGCCCATGGCGTTGCCCATGCTGCTGATGGTGCTCTTGCCGTTGCTGCTGCTGCTGCTGCTGCTGCATTTGATGCTGACCGTTTTCACCAGTGGCGCTGTTTCCCCCACCCTCTCCTCTTTCCTCCTGCTCCGCCTCTTCCTCCTCATCCCCTTCACTCTCACCCTCCTCCTCTTCGCCTTCCCTCTCCTCATCCTCCTCCAACTCATCCCCCTCCATCCCTTCCCCCCTCTCCTCTCTATCCCCATTCACCAAGACATCCACCTCACCCGCTCCACTCCCAGACAAGCCCCGCCTCCGGAGCTCGCCGCCCTCAGCATCAGTTGCCGTCCAGCTGACGTGATGATCCAGCCTGGGCGGCCACTCCAGCAGCATTCGCTCCTCATCCTCCTCATCTGCATCCCATCCCACCGCTCCCAACCCAGCTTCCATCCCTCCCACCACTCCCACGTCCTCTACTGCTCCTGCCGCCCCTGCCCCCCCTGCTCCCCCTGCTCCCCCTCCTGTTCCCACCCCACCGGCTCCCCTACTCGCTTCACCTCTGTTCGCCTCTGGCTGCACCCACCGTTCTCGTCTGGACAGACTCCGAGACCCGAAGCGTCCTGAACCACGCCCAGGTGTACCTCCCCCAGGTGTACCTCCCCCAGGTGTACCTCCCCCAGGTGTACCTCCCCCAGGTGTACCTCCCCCAGGTGTACCTCCCCCAGGTGCACCTCCCCCTGCTGCATCCAAGCCACCTGATGCCGAAACTGAAATTGGCACTGACGCTGCCACTGCTCCTGCTGCTGCCCCCGCTTCCACCAACCTTGCCTCTCCGCCTTCCCCTGAGAGAGAAACTGACACTCTTCTTGCCGACCCTAGCTCCGGTGTTCCGAGCCTTCTTGACACAGCCCTTGAGCCAGATTCGGGGGTGCCAAGCCTCCTTGAGCCAGCCTCAGGGGTGCTGAGCCTCCTGGAGCCAGCTTCGGGGGTGCCAAGCCTCTTTGACCCGACATCAGATGTGCTAAGTCTGTTGGTGGGCGTAGAAGCACCTGTGAGCCTGCTGCTGTCGCCTACCAACCTGCCACTGAACCCATACCCCCCCCCACCGCCCTCAACACCGGCGGCACCAACGGAGCATCCCCAAGAGCCAGGGCCACCATCAATCCCAGCACCACTGATACCAGCACCACAACCACCACTACCAGCAGCAGCAGCAGCACCGCTGCCACCAGCACCACCCTCCAGGAGCCCCTCGCTCCCCCGGCTCACTGGCATCCTCGCCACCGTCACCTCCCCCACCGCCGCCCCCAGCAGCGCCTGTGACAGCACGCCATACATCTGACTCTTACTTAAGTGTTTCGTCCACTTAGTATCCCCCGGCCCCGCCAGCCGAATTTGCTCAAACCGGTCCCGTAGTCGAAGTAACAGCCGCCGCCGCCGCCGCATTTCAGCCGTGCTCAGATGCTCCAAACCTCCACTTGAGGCTTGGTTCTGAGCCGCCTCAAAATCGGGCCCAAAGCCGCAGAACCGTTCCCAACCGGGACCGCTTCCTGCGTCGCCGTCACCGGTTTGGTCCGTCCGAAAAGCGCCGTCCACCCCGGATTCGACCTCATCTGAGAGGGTCTTGCGGCGGGCGGCCTGGTAGGCGGAGGAGGCGGGGGAGTAGTAGTGGAGGAAGGCGGAGAGGACGTGCGGGCGGAACCAGCGGGCGACGTCAGAGGGGTGCACGAGGTCGTCGACGGAGAGGGAGATGAGGCGCTTGCGAGAGCGCATGGACTTCTTGGCTTTGTCCTTCTGCCACATGTGGTTCAGCTCGCGGCAGTTGCAGCGCGTGATGTACCTGTTGGGGGGGGGGTGCGAGGAGGGGTGCACGAGGTCGTCAACGGAGAGGGAGATGAGGCGCTTGCGGGAGCGCATGTATTTCTTGGCCTTGTCCTTCCTTCTGCCGCATGGCGTTGAGCTCGCGGCAGTTGCAGCGCGTGATGTACCTGGGGGGAGGGGAGGCTGGGGCGCGGAGAGGGGGAAGACAGAGGGGGGTAAGTGAGTGCACTTATTTTCCTTGTGCCTCTGCCACATGGCGCTGAGCTCACGGCATGTGCAGCGTGCGTGCGTGGGAGATGAGGACGAGGGAGGCTGGGGAGTCTGTTTTTGAGATGCCTCAAAAATAGGCGTTGAGGTCGCGGCAGGTGCAGCGTGTGATGTACCTCTTGTGGGGGAGAAAGGGGGCCGGGATAGGAGCAAGAGGGAGGGAGGCTGGGAAACATTGGCCCCGGTGTCGATGCCTATAGTTATACCCGGTGTACCCCGTGAGCACCACGGTGAAGAGGAACTCCGCCAGGGCCAGCAGCGAGTGGAGCATGTCGTTGGAGAAGGCTCCAAAGCAACAAGCAGCCCTGGCCAGCAGGCCCTCACCAGTTGATGAGCTCGTAGCAGAGGATGGCCAGGGTGGGCAGAAAGATGAGGGCGAAGGAGAAGCCGAAGAGCACGTTGGCCCCGGTGTCGATGCCGATGTAGTTGTACCCCGTGAGCGCCACGGTGAAGAGGAATTCCGCCAGGGCCAGCAGCGAGTTGAGGATGTCGTGCGAGAAGGCTGCGAAGGGGGACGCGCCGTACTGCAGGCCGATGCGGATGGCCTGCAGGGGGAGGGTCACCGACACCTGGTGGGCGGGGTGTTGGGTTAGAAGGGAGCAGCGAAAGGGAGAGGGGAGAAGGTAAGAGAAGGCCGCGAAGGGGGACACGAACGCAATAAGAACACCGGTCCGCAATTGAAGTCGGTTAAAAAGGGCATGTTGAATTGGTGGGTTAGCGCTCGCTCACACAACCCTCCAGCACAGAACCTAGCCCTTCCAGGAGATAGATAACACCACTTGGTCGACTCAAGTGGTTTTATGAGTCGACTCAAGAATCACCTACAAAGCACCTCAAGAATCTCCCTGAGCATGTTAAATTGGTGGGAGGGACAGCACTCACACAACCCTCCAGGACAGAACCTGTAGCCCTTCCAGGATCCCTGGGTGGCGTCTTCCGAGTGGCCCTATACAGCAACACTTCCCCCACTAGGAGATCATTAAGAGGGACGGCTCAAAGTGGCTCACACCGGGAATCGTACCCCAGACTGCTCTGATACCATGTTCAAACACCTGACACTCCAACTGCGAGCCTGCAAAGACTATGTTTACCTGAGTGCAATGAGTCTGTTTTTGAGTCGACGAAAAAACAGACTCATTACACATTAAGTTTACCTGCGTATGGGGATGGGGCTCTTGCCTTCCACCTGTGCCGGCCAGAAAGGACCATCTCTACCTGAGTCTGTGGCGACTGCAGGTGATTTTTGAGTCGACTCAAAAGGTGATTTTTATGGGTGATTTTTATGGGTGATTTTTGAGTCGACTAGAAAATCACCTGTGCCTGGCAGCAAGGACCATCTTTACCTGAGTCTGGGGCGACTGCACGCCGAAGACAGCGATGGAAACAAGGATGATGCGCCGCGCGTAGCACGTGAGATGCCACCAGAAGTAGTCGTACTCGTACCTGCACCAGTGGCAGGTGGGGGGGGTCACACACACATACATAACACACATGTATCATTCATTGCAGCACATATCATGCCATGCCACCAGAAGTAGTCGTACTCGTACCTGCATGCACCAAGCAGCACGCAGGGGGAACACACGCGCACGCACGCACATGTCATTTGGTACATGCCAAGCAATGCAATGCAGTGCAGTGCAGTGCAATGCAGGTATCATGACATGCCACCACCAGAAGTAGTCGTACTCGTACCTGTGCATGTGTGAGTGTCAAAGAAACTCATCTGGGGTGCCTTTCATTGGAGCCTCACCTGCTCACCATCCACCACCACCGCATCTTGTGCGTGTGCCCCCTCAGAATCCCCCCTGCTCACCTGTGCCTCTTACATGTGCCTGTTATAACTCACTGCTCACCATCCACCACCACCGCATCTTGTGCGTGTGCCCCCTCAGAATCCCCCTGCTCACCTGTGCCTCTTACATGTGCCTGTTATAACTCACCTGCTCACCATCCACCACCACCGCATCTTGTGCGTGTGCCCCCTCAGAATCCCCCCTGCTCACCTGTGCCTCTTACATGTGCCTGTTATAACTCACCTGCTCACCATCCACCACCACCGCATCTTGTGCGTGTGCCCCCTCAGAATCCCCCCTGCTCACCTGTGCCTCTTACATGTGCCTGTTATAATCACCTGCTCACCATCCACCACCACCGCATCTTGTGCGTGTGCCCCCTCAGTATCCCCCCTGCTCACCTGTGCCTCTTACATGTGCCTGTTATAACTCACCTGCTCACCATCCACCACACCGCATCTTGTGCGTGTGCCCCTCAGAATCCCCCTGCTCACCTGTGCCTCTTACATGTGCCTGTTATAACTCACCTGCTCACCATCCACCACCACCGCATCTTGTGCGTGTGCCCCCTCAGAATCCCCCCTGCTCACCTGTGCCTCTTACATGTGCCTGTTATAACTCACCTGCTCACCATCCACCACCACCGCATCTTGTGCGTGTGCCCCCTCAGAATCCCCCCTGCTCACCTGTGCCTCTTACATGTGCCTGTTATAACTCACCTGCTCACCATCCACCACCACCGCATCTTGTGCGTGTGCCCCCTCAGAATCCCCCCTGCTCACCTGTGCCACTTACATGTGCCTGTTATAACTCACCTGCTCACCATCCACCCCCACCGCATCTTATACGTGTGACCCCGCAAAATCCCCTTGGCCTTCCCCAGCCACAGCACCAGCGCGTAGCACACAGGCGCGCCCGCCACGTACACCACCGCGATCACCACTGACAGCGCAAACACCACCTTGTGGGTCTCCGAGAACCACTCGATATATGGCGCTGCTCCCATCACATCCGCCCCATACCAGTGCTGGTAGAAAGCCTGGAAGCAGCGGTAGGTCACGGCTGCATAGCTGAGGTCGAGCCAGTTGGTGACCCCGTGAATAAGCGTGTTCTCGTACTTGTCAAACATCTCCCGCTTCGTTGTCAGCGGCGCTAAGTCATCGGCGCGAGAGCCGCCGATGGCAGCAGCAGCACTGTTGGCGGCAGAGGTACCGTTGGCGGCAGCAGCACGGGCAGCCGAAGCAGTGGCAGGAGGAGGAGGAGCAGGAGGAAGGGTGGTGGTGCTGGTGATGAGGTGGTTCTTGGGTGCTCCGTAGATTCGAGTGACGGCGAGGCCGTAGAGGCGGTGCGTCAGGTAGAGGCACGCGTAAACGAGGACGCCTAAAACGGGGATGACCATGGTGACGCCCACTGCTGCACGAAGGAGTAGCTGACGGTGCAGCCCGGTCCGATCACATCCTGAGAGAGAGAGGGGAAAGGGGGGGAGAGGGGAGGAGGGGAGAGAGGGGAGGGAGGGGAGAGGAGGGGAGGGGAGAGAGGGGAAAGGGGAGGGGAGAGAGGGAAAGGGGAGGGGAGAGGGGAAAGGGAGGGAGAGGGGGAAAGGGGAGGGGAGAGAGGGAAAGGGGAGGGAGAGAGGGGAAAGGGGAGGGGAGAGAGGGGAAAGGGGAGGGGAGAGAGGGGAAAGGGGGGGGAGAGGGGAAAGGGAGGGGAGAGAGGGGAAAGGGAGGGGAGAGAGGGGAAAGGGGGGGGAGAGAGGGGGAGGGGAGGGGAGGGGGAAGGGGAGGGGGAAAGGGGAGGGGGAGAGGGGAAAGGGGAGGGGAGAGAGGGGAAAGGGGAGGGGAGAGAGGGGAAAGGGGGGGAGAGGGGAAAGGGGAGGGAGAGAGGGAAAGGGAGGGGAGAGAGGGGAAAGGGGAGGGGAGAGGGAAAGGGAGGGAGAGGAAAGGGAGGGAGAGGGGAAGGGAGGGAGAGGGGAAAGGGGAGGGAGAGAGAGGAGAGAACGGCAGGTAAGAGTGAGATATGGATGAGGAGTGACCATGGGGATAAACATGGGGTTGACCATAGTGACCGCCCACTGCTGCACAGAAGAGTAGCTGACTGTGCAGCCAGGTGCAATGGCGTCCTGTGGAGGAGGAGAAATGGAACGGAAGGAGACGTAGTGGAGGAGGAGAAGGTGAGAAAAGGACGATAAAAGGAGAGAAGTGATCCTGAAGAGGCGAACAAGACGAGGGGAGGGACGTTTCGGCAGTACGTACATACATCGATAGGATAGGTGCGAGCTGAACCCTACCAGCACGAAGAGGGTCTCTCACCGGCACGCAGAGGGCGATTTGAAAGTGCTGCATGATGGTGTGAACCCAGGAGCGCAGCAGGAAACCTCACAACAAGAATAGAGCAGGGAAATCATCACCAGATAGTGTGATCAAGGTGCCCTAGCCGGACGAAGAACAGACGGTCTCTCACCGGCATGCAAGGGCGATTTGGAAGTGCTGCATGATGGTGTGAACCCAGGATGGTACCCAGGAGGGCACCAAGGAGGCACACAGGAAGGCAGAGGGAGGAGGGAAGGACAGGAACCATCGCCATAACCCGCAAAGAGAGCAGAGGGGTTCTTACCAAATGGGGAGTGAAACTTACCGGCACGAAGAGGGCGATCTGGAAGTACTGCACGATGGTGTGCACCCAGGGGGGCAGGGGCAGGTTGTACGACCGATAAACGTGAGCATCTGCAGCTCTATAGCGAAGATGGCGATGGTGTGGAAGGAATCGAGAGCACCCCCATGGCCACCCACGCGAGCCGATGAGCACGATCAGCAGCGGGAAGAGCGCTGGAAGGACGCCGAGCACTCGTAGCACAACTTGAGCACGGAGTAGTAGCCGGGCGCGCAGCTGGAGCAGAGGCGGTTCTCGCTGTACCCCGCCTTGCACTGCGGCTGCTGCAGTGCCGTCGACTGAGAATCCGACTGAGAAGTTGACTGAGTTGACTGAGAGGCGGGCTGTTGGGTGGAGTTCGAGGTCTGTCCGGCGGGGAGGGGAGAGTACACCAGCCCCGCACAGCCATCCAGCACGTCACACGCGTACACTGCAGGGCTGCCTGCAGTGATACTGTTAAAGTCAAGCCAAAACCCTTCCTCAACCTGCATCTTGCCACTCTCACACGTCACCGCCACTGTGTCTTTCAGCACGTCACTCGTCGTCGGGCAGGTTAAACAATCCGACAGCGACGTTGCGCCCGGGAAAAAACTATAGCTGCCCGCCGGGCAGAACTCCGCGCCCCGCCCGGACCCGCACCAGCTGCCGACCGGGCAGACCGCGCAGGCCATGTTCGGCGGGTGTAGAACTGCCCGGGCGGGCAGAAAGCGATCTCGACCGTCCGTGAGATCGGCGGAAAAGCATCTAGCGAAGAGGAAACAGAGAGAGTGAGCGAGAGGTTCCCCGATTCCGGCGGCTCGACGATGGTGACGGGGGGGATGGTGGCGCGGCCGTTGACCGAGGTTGCCTGTAGGAGCCCGCTGATGGCTGGTGAAGGCAGGATGGAGGCTTTGGCTCGGAAGTCATTGACCGCCACGAGCCCGGCGGCATCGAGAATGGTGACGTGGAGGTTGGTCACTGGGTTGGCACGGTCGCCTTTGACCTGGAAGATGGTGTCAGCTGCAGCTGCATCCGAGTCGTTCTGGCCTGACCTGGGACAGGGGAAGCGGAGGAAGGAAAGGGGGATCGGGGAACGAAGGAGATAGAGGGATGGGGAATGGTGGGAGAGGTAGCTCGGGGAAGGGTGTGGGAAGGATGGGTGGGCGCCTTGGCTTGGGAGTCGCTGATCGCCACGAGCCCGGCGGCATCGAGAATGGTGACGTGTGCAGCACGGTCACTGGGTTGGCACGGTCTCCTTTCACCTGGATGATGGTTGCAGCTGCAGCTGCAGCTGCATCCGAGTCGTTCTGGGGGACATGGGGATGGGGAGTGGGGATGGGGAGTGAAGGGTTGAAGACTCGGAGAGACCTGACGAAGTGCTTTTTGAGTCGACTCAAAAAGCACTTCATTTCAACATGGCTGTGTTAGGTTCTTGAGAAATCAAGGAGGCAGGGAATATGTGAACATGTGTACACTACATTTGAACATGTGTACACTACATTTGAACATGTGCCGACTCACAGCAAGCGGAAGGAGGCCGGGAGCGTGCCGATGGTATCTTGCTTGTGCATGCTCTCACACCCCACACAGGTCGACCACATGGCACAAGTGAGTGAAAGCGTGCATGCATACTTGACTCACAGCAACTGGAAGGAGGCGGGAGCGTGCCGATCGTATCTTGCTTGTCCATCGCTTCACACCCCACACAGGTCGACCGCATGGCAGGAGAAACGTAGCATCGAGGAACGCCGACCCCAGCCCTCCTGCTGCCATCACGATCCCCCCGTTTCCTGCCCCTCCTGCACCACCTGCACCTCCTACTCCTCCTCCAGTGCTGAGAGCAGGTGTGCTGCATTGCCGATGACTCTGTTTCGGAGAAACGACAACCCGGACACGTTCAGAGGCAGCAGTCCTCCCGTCCCACCACCACCACCGCTGCTGGTGCTGGTGTCGTCACCGCTGCTACCGCTGCCGGCGCCAGCACCAGCAGCAGTGGCATTGCCATTAGCACCAAGGTTGCTGGACCCGGCTTGACTCACCCCAGCCCTGTTTCCCACCTGCAACAACCCTGCAATATCAGACACCAACACCACTGCCCCCACCGCTGCTTTGCTAATCCCCATTCCCCCCATTCCCCCTGTCCCCGTTCCCCCTGTTCCCCCTCCTCACCTCCTCCACCCCCTCCCTCCCCCGCACCCCCTTCTCCACTTGAACCTCCTCCCATGCCTCCCCGGTCCAGATACACAGCGGATCCATCCGAGCCTGCCTCGTTGCTTCGGAAGGCGCAATCCTTCAGCTGCCCGTGCGCGTAGTCGAGCACCAGGATCGCGCCACCTGTCCCTGTTGCCGCCCGGTTCGACTCGAAAATCGAATCGGAGATCTGCAGGGATGTGTTGCCGCCAAAGATTGCCCCTCCTCCCTCCTGCGCCTGATTCTTTGTGAAGTGTGGTACTTCGGCTGTGGCTGCTGCAGTTGTGGCTGCGGCTGTAGCAGCAGCAGCAGGTGCAGCTGTAGCAGCAGATGTAGCTGTGGCTGTAGCAACAGCATCAGAAGCAGCAACAACTGCATCGGCAGCAGCATCAGCACCCGCAGCAGCAGCGAGCGCAGTGACATTGACCTGGGAGCTGACAACCAGCGTGCTGTCAGCATCACAGAAGATCGCGCCACTCTACGCCCCGTGTTTCCCTCAAACACGACCCCCCCTCCCACCACCACAGCCGTCGAATCCGTGGCAAAGATCGCCCCCCCGTCCCTCACATCCATCGTCTTCCCGCCTGCATTCCCCCGGAAAAGCACCGATCCGAGGAAGGACCCCACCGCCTGACCCTGCAGCACAACGGCATGCTGCGAGTTCCCTTCAAACACCGAAGCCCCGACAGGCCAAGCTCCTGCAGATGAGCCTCCCTCAGCTGCTCCTGCTCCTGTGCCCTCACCCGGCCCCCCTGAGACGGTTATCTTCACACCCCCCTCGGCCAGGATGGCCCCGCCCCTGGCAGCAGTGTTGGCTTGGAAGGAGCAGGCGAGCAGGGTGAGGCGCGCGTTCTGGATGCAGTAGAAGGCGCCGCCCTGGATGGTGGCGGCGTTGTGGGAGATGACCGACGAGGAGACGTGCACCTGAAAGTGGGTGGGGGCACGGGGGGGGGGCAGTGGAGAAAGTGTGAGCAGGGAGCACAGAGGTGAGGCGCATGCCCTGGATGCAGTAGGAGGTGCCGCCCTGGATGGTGGCGGCGTTGTGGGAGATGACGGAGGAGGAGACGTGCACACCTGGGAGGGGTTTAAGGGCCCACAGGGACATGGGGCCACAGGAAGGGGTGTGATCATTGAAAGGGTGGAAGGAGCAGGCGAGCAGGGTGAGGCGCGCGTTCTGGATGCAGTAGAAGGCGCCGCCCTGGATGGTGGCTGCGTTGTGGGAGATGACTGACGAGGAGACGCGCACCTGGTGAGGTAAGGGGGCACACGGACGTTGAAGGGAGGGGTCCATCAATCAAGTGAGGCGTGCGCTCTCTGGATGCTCTGCATGGTGACTGACGATGAGGACACGTGCACGGTGCACCTGGTGAGGTACGGGGGGGCACGGACGTCGAAGGGAGGGGTCCATCAATCAAGTGGGGGAGGCGAAGCAAGTGAGGCGCGCGCTCTCTGGATGCTCAGCATGGTGATGGCTGCCATGTGGGACATGGTAGCAAGGAGGACGATTGAGATCACATCACAGGCAGTCGATTTGAGAGGCGTCTCGGAATTCAAGTGCAGCAGCGTGGGAGAGTATAAGGGGGCCAAAATATCCTAGAGAGATTGAATTGTGGTGTAACCAGACGTGCCCACCCGCTCCGTGGCTCTGAAACCGATAATCTCCTCTCACTATCATTGGCACTCACTCACACCAGGGCACCATCCAGGGCGGCGCCTTGTACTGCAAAGTGGACTAAAGTCCAGGAAGAGCAAGGGCACGTCTGATTGTTGCAGAGCAAGGGCTGTTGCCTGGATGGTGCCCTTGGTCTAATTGTTGCGTTGGAGCCCATCTCAGTCCAGAGCGCGCCGCCGTCCATGGCACTGTTGTTGGACAGCAGCGAGCCCGTGATGGAGAGTCGCGTCTGCCCGTGGCTCGGATGGCGTTGCCTGTGCTGGCTGCAACAGGCCTCATGGGACCAAGAGGGCCACATACCTTGGAGCCCATCTCAGACCAGAGCGCGCCACCGTCCATGGCACTGTTGTTGGACAGCAGCGAGCCCGTGATGGAGAGTCGTGTCTGCCCCGTGGCTCTGATGGCGCCGCCCTCGTTGCCGCCCTGGTTTCCCGTGATGTTGCAAGCTGTGATTGCAACGGCCGCCAACTCGCTCATGGAGATGCAGCCTCCTCCGGATGGCGCGCTGCAAGGGAGGAGGAAAATGGGGGAAAGCGGGAGGGGGAAAGAGGGCAGCGGCAAAGGAGAGAGTGAGAGGACAGGGATGAAGGCTTGACGGGGGCCAGCTCTATGGGTGAGAGCGGGAGGGGGAAAGAGGGCGGGCAAAGGAGAGAGTGAGAGGACGGGTTGAGTGAGGAGGGGGCAACGGTCAGGTCGCTCATGGAGATGCACCCTCCCCCAGATGGCGAAATGGGAAACGCGGGATGGGGAAAAGGGGCAAAGGAGCAAAGGGACTTGTGAGCCTATTCAGAAGTGATGCAGCCTTCCCCAGATGTGAACTCACTCATGGAGATACAGCCTTCCCCAGCCCAGATGGCACGCTGAAAGGGAGAAATGGGGAAAGCGAGAGGGTGAAAAGGGCAGGGCAAAGGGGCTGTTTAGCTCGCGCATATCAGCTCAGCATGACCC